>CM077009.1:164952662-166152662 GCA_039090855.1 Macrothele yani
CTTCTGTACTAAATGAAGATAACATTTCTGAAAAGTTATCTTTGAAACTAGAAAGTAAAGATCTGTCATATTTGGTTTCATTTGAAACTTGTATACCAAGGAGCAGTACTTCGGTTAGCGTCTCTTAGCATTTCCGATCTTTTTTCCACTTCATCACATATTATTCACATAGTGATGCTGAGTGGTAGTGGCAGCATTATGTACTGGAGATTTGTATTTAATTTTTGATGCTTTGTCCGTTTTTTTTTTTTGTTTTTTTTTTTTAAGTTGGAACTAATGCTGTTTGGGAAGTGGTTACCTGTGTTACACAATGTGCCTGTGATATACCTTTTTTGTATTCTCCTACCCCAAGATATGTATCTTTATTTGTCTAAAGCCATTTCACTGAAAAATGGACCAGAGGTCCTCATTTAATAGCAGTTGTGATTTCATTAGTCAAAAATCATTTGAAAATCTATGGACTATTTTCTTTCTCTGTGGAAGATGATGCTGTACTCCTTATAGTCATGAGTGCACAACTGGCTAGGACTCAAAGACGCCATACCTTGTCTGAATTCCATGTCAAACATTTGGGCCAGATGAATCAATATTAGTAGTAATATTGTAGCATTTTACTGACACGTTTTATTTTTGTACTCAAAAAATTCCAGGAAATTCCTCTTATTTTTATTCATACTCGCTCCTATGACTTCATTGTCACAAGAAATTTGATAAAAACACCTGTGAGAAGGTAACTGAAGTGTTACTGTGTGTGTGTGTCAGAGCTGAGTTCGGGCTCCAATTTTAAGAGCCTGAGCCCGAAAACTATGATTAACCTGTATAGGCATTAAAAAAAAAAGTCTTTCCAGACTTCCACTCTTCCCTACCCGTGCAATTAACCGATGTCTTTCTCAACTGCGGGGTCAGGAAGGGATGTCTATCAATTTCTATAGTTTCTTTAAACATTTATTTCTTCCTGAAATGTTTCGGTGGGGTGGGGGGATATCAGAAAAAATCGGGAGCTAAATCATATACAATCACATTAAAAGAAAAGCCTCGGCCAGTCTCAGCACTGGTGTGTGTGTACTAGTGCTTAGCTTGACATTAATAGTAGGTATATTGAAAGTAAAAATTTAATTTTACTATGATAAGCAAATTTGGCTTCTAGTAAAGAATGTTAGTAAAATGTGTAAAATTCCCTAGTGGGAGGAAAAACTACTAACCAATTCTGCTTAATTCCTTTAGATTTCTTTAGAAATGTATGGAAAAATTTTTTTATACTGTTGAAACCTAATCCAAAAAGTGATAAAAATATTTTTTATGAAAAAGTAATTCACAGTTAGGTATGAACATTACAAAAGTAGATTTTAGGTTAAAGAAAATAATGGACAAAACTCACACATAAAATATTCAGATGGTAACACATAGTGGAGGATCTAAAGCTGAGATAATTTTGATGTAGCGTGTGATGAATCAAACTATTTGAACCAGATGTCTTAATTTCTGCCATTGGTTAGCAAGAATTCTTTATTTTGTTGTGTGTATGTATAACTTTGTTGTAGATGCTGTCACTTGGAAAGTTTGGGGGAAAATTCTTAAGCTAAATACCGTTGCAGCTTGTGATGACTTTCCTTCTTTCAAACTATTTGAAACAGACATTTGAGGTACATTTATGTAAAAAAATGGACCCATTTGTTTATTTTTAATAGTATTTTTTACTTCATTCAAGCCGAAGATACAAGACAAATTGATAGTCCATAGGTAAGTTGATACTTTTTCCAAATGTATTTATGCTAATTTTTAAAACAAACTAAAACTTTAATTTCTGAATTGCAGCAAAAGTGCTTTAATAATATGAGGGTGGATCAAAAAGTTAGTTACAGTGTTGAATAAAAAAAAAAATCCAAAGATATACTCAGGAGATGTATGTTGGTTTAAAGGTACAACATTAATTCATTTTTCGACATAGTCACCTAAGGACTATAAACATTTATCGGAACGTGCGATTAGCTGTCCCATACCTATACAGAAAACGTCCAGTTTGGTGCAACTAGTTAAGGACCACACTTTTCACAGCCTCATCTGTTGGGAATCGTTGTCCACTAAGGTCCTGTTTCATTTTACCGAACAAATGGTAGCCGCATGGGGATGAGTTGGGGCTGTAAGGTGGATGTTGCCACACCTCCGACTTGAATGACTGCAGCAATTCCCTTTTGTTTTCCGTCATGTGTAGCGTTGTTGGACAGCAGAGTGACACCTTCGCTCAACTTACCCTGGCATCTGTCCTTAATTGAATTTTGCAAATTTAATAGTGTTTGGCAATATGAGTCACTAATGATGGTCTTCTCTTTTGACAGAAATTCTGTGTAAACAACAGATTCACAGTCACCATGACCTCTCCCGCAGACAGACAGTTGGACTTTTCACGTCTTTCTTGTTGGAGAGGTGACATGTTTCCATTCCATGGACGATCGTTTGATTTCGGTTATGTAACAGTAAATATGTGATTTCAGATTGCTCATAGAGATATATTTCCCACGTATAAAAAAAAGAAACATTTCTTCCACAATGTTTACCTGAATAACTGGGAATTTGCTAAACATCGACCTGACTCTAAATAGCTGAGCTACGATGAAGCAGGGCTAAAGCTTTGACTGGCGAAAATCTGGTATTCAGATTAAATCACTCGGATGTTTGGGACTTCCTCATCCTGGAGGGTGTAACGGTAGTATGCTGGAATGGAAATTGGGAAATGCAGGTTCGCTTCCTGCTCCACGGCGATGAATTTTTCAAATTTTCTGGTATGAAAGAGTTAGTCAGTAGCACTAAATCTGCAATTTCAGACTGCTTATTGGCTCATAATACAATTAAATTTCTGTGAATGGTGAGCAAGAATTCTGTTTACTGAGCTATAGTTTGAATTAAATTCTAGTATGGAAATAGTTTTTTTTTCAATTTTTGGCTTACCTAACAGTGTTCAATTATAGTAATTGTAAATTTACAAATGAAAGGAAAATTTAATAGTGACAAAAATGAATAATTTTATGAAAAAAAGTTCTTGCATTAATTTTTCACAAAACAATGAGAGCATTTTTTGTGACGAAATCCTTCATTCGACTTTTTTTTCAATTACCAAGAATATAAGCTTGTGCCAGAATGTGTTGTCACATAATTTTAAAGTGTTGAAATATATACAGATAAGGATTAATTTTTTTCTTCCCCCAAATAGAAATAAGTAAAATAAACTAATGCACAGACATGATTTGTATTAAAAGGGATCCTAAGCGTTTTTAAGAAGGAATTATTTCCAAATTATGTACTTTTAGTGTACAGAAGCATTGTCCTAGAAATAACCCCATTAAACAAAATACATGCAATAATATTCAAAAATTATTTTTTTCCAGAACAAGAAAAAAATATAACTTTTTTTAATTTAGTAAGGAACGTTTTAGCCAGAGATATGTATATGAGGGAGCACTTTTTTCTTCGACCTCAATATGATTTCGCTTGACGTTTTCCGTTTGCTATTAATATTCTGTACGCTATTTATTAAACGAATTTGCTTTTCATTGTTGCTAGAAAATCATGAAGGCAAAAAGAAAAAAAAATGAACTACACGGACAACGAAGAAAATATAGTTAATTTCATTAAATCGAGCAACAAAACTTTCGAATATGTCTCTTGATACGACTTTGCTAAAGGAACGGCTAAACGCAAAAAAATCCACACTACACGGAAAACGAAAAAAAATTAATTCAGTAGTGTTAAACGATTAAGTTCAGTAGAACTCACATTTTAATAATGTTCCTTTTAAACGTTTTATTCTCTAATAGTTTGAAATTAATATGCAATGATTAGATGTGCCACCTTATATTTGCTGCGTGTTGGAAAAAATAGCTCTCTACTCGGACACCGTTTGCTCTCGGCAGCCCAAGCGGAGGCAACAGCACTACCTTGGTCACGTGACCTTACAGATTCCCTTCCGCACCGAAGCCTGTCTTTCTCGTCAGCCTCGCATACGGTCCTGGCTTTGCATACGGTCTATAGAAAAGGGTGCGTAAGGAGTGGCAAAACATGCATTTTACGTGAAAATATAAAAAATTGATACTGTCGTAGCTGGCTCCCCCGTAAAAACAATTTGACGGATCACAAAAATGCGAAAATGTGGCTCGCTCTGCCGTGAAGATGATTATATGGGTCACGATTTCATCATGGACAGATGAAGCACATAGTTTGAAATTTAATTTTGCCAGCACAAGTTGGAGAAGGTGGAGGGAGGGAGGAATGCGAATTCCAATGATTAATTTTGAAAGAAAAACTACTGAACTAGGAAAACACACATTTCTTTAAGCAACAGAACCAGTGAGAAGAGAGGCTCGTGGTAAGAAAAATAGGTGAAGAGCTACAAGAGCAATATGAAAAGATATCTACTGTCTTCAATGCAAATCGGTTAATGAGAACTTACCTATTTTTTTATATATTATATCAATTCTTCCCTTTATGTCGTCATAAAATGGCTGTTTCTTCGTGACATCAAGAAAATGTCTTTCTGAATAGAAATATTTGCCAAAGAAGCAAGTTTATCTGGAAAAATAGTGTTTCTTGATTAAGTTTGTATTCTTTTCAGGCAAGAAAAACTTCTTTCCACTGAAACACTTGCAGATGCAATTGTTAAAATCAAGGAAACCAATGTATAAGCTTCTGTAAAATTGTCTTTATCTCCATGAAACACTCGAAGAAGTTAATGAGTCGATACATTCCTTAATTTTTTATCAGCATATAAAAAACTCAGTTCATTTTTAAGGCTCTGGTGTTTAGTAAATATTTTTCCGTAAAAATGTTGTAGATTTTCAAAAGCGTGAGAGGAAAAGCATGAATTATATTGGGCGAATTTGGTTGTGTCAGCAAGACAGGGAAATTGAAGTTTAAGTTTCTCACTGTCTTGAAATATTATATCCATTTCCATAAGAATGTGGTACAAAATTTCAAAATACAATTGTTCATAATTTTTTAAAAATTGTTTCTTGTGTAAGAGCAGCATATTCCCGTTTATATCTGTTTTATTTCTGTGATTTTGCTAAGCTTTTCCAAACAGTGTTTCAAATATCTCATCGTTCCTTTTATGGCTCAAAATTTCATAAGTTTTTTTTTAATTTGAGTAACACAGTATATGTCTAGTGATTTTTTCTGCAAAATTTCGAATAATAGATCGGTGAACCAAATATTTCATTAAATACTATTCCCAAAAATGTAAATTCAAAAGTGTTCATATCATTTTAAAAACCCTTGGGCAAGTTGAATTGATTTTTTGTCTGATTGATCACTATGTGTGAAGAAATTCGAATACTTCCTTTAATTTATCCCAATCTTCAACTATTACACTTACTAACTTCGAAAGTGGAGGACCATCGAGTTTCTGTTATGGATTTGGCATGCCTCTTGCGGTTGTTGATGTGAGTGTATTGTTTTTTCACCACTCAGTGAAGCGATGGTGAAAAAAACAAAGGAATTACACTGAGGCTTGCAAAAAATATTCGACACTTAGAAATTTTAGAAAAACTCTGCTGTAATACAAGGTTCAAACGATGTACTAAACAATAACAAAAACAGATTTATAAGCTTCATGCTTAATTTTTTCCTGGAGCCCAGTCAAGTGTCCAGACATTACGCTTGCCCCATCAGTAACATTCTCTATCCTATTGACTTGTGCTGATAATCAAACTGTTTCAAAATTTTGTCTAACATTTTGTATAAAGCTTCTGACGTTCTATCTTCACTCACACCATGGAAACCCAAAAAATCAGCTCAACCAATACACCTTCCGAATCAACAGATTTTATTATTTAAGAGCACTCGGAAGTCTGGTTATGTGTCTTCCCATCTACTTGAATATAAAAGCATTGAACTTCATTTATTTCATTTTTGACGTGATCGTTTATATATTCAGGAAACACATTCAATTAATTCGTTTTGAATAGTTTTTGAGTCACCTGTGAAGGCATTTTTTATCGTTTCGTATTGATTTTGAATTTTGAAGGACTTCTTGATATCAACAGTGAAAGCAATTCCTTAAATTTCTACGATTTATCGAGTCAATGCCTTCGCCATGGTCACGGAATGTTAGTTCTTGTTTACTCAAATACTGTACTGCATCAATCATTGTCTGCAGGAAAAGTCTATTTAAACGAACAGCTTTCGTTGAAATGCATTTTCAAAAAGCCTAGCACTCTCCCTGACGGCATCGGCAATGGTGTTCTGATTATTTTTTCAAAATTATTTAGCATTAATTCGCATTTCAGGTGTTCGCTAGAATCACCACGTTTGTAAAATGATCGTTTTGTATTTAAGAAATCTGAAAATTGTCTTTACTCCACGCCGAATTTTATTACTAAAATATAAGCAGGGCCAACAAAATAATTTTTGTAACACAGAAGGGCTACAAAGCCATTTATATTCAGTAAACCAACGATTTAAAAAATTAATATTGTAAGATTTACCGCTTTTGTTGATTTCTTTCTTAGCGACAATTGTCCAGTGAATCCGTCGGTCGTCCTTAAGGAAGTAAAATGTCTCTTATATTTTCCAACTTTCCCCTGCCGATTGAACGGAGTTTGCAATAAATTACAGACAATGTTGTTCACAGGATACATACTGAAAACTAAAACTATCACTATCAGTTAAACTGTACACAAAACTAAAGTAACTAATGAAGGTTTTAACAAACAATCACAAAACACGAAAAACATATCTTTTTCAAGTATGTATCAAAACACCGCAAGAAAAAATCCCTAGTGGACTGCAAAGAGCCCTTGGCAATCCGTCCCGTTCCACTGCGATCTCTTCGTAATGAGTCACGACTCCAGGTGCAGAGCCTTGACGTCTCATGATAAAACACTTCACTTGCCCGGCAGATAGGAGAGGGTGACGTCACAGTTACCATGGCAACTCGGACGAAAGCTGCAGACTTTCAAGCATTCTCATTTCAGCTCTTCACTTGAACTGTTTTGCGTATAAGGACTTGTTTTCCGTATTGAACGCGCATTAGTAAAGTGATATCTAATCAACATTTTGGGTATTTTGGCACTCAATAAAGGCACAAAAAAAAAAAAATATATTATACGAAACTATTAAATAAAATCTTATTTCAAATAAAATAGGTGAAGAGGCATCTTCACCTACTTCACCTGAAAAGCCGCCACTGAACAGAACTTTGTCAAATTTTAAATGTGGAAAACCCCGAAATATCTCCATAGCGCTAGAACGGGCATTGCACCGATTCCATAAGAAAGTCTCATGAACTTCAAGAAATGTAACAAATTCCTGTAAAAAAACTTTTTCCTACCAGCAGACAACACGATCCACTAATACATGGATGGCATTTTATAGCAATTACGGCAGAATTTCTTAAAAACATTTTGAACACTTTTTGAAACATTTAGTGCAACTTCACATTTTTCAGGTGATCTCATATATAAATACGCTTTCGCAGTCCTCGGAGGAAAAAGTAATATAAATGAGAAGGAAATGAGTTTTTTGAATAACTTGACAATCATAACAAGTCTCCAAGGTTTTCAAAAGTAGAAAATCCATTCACAATAAGCCCCAAGAACGCAAGAATGATAAGCTATGTGTGTAGGGTTAAATACAGAATTACTGGTGGCATACAATAGAAAATACTTTTTTGAAATTCCAAGTTATCCAGTTTTAAAATCATTAAACAACCACTAAGATATGCTACTTAAAACGAAAATTTCGTAATTTCTTGTAACTCTACCAATATTCATAACGAACTTTTACAGAATAAAGAAATGATTTTTCATGACTTCTGAACCACGCACCCATTTTCTAAGATCACTTCAACAACGAATTACAAAAATGTATACCATTACAAACTTGTACCATTTCCAGCATGCACATAATACATATAAAAAAATGTATAAAATTACATCCCTAAAATGTATAAATTACATCGCAGCAATAAGAACGTTTATGAAACGTAAAACCCGCACTTCGTATTGAAGAAGGGTAAGTGACATTCAGTCAACAGCTCCGAATTTATAAAATTTTTACTACTGAATACTAATAAAAAGAAAAGAAACATACCTTACCACTGAAAATATCCACAATAAAAGTTTAAAACGCAGCTGTAAATATCAAAACAACATTCACTGGAACAGCACAACTAGCCAACAAGAACGAATATAATATCAACAAACTACGAAAGCAGAGTCAAATCCATAAGGAGTAGCCCTACGATTGTGACGTCACGGAGCAGAGTCACGCATGGCCTTGTTGTAAGGTCTGGTGAGGTATAAAGATGGCCTCCTAGCCCTGGCTAAACCCACATATGATTAGAGAAAGACCTAGTCAAATGGCAAACTGTGGCGTCTCATTATTTCAAATGTTTACGCTACAGCTCACGGCTGGCCTAGATGAGTTTTGCATTGCTGTTGTGTTTTTAAGTGTGAATATCTCAGCAACTTAAAAATCATTAGTGATTTTTGTTTTTGCACTTGCATCATTCGATGCTGTGTACCATTCTTTCTCGTGTTTTAATTACTCCTGTTATTCTACTAGTTACATCTTTCATGTCTTCATATCTTCCACTAAGATCTATATACATTGCATTTATGTCCGTACAGCATACCTCCCTATTACGACGTCCTATTAATTTCTTTTTTTCGTGAGTACGATTATTCAAACTGACTGATATTCGGTTTAGCCGGACCTTCCCTGTTATCGATCTGTCCGCCACTGTTTGCTTTTGTTCATTGTTATGTAAAATGACACTATTTGACTTCTGACTAAGAATGCTTTCCAGCAGTTTCCGATTTTGAGTGTTGTTTTTTTTTTGATTGGAGGTTTAACGACCACCGTGAGCAACTCAATGGGCTATAAGCAGTTAAGCCCGTCCCTAATTTAGGGTCACTGGTTCCAGGGAAGGGCGCGGAGAGCCAGTGCCAGTAGGACAAACACAACATCCATTCCTCACCGGGATTCGAACCCGGACCCCTTACGGACGAATGATCAGAGGCCATCGCTTAGACCACTGCGCCACCGAGGCGGCCCGATTTTGAGTGTATGCGGTCCGCTTTGTTTGTTAAATCTTATCACATCCAACATGAGAGAAAGTAGTTCACGACAAATGTTACAGAATGTTTTTTTTATTGGTATATAAAATGACACACTATAAATAGCAGGAAAACCTTAACTTATTCGCTTTTTAAGCCAAAATTTAAAAAACTATTTAAGAAATATATAAAAGAAAATAATATCGACACATATAAAGAAAACAAAAAAAAGCTACAAATTAGGTACCAATATCACTTTGGGGGCCAATACACTACGATATCTTTCATAATTTCTAAAAATGGATAATAATTAGTTTTTCAATCTTTTTCGCCACATAAATTCCCACAGGTAAAAATCCAACATGCTCCTATGAGAGCCCCAACGAGTTTGTGTTCTACTTTCAAGCGCCAGACATGAAGGCTTGGGAACTTAAACGTGATTACTATGCTCACATGTGGTACGCATAGAGAAGGATCATTGTGCATCTGCTTTTTTTTTTTGATTGGAGGTTTAACGACCACCGTGAGCAACTCAATGGGCTATAAGCAGTCGCCCGTCCCTAATTTAGGGTCACTGGTTCCAGAAAGGGAAGGGAGAGAGCCAGTGCCGTAAGACTAAACACAACATCCATGCCTGACCGGGATTCGAACCCCCAGGACTGCCCTTACGGACGAATGATCAGAGGCCAGCGCCTTGAACCACTGCGCCACCGGGGGCGGCGTGCATCTGCTGCCCAGAGCTCTATGTTCTGCTTTCGAAATCGCTTTTTACACGCATGGTTGTACCTCTAAGCTCTTACATGTGGGTCTAGGTCAAGAAGGTTAGAAGAAGAGGAGGTAGAAGGGACCCGTTTTGAGTGAAGCCAAAAGAGATCAGCTGTTTCCGTCTTCTCTCACTGAGGTGAGTGGGAGTCTCATCGCTGCGGGAGTTCGGGAACAGATGACGTCACTTCCTGTGGGGTTTTTTTTATTGGAGGTTTAACGCCACGAGTAGCAACTCAATGGGCTATGAAGCAGTCGCCCGTCCCTAATTTAGGGTCACTGGATTCCAGGGAAGGGAGAGAGCCAGTGCCAAGTAAGACAAACACAACATCCATGCCTTACCGGGATTCGAACCGGGCAGACCGTTAGGACGAATGATCAGAGGCCATCAGCTTAGACCACTGTGCCACCGGGAACGCGGTTCCTGTGGCTTAAACTAAGCAATTTGCTTAGACTTCATGCAAACCAAAGATGGAATATTTCAAACTTCTTATTTCTTAACATTAGGCTTTTGGTTATATTTTTTAAACATGGTTATCTTGCACATGGGCAGTATGCAAGTAACCAGCCGCGGTGGCGCAGTGGTCTAAGCGATGGCCTCTGATCATTCGATCCGAACGGGGTCCGGGTTCGAATCCCGGTGAAGCATGGATGTTGTGTTTGTCTTACGACACTGGCTCTCTCCCTTCCCTGGAACCAGTGATCCTAAATTAGGGACGGGCGACTGCCCATTATAGCCCATTGAGTTGCTCCACGGCAGTCGTTAAACCTTCAATCAAAAAAAAAAAAAAAAATGCAAGTAACCATGCGCACTATGCACTTCCGCTCAAAAAAATCCTTATTTTTGCTCAATTTTTTTAAAGAAATACGAACAAATGGTTTCCTGTTCTTTCTGGAGGTAATTTTTTATTATGGGAATGAATATTTCAGCCTCAATTTTTTTTTCACTGTACCTGTATGGGTATAGTAAGAGTCTCAGAAAAACCCGTTCAAAATCGCGAGATCCCTAATAGAGATATACAGGAGATTCTCAGGTTGGGCGCATTGGCGTAGTCCCAGCTGATAAAAAGTGGCGTCACGCCAGAAGCACAGGGAGAGAGAGAGAGAGGGGCTACCATTTGCCAGGGGCGCCGACTGTGTGGGTGCTCCGTGGCCTGCGCTACCCCATTAAATGTTTTCAATGGGTGCGAGGCACCCATTGAAAGTTTTGCGTCTTTTACAAGAATTTTTTTATTCACATTATTTTTACAAATGTGAACTGCCATGGGATTGGAAAAAAGCAAATAATAATTTCGGAAAAAAAAATTCAAAAATTTGATCTTCATGTTCAGGTGTTTTGAAAAGGCCCCCTGGTTTCCCAAAATTCAGGGGAAAAAAAGAAAAGAAACAAAATAACTGCCGAAAATGTTATGGTTTAAAAATACTGGTCTTCGACAACAGGTTGATGCATTTGGGACAAAATCTAGGTTAAATAGAATCTTTTTGAAAAAAAATTAGTCTGCATTGTATTTTCATACCTTAACTTATCCCCCCCCCTCATCTTTTCTCTGCTTATGCTCCATGTCATTGGATTTCTGCAAAGTTGGTGGCTATGGCTGTTGCCACCTTCTCGTACTTCTAACCTCCTTGGTCTAGGCCCTGGTGATGGGCAGAGCTGGAGACACCATCGATAGTTCGTGCAGATCGCATCTCGATAGAGCACTGCTATTTTTTATTTATTTATTTTTTGATCTATCGATAGTTTATTTCTGGTTTTCGATGATGCAACTGCAAATGGAAACCATTCGGCAAGAAATCTCACTTGTGATATGAACACCCATTTTCAGCTCATTTGTTGGAATCAAAAATTGGAACACAGCGAAATTGATTCATTAATTATTAATTTTCTTTCAAAATAAAATAATAAAGCTATTTAGCACACATTGCACTTTAGTTGTATCACTGCAATTTGACTTCATAAATGCTTTTCCTATTTAAGTTTTACCATTGAAATGTTTCTAATATGGTGTTACATGACAAAAAAAAAGTACCAGATGAGATGCGTGCGCGGGTTGGTTTTTTTTTTTTTTTTGTACATTTTTGAAGTTCGCGATACATTATACTGCAGAAATATCCAACACGAGTGGTTTCCTGGGTCAGCCATGTTGTTTTTGTCTCATCTGTAACTCACTTAAAGCAGAAAATGACCATTCGTCAATTTTTCTTTCAACATACGGTTCACTTATTACATGCAAGATATGTAATTAAAGCATTTGATATACCATTGACAAGTGTGAACACTTGAACTACTGAACTAGTTACTGCACGTTTATTGCTGAAAATTAGCATGGTTATATTCATTATGACCATTCGTGCTCTCTTACACGATTTCCATACGTATTTCAGTTGCCGATTAAACAGCTTCCTGTAGAACACGAGATATTCACACCATTTCTTTACTCTGAGATTTGATCCAATTCATTCTCATGGGACGAAGCACCCTACCGACAGCTAACTAACAACACATTCACTCTCTTCATCTCGTACTTTCGCTCAGTCGGTTCCACATACACCATGGTAACTCAGCCAAAGTCTCACTGGAAACTAATTTATTTATTCACTTTCTTGGGAAATATTTCCTCGATTTCGTGTTTCTTAAAAAAAAAAAAAAAAAAAATCTTATGCCGACAAAACTGCAAATTCCCGCTTTAGTTTTGTGGAAAGAAAGATGAAGAAAATATACAATGCAAATCATAATATGACAATTAAGGTGGTTCCACCTTAAATCTCTGCTTTATGTTTCCAACGGTAAAACTTCTTTACATATTTTCTTCACAATTAATGTGTTCCCAAGGATGAAAATTCGCACATCGATAAAACTAACTTTAAGTTACAGCATGGGATAATTAATACTTGCTAAAACATAAACACAATTAAGCAATCCAACATTTTTTTGTCTATTGACGTCATCAATGTACAGGTCGCGCCATCTATTAACAGGTCTGAACATTACCAAAAGAAAAATGATTAATTTTTTATATAATTATGGTTATGTTTTAGGAAGTATTAAGTAAACCATGCTATAACTTAAAATTAGTTTTATCGATGTGCAAATTTTCATCCTTGGGAACACATTAATTGCGAAGAAAATATGCAAAAAGTTTTACCATGGAAAGCACAAGACAGAGATTTTTGGTGGAACCACCTTAAAACTATGATTTGCTGGAGTTTCATGGAATATATTTATCTTGGCTTTCGCACATTCACGAAATGGATCGTCTGAAAACAAGCTTCAAAGTTTATTGGACATAAGAAGTAAATGTCTTCCGATTTTGGTGGAAACTATCTCGGCGGTAACATGTTACTATAGAAACCACTGCTAGATGCCAGGCATTACCACCTGTCTGACGATTGGATACACGGGATCTTACCGCAGAGCAACATCAACTTGTAAAATATTCTGCGACCGATTAGGTAAAGGGATTAATTAGGAAAATATTAAACCAAAATTCACTTAATAGAATTTTATACTGAAATTTTGCTCCTGTGGTGAATTTACTTACATTCAATGCCTCAGCGTATTTCCTGGCCCATATCAATGTACTGCACGAAGACCGTTAGCACATGCATAATTGGCGCCTATGGTTGCGAGTGAATTTAATATTTCACATGAATAACTGTTATTTCAGAACTTTAAAAATGAAGGACTGTTAGTAGGATGTACATTATTATAAAACATAGAGCGGAAACTTGTAACTGGAAGCAAAAATGTGCAAATGATATTTTTAAAATATAGAAATAAACATTACTGAAAGATTAAAAGAACCCCCCCCCTCCTACCTTTGATTTGTTTAAACTTCTGTTATTCGAACAATATTGAAAACTGACAAATGCCAATAATAAAATTAAAAAAGAACGTTCAAATAGTGACATTTTGAAATAACCATAACTGGGCTTGATTAATGGCAGATATATTTTTCAATTTGTGCAAGCAATCAATCAGAATGATAGGAATAAAATATGTTGTTAAATTTAAACGTAAACTAAGAATTATTGAACATTCAAGTTATTAAATTATGGATTCATATTAGATATTGCTTTACAGGTAAAACAACAATAAAATAAATAAATAAAAGTGCTGGTTTTCTGGGATACCCTGAACAAGGGTTCGAGAGCTGTTGACACTTTTTTCAATAATGCAAATAATAAAAACAGCTGGCACAGAATGCTCAGTGCTTGAATAATAAAGAAAAAGCACGTTACTCATTGAGACTCCAGAAAAAAATTATAACATAAAGAAAGAAAAATACATGATTACACAGAATATCTATACTAAATGTAAAAAAATATATCTGCAATTTATTTATAAGTGTGCAACACATTTTCTGTTTCATAGGATTTGTCATATAACATAAGTTTTTTATTTCAACATCCCTGTTACTGTTGTACTTTATTTTTTCAGCCTCCAAGTGGCACAGGTAATCAGAATAATTTATAAAAAAGTATCAGCAACACACATAGGATTCTGCTTTACTAAAAACATTTAAATGCCTTCAAATAACTTACTGAAGCTTTCTAGTCAGCATAAAATCTTTTTGCCACTGCTCACTTAAATAAATAAATATAAAATATCTTAGTAGAACCACAAAAGTTTGTTTCAGGTCCACGTTGATAACTCACGCCAAAAGTTCATAGTAACAATTATAAATACACTAATAGATCAAGTACTATTATACATACCTCTAATCCCCAGTGAAATAATTCACATTGTTGGTGTGTCATTTTTCTTACTTGTGGATTCATTGACGATTCTCAACACATGTTGTGATATTTCTATGATAATTCCTTGGTAGACGAGACTTTTTTGGCTTTAAATTTCTTTTTTATGTAACTATTGCACTATGGTTGCAGCTCTTTTATTGTTAAAATCACTATATACACGTTGATGAAATACTCATTCCATCGATGTGCCCTGTACTTATTTTGCACCAGTAGTTTAATTTGAAGTTTAAAAATGCATCAATGAATATTCACATTCCATCGATGTTTACTTGCACCACTAGTTTAAAATATTTCACTATTAAAATCCGTTAAGAAGTTTAAAATCACGGCATGCCTGAGATCACCATCACTCCACTAAAACTCTAGTTGAAGCTTTTCAACCTCTAAGAGGCCATCATCAGAACACTTGTCCTAATCATATGTTGCAAACCGACCATGTGCACCAGATTCCCTACGCTCTTTAACATTAGAACAACCAAGTTTAAAAAAAAAAGGAAGAGCATATAGTATTATGGATCAACCAAAAATAGACTTATGAAAAGAAGAAATCAACATATTAAAAATTGGGAAAAGAGAGAGAATGTTACAGCAATGGTGCAGTACTGTATTGAAGAAAATGCAAAACCAAAATTTGAAGATATTCAAATAAAAAAAGGATATAAGAATGAATGGGAGTTGAGGTACTCAGAGGCTCTCACCATAGAAAAAAATAAACACAGGGCCTGTAATAATAATGAACCACTCATCATAGCAGAACCTTGGAAGGCCTTAATAAAGAAAAAAGAATATAAAGAACAGCAATGGAGAAGGAAAAGTGGGACAAAAAGGAATGTCAGAAACTTAGGAGAATTAAACAGCAAATGAAATATAGATGGCAGCACAGTACCAAAGAGAAAAACATAAAACTCAGATGCAGGGAGGAGCACGTGATCCTGGCCTTTTCACACAAGTAAAGAGACCCACCGTAGGGAATCTGGTGCACATATTCGGTTTGCAACATATGATTAGGACAAGTTCACTAAAACTCTAGTTGAAGCTTTTCCAACTCTTAGAGGTTGAAAAGCTTCAACTAGAGTTTTAGTGGAGTGATTTTGATCTCAGGCATGCCGTGATTTTAAACTTCTTAACGGATTTTAATAGTGAAATATTTTAAACTAGTGGTGCAAGTAAACATTGATGGAATGTGAATTTTCATTGATGAATTTTTAAACTTCAAATTAAACTACTGGTGCAAATAAGTACAGGGCACATCGATGGAGTATTTTATCAACGTGTATATAGTGATTTTAACATTAAAAGAACTGCATCCATAGTGCAATAGTGTGTGTGCAATAGTGTACATAAAAGAAATTTAAAGCCAAAACAGTCTCATCTACCAAGGAATTATCATAGAAATATCACATGTGTTGAAAATCGTCAATGAATCCACAAGTAAGAAAAATGACACACCAACAATGTGAATTATTTCACTGAGGATTAGAGGTATGTAATAGTACTTGATCTAATAGTGTATTTATAATTGTTAAAATAAATAAATAAATAAAAAACCGTTTAATTTCACATCCATGTAGAGAACTGAATGCTCTGTGGGTTTTAGAAGCCTTGAGAAAAGGAGATTAATGGTTCATGTGTCAAAGGTATTCTTGCTTAAACTGTTAAGATATCAAATAATAATCAAATTCTTTTTGCTGCCAACGATTTCTTGTAAACATATATGACTGATTCTACCTGCCTACCTGAACTTCAGGAGAGAGAACTGATTTTGATATGTTTATTCAGATATAATACAGGAAACAAAGAGAATAAGAAAAATGCAGGTACCACTAAGTTATTATTTCTTTGTATGCATCAACGTGCTTCTGTTGATAACTGTATGTTTTTTGGGGGATTGTTAAAAAAACTGTTTTCAAATGTGTCTTTTCTTTAGCCTTTCTTTTATTTTGACGATTTTAATACAAAACTCCCAAAAGAAGCACCCACACATCATCTAGCAGAATCACGGGTACCTGCAGGGAGGGAGGGCTGGTGCCCCCTTCAATTTGGTGACGTTCTACTTTTAGCACTTTCATTATGTATGTTTATTGCTGAATGATATGCTGTTTCATTCACAAATGAATATATGTATTGGGTATAAATACGTTTTGAGGGATTTGAAGTAAACAAAACAAATTGTTGGAGAACAGAAACAATATTTTAATATTAATCGAAGTATGCTCCCTCTGAAGCTACAACTTTACCCCATCTTTCGGGCAGTGAACGTATACCCCGAAGGAAGAATTCCGGTTCCTTGGAAGAGATCCAGTTGTCCAGCCAATTTTTGACGTCTTCATAAGAACTAAACCATTCTCCAGAAAGTGCTGACTGCATCGACCGGAAAAATGGTAATCCGATGGCGCAATATCTGGCGAATATGGTGGGTGGAGTAGAACTTCCCAGTCGGATCCTTCTAAGTACTTTTTCACAGGTCGAGAAACATGTGGTCTTGCGTTGTCATGCTGTAAGATGACTTTGTTGAGTCTATTCTCCCAATCCGGCCGTTTTTGCGTGAGAGCTCGTTTTAAACGCGTTAATTGGGTTCGATACCGATCACCAGTAATAGTTTCTGACGGTTTCAGCAGTTCATAGTGGATCACACCCTTCTGGTCCCACCAGATACACAGCATTGCCTTTGAACCATGGATATTGCGTTTTGGAATTGAAGGTCCTGGTTTACCTGGCTTCACCCATGCTTTCTGCAGTTTAGGGTTATTGTACCATATCCATTTCTTGTTGGCAGTAATAATACAATGCAAAAGACCCTTTCTTTTTTTGCCTTTGAAGCAGCAATTTACAAATGGTTTTTCAATGTTCAAGGTCTTTTCCCCGCAAAGCATGTGGAACCCAATTCCCTTCTTTTTGCACCATTTCCATGGCAGCTAAACGTTGTGAAATGCCTGGTTGACTAACATTTAATGCTGCTGCTAGTTCTTTTTTGGGTCTGGCACAGATCCTCGTCGTGTAAAGCTTCCAATTCGGCATCAGCAATTTTTTTGGGTGGTCCCGAACGTTCTTTATCACTGACATCGAAATCGTTTCTTTGAATCGTCTAAACTAATACTCACATGTTTTTATGGATGGGAAATGTTCACCATAGATTTCTGACATTAAGCGATAGCTGTTGGCAGCACTTTTCTTGACAATAAAGTATTGCACTAACACTTCCCGCAAATGCTGTTTTGTCGAGACGAAAGTTGCCATTTTCCATCAAGTAAAACAAATACGTCTTCGCATCTCAATCGAACGTCGTATACTGAGACTCTGACAGCTGGCGTCTTGTAATGCAATATCGCAGTGTTGCCACCTTAAAATACATGTGAGCAGTAATAAGTATGACCCCGAACGGAAATCCCTCCAAACTTATTTATATACCCAATATATTGGAGGAACTTTGGTACCAGTACCAAAGTTCCTCCCTGTCCTCTTGGCAGAAGTTGCACATGCAATTAAGAACATAAAAAGGGGAAGAGCTCCAGGAAAAGAAGGAATTAGTTTTTCTTTCTATATAAGCAGCAAGTGGAGAAAAAGAAACTACGCTTGCCCAAGTTTATTTTTATTTTTTTTTTTTTTTTTGATTGGAGGTTTAACGACCACCGTGAGCAACTCAATGGGCTATAAGCAGTCGCCCGTCCCTAATTTAGGGTCACTGGTTCCAGGGAAGGGAGAGCCAGTGCCGTAAGACAAACACAACATCCATGCCTGACCGGGATTCGAACCCGGACCCCTTACGGAAGAATGATCAAAGGCCAGCGCCTTAGACCACTGCGCCACCAGGGCGGCGCCCAAGTTTACACTAGATGTCTCGATGAAGGAAAGATTCCTGAGGATTGGAACAATGCTATAATGATTCTGCTACATAAAAAGGTGATATTGAAGATTTCAGGAACTACAGGTCCATCAGCATCCTTTCAGTGGTTTAAAAATCTTCACTAAGGTTCAGGTGGATGTTTGATTTTATCTAATGCTTGACTGATTGGTGGCTCTTTTACAAAGATATGCTCTGGTTGCAAATTTTGTGTTTTATGTTTTTATTTTTGTGGTTCCAACCAGTTATGCAGTTTAGGGAGTATTTAGTATTTACCAGTAGGCATTGGTTACCTGCCTTTCCCTGGTATTATGAAAACCACTTCCACCGAAGAGATACTCCCCCTGATGATTGCATTACAAACCGGTCGCATTATGTTTTTTTGCCTTCTTCATCCATTCTGATTTGCACTCATCATTTCTTATTTTTATTACAGGAGTCTGCATATATACATATACAGTATATACATATATATCTTCATCATTGTCAACCAATATTAGTGCACTGCTGGATGAAGGTCTTCCCAAGTTTCTTCCACAACTGTCTGTTTTGAGCCAGTCTCCTCCATGTTACTCTGGCATGCTTTCGAATTTCCTCCATCCATCTCCCATGTGGTCTTTTTCTGTCCCTTGTAATCCAGTCTTAAAATTTGGTTGTCCATTTTTCTGAGAACATGTTGAACCCATTACCATTTCAGGGATTTTACTCTGATATCTTCCACCCTTGTCATTTTCCTTATCCATGAGTTCCTCTTGTTATCTTTCTGGTTACACCAATTATGCATCTCTATGCTTCTTTCAGTTGTCTGCAGCCTTTGTATGTTTTTTTAGTAAAGGTTCATGTCTCTGCTCCATATGCAAGAACTGGAAGGATGCAATGATTAAACTCGTTTCTTTAAACACATAATGCCTTATTGCTCTTGAAAATTGTACTGTTTCTTCCAAAAGCTCTCTAGCCAAGTTTTATGTGCCAATTAATTTTTTCATCAATGTGACCCTTGCTTGGTATCTGATGTCTAAGTTAAATGCAGGTATTGGTTACCTTGAGCTTTTCCTCATCAATCACAAAACCCTCATTCCTCGAAACAGCATTGGACATCAGTTTTATCTTCTGAAAGTTCATTTTTAATCCCACTTCTTTACTGTTGTCAGCAAGTTCCTGCATCATACTCTGCAGCTCTGAAGGGGTAGTTGCAAAAATGATTATGTCATCAGCAAAGAAGGTGAGTTAAATAATTTCCATTAATCTTTATCTCCTTGTTTACCCAGTTCAATGACTGAAAGACAATTTCCAATGTGGAATTTCAGAGTTCGGGAGATCCTGTGTCACCTTGTCTCGCTCCCTTTCCAAATTTTATTGGTGCTGCAACCTCAAATAGACAAACCTTTGCATCTTCATTTTCATTGATGTTACTAATAATACTAATGTATGCATCTTCAATACCGCATGATTTCAAAGCCATATCAAATGCTTATGGTTTTGTGGAATCAAAAGCCTTTTCATTATCATTAAAAAAAAAGCCACACACACACTGCCAAAAAATATCTGCACACATAAAATCTTCACGAAGGTTATTTCACATCGCTCACTAAGGTTATTCACATCACTGGATATCGCTAAATCGAGAGAACAAGCTGGATTCAAGAGTGGCTACAGCACTATAGATCATATCCATGTGCTCAGAGAACTAATTGAAAGAACGAGGGAATACGAACTTCCATTATGTATGGCTTTTATTGATTATGAAAAGGCCTTCGATTCAGTGAAACCATTAACAGTAACAATGGTTTTGAAATCCTTCAGTATTGAAGATGCATACATTAGTATTATTAGTAACATCTTAAAATGCAAGTGCAAATGTTCAGTTTCTTGTGGATAGATACAGCACCAATAAAAATTGGAAATGAAGTGAGACAAAGGTAACACCATATCTCCCAAACTTTTTAATGCCACATTGCAAAATGCATTTCAATCATTAAACTAGGAAAACAAAGGAATAAAGATTCATGGAGATTATACTATAACTCACCTCCGTTTTGCTGATAACATAGTCATCTTTGTGACAGCCCCTTCAGAATTGCAGTGTATGATCCAAGAACTTGCTGACAAGAATAAAGAAGCAGCCTTAAAAATGAACTTTTGGAAGACAAAACTGATGTACAATGCTTTTACAAGAAATGAAGAATTATTGATTGATACCAAAAATTTGGAAATATCAGATACCTATATTTACCTTGGACAGCAGGAATCAAGCAAAGGGCACATTGATGAAGAAATTAACTGACACATGAAACTTGGTTAATGAGCTTTGGAAGAAACAATACAATTTTTAAGAACAATATATGTCATTATGTCTTAATAGAAAAGTGTTTAATCAATGCATTCTTGCAGTTCTTACATATGGAGCACAGACATGAACCTTAACTAAAAGACACACAAAGACTGCAGACAACTGAAAGCAGGATGGAGAGATGCATGCTTGGTGTAACCAGGGAAGGTAAGAAGAGGAACTTGTGGATAAGAAAAATGACAAGAGTGGAAGACATCATGATAAGAGTAAAATCCCTGAAATTGCAATGGGTCTGACATGTTCTCAGAAAAATGGACCATTGATGGACAACAAAATTTTAGACTGGAATCCAAGGGACAGAAAAAGACCCAGAAGAAGCCCATATGGGAGATTGATGGATGAAAGTCAAAAGCACTCCTGAGTAACGTGGAGGAAAGTGGCTCAAGACAGACAGCTGTGGAAGAAACTTGGGGAGACCTTCATCCCGCAGTGGACTGATAATAGTTGACGCTGATGATACATATATATATATATATATATGGGATGCAAGGTCAGGTGATGCACAAACATATCATAGCTTTTCCTTTGCAAATGTCACATACATGAGACCGGCCGATGACAAAAAAAGCTGAACTTTTTAACTAACTGGATGGAGAAATTGGGACACGCGAACGCGCGGTGAACAAATTCAAATACAGCATATATACAATATTTAAGAGTACGCTAGCCATATGGAATTATTTTCTGTAAATTATGTAAGTAAATATTAAAGTGAAGCACATTATTATATTCACAATAGAAAAGTAGGGATTTAAGAACAAAATAAAATGAAATATTTAAAAAAATCAGATTTAAAACTTACATGTGAATCTTTACTAGCTAAATCCTGAGGTGAAAAGTATTTGTCTAGGAAAGTTTGTGAATTTCGTCAAGCAATTAGAAACTTGCAAGAATTAGAAACATATATCCACCTTAGTTTTTAGTCATTGAAGAAGTCAATAAAGTATTTTTCAATGTAACCTTATAAAATGGCTTGCAAAATTTTTTGCTTGCATTGTGAATATGGTGACATGAATCTCCATCAACGTCAAGCAAGTGGGGAGATTTTCTCTGCCGAATTCTTGTTTTTAACCCTGTTTTTGAGCCTCTCATGACACATTCTTTCCACTTAGCTTTCAAACAAGCAAAACAAATTCCTTCTTAGAAAGAAAGAATGAAAAAAAAAACAAAAAAACGGAAAGCTGTGTCACGAACTTTTTAGAGAGCTTCAGCCCGACGTAATACTGGCCCGAAGCCGTGCCTCCCCCCCCCACTTAGCTTTCAAACATGCAAAACACATTCTTCCTAAGAAAAAAAAAAGGAAAGAAACAGAGTTGCGTCACGAACTTTGTTCAGCGGCTTCGGGCCGACGTTATCCTAGCCGGGCTCCGTGCTTTCTTTCCACTAAGTTTTCAAACAAGCAGAACACATTCCTCCTCCTTAGAAAAAAACAAAAAGGTTCGTCACGAACATGGTTCAGAGGCATCGGGCAGAAGCAATTCTGGGCAACAGCGAAAGCACGTCCGAACCAACGTAATTCCGGATCACGGCAAAAGAAGCACATCCGAACTAACGTAATTCCGGATCACGGCAAAAGAAGCCGGCCAGGCCCTACATAATCCAGCGGCGCGGCGCCATTCTTCCCTTTCCACTTAGCTTTCAAACAAGCAAAACAAATTCCTTCTCTTCGGGGGGGGGGCGATAGAACGAATTTAAGAAAAGAAAGCTGCGTCACGAACTTTATTTAGATGCTTCAGGTCGACGTAATCCCGGGCCACGGCGAAAGAAGCACGACGGGCATTTTTTTTTTTTTTTGTTCACACTTTGAAACAAGCAAAACAAATTCTACCACCTGAGAAAAAAAAAAAAAAAAAGACAAAGGGCTGTGTTACGAACTTTGTTTAGAGGCTTTTACGTCGATTATTTACAAAATCAGTAAAACTTTCTTAATAACAGCGAAAATCTGAATATCCATAATTTTTTTGTTAGTCACCCGTAATCCCGGGGGAAATCCGTAATAATTACGGAGATTCCGTATTTTTTGGCATCTTCCGTAGGAAGAGGATTCACGAGAGCTTCGATTCTCGAACGATCTCAGAAAAGCGGGAACGCATTCGGGTACATTTGCAAATTACAAGAGAGTTTCTGGCGATGATGTCACGGATAGAATCAAGCGGATAGTTTGGCCCTGATAGAATGCAGAGTGGCGATTTCCCGCAAGACACGGAAAGGGCTGCGGTAGTTTCCCTAACGCACGAAGTAGGCGGAGCTTCCACCCTTTGCGCTGCGATGCTCAAGTGACTGACAACCCATCCATTGTTGACAGCATTAAACGAATTGAGCTCTGACTCCACCCTCCAACATTTCTTCTTGCCCCCCGCGTCTGCTCCAAAAACAACGCTTTCAGCTAGAAAGCGCTTAGTTCTTTTACTCCACAAAAAAGCGGAATCGCGGAATTCCGCTTTTTTTATTTTTCTATAGAACGACGACCCCCCCCCCCCTAAAAATCCTGAAAAATTTCTCTTCATTTTTGCAATGACCTCGAGAATGGCCAAAATGATGCCGAAAAAAGCGAATTCCGCGAATTCGCGGAAGAATCTCATGTATGATGTCAACACTGCCTTATCTCAGTGAATCTGTTCCTACTAAAGGGGCTGTGATGACCATGAAATAGTGGTATAACTATACAACTGGGATTAGAGGACAATTTAGGGAGACCTTCCTCCAGCAGTGGAATGATAATGGATGATGATGATATATAAAATATACTTGGTTGGAGATCTTCTGGAAGATACAGTACAATTTTTAAGGTCAATTTGCCATTATGTTTTAAAAGAAAATGGTTTAGTCAATGAAAATCTTTCCAGTGCTTACATAAGGAGCAGAAATGTGAACCTTAATTAAAAATGACATACAAAGACCGCATGAAAACGGAAAGAGGCATGGAGTGATGCATACTTGGTTTAACTAGGAAAGATATGAAGAGGAACTCGTGGATAAGGAACATGACAGGAGTAGCCAACATCGTGATCAGTAAAATTCCTGAAATGGCAATTGGCTGGACACAAAGAGATATTTTTTGTTATAGGTCCCTTACTGGCGTAGCAGGTGCTGTTCTACGAAAATGTGGTCCCCACAAGAGAGAGCGCAGAGTGTCGCTCAGTTCATCGAATCAAAATCTGATACACAAATTCAACATTTCTGGACTAAGTGTGGGAAAACAACCTTGCATCTCGTCCCAGTATCCGTCAATGGCACCAGAAATTCGTTTTTCATGAAATGAATCTGTGATTCATTTCATGAAAAACGACTCCACCACCCATGAGTTATCATTTTCTGTTTATCGAAAGCCATCTTATGTTTGTTCTATCATTCCGTATAACTCATGTCACCCTTTTAAGCAGAAAACTTCAGCGATTGATTTTTACTTCAGGAGAGCTTACTCACATTCATCTACAGACCGAGCTTTAAACAGTGAGATCAATGGAATTTTTAAGATGACTAACATGTTTGGGTACCCGGATTATATTACCCGCAGAATTCATGAAAGGGTAATAACACGTTGTTCTACTACGTTGATCAGAGATAATGAACGTAGTCAGAAGTTCATTGGATCACTAGAATACTTACTTGGTGTTACAAATTTGTTGTTACATGTGTGTTCCAAATATAAATTACAATTAGGCATTAGGTGTAATAATTTCTTTGCACAACTCAGACGAGACAGAGATAAACTTGATATTTTGTGAAGTTGGGGTGTTTACAATGATTCCGCTTTTAGACCCAGTTACAAAACAGCATGTCAGTAATTACGTAGGTTCTACAAGGAGGAATTTGGAGTTACGAGTAAATGAAGACAAATATAGCATTAAAGAGCACCTTTATAATACAGTACTTGCATGTAATGCAAATAATGGCATATTTATCCCTGATTGGTGCAATGTTAGTATCCAGACTCCTTCCTCTGTTCATGTTCTATTGATAGCAGAAAGTGTTTTTATCATGGCATTAGATATGAAATGTTATAATGACTATTACCCTGTCGATTTACCTGAATTTTGGAAACACTTAGTGAAATCATTGAATTATAACGTATGTGTATAGTTTTTCACTATTTTTTGTGGCAACAGATGTATGTGATATAACACCGTGTAAATCATGAATGACATTACTTGCTATGTTATATATATATATATATAACGTTCACAATTGTTTAAAACATATATTATACGTGCAAAGGTGTTCAGCTTACTCTGATAGCTATGACTTCTGCCCTCAGAGGCAGCATTCCGAATCGTCAGTGTACTCGCAGTGATGTCACGTCCTCCCCAGCAAAGCGACTTGCTTTTGACTTCCTGGTGGGCCAGCCCTTCCTTATTCTCCAGCCCTGCAGCAAATCAGCTATGAATGGAAACTGTTCACAGCAGAACCGAAAGTTATACCTCCCCAGTTTTCTGTACACCATAGAAAGGCATATTCCTACTTGCAATTTCGAATCAGGGAATCATGTGCAAAAGAACGAAAAATTTCTCAACATCTGCTTTGAAAAAAATGACAAAACATGAACAAACTATATTCTGTAGCATATGAGTACAACATGGTTCACTCTCCTGGCAAGAACATACGCGGTTGCACTTGTAGTCGTCCGTGTGTGAATTACATGCCCCAGTGAATCTTCCTTTCAATGGAGCAAAGCTTCACATCATCGCCGTACCAATGCGTTAAGCCTACCGCAGCATATCTTAACAACATCGCACTTACAGATAAACATTATGACAAACATTTTTAAAAGACATTTAAAATACGAAATTTCTGCCCCATTAGCCATTAATTTGCATACTCTAAAATCTGTACATCACACTTATTCCGGGTACTCACATTTTCCCAACAAAATAATTCAGGACACTAATCTACACATTTAGCAATTTGTATTACCAATTAGGATAATTACTTTTGCAATTTAAGTAACTATAATGACTTCTTTATCAATAAATGGTATCCAATAGTTAGCGCATGGGTCATGGTTTTTGTACCATACAAAGAAATAGCTGATTCCTAAGATTTTGAAATATTTGTCATCCGGGAAAACGTTATGTGTACACTATACACATTCTAGAAAATGTAGGCAAGTGCCAGTTACGAAAGACATGCTTGGAATATGTATGAAAAACCACTTAAACAAGCAAATATGGTTTATGAAAAGTCTTGAAGTTTGTAACTCATATACTTTGCCAGTTTCCCATAGTAAATAGTAGTCATGATCACGAGTGCAGAATATGGCCAGAATGCGTGAACAAGGTTCGAGGGAAATTAATGTAGCTTTGGGGAAATTTTTTCCCAGAGGTGGAAAAAAAAAAAATTATGAAAAACGACCTTTTGAACACATTTTATTTTTTAAGTACTTGATTCTTCTGAAGAAAATTAAAAACCAAACTTAATCATCTAGGACAACACAGTAATAAAAGAAGAATTTACTAACCCTGAAGTGTATGCCAACATCCCGAAATAATTTATATACTTGAAAACTGTTTAAAAATTTGTAGTAAAGCTGTTTGTGAAACAGTTGGAACTGTAATTTGCAACCACCTACAAAATTGGAACATCCAGATCTACACCCTTTTTGATGAAGTCTTCATTTCTTGGAATGGACCTCCTGTTCATAAGGCTTCACAAAGTTTCAAAAGAATCCTTGGACAGGCATTTCCAAGTGGAAGATACCATTTTACACAGTTTTCTTCAGCACTTCGTCTCAAGGTGTATAAGACATCAAAGGTGATTGACAACAAAGAGACGGGAAAGCTGCCATCTTTTGGTGAGAACTGACGTCACCCATCAATGTAAGATTGTTTTTATTCATTGGAATAATTTTTTTTTCAAATTTTTAAGTAATAGGCTTTAAGGATAATTTTTAATCATCAACATTACTCTAATAATAATCGCTTAAACTTGAAAATCTGCTACAGTTTTGGGAGAAATTTTGGACAAAAAAATTGTGTTCTCGGGAAATAATGGGCCCTGAGAATTTCATTTTCTTGAAATGAAAATTTCAGGGCCCAATATTTCCCCAGAACACATTTTTTTTTTTTACATAATAATCGCTTAAACTTGTATGAAAATCCACTCCAGTTTTGGGGGAAATTTTGGGCAAAAAAAAATTGTGTTCTGAGGAAATATTGGGCCCTCAGAATTTTCTGCACCCCTGGTCATGATTTAGTGTCCACACAGTGTATGACTCTAATGTTTACAAAATAGTAGGAACAAAAAGTCAAAAACAATGCAAATATTAAAATGATTGATCTTCTGATTTAAACACTAGCTAAGCAGATTAGATGTTTTATTCCTTGTGTTTTGATTAACTGGACATTTACAGCTCTACCTCTTTAAATGAAGCTTATTTGTGAAATTTATTTTTACAATCAAAAGCTACACAGTAAACTGGCTTTCTGATGTTGAAAATATTTATCCACAAGGCGATAATAATCTGTAATTTAACATAACACGATCGCTGAACAGCTGAAAGAACTGAGGTGACTCCTTGACACACGTACAAGACTTAAAAAATATGTACAATACGTACAATACACATACAGGACTTAAAAAATATGACGGACTATCCTTTCGTTGGCTTCAGCTGTTTCCAAGGAGAGCCAACAACAGAAGCACCCTATGCATTTCTATCTCGTTGGCTGGACATATAGCCAGAAAGACAAACCACTGAAATTTTAGACCGGATTCAAAGAGACAGAAAAAGACCCAGAATGTGACCACGTGGGAGATGGGTCAATGAAATTGAAAAACGTGTGGGAATAACATGGAGGAGACTGCCTCAAGACAGACCATCGTGGAAGAAACTTAGGGAGACCTTCATCCAGCAGTGGACTGATATTTGGCAATGACAATATATATAGTCAATAGCTTACACGAACCCAAAATGTGTGTTTCCAGGTCATATAGTGATTATCCACACCGAAAATTCCATGGTTAATAATAAATATCTTCACTCATGGACCTAAATTCCTATTACGTACCTTATAATCCATAGTGATATGAAGCACATTGTTGGTGTGTCAATTTATTTCCTTTGTGGACATACTGATGAATCCCAACCATGCCGGCAATTCTTCCAACTATGACTCCATCGGTAGGTGAAACATGTCGATTTATTCTTTCGTTCATGTACATTATTGCACATTGATTCCAACACTTGGGATTCATCAGTATGTCCACAAAGAAAATAAATTGACACACCAACAATGTGCTTAATATCACTATGGATTATAAGGTACATAATGGTATTTAGGTCCACGAGTGAAGATATTTATTTTTGACAATATATATGCACATAGCTGATTTGGCTAATAATTGTGCAAGCCTGATAAATGGTCTTACAAAAACACATATTTCTGGAAATGAACCCACAATCTGATACTGAAATTTCCCAAGAACATTTGAAAGGTAAATCTTCCTAGCATCTTTGTAATTATCATCTTCTCAAAACACACATAACGCAGCCTTAGTTCTTGATCTGCAGGAAAAGAGTATGCACCTTGACATACTTCTCTTTCTGAGCAAACTCTTCCAACCAGTTTTCACCTGCACGAAGAGCACATGCATTAAAACTTGACTTTTGAGAGCAAATTTCTTGGAGCATTGAGAGGGGTGGATCCAGGCAGCGTTTGATACCGTTGGGTGGCAGCTTCACAAAAATATTTTGAGATCAAACGGTATCTTCATAAAAAATATTTTGAACTGTAATTGTATATTCACGAAATATTTTCAGTAAAACTTAATTTTCACAAAAATATTGTGGCATAAGTTTGAATGCCCCTCACCACACACAGCGCATTAGTTAAAAACTACAATACACTCAAGATTCTTCACACTCCAAAAATATTTTTGTTAAAGTGGACCCACTTAAAATCCTTGCCTTATGTTTCCAATGGTCAAACCTTCTGTTGACATGTTCTTCGTGATTAATGCGTTCACAAGGGTGAATAAAGATACTGTTTCAGTTAAAACTAGGGCTGTCGATCGATCAATATTTTTAATCGGTTAATATTTCACCATTGATCAATTAATCGGTAATTTGATCTAGTGATAAAAAATACTGTCACAAAAAATATACGACTATAAATAACATTATTCATTATTCTATCATTATGTGGATACCAAACCCGTTGTCTAAAATGTTAGGGCGTTGAATGTATCGTAGCCTGTTAATCTGGTATTCATTGCTTTACTTTATTAAAAAAAAAAAATCAGAAATACAAATTAATAACAATTACCTTAAACCTGGTTTACAGTCACTCCTTTAGCCAAAATTTTAGGCACAAGTGCTTGTCAATGTTGGATGGTTAAAGCGAAGTACGAAGTTTGTTAACAACAATACCAGCGACACTAAACACTCTTCCAGTTGGCACAGACGTTGCTGGAATGCACACCAACCGTTTTGCTAAAGTAGCAAGTAACGGCAACTGTAATGCATGAAATTTCCACCACTCACTGAAAAGGATCTGTAAAATGGTCGTCGAGTTCAGGCAACTCTGATAAACTTGAAGCTCTAATTCTATCGGTGTGCTGACATTTGTGTATTCCTTTATTTCTGTTATCGACGAATTCTCAAAACATAGTTTTCTTCGTTTATGTTGCACATTACTTTCACTTTGTTCTTGGTGTAAGGGCAGATGTTGATTTGTGCTGCTGGATGAAATTCTGTTTCACATTAGCTCTCGTTTTCTTTTTCTGGTGTACAGCGTAGTCTTTTGAATCGAGGGTCAATCGAGCTTCTTCGTACTTGTCGTATGAAGGCCATTGACTGATTCTTTCCGTCAGATCATCGAGCAACATAGCTTTAAATCTGCAAATCTATGCTGGGTCGGTATCGTACAATCTCGTTGCGCTTTCGAGGTGTGTAAAAGCAAGAATTACAACACTAGTAGTTACGTACTTGTGACCGAGTATTTCAGTGATTTCCAAGCAAGGTTTCTATACGCTGATTAGCTTCTTAAGCACTTCCTGCTCAACTGTTGTCAGAAATTCGATGCAATGGCTACCAGAATGTTGTCTACGGCATTTTTAGCTTTTACAAGACTTTCCACCATGATGTAGGTACTATTCCAGCGTGTCGCGATGTCCTGTTGCAGCTTAGAGTCAGGAAGACCAAATTCTTCTTGCTTAGGCTGAGAGTGTAGCCTCTAAATGTGAGCTGTGTTTGAAAGGTACCAACAATTTTTCGGCATTTAGCTAGAACCTTTTCCATCGATGCGAATGTAAAAGCTTTATTTATACTTAACTTTAAAGTATTTGCCAAACATCATACACTGTAAAACTTGATATTTTAATGCCAAGTACAATATTTCTGGCATTATCAGTGCAGATGGCAACAAGTATGTCCGTTAGTTCCAATTTTTCGACGGTTTCCTCAAATTCAGTTGTACACTGATTTGCAGTATGCTTCTCAATTGCCTGTTTCAGTTGAAGAGTTGCATAACAATAATGTCCCTCATTGTCAATCCAGTATAATGTTAGTGCTAAGCAGCTGTCGTTGGCGAGCGAGGTCCAAAGCTCTCCAGTTAAACTCACATAGGAAGGTCTCTTTAAATCATTAAACACACTAGACTTCTGAAAGTCGTAAATATGGACAATTTTGTCCAGACGATTCTGATAGTGGTGACTGCCAGATTTAAACTCCCATCGCCATAAAAAGGCTAGTTTCCAAGAAGTGAAGACACGAGCACAAATTGGTGTATTCAACAAATTCAAAACTATATGCAATTTTTTTTCAACAGTTCCTAATGAATTTTATTTTTACACTAATTCTTTAAGTAATCGATTAATCGAAAGATGAAAATAATCGGCGATTAAAAAATTGAAGAAAGTAATCGGCGACTAAAATATTAATCGATTAATCAGTTGATTAATCGATCAAACCCGACAGCCCTAGTTAAAACTATTTTGCAGATGGGCCTATGAAATAGAAGTAGCTACTTACTTTCAATAGCGACTGAAAATCCGACTGTGAAAGCAAAACAGGGCAGTTCGTGTTAAAAGCTTTTTGGTTGTTGTTGTTGTTTTACATACACGGCCAGACACAACTGAGTTTCTCACTTACATACCCAGACAAATCATTTTTATAACCCTTATAACATTGGGCGATATCATTTTGCAAGTTCTCATCAGATAATGATGATTCTACCTACGAGTCCATACCATTTCAAACCTTCATGTACTTTTGAGGATTTGTTTTTTAATTCTTGGTAAAATTGTTCTAAACACATATGATTTCACAAAAATAGACAAATTTCACTAAAATAGGCAGCATTTCACAAAAATGGATGTCATCTTCAAAAACCTGGACCAACCCCTGATACATCACAGAGATGAGGCTTTCCACATGTGTGAAAGAGCATGTGCTTTGAAACATGACTTTCAGAGCAAACAATTCAAAGCATACATCACATTAATGAGATTTATCACCTGTGTGCACAAGCAAGTGTTTCGAAAGATGACTTTTGTGAGTGAACTGTTTGGAGCATACATGGCATTGATGTGGCTTTTCACCTGTGTGAAGATACATGTGCTTTGAAAGGGTACTTTTATCAGCAAATGCTTTGAAGCACACATCACATTGGTGAGGCTTTTCACCTGTGTGGAGAAGCATGTGCCTTGAAAGATCACTTTTGCGAGTAAATTGCTTGGAGCATACAGCACACAGGTGTGGCTTTTCACTTGTGTGAAGAAACACGTGTCTTGCAAGCACACTTTTCTGAGCAAATGCTTTGAAGCACACATCACATTGGTGAGGTTTTTCACCTGTGTGGAGAAGCAAATGTCTTGATACATGACTTCTGCAAGTGAACTGTTTGGAGCATACATCACATTGGTGTAGCTTTTCACCTGTATGAAGATGCATGTGCTTTGAAAGAGCACTTTTATCAACAAATAGTTTCAAGCATACATCACAATGATGACGCTTTTTACCTGTGTGGAGAAGCATATGCCTTGAAAGATCACTTTGCGAGTAAATTGCTTGCAGCATACATCACATTGGTGTGGCTTTTCACCTGTGTGAAGGAACATGTGGATTGTAAGAGTACTTTTCTGAGCAAATGATTTGAAGCATACATCACACTGGTGAGGCTTTTCACCTGTGTGGAGAAGCAAATGTCTTGATAGATGACTTCTGCAAGTGAACTGTTTGGTGCATACATCACATTGATGTGGCTTTTCACCTGTATGAATAAGCATGTGCTCTGAAAGAGCACTTTTCTGAGCAAATGGTTTGAAGCATACATCACATTGGTGAGGCTTTTGACCTGTGTGGAGAAGCAAATGTTCTGAAAGGGCACTTCTGCGAGTAAAGTGTTTGGAGCACACATCACATTGATGAGGCTTTTCACCTGTGTGAAGACGCATGTGACATGAAAGATTACTTTTGCGAGCAAATTGTTTGGAGCATACATCACACTGGTGAAGCTTTTCACCTGTGTGAAGGGCCACGTGACTTAAAAGATTACTTTTGTAAGTAAATTGTTTGGAGCATACAACACACTGGTGAGGCTTTTCACCTGAGTGAAGTAGCTTATGTCTTGAGACAGTTACGCATTGGGAGTTCCCACATAAGGGCTTTGAACATATATCAGAATCATAAAGTTCTCTCGCTTGGATTTTTACATTCTTTATAAGACGACTTTTCTGTGAGAATTTCTCAAGACATAAATCACGATGGGAAAGTTTATCACTTGTGTGAAGTTGCACATGTCTTGCAAAACTAGATTCTTCTGGAAATTTCTGGAAGCAAATTTCACACTCGCGAAGATCTTCACTTATACGTGGAACAATGTTTTTGGAAACATCAACTTCAGATTTTACTTCCCTAACGAGCTGTTCAGTATTTTCTCCGATAGAATGTTCTAGCATTGACTCCATGATGAGAAACTCACGATTTTTATTTATTCAACAGACAGCTACTTTATAAATTTCTTTTATTTTGATAACTTTTTCATTAAGGATAGTCAGAACTGAAAAATGCGTGCCTTTTTTATTTAATTGTGTTGTCCATACATACAAAACAAAACGTCATAATGTCATGTCTGACATCTAATAGAGCATTAAGAACGCTTTAAAACATCTCACTAATTCAAACGTGTAAAAATAAAAATTGGTATGTAACCACCCAAGCTATGAAAGCATAATTTGTGTAATGAGGGATCAATTATTAGATTTTAGATAACTGGCAAAGAAAAAAAAAAAACTCTCCTGAGCTAATGATTTTGTCTTTTGTCAGCCATGCAATGATGTGGATGACAATTTCTCATCAAAGCAAATATAAGACATTTGCAAATTTGAGAAAAACAAAACATGCACAATACCTGTATATCCACGAACTTTAATGGCGTAACTTCTTGAAAGGAGAGAAAGGTAGTGCTACAGTGCCTAGAAGAATTAGTGTGTCGTGTTCGCAGAAAAACTTGCTGCCCGCAATCATGAAAGCGGTAGATGGCGCTGACATCGGATGTCACGTCGCTTTTCAGGGAGGAAGGACGACGAAAACGCACATCTTTCTATGACACACACCCAGCTCGTCAGTATTATGTGTACTCCATGAACGATATTTTATAAGCCGATGACTTAAGTATATACGAAATAATCGACACACATCTTTTTTTTTTTTTTTTTTTTTTTTTTTTATTGGAGGTTTAACGACCACCGTGAGCAACTCAATGGGCTATAAGCAGTCGCCCGTCCCTAATTTAGGGTCACTGGTTCCAGGGAAGGGAGAGAACCAGTGCCGTAAGACAAACACAACATCCATGCCTGACCGGGATTCGAACCCGGACCCCTTACGGACGAATGATCAGAGGCCAACGCCTTAGACCACTGCGCCACCGGGGCGGCACACCTCTTTCACCCCCCCAAAGAACGAACGGGGTGCTCAAGATTCATTAATAAGGCTATCGTAGTTTAAGTTAAGCTTTGCATTGTGCTAACGTCAACATTAATGTTAGATATTTCGGAAGTTTTAGAGTCATACATGGGTTACATTACGCAAAAACACTGGAGACCAATATGCAGTTTACAATCACTGAAACATCAACTTACAGTATGAAGTAAAAATTAAAAAAAAAAGAAAATGTTTTGCCCCTCGAAACCTTACAGGAAAAAAAAGGGGGGAAATATTTTCTCAATGAGACATCGGCTTTATAATTTGCATTCCAATAATGTCTTAAAATTCAGTAACCTAAAAACTTTATAAATTATTTAATAATGTACTTCATTTTTCAGCAATGAGTGACTAAATTTCTTGGTAAGAACATGGGATCAAAATAAATATTAAAACTTTCCATTTAGTTGGCTTTGAAAAGAAGCCTTTTAATGTGTTGAAAATAGAATACAAAAAATGCGATTACTATTTTTAAAATTGGTCTATTTCTAATAATATACTAACTGTAATCCATTTATAAAAATCATTCCTAAAAAAACTTTGCCTGTGATACGATAAACAGAATGAATCATACTGGGCAGAAGTAAATATACAAAAACTGAATGTATATGATGACATTCTTTTAAAGAAAAGTAATTATAACATTTTTCTTTGCTTTTCATCACCTTATAATAATTATGTGATTAAATTTGCTTTTCAAATGGGCTTGCAGTGAAGAGAGGGCAATTCTTTTGCACCTTAAGTAAAAAGTTTAAAAGGTAAAAATTAAGAAGTGGGTGTTCATGGAGTCTGTCTAAATGGGATGATTCTATGCAGTTCCTGTAAACTATTTTTACCCTTAAAAATAAGGAAATTATTAATGTAGCATACACACAGGCGTAACGCGGGGAGGACACAGTAGGACATGCCCCCCCCCCTTAAAAAGTGGAAAAACTAATCAGTCGTTCGACATTTAAATGTCTTTTAAATTTGGGAAAATAGTAGGTATGGCGTCAGGCTTGAGTAATGGTTTGTCTCGGTATGTTTGAACTTCCTTGCCGCCCCGGTGGCGCAGTGGTCTAAGGCGTTGGCCCCTAATCATTCATCCGAAGGGGTCCGGGTTCGAATCCCGGTGAGGCATGGATGTTGTGTCTGTCTTACGGCACTGGCTCTCTCCCTTCCCTGGAACCAGTGACCCTAAATTAGGGACGGGCGACTGCTTATAGCCCATTGAGTTGCTCACGGTGGTCGTTAAACCTCCAATCAAAAAAAAAAAAAAAGAACTTCCTTACCTTGAATAGTGGAACGATAATGCATCTCCATGAATTTAGATTCAAAGTGCAAGGCACATACAACACAACTTTCATCAAGTTTCTTATCAGCTCTGGATTGCCTAATCCCATTTGCTCAATATATCAGGAATTTTGGGGACAGCAAAGAGTGATATTTTATTTTTGCAGGATTTATAGCCAGTATTACATCCTGGCACAAAACAGCTGCTTTGCCTTTTCCGTTTTCTATGTTTTTATTATTTGCTAATGCAGAATTTCCCAGTCCTTTCATAGCTGACATTATTTCCCTATGATCTTATAACTATTGCAGTCGATTTCAGTACTGCGCTTAAGTTTAACCACACAGTAGGTTTAACGCGTGACAGCCAATACTTGCATCAACTTTTACATCTTCACGAATAAAAAGTTACTAATTTCGGAAATACATTTCGTTATAAACAATCCACAGTTGAATAAAACTAGCACACTAACACCCGAATAAGCCTATTGCGTTTTAGTGATCAACTGTTGAATTATCTAGTGTATTACTGTTATGATCGACCTACAACGAATTAGCAAAGATACTGCCAAAAAAGATTTCCCTACACTAACCTTTGTTTTGTGAAAATTTGAAGTTTCGTAAGACAGCAAATCCTTGGCAAAAAAACTTCCTACCACTGAATAGCATGAAGCCGATGAAGCATCCTAACATATTCTTTGACGTAACTTACGATGCCAGCGCCCTCTGTCATTTCATGACGATTGATCACAAACCGTGAGGGACATCTTAGGGAGGACGTCACACTAATGCTTCTAGGCACTGTAGTAGTGCCCAAGTGACGACATTTTTTTTTTTGATTGAAGGTTTAACGACCACCGTGAGCAACTCAATGGGCTATAAGCAGTCACCTGTCCCTAATTTAGGGTCACTGGTTCCAGAGAAGGGAGAGAGACAGTGCCGTAAGACAAACACAACATCCATGCCTCACCGGGATTCGAACCCGGACCCCTTTCGGACGAATGATCAGAGGCGTTCGCTTTGACCACTGCGCCACCGGGGCAGCAAGTCCCTACCTGTTCCCATAAAGGATCTGCCTGTTCCTTAAATGCTTCCCTAAATCATATGAAAAAATTCCCTAGTTTTTCACAGAATTTCTTTAGGAGCCTTACCATCACCCCCTAATAGCTTAACAGGCGCGCGCACCGATTTGTGACGTCACTAGAGTAGTCCGTAGTCGCGGAGAGGGGCATTAGCGATGTGCGAACGAACGCGTCTTTACGTACACCAACTAACCAGGTCGTGCGTTCTTTTAGAGTTTCAATGCATTTTTTTTTTGATTGGAGGTTTAACGACCACCGTGAGCAACTCAATGGGCTATAAGCAGTCGCCCGTCCCTAATTTAGGGTCACTGGTTCCAGAGAAGGGAGAGAGCCAGTGCCGTAAGACAAACACAACATCCATGCCTGACCGGGATTCGAACCCGGACCCCTTACGGACGAATGATCACAGGCCAACGCCTTAGACCACTGGGGCGGCTTTCACTGCATTTAAATAAGAACTTGTGTGTTAGTTTTCAAATAACTGCCGAGTTAACAAGTTTGTTTAATAATCTTTTAAAATACAGAAAAGAAATTACAGCGTAAAATTTAGCGTAGCAATAATTTCGACTTTTTTTTTTGATTGGAGGTTTAACGACTGCCGTGAGCAACTCAATGGGCTATAAGCAGTTGCCCGTCCCTAATTTAGGGTCACTGGTTCCAGGGAAGGGAGAGAGCCAGTGCCGTAAGGCAAACACATCCATGCCTGATTGGTTTGGTTGATTGGATTGGAGGTTTAACGACCACCGTGAGCAACTCAATGGGCTATAAGCAGTCGTCCGTCCCTAATTTAGGGTCACTGGTTCCAGGGAAGGGAGAGAGCCAGTGCCGTAAGACAAACACAACATCCATGCCTCACCGGGATTCGAACCCGGACCCCTTTCGGACGAATGATAAGAGGCCATCGCTTAGACCACTGCGCCACCATGCCTGACCGGGATTCGAACCCGGACCCCTTATGGACGAATGATCAGAGGCCAACTCCTTAGACCACTGCGCCACCGGGGCGGCTAATTTCGACTTGAAAGGGTAAGCAACACAGATTCTTCAACTTAATGAAAGCATCCCTGTCATTTCACTGGAAGTGATAAACCATTCCTATAATCGAAATTATAGACTGTTGTCGTAGTTTCACTTGAAGTTATAGTGTCTTTATAGTTAGCGGAACGATTCCTGTACTTGTGAACAAATCGTTCTTGTACTTGAAAAGATTAGTTTGAGGGTCCATTACGAAGTATCGCCGTCGTTTCAAAAGATGTCGATTGACATATTTAAGGAATCAGATTTTTCATTCATTGCAAACTTATGACTATGAAAATTTTAGTAATGAAATAATTCCTTTAGTGAAAATGTATTTTATATGCAATCCGAAAAATATATAAAAAAAGGTCAAGAAAAACTGAATTTTTTTCTGTGTTTTTTAATTATTACCAAAGGCTCAATAAAACCCGTTTTAACATACATACAGTGAATAGCTGCTTGATCCACTGATTGCATCAAATAAATTAAGATTTCAAGAAAATTATGCAATTGCTACATTATTAAACTTACAATAATGATATAACAAGTTTTCGTAATTTTAGTACCATCTAGTTACGTGTTTGGACAACTTCATTTTGATAAGCAAATATAAAGTTAATAATTTTTGTCTTCCAGAGCACTATTTCAAAAAAGTTACCTTGTCAATGTATTAAGTATATTAGTAGCATTAAGCAAAACTATTTGGATCCACAATATAAGCATTTCTTTTTATCTGGAAAAATACAAGTAACTTATTGGCAGAAATTTCCTGAAATTTGATTTTCAAGAAGTATTCAGGAAAACTGCCAATGTACATATAATTATGGTTGTGTAGTTCTTTGTGTATCACAAGCACAATTTGATTAAGTGTCCGTTAGCTGTTCCTTGAAGAATTTCAAAGACACAAAGATGTACATGTTTCATTATAAATTGACTAACTTGATGTACCATTTTCTCAGAAACTATAAAAAGCAGTGGTATAAAATTTTGCACAAATGTTTTGTCATTGCTAAAGCTATTGAAAAAGATTGTTTTTTCCTTTTTTTATGATTTTGGTTTCAAAATAAATTCTATGAAGGATTGAAGAAGTTTTTCCCCATACAAAAATTGACACCCACCCTCACGTTTGGAAGCACACTTTCCAGTAGTTATCGGGTAATATGAGATATATTAGTTCCAGTTATTATTGCTGTAGCTTGTGAAGACACAGTGCAGGAAGTCTGGAAACAGATAAGTCTAGATAAATGAATAAAAAGTTGATCTCTCATTTTAAGCAAATGTTTTCAAAAAAAAAAAAAAAAAAAAAGAAGGAAGTATATATTTCTACTTGTATTTTAAAAATCTTGTTTGTTTAGAACATAGTTTCCACAATATGTGGATTCATGTCGATCCACGTATTTTTGTTTTCTCTTAAAAATAACAATACCATGCCCGAGATGCCCAGAGCATGTAAATCATTCGTCTGGGCAGGTAAATAAAACATCTAATTGCCTGTGCATGGTAACTAAATTTTAAAATAAAAAAGTTTGTAATAAAATTTCCTACTACACAAGAAAAAAAAGACAGTCATCACATGTCGTGTTTCATGTCATTGTTAATTAATGGAAGTTGTATTATTGTTACGAAGTACAAAGGAAAGAGTAATATCACATCTTTAATTATGTCATGCTCTACGCCCAGAAATCAGAAACCTAGTTTTGCTCCAAATTTTGTTTATAATCAACAACAGTATGCATGCCTCTGATGTAACTGGCTTCTCATGTTTAGTGACAAAGGGAGAAAACTTTAACAAAAGGAACATGGCATAATCACTAAATTTCCGAAACACCAGTTTCATCATCGTACCATTTCATACCAATTTTAGCATCAGCATCTTAAAATTAATATACACACGTTTGTGCATTGAACATTTGTAATACAGACCCTTAAAATGGAAGTGCAAACATGTTAAAACAGTTCATATTTTTAATTAATAGGGTTCTGGTTTGTTATCTTAAAAGATACATTTTCCTGCGCATCCAGCTTTTACTACATGGGCAAGTAAATAATTTCTTGCCCAGGTAGTACTGATATATTTCACCTAATTTTTAAGAATTTTTTTTTTTTTTTTTGATTGGAGGTTTAACGACCACAGTGAGCAACTCAATGGGCTATAAGCAGTCGCCCGTCTCTAATTTAGGGTCACTGGTTCCAGGGAAGGGAGAGAGCCAGTGCCGTAAGACAAACACAACATCCATGCCTCACCGGGATTCGAACCCGGACCCCTTACGGACGAATGATCAGAGGCCATCGCTTAGACCACTGCGCCACCGGGGCGGCTTTTAAGAAATTGAATGGTTCTGATAAATTCCCATCCTACCACAGATAGAGCATACACATTGCTCACACGAGAGTTCTTCAATGTGTTGGTTTGTAGAAAAATGCTTCAAAATCTTTAAACGGACATTTTAAAGGCAAACTTACTCCTGAACTATGTGTGAACTTCTGTTTTTGTGCATTCATATCTAATTTTTGCTGTCTATACTTGATTCAGTGTTTGTGTTCCTTTAGTAATAAAAATTAAAAATGATAATTCAATGCAACTCTCCATGTCTGCAAACACAAAAGATGTATTTCACATGGCAACAAGGCCTTAGCATTTATATAAAGGACATAGGCATGTTAGATGCGTACATGACATACATATATTTCGTATAGGATATAAGTATTTTACAAGCACTTGTGCCCAGAAATAGGGACCCCAAAAAAGTTAATCTGGCGCTGCCTAAACACTTAAATAACTAAGTACGAATGTATCAACATATTACTCTTGGGATCAAAAACATGCAGCCCTTATTATTCTGTGTCCATAATAAAGTTTAAAATCCCTTCCTAAATATACATGTTTTACTTTTTTTTTTTAATTGGAGGTTTAACGACCACCGTGAGCAACTCAATGGGCTATAAGCAGTCGCCCGTCCCTAATTTAGGGTCACTGGTTCCAGGGAAGGGAGAGAGCCAGTGCCGTAAGACAAACACAACATCCATGCCTGACCGGGATCCGAACCTGGACCCCTTACGGACGAATGATCAGAGGCCAGCGCCTTAGACCACTGCGCCACCGGGGCGGCCATATTTTACTTTGAACTTATTTGATACATTGCAAAAACATGTTATGGGTAATATTTTACTTTGAACTTATTTGATACATTGGCAAAAACATGTTATGGGTAATAACAACACAAGTAATCTATTCTTTCCATTACAAACATAAATTTCATTTTTCAAAAATCTTTTCAGTGCTTGGACTTCCCGCTGTGAGATGCATTAGATTATAAAATTAGCCAAATTTAAATTTTCTAGTTCAAAATTTTTATTTTACGAGTAGTTTAAAATAAGGTTAACAAAAGGTTTCCACGTACCTTAGAGTTGAAAATTTTCACGCTTTATTGCTGTAATCCGTTTTCCGAGAACCTCCCCATTAGTAAGGAATTTGAATACTTTTAATATTCCTCTATGAAAATAAATTTAGTTGACAATTTGACAACCAGGCACATCCGTAGTCACGCTTACACAGAGTGAGCAAGCTCATGCATGCTTGACCACCCACCACGGACATCAGCCTACTCTCCCCTACGTCACGCAGCTTCCGGCGTTCGGTGCGCGGGCCTGCTAAGCTATTAGGGGTGATGACGGCTTTACGCGGAGCCCCGCCTTGCACCGACGTCATGTTTGACGTCACGGTTACTTCCGGGTTGTTAAGAGAAAGTTCGGCTGCTAAGGTTCCCATAGGATTAACAAGCGGAAGCGATTTCTGGACAGTGTCAGTGGAGTTTTTGAAGTTTTAGGAATGGTTAAAAGTTGTGCGGCATATGGGTGCTTCTCAAAGTACGAGTAAGGTAGTGGAATTTCCTTTTATCGCTTTTCAACGGCAGAAAAACGCCTGATTATGTGGGAAAATGCCGTAAATCGGAAGGCATGGTCGCCCAGGCAAATGAAAACTAGGATATGTAGTCAACATTTCACTTCAGGTACCGTAAATCTGCATATTTTACTACGTTAATAATCGAATTTATATCGGTACTTTTTCTTGCTCACTCTTATGTATTATTTTCGAGTTTTCATGTAAATCCTTGTTATACTGTTTAAAATGCTCTGAATGTATGACGGATTAACTTTGCTGTCGAATCGGTAATTTCTAAGCTTTCGTGAACTATTAAGATTTTGTACTGTTCATACATTATTGTGTCGTCGTTTTCCCGGATATGTTTTCCTTTAATTTTTTTTAGTTATTTATTTATTTTTATTTTTTTTTTTTGTGAAAAAACAGTCCGTTTTCCGGGATGCGATAAGTCGGTATTTTCTTTTTTTTAATTGCAATACACACTGGAACCAGTCAGAAATGTAGCAACTTACTTTAGACCGGATAAGAAATTTTTCGTTTTCAGTCTTTAGAATTAATGCATTTCTAACCCACCCATTGCATGATAAAATATTTATATGCATCAAGGCTTTTATAAGCTTTTCCGGTATAACACGAAAAACTGCCTATTCAATAGTTATAAATATCCTGATAGTTCAGATCAGGGAGCCGCCCCGGTGGCGCAGTGGTCTAAGCGATGGCCTCTGATCATTCGTCCGAAAGGGGTCCGGGTTCGAATACTGGTGAGGCATGGATGTTGTGTTTGTCTTACGGCACTGGCTCTCTCCCTTCCCTGGAACCAGTGACCCTATATTAGGGACGGGCGACTGCTTATAGCCCATTGAGTTGCTCACGGTGGTCGTTAAACCTCAAAAAAATATCCTGAATCTTCTATGCTTTTTTTCGTAATGTTGCTCTTCCACCACATTAAGATGGCAAACTTTGTCAGAAAGAACAGTTTTTTAGCTCTATTTACAGCAGCAGCTATTGAAAAGCATGAAGAGACCCTATCGGGTACTTTCTAACCACCCGGTAGTCTAGCAGACCGTTTTGTGACGTCACGTGCAAAGGCTCTATATATACATTAAAACCTATGAGATACAGGGGTCGGACAGAATAATGTGAACTTTTTTTTTTTTTGATTGGAGGTTTAACGACCACCATGAGGAACTCAATGGGCTATAAGCAGTCGCCCGTCCCTAATTCCAGGGAAGGGAAAGAACCAGTGCCGTAAGACAAACACAACATCCATGCCTCACCGGGATTCGAACCTGGACCCCGTTCGGACGAATGATCAGAGGCCATCGCTTAGACCACTGCGCCACCGGGGTGCAATCTGAACTTTAATGCAGCTGCGTAAGTAGCAATACGCGAAGGTATCCACCACTTTTTTGGTTGCAATAGCGTTGTTTGGAACCTTAAGGTCCTGTTTAAGATTAATAAGGGCCGCCCCGGTGGCGCAGTGGTCTAAGCGATGGCCTCTGATCATTCGTCCGAAAGGGGTCCAGGTTCGAATCCCGGTGAGGCATGGATGTTGTGTTTGTCTTACGGCTCTCTCCCTTCCCTGGAACCAGTGACCCTAAATTAGGGACGGGCGACTGCTTATAGCCCATTGAGTTGCTCACAGTGGTCGTTAAACCTCCAATAAAAAAAACAACAACCTCCAATCAAAAAAAAAAAATATTAGTAAGTGGGGGTTTGCGGCGTATATTGGTTTTTCTGCTGTGGCAACACTTTGGGTCACGTGGTAAGAAGAAATCGTCATGATCTTGGAGGGGACGTCACAGGTGGGCATGGTCTTTTTTTCTGTATGACGTCACCTACCGCGTTGTTCTCGTCAAAGCAACTTTTAATTCTGAGATTATCTTTTTTTTGTCCCCCATTTTTTATCTTGAAATAATCGAACGCATTCAGTTTCGAAAAAGCAACTAGTACGTGTGGAAGTGGGTGGATACGAACTTGGGCGGCTTATGTGGTAGTCAAATGCTCTACCGATTCGGCTACCAAGACATTGGTTGGGGTGGTCAAGGGGATTAAGAGACGTAATGGAAGAAGACTGCCTGAGGGACTTTTTGTAAGACGTCTTCAGATTGAATACAGGAAGGAGGGCGTATGACTCACTCAAACAAGTACTGACATGATTTTTACAACCACGCAGGTGTGTTTCCACAACCATGGAGAAATACTACAGGTCCATGGGATTGTTACATTGTTACTAGCCAGTCTCGCGTTCGGAAACAGTGACAGGGAAATTAATTTTCTCTGTGAACAGGAGCTTATTATTTTTTCATGACGTATTATCTCATATATAAAACACAAAACGTCTGTTTGTCTGAAGCAGCAAAAACTCTCCAACGCCGAACTCTGGCATGGCGAAATTTGTATAGCTTATTAATACTGGAATTTCTAGGTCAACACAACTATTTTAAGATTTCCACGTTGTTCCGTTCGCGACTTATGAATTAATTAATAAGCTAATCAATAAAGTCAGCGTCGTTTGCTACGTCGTTATCCTGCTCTAAATCGGAAAGCACGTGACAGCATTCATCGCCGCGCCACATCCACAGGTGTTTCTATTCTTTGAGAACTGTGCATCAAAAAATGCAAAAACGAACTTTGCGAAATCTTAACGAAACGGGCTGAAATTTTTATCAACACCATGAATTGGTAATAAGAGGAGTGCCTCAAAATTTCACCGGAATCCGGTCAAAACTTTTTAAAATAGGCATGGAATTTTTAATACATCAGTAAACAGAAATATATACGTAGAAACGGTTAATAAAATTTTGACGGCTAATTTAAAAAGTTATTTACTGATTCAGGCGAAATTTGGAGGTCATGTTCCTATTAACGATTTATGGTGTTCATTAAAATTTCAGCCAGTTTCATAAAATATTCCAAAGATACGTTTTTAACTTTTTAATCCTAGAGATTCGCCTCTCAAAGACGTCTGAAACTGAAAGAACGTGATGCATTTGATCGTCGATAACAAATTGTTAACGAATTTTGTTCAGCCAGTGTTCTAATGCTGCGTCTCCTGGACGCGTGTTAAATAATTCGTAACGCTTTTGGTCCCTTTGATGCTACAGATTCCATACATTCTAATTCTTGACAAATATTTGTGACAGCAAAGCCCAAAAGGAAGAGACCAATTTTTAATCAAACACGAATCAACACAAAACGTCAAAAGATATCACGAACCAAGCGATCGCAAGAGGAAAATCACAAGCACGTGAAGCGGACAAAACTCAACAAGGTGTTCGACGAAGCGACGAAACGGAGGCGCGACTTGCTGAACAGCGATTTCGAACTGCTACAGGGCGCAGCAATGAGACTGCTGAAGAGACTAACGAGCGCCGAACGCCAGATCGCCAACGAGCTTCAAACTCGAGAGCTATGTTCACCAGAACCGAATTTTGCCTGAAACTGTTGAAGCTCGCAGAAATCAACTACATCAGGAGAGAATTCAACAAAGCACCACACGGGCAAGTAAGTGGCTACATTTGAAGGACGAAGCATTCAATTATGATCCTGAATTGGATTATTCAAACTATCCTCCGATTATCATTGGCATGTCTTTGAAGTGCAGTTTTTGCGATGCGCCGAAGTTTGAAGTTGAGACACCAGGATTGTGCTGGTGTCTCGACTTCAAACTTCATTTCTTGAAACAGGATTGTACATCAGTTTTATCTTCTGAAAGTTCATTTTTAATCCCACTTCTTTACAGTTGTCAACAAGTTCTTGGATCATCCTCTGCAGATCTGAGGAGGTAGCAGCAAAAATTATTACCTCATAAGCAAAATGAAGGTGAGTTAAATAATCTCCATTAATATTTATCCCCTTGTTTACCCAGTTCAATGACTGAAAGACAATTTCCAATGTGGAATTGAAGAGTTTGGGAGATACGGTGTCACCGTGTCTCGCTCCCTTTCCAAATTTTATTAGTGCTGCAACCTCAAATAGACAAACTTTGTATTTGCATTTTCATTTATGTTACTAATAATACTAATGTATGCATCTTGAATACCGCATGATTTCAAAGCCATTGCAAGTACTTATGGTTTTGTGGAGCCTGTCTCTCCATGTCACTCCAGCATACTTTCGAATTTCATCCATCCATCTCCCATGAGGTCTTCTTCTGGGCCTTTTCCTGTTCCTCGGAATACAGTCTAAAATTTCGGTTGTCCATTCTTCTGGCAACATGTCCACCCCATTGCCATTTCAGTGATTTCATTCTGGTCATGATGTTGTCCACACTTGTAATTTTCCTTATCCACAAGTTCCTCTTCTTATCTTTCCTGGTTACACCAAGCATGCATCTCTCCATACTACTTTCAGTTGTCTGCAGTCTTTGTAATATAAACATATATATATATATATATATACTGCCAAAAAAGTATCTACACGCATAAAATCTTCACTAAGGTTCTTTCACGTCACTTGAAGACAACACTGGATATGGCTCAACCGAGAGAACAAGCTCGATTCAGGAATTCAGGAGTGGATGCAGTACTATAGATCATATCCATGTGCTGAGAGAACTAATTGAAAGAACGAGGGAACATGAACTTCCATTATGCATGGCTTTTATCAATTATGAAAAGGCTTTTGATTCTGTGAAACCATCAATAGTTACAACTTACAATGGCTTTGAAACCTGTGGTATTGAAGATGCATATTATTAGTAACATCTATTTAAATGCAAGTACGAATGTTCAGTTATTTGAGGATTTAGCACCAGTACAATTTGGAAAGGGAGTAAGACAAGGTGACATCATATCTCCCAAACTTATTAATGCCACATTGTAAAATGTCTTTCAATCATTGAACTGAGAAAACAAAGGGATAAAAATTAATGGAGATAAAAGATTAATGAGAACTCACCTCAGTCTTGCTGATGACATAGTCATTTTTGCAACTGCCCCTTCAGAACTACAGTGTATGATCCAGAAACTTGCTGATAAGAATAAAGAAGCAGCCTTAAAGATAAAACTGATGTACAACGCTTTTACAACAAATGAAAATTTATCCATTGAAACAGAAAAGCTGGAAATATCTGACACCTACATTTACCTTAGACAGCAGGTATCAAAGCAAAGGTCACATTGATGAAGAAATTAATTGGCGTATAAAACTTTGTTGGACAACTTTTTGAAGAAACAGTACAATTTTTAAGAGCAATATGCCATTATGTCTTAATAGAAAAGTGTTTAATAAATGCATCCTTGCAGTTCTTACATACGGAGCAGAGACATTGCCCTTAACTAAGAAAGACATAAAAAGACTGCAGACAACTCAAAGTAGCATTGAGAGATGCATGTTTGGTGTAAGCAGGGAAGGTAAGAAGAGAAACTTGTGGATAAGGAAAATGACAAGAGTGGAAGACATCATGATCAGAGTAAAATCCATGAAATGGCAATGTGCTCGACATGTTCTCAGAAAAATGGATCATCGATGGACAAACAAATTTAGACTGGAATCCAAAGGACAGAAAAAGACACAGAAGACTACATGGGAGACTAATAGATGAAGTTCGAAAGCATTCCTGAGTAACATGGAGGAGAGTGGCTCAAGACAGACGGTTGTGGAAGAAACTTGGGGAGACCTTCATCCAGCAGTGGACTGATAATAGTTGATGTTGATGATACATGTATATAAATATATATATATATATGGAACGCAAGATCAGGTGATGTACAAACATATCATAGCGTTTCCTTCGCAAATGTCAACCCTACCTTCTCTTGGTGCATCTGTTACTACTAAAGGGGCTATGATGACCACCAAATAGTGGTATACCATTGGGATTAGAGTAAAACTTGGGGAAACCTTCCATCAGCAGTGAAATGATAATGGTTGACAATGATGATAATTATATATAGTATAAAAAATTTACACTGCTGGCCACCCAAAATGCAACACAAAGAAGGAAGCATCCCATTGGCCTGAAATTCGCAGCATGCGTCGCCTGCGAGAGGACATGCAAACGATTAGCAATGCACGGCATGTACAAATCATGTGCGCCCCGCACGCTACCGAGACCGAGAAGCACTATAAGAAGGGTGCACAGAAGGCTGGGTGTAAGTAGTGGAAGTGTGTTGTGCTGCCGGAGCTGTGCGTGGGAACCTTCCTGATGCCTCGTCGCAGAATACGGCAATCATTCCAGCACGTTTCGGAGTTCGGCAGAGGACGAATACTGGCTTATCGTGACAGTGGTTTAGCGTACCAAGACATCAGCGCCCGTGTGGGACGACATCCAGCCACAGTGACCCGAGTATGGATTCGGTGGGTGCAGGGGGACGGACGGACCGACGTGAGCGATTGCCGCAGCCGCGGCACACCACCAAACAAGACCGGCATGTTGTGCGGCGAGCATTGACGGCTCGCACCGCCACATCACAAACATCAGCGCAGGAATTAGGGTGTGTTAGTAGTATAAAATGACGGCTACTGGCTTAAACCGGAGCCCATAGACGTAACATTAGGCTGCAGCCGGAGCCGGCCGGACGGAGGGGGCGTGGTCAGTAGCAGCCTCCAATACCCCCCCGACCGAAGTGTGTGCTTATGTCCAGAGATAGTAGTATTTATTGGACTTTGTCAAATTTTGGAGGAAATTAATGAAGGTTTATTCCTTATTTTTTGAAATGTAATGAAGGTTTATTCATTATTTATTTTCCCCTATCTCGACCCATTCCCTTAGGTTATTTTTATGAAAAACGTTTTTTCCCTTGTAATTTGTTCATGTTTTCTTTTTTTGTTTTTTTTTGATTAATTTACATGAATTCCTCATGTTTCTTCCCTAATGAAAATTATGTAGGACAAGTATTAATTATACATTTCTCTTTTTTTTTTTCTCGAATAATATGTTCATATCCTCATCTCAAGAAATGTTATTATGATTTCTTATATGTGCTGCCCCCTTGCAGTGCCTCTTGGAACTTTCGAATGATCTTTGATTTTGAGGGATGGCAACGATCGAGTGGGGGTTGCATAGGTGTTGATGTGCTGCCCCCTTGCGGTGCTTCTTGGAACTTTCGATGGATCTTTGATTTTGAGGGATGGCAACGACCGAGTGGGAAAGGGGTTGGATATAGGGGGATGTCAACTCGATGCTGATGTGCTGCCCCCTTGCTGTGCTTCTTGGAACTTTCGATGGATGTTTGATTTTGAGGGATGGCAACGATCGAGTGGGAAAGGGGTTGGATATAGGGGGATGTCAATTCGATGTGCTGCCCCTAGCAGTGCTTCTTGGAACTTTATTATTTCGATGGATCTTTTATTTTGGGGGATGGCAACGACCGAGTGGGGAAAGGGCCCTGCGTAGGTGTTAGATATGATGGTACTTCTGGGAACTTTATTTTTTCGATGGATCTTTGATTTTGAGGGATGGCAACAACAGAGTGGGGTCTGTTGGGAGTTTTTGTATTTATTCCTGTGGTTTTCAAGCGGGATATTTTTCCCATCTTCGATGCTATTTTTCCCCTGGAGGGAAATTTTTACGCAACGATGCTGGGGAATTTTCTTTCCAAGGGAATAAAAATGCTCTGATGGTCTTAGCGAGGTTCTAACTCACGATGATTTGGTTTCCAAAAATAGACGGGTGGTCAAATGGTTTCTGTGTACTACGTATTCACTATATATATAATTTTTTAATTACTTTTACGTTATTTCTTCATGTGTTTTTATATATTTTTTGTATGTTTTGAGGGAGTTTTTTCGTGTAGATGTAATGAATTTTCTTTTTCCTCCATTTAATTTTATTTCACGCCATTAGACGAGGAAATGCTTCTTTAGAAACGATTTCATTCTTGTTCGCAGTAATTACTGGACATAGACTTCATGTTAATTCTGAGTCCTTCACCCCTGCAATAATATTTTCTCGTAATTTTTTCGTATGTTCAAGAACTCTACAGATCTTTCCCAGTTAAAATTCTGCTGAAACAATATTTTCGGTCTTTATTTCATCATAGCTCCCCAATTTTCGATATTTTTCTTCTTCTGTTTTTGAAATTTCATTAAACGTCTCAATAGGTCAGGATTCTTTTTTTACTTGGACAAACTTATGAGTCCTTTTATTCAGACTATTTTTTTCCCATTTCATTTCAGCAAACTATTATTTTAGATGCAACAAATCGTCAGATTTTGGTTTCCTTATATAGCATATTTCTCAAAGCTTGCATGTATGTCAAATATGCATTTTTTTTTAATTCTTTCGTAGTTAGTTATGCTTTTCGGGGACTGCCCCGACAGGAAAGCATTCATTCTCTAGACATACAATCTAAAACCTTTTTTCTTTCGATAAAATTTGCATTCTTTGGGCTGTATATTTTTCTGTCTCGTCCGAAAAAACTGAAAAAACTTTCATTCTTGAGGCAAAGCGAGTAATTCCATTCTTCCCATGAACAATATTTTTTAACTCACCAGAAAAGCAGTTATTTCATATTTCTTTATTATAGTGAAAATAAAGAAATTCTTACTTCTTTTCCATACATATCGACTCAATCTATTTCTTTTCGAAATGCTGGTCATGACATTTCAACTAAAATTTCATACATTCTCCAAAAACCATATTCTTAAACGAGCTATTTTTTTTACTTCATTTCATGTATAACTAATTTTTTATTCTTTACTCACCTCATCAAAGTCAGTAAGAACTCCCTAATCTCATTCCTTTTCCTCATTCAGTTCGCTTTAAATTGAGAAGTTTCAAAACTTTGCGTATATTTCATTCACTCAATGTACAGTTCTTCCGTGTCCGTCCATTCATTTTTAACTTCTGTGCCTGCTGCATTTTTTCTTTAGAGGTTTAGTTTCCTTGACCTTTTCTTTCATTTTGACGAAGACTCTTATTATTCCCATAACTTTGAGAAGATTTAAGGTTTCTTCCCTATATCGTTGCATACGCTGTAACATGCCTGCACCCCAGAACGCACATGAGATAAATGTAGATAGTAGCGTGAGATTACCCGGATTCCATACCCAGCGTGGACACATATCAGGGGGAAATTTCCTTCGTCATAATGCTTATCTTTTAGAACTCTTCTCCACTTATTCTTCAATGATACATTCTTTTTTTATTTATTTGATATTCTGAGTTGTATACATTTACTGTCCAAAAGGAGAAATATTTAATGTAAAGGTATATTCTTCGAAGCTGGGGAAATATATGTATATATTAGTTCATGTTCAGTTAAGGGAAATGCATCTTTATATTTCAATATGAAAAAGAAGCCCTATAAGTGAAAGCTGAACCTAAAGACGGATAGATTGTTCACACTCTGTCTACTCTATGACATTTCTTTACTGAATGAACCATGCCTTTTTTTTTTTTTTTTTCATGAACCACTTTAAAATCTTTCTCCTCACTTTACTATTGTCAGATTCCATGTCCCTCCAGTTCTTTACTGAGAAACAGAAGCATTTATTCAATTTTAATTTATTAAGAGAGTAGAACTCTTTTAGGCTATCGAAGTACTTTCAGGTCTTTCATTACGAAAATTTTCACTGTTATGAAAGCAGGCATAATCGAGATGATTTACTATGTTTCAATGAAAGTGTTTACGTATTTATTGCTCTGATGTCAGATTTCATTTTCTTATACTTCGAACAGAAATGAGTTTGAATCATTCGTCGAGAAAACATTTATTTCATATCATCATCATCATCATTGTCAACCATTATCAATCCACTGCTGGACGAAGGTCTCCCCAAGTTTCCTCCACAACAGTCTGTCTTGTGCCAGTCTCCTCCATGTCACTCCCGCATACTTTCGAATTTCATCCACCCATCTTCCATGTGGTCTTCTCCTGTCCCTTGGAATCCAATCTAAAATTTCGGCTGTCCATCGATGGTCTGTTCTTCTGGCAGTATGTCCAGCCCATTGCCATTTCAGGGATTTAACTCTGATCATGATGTTTTCCACTCGTCATTTTTCGGATCCACGAGTTCCTCTTCTTATCTCTCCTGGTTACACCAAGCATGCACCTCTCCATTCTGCTTTGAGTTGTCTGCAGCCTTTGTATGTCTCTTTTAGTTAAGGTCCACCTCTGCACCATACGTAAGCACTGGAAGGATGCATTGATCAAACACTTTTCTTTTACAACATAATGACATACTGCTCTTGAAAATTATGCTGTTTCTTCCAAAAGCTCTCCAGGCACGTTTTGTACGCCGATTAATTTCTTCACCAATGTGACCCTCACTAGATATCTGCTGTCCAAGATAAACGTACGTGTCTGTTATCTCCATCTTTTCTCCATCAATCGATAAATCTTCATTTCTTGTAAAAGCATTGAACATCACTTTTGTCTTCTGAAAGTTCATTTTTAATCCCACTTCTTTACTCTTGTCAGCAAGTTCCTGCATCATATTCTGTAGCTCTGATGGGGTAGTTGCAAAAATGACTATGTCATCAGCAAAACGAAGGTGGGTTAGATAATCTCCATTAATTTTTATGCCTTTGTTTTCCCAGTTCAGTGATTGAAAGACATTTTCCAATGTGGAATTAAAGAGCTTCGGAGATATGGTGTCACCTTCTCTCACTCCCTTTCCAATTTTTATGTGTGTTGTATTTTCAAACAGCCGAATCTTTGCACTTGCATTTTCATAGATGCTATTAATAATATTAATGTATGCATCTTCAATACCACAGGATTTCAGAACCATTGCAACTGCTGATGGTTTCACCGAATCAAAGGCTTTTTCATAATCGATAAAAGCCATGCACAATGGAAGTTCATATTCCCTCGCTCTTTCAATTAGTTCTCTCAGTACGTGGATATGATCTATTGTGCTGTAGCCACTCCTGAATCCAGCTTGTTCTCTCAGTTGAGCCATGTCCAGTGTCACCTTCAAGCGGTGTGAAAGAACTTTAGTGAAGATTTTATAAACCACTGATAGGAGGCTGACAGGTCTGTAGTTCCTGAGATCCTCAATGTCACCTTTTTTATGTAGCAAGATCATTGTAGCGTTGTTCCAATCCTCAGGAATTTTCCCTTCATTAAGGCATCGAGTGAAAATTTGGGCGAGTACTGTTTCGATTTCTCCACTTGCTTCTTGTATGATGTCTACAGTAATCCCATCTTCTCCTGGAGCTTTTCCCCGCTTCATGTTCTTGATTGCATGTGCAACTTCTGCTGGAAGGACTGGAAGAACTCTGGTACCTTTCATGATGTCTGGAGTACATGTTTCATCCCTTTCATATAATTTGGAGTAGAAATCTTTCACTCTTGTCAAAATTTCGCCTCTATTTCTTGTTACAGAACCATCTTCTTTTCTCAGTGCCATAATCTGTTTTTTTCCCTTACTGAGATGTCCCTTTGCTATCTTGGTAGTTTTCTTTGGTTGTTTTCAATTGCTTTCCTTACTAGTTCACAGTTGAATTTCCTTACGTCTTCAGTGATACTTTTTCGTACTGTTTTGCATAGCTCTATATATTCCACTTTGGAAGTCACATCTTCTTTAGTTGTCCTCATCTCTCTTCTTTTATGCATCAACATTTTGGTTTTTCCTGATAATTTGTTCACATGCAATTTGTTCTTAGACCCAGCTAATTTTGTTGCTGTTTCCATAAGAGCTTTGGTTACTTTTCTGTTAACTTCAGAAATATCCACTTCTTCTGATGTTAGGCCTTCTAAAGCAGAGAATCTGTTCTTCAGTTCCAATTTGAAGGTATTATGGTGTTTTTTAAGTTTGGTTATGTCAATACATTTTGTTTGTCTTATGAGCTTGCTACGTTCGAGTTTACTGTTGAGGTGCATCTTACATCTCACCAATCTATGGTCACTGCCTGTGTTGAACTTGTTTAGCACACTGCAGTCTTCTATGACGAATTTTTTGTTACACATAACAAAATCAATTTCACTTGTCGTCCCATTTGGATGTCTCCATGTCCATTTCCTGAGTGGCTTTTTCTTGAAAAAGAGTTCAAGATGAAAAACCCTTCTGCCTCTGCAAATTCTACGAGAGTATTTCCACGCTGGTTTCTGTTGCCGTGACCGAATTTACCTACTGAAGTTTCATTCTGTTGCCGTTGCCCTATTTTTGCATTGAAATCTCCCATAATTATCTTCAAGTGCTGCTTACCTTTATTATTTAGATCACGAATTTCCTCATAAAATTCTTCAATTTCTTCTTCAGCATGACTTGTGGTGGGTGCATAAGTTTGAATAATCTGAGCCTGGTATCTTATCGAGAGTTGGATAACAAGTCGTGCAGCTCTGTCAGAGGAACTTTCAACTTCTACAACTTTATCCTTCAGTTTCTGGTTTATTATAAATCCAACACCACTAGTTCTGCCAGTATCTGTCCCACGATAGTAGAAGAGATGTCCACTTTTCAGTTCAATGAGATCTTCTCCTTTTCCCCTTACCTCACTTAGCCCGACGATGTCCCACTTGATCCTTTGTAGTTCCCTCTTCCAATTCAAGAAGCCTTGAATCAGAAGATAGGGAGCGTCCGTTATACGTAGCCAAGGCCAGCATCAGATGGCAGCCTAGTCCGGTTCTCCGGGGATTCTTAGCACCCTCTGCCTTCATGTCGCACTGGCCGCTGCCTTGGCCAGGTACATTCCAGCTGCCGGAGACTGAGGGCCAAGATTTAAGTTGTGGAGTCATTTTGGAGGGGTTTGGCCATAACTCACCACGCTGGCCAAGCGGGTTGGTGAGTGTGGGATAGAATTTCCTCTAATCCCGATGGTATAGTTATACCGCTATTGGCGGTCGTCAGAGCCCCTTTAGTGGGAACAGGATGTACCACGAGAAGGCGGGGTTGACATTTGTCAAGGAGAGGCTGTGATGTTACGCATCACCTGACCTTACATCCCTTATTTCCTATATATATATATTTTTTTTCATATATCATCATCAACCATTATCAATCCACTGCTGGACGAAGGTCTCCCCAAGTTTCCTCCACAACGGTCTGTCTTGTGCCAGTCTCCTCCATGTCACCCCTGCATACTTTTGAATTTCATCCACCCATCTCCCATGTGGTCTTCTTCTGGGTCTTTTCCTGTCCCTTGGAATCCAATCTAAAATTTCGGCTGTCCATCGATGATCTGTCCTTCTGGCAGTATGTCCAGCCCATTGCCATTTCAGGGATTTAACTCTGATCATGATGTCTTCCACTCTTGTCATTTTTCGGATCCACGAGTTCCTCTTCTTATCTCTCCTGGTTATACCAAGCATGCACCTCTCCATGCTGCTTTGAGTTGTCTGCAGCCTTTGTATGTCTCTTTTAGTTAAGGTCCACGTCTCTGCACCATACGTAAGCACTGGAAGGATGCATTGATCAAACACTTTTCTTTTAAGACATAATGGCATATTGCTCTTGAAAATTATGCTGTTTCTTCCAAAAGCTCTCCAGGCAAGTTTTGTACGCCGATTAATTTTTTCATCAATGTGACCCTCACTTGATATCTGCTGTCCAAGATAAACGTACGTGTCTGTTATCTCCAGCTTTCCTCCATCAATCGATAAATCTTCATTTCTTGTAAAAGCATTGTACATAACTTTTGTCTTCTGAAAGTTCATTTTTAATCCCACTTCTTTACTCTTGTCAGCAAGTTCCTGGATCATACTCTGCAGCTCTGATGGGGTAGTTGCCAAAATGACTACGTCATCAGCAAAATGAAGGTGGGTTAGATAATCTCCATTAATCTTTATCCCTTTGTTTTCCCAGCTCAGCGACTGAAAAACACCCTCCAATGTGGCATTAAAGAGCTTCGGAGATATGGTGTCACCTTGTCTCACTCCCTTTCCAATTTTTATGTGTGTTGTATTTTCAAACAGCCGAATCTTTGCACTTGCATTTTCATAGATGCTATTAATAATATTAATGTATGCATCTTCAATACCGCAGGTTTTCAGAGCCATTGTAACTGCTGATGGTTTCACCGAATCAAAGGCTTTTTCATAATCGATAAAAGCCATGCACAATGGAAGTTCATATTCCCTCGCTCTTTCAATTAGTTCTCTCAGTACGTGGATATGATCTATTGTGCTGTAGCCACTCCTGAATCCAGCTTGTTCTCTCGGTTGAGCCATGTCCAGTGTTACCTTCAAGCGGTGTGAAAGAACTTTAGTGAAGATTTTATAAACCACTGATAGGAGGCTGATAGGTCTGTAGTTTCCGAGATACTCAGTGTCACCTTTCTTATGTAGCAGGATCATTGTAGCGGTGTTCCAATCCTCAGGAATCTTTCCTTCATTAAGGCATCGAGTGAAAATTTGGGCGAGTACTGTTTTGATTTCTCCACTTGCTTCTTGTATGATGTCTACAGTAATTCCATATTCTCCTGGAGCTTTCCCCCGCTTCATGTTCTTGATTGCATGTGCAACTTCTGCTGGAAGGACTGGAGGAACTCTGGTACTGGTATCTTTCATGATGTCTGGAGTACATGTTTCATCCCTTACATATAATTTGGAGTAGAAATCTTTCACTCTTGTCAAAATTTTGCCTCTAAATCTTGTTACAGAACCATCTTCTTTTCTCAGTGCCATAATGTGTTTTCTTCCCTTACTGAGATGTCCCTTTCCTATCTTTAGGCGTTGGTTGTTTTCAATTGCTTTCCTCACTAGTTCACAGTTGAATTTTCTTACGTCTTCAGTGATACTTTTTCTTACTGTCTTGCAAAGCTCTATATATTCCACTTTGGAAGTCACATCTTCTTTAGTTGTCCTCATCTCTCTTCTTTTTTGCATCAACATTTTCATTTTTCCTGATAATTTGTTTACATGCAACTTGTTCTTAGACCCAGCTAATTTTGTTGCTGTTTCCATAAGAGCTTTGGTTACTTTTCTGTTAACTTCAGAGTTGTCCACTTCTTCCGATGTTAGGCCTTCTAAAGCAGAGAACCTGTTCTTCAGTTCCAACTTGAAGGTATTATGGTGTTTTTAAGGTTAGTTATGTCAATAGATTTTGTTTGTCTTATGAGCTTGCCACGTTCAAGTTTAGTGTTGAGGTGCATCTTACATCTCACCAATCTATGGTCACTACCTGTGTTGAACTTGTTTAGCACACTGCAGTCTTCTATGACGAATTTTTTGTTACACATAATAAAATCAATTTCACTTGTCGTCCCATTTGGATGTCTCCATGTCCATTTCCTGTGTGGCTTTTTCTTGAAGAAGGAGTTCAAGATGAAAAACCCTTCTGCCTCTGCAAACTCAACGAGAGTATTTCCACGCTGGTTTCTGTTGCAGTGACCGAATTTACCTACTGAAGTTTCATTCTGTTGCCGTTACCCTATTTTTGCATTGAAATCTCCCATAATTATTTTCAAGTGCTGCTTACCTTTATTATTTAGATGACAAATTTCCTCATAAAATTCTTCAATTTCTTCTTCAGGATGACTTGTGGTGGGTGCATAAGTTTGAATAATCTGAGCCTGGTATCTTTTCGAGAGTTGGATAACAAGTCGTGCAGCTCTGTCAGAGGAACTTTCAACTTCTACAACTTTATCCTTCAGTTTCTTGTTTATTATAAATCCAACACCACTAGTTCTGCCAGTATCTGTCCCACGATAGTAGAAGAGATGTCCACTTTTCAGTTCGATGAGATCTTCTCCTTTTCTCCTTACCTCACTTAGCCCCACGATGTCCCACTTGATCCTTTGTAGTTCCTCTTCCAATTCAAGAAGCCTTGAATCAGAAGATAGGGAGCGTCCATTGTACGTAGCCAAGGTTAGCATCAGATGGCAGCCTAGTCCGGTCCTCCGGGGATTCTTAGCACCCTCTGCCTTCATGTCACACTGGCCGCTGCCGTGGCCAGGTACATTCCCGCTGCCGGAGACTGAGGGCCAAGATTTAAGTTGTGGAATCATTTTGGAGGGGTTTGGCCATAACTCACCCACGCTGGCCAAGCGGGTTGGTGAGTGTGGGATAGAATTTCCTCTAATCCCGATGGTATAGTTATACCGCTATTGGCGGTCGTCAGAGCCCCTTTAGTGGGAACAGGATGCACCACGAGAAGGCGTGGTTGACATTTGTCAAGGAGAGGCTGTGATGTTACGCATCACCTGACCTTACATCACACATATATATATATATATATTTTTGCCTCCGAATCAAACGAACTCAAAAAATAAGAGACACACTTTAATGTTTTTTCCTCTTATGAGAGGAATACGGGAATATGATACCAAAATTAAAGAATATCGACTTTTCTCTCAACACCTCACTTCAACGATTTTTTTTTTTTTAAATTTTCAATAAGCTGTTTCTATATTTTTACAACTGAATAGAATTATTTATTGAAAAATTCTAAGTAAGACGAAAAATGGTTTCGTTGATTTCCTAAGAGGATGACTTTGGAACTTTTCGTTTTCTTATAATTGCAAAATTCCCATAGAATAACATGGGAAAACTAGCATGCATAAAAGACTTTTGGATCGAGTAAAATTCTGTTGACAGACGTTTTCAAAAAGAAGAAATTATACAGGACGAAAATGAATTGAAAGAAAAAGTACCATGTCAAGTTTCGGAAAAGAAGAAAATAAAAGAGGGGGAAAATGGAAAGAAAGAAGATGCACTTCATGGAAAAATCATTAGAATTTGCTACGGCTGAAGGTCCCCCGAGCGGGTTCATAAACCAATACTCGTATTAGCCATTCAAAGAATGGGGGTGTCAGGAAAGCCACTTAACCCTCATTGTCGCCTTCATGTAGCGTACGGAGGTGGTGAACTTCACCAAACATGGATCCATAATATTTAAAAAAAAAAACATTCAGGTTTACGACCACGCCAGTGACCTTCCTTCAGGTTTACTGAGCTATTAAGCCAACGCCAGTTTCCTTCATATATACAGAACATAGGTTCACTTTCTCATTCACACTCATGCATTCAGAAAAAATTAAATTAAATAGTGCTGTTTGAGCTGCATGGAGGTGTCAAGATGGGGGGGGCTCCATCTATCATTTAATTGGGCTAAAACTGTTGAAGGATGTGAGCTATTCTCACTAGCTCCTCCATGCAAGCTGTCTGACTCGAGGTTGACCACCTCAGGCTGTGAAATTAAATCAATCACCTTAACTTTGGAATCTGACTCCAAAGTCAGATCAATAATTTCAGGCTCTTCCGAAGTTAAGTCAATAACCTCCGGTTCTTGGGTAGAGTCTTCCACAACCCAGAAGTTTTTCCACTGTGAGGGAGGAGGGAGAGACCCAATCCACTGATTCACGTAGAAATCATCTCTAGATTCCTGGAGGAGAGAAAAAATTATAAAAATAAATAAATAGTAATAAAAAATAAAAATAAAACCCTACATCATAGATAAAGCAAAAAGAAAAATTAAAAATATTCTCACCGAGTCGAAGTCCAGGGGAGATGTAGGGGAATTATTTCCTGTCGACATCTTTGATTCTAATAGTATGCGTAACTTCAAAGAAAAGAATAAAACTTCGAGAAGCTGTGGGATTCTGAGATCTTGCATGCTCCTTTTATACTCGCAGAAGGATTGATAAGGAGAGATCATGTGATGACATACACGGAATAGATTGGTCTTTGAGGTAAACTTAAATCGACAGATCGCTCTATTTTATAAACTTTCCGTTGTACAGGAAATAACATCTTTCTCAAACACCACAGATCATGGGACCTTCTAAGGAGGTAAAAATATTCTAACGTGTATCTAATCAATGTTCTGCATCGTTAAACATGGGACGCAGGTTGTTTATTTAAGGCCAAGCATAAATGGAATCGATAGCACTCTTCCTCCCTGAAGGAAATGACGCTTAGGTTACATTGCAATGTAACCTGAGCCCACGGTAGTCGTGTTTTCATATCATTTACCTGAGGATGTCTCTTATGGAGAGACGAAAGTACTAGTATGTATCATTTACTTTTTCCAACTTATTAAAACAGTATTATTCAAGACTATCTTTTGGTAAGTTCTTTATTAATCTAATTGGTTCTTTCATCTCTTTTTTCATGATGGGCAGGACCAGTTAATTTTTTACACCTAGTCTAGCCATAAGTACTGTTACAAATGCATGCCATTGAGCAAAAAACTGGTCTGCAATGTCAGATTAGTCAGGCAACCAAAGTTGTAGCTCTACTACTATGAGTTTAACTACAGTAAAAAGCAAAATTATAAAGTTACTGTAATTGCCTTACATAAGGAAGGTAAATCAGCATCTGAGATTTTCCAGAACCTCAAGAACCTGTAAATTGGTAAAATGTCTGTGCCTCACTGTACAATGATTCATTCAGATGGGAATGTCAATGACTACCCCAGACTGGTATGTCCACACACTGTAAGGACAAGTCAAGTGGTAAAAGCAGAGGTTGCTGGTAGCCATCACAATGCAGCCCGGAAGCAGAAAGTGATGGCCCGGGAGATTAATAATATCCCAGATCAATGCCTCCCATGCCCGGAGATGACTTAGGGATCAAAGCTTGTTGGCGGAGCACATGCTATTACCTGGTGGCTCAGCTGAGGAAGCAGAGGGAGATATAATCTAAATGCCTTCACAAACAATATACACACGATGGTCACCAAATAATTCTAAAAAATAATTAAACATAATTGGTGAACTTGATCCAGTGATATATTTTCAAAGTCTGATAGTTATTTATCAAGAATATTAGATACCACACTTAGTAACTAGGTAGAGTACCTCATTATTCTGTAAATTCTTAATGCATACCTGCCAACCTGGGAAAATGTGCATCAGTAAAATTATACGTGCACATCAGTAAAAAAACTATGCGTAGAGAAAATCTGCACACCCTTCTGTATGACAACTTACCTTTAGGTTCCTTTGTACAATTTCCTAAAACCATTACGGACCAGCATGGTCCGCGGCACTTATTGGAACATTATGTTCAATTAAAAATTATGTAAACAGCAATTCAGAGCGTAGCACATCCGACTGACTATCGCTAGCCTTGAAATAAGAGTCCACTTTCCCACTTTTTCTGGCACATTGTGCAATGGTGCTTAGGCCCTTTCACGTGTCAAGAAATATCGTTTTTCCCACATTGGGAAATGTTGAAGTCAGATCGGCACACTACACAAAACGCAAACTTCGGACCTTTTTGCGATCGTTTTATGCAGGCAAATTCTTTAGTATAACTGTCCTTAAATGCTTGGAAATATTTATTTGCCTTACTCAATGCCATTGCATGATTAAGAGACAAAGAATGATAATACGAAAAACCGCAAGCAAGCAAGCATGTGCGTTACTTTCCGTGCTGCACCGAAGTTGAGCCAAAATACCAAAGCCGAAGCACTCGATCCTGTACGACGTGTGCGCGCAGCCTTGACGGCATTACGAGAAGCGCTGATTATTACGTGACCTACCTAAAGTGGGAGTATGGTAAAGATCGAATCTGAGGAGGCGAAGGGAAAATTACACAGAAGTTAAAAAAATCTCAGGACATTAAAAATCGCCAAAAATCCATAAAATTGTTAGTCTTCCGTACATCCGTAAAACAGTATCAAAACCCGTAGATTTTATGGATGATCCGTAAAAGTTGGCAGGTATGTTAATGTGATGGATGAGCGTGATGAAGTGATACCAGTTTCCCAATGTCTGGTTTCAAGTCACTTAACACGAGTCTTAAATCACCACGTTGGTAATCTGGAGTCGCTTTCTTTGCTTGGAGGGAAGTAGGATGACCACCCTAAAACTGCGTTCCACCAAATATGATGTTGAAAATGCAACCAGGAGCTTCTTCAGGGTCCTCCATACCTCGAGAAAAATAGCTCAAAACATGCATTTTCAGAATGAAATTACATATATAAAAAAGCGATTTAGAAATCATATTTTTTTCCACATGTAGAACAAACATTGAACCATCTTTCTGCGTTTCTATATTAGCGTTACTTTGCATAGTAATATTTTAATTATTATCGCAAAAGTGTGAATAATGGGCAGATTGACAATTATTTTTAAAAAGTTCTAATTTTGATATCTTCTAGATTAAAAAGCAGAAAAATTGTTTGATATTTCCTCTTGAAATATATGAATTTTGGAACACATATGAGTGATATGATATATTGCTTTTTCCATCTACACGATGCTATATTTTCTTCAGTTTAGCATTTCTTCAGCGGAACACACAGAATTTCTTCATTTCTGCAGGCAGGGACTGATTTATGTCTTTGGGTCGAGCAAAGCATTAGTAACCGCGTGTGCCTAGCAAGCATTCCCCCATTGTCTGTTAAGGAGAAAAAACTGACAGCTCGGTTAGGGGGTGTACAGCACAAGAACTGCATCATCATGGCCCTCACCGAAATCCTGGGTATGGAGGACTCTTAACCAATATCCATACTGCTGGATAGCAACCAGAAATTTCCTTTCGTAACCAAAACTTCTGGTATGATACCTTAAACTTTGGCTGCAGCTCAATGTTATTTTATAGCTTTATTAGTTCTTCCTCCACTACTTCAATTTCCTCAATATCTGAAAATGGATTTATCACCCAGTCTGGAATTATTAAGCGAGGAAAGTATTTCGCCATCAGTCCTAATAAGCGAACAACACGCTCGGAAAAGACCACCTCGAGCGCACCCCCTCTGCCTCTTAGCGCCCACCTAAGCAATCTCATCCCACAAGGGGGTGGTACCGCCCAATTTGGGAACCACTGCTTTATATAAATGATGACTCATACATAATCAGATGCCAAAGATCTTGCACACAAAACAAAAAGAACACAACTGGATCTATACCCTGTACACATTAATGCATGAAGATGGGGAGCTCTTCAGTGAAATAACACACACTAGATACATGTACATACATTGTATGTTACATACACATGCAAGTCGTCACAAATCAAACAACAGATATAGACATATAGGCCTACTTACGGTGTATTAAGTCAACTAATTTGGAGAAGACATGAATCCCTTGCTTTGAGCCTCTTCCCTTCCAATTGAGCTTCAAGGAAAGCTCATGGGAAATCATATGTTGAAGAACCCTTCTGGTCAGATCTTTGGAACTGTTTCCTCCCAAAGAGGAAAAGTACCAACGCTGTACAGAAAATTAAGAACATTTATTTTACTATGTGATGAATACTTTCAAAAGAAATGTTAAAGTAAAAACTGAAAGGAAAGAAATTAAAGATTATGGAAGGTTGTAATGTAGCCTACTCATTGACATGGTGTTTCCATTTCATTAGGGAAATTACAGATATAGAATAATTGGGTTATGTGTTCAGTCTTTCACATACTCAAGCTGCCAGCAGGGATGTGGCAACACAGGGTCGTGAGGATATCACACCATCCCCAAACTCTAATGTCCTTCAGTTTGGTAAATTGACTCTGAAAAAGGTTACTTAGGTTACACATAGAATACATTCTTTATTAATTGATGCACAAAATAGTTTCCAATTCTGGTTAAAAAAAAAACCCTATTTTTCTAGTGATTAACCAGCTTAACCACTGGCGCAGGTGAGGAGGGTAGAAACTATCATGCAGAAGACAGAATTTCTGGTGGGAGCAAATGCAAGGCCCACCTCCTCAGGTTTCCTTAGTAGGCCTACAACAAAGAATTAAATTAGGGTTGCACAGGATGCCAGGTGTAAAAGATTGGGAAATACCAGTCATCAGCACCCAAAGTTTAGGGCTCTTCTTGGAGCAACCCTTATTAAATTCCTCAATAAAATAATGAGTGTTAATAGCTAAGCTCTGAACCCCTTAATTACTTTGTTGCCATATGGCATCTGTTAAGGTATAGTTGGCAAGTATCCTCATCCTCAGCAAAATTCTTTCGTTCCTTCTGCCACTAAGGAGCTATTAGAAAGCAGGTGGTTGAAAAGTAAGAATATAGTACACAGTCAATATTCTTGTCAACGATACATTTGCTTGGCACCAACAGGCAGGAGCACAGAAAACAATTTAAATATGAAATACTTAGTGATTGTACATAATACAAGCATAAAACACTGAGGGCAAAGAATGTAGAATTTAATCATAAGAGAAAATCCCTGTAAGATGGATTTTTTTTTTTTTTTTTGCTTTGAATGCTTCAAAGTTAAAAGCATGAAGGGATGGGTATCATTTCCCCCTCCCCTCCCATTTACAAAAGTTTTTACCTAGTTTGAAAGGATATTTATAGCAATATTTACAGCAATTCACTAAATAAAGGTCCTCAAAAATACTACCCCAGGAAAAACATCCATAGCCAAAATTATTGAATTTGTAAATTCGGGGGTGGGGGGTAGGTGTTCATGTGGCACAGCACCCTGCCCCTTTTTTAGAAGGGAAAAATGTGCCCTGCCTTCCCCCAGTACCGATCCTGCCCTTCGTTATGTATTTCACATCCCATTACAATCGGCAAGGTAACCCAGCTGATTGTAAGGCGAAATATGACGATCGACGACTTTGCAATGAATCAAATCAAAGGGAAGTCATTGATTTTAAAATTGACAAGTTGCTGCCTACTTACGCAGGTTTAAATTTACGGGTCCTGCCGTATTTTCCCACGTATAGTATGAACATAACCAACCCCCCCCCCCCAAAAGAAAATTCCCAGATAGGCTGCAGACTGCATTTCGTGGAAAAATGGAGTGGCAGAGATAAATACCGCTATTTGTTACGAAGGCAATAAAAAATAAAAAAAAATAGATAGATGAAAAAGGGAGGGATAAATAGCGTTATTTGTTAAGACGTAGACACAAACAGTTTAAAAAATAGAAAGATAATCAAATAATAAAAAGATGGGTGCAGAAATAAATAATGTTAGTTGTTACAACACTGTTAAAAAATCGACAGATAAAAATAAAGGGGGACAGAATAAGTGTCATTAGTTGTTACTACACCGATAAAAAAAAATGAAAAGATAGACAAAATTAAAAAGGGGGAGGCAGAGATAAATGCATTAGTTGTTACGACGCTGATGCCGTTAAAACATGGAAAGGCAGATAAAAGTTTAAAAAAAAAAGAAAAAGGGCAGAGATAAATACTGTTAGTTGTTACAACGGTGCTAAAATATGAACCTATATCGCCGCATATATTGAATTTGTTTTACAAATGCTAAACATCTATGGTGTGGTGCAGACAAAAATTGTGGTATGTGTAACATTTACGTGCAATAGTTACAATAAATTACCAGACCATCCCCATTCCCAACAGTTTTGGGGGCAAAAAACACAAATAGTGCGGGGGCTACACGCAGGAAAATACCATTCTAATTTTTTCCAAAAATGTTACGATGTTTTGCGTGCTTTATTTAATAACGCATGTGATTCCATTTTCTTTGCATTTTGTTTGGCACTGAAAAAAGTGTAGTAGATGCACAAGATGGATTTTTTTTTTAATTTTCGGATTTGATTCCATTAACTGCTCATAGTTCGAGCATTGATGCTAATAAATAATCTGGTCGACGACAAAATTTCTCTGCTGTTGCCTAATTTACTATATGAATAATAATGGAGATAATTTCTCAAGGTACATCTGCTTTTCATCATTTACTTTATGAATAACAATGGAGAAAATTTCTCAACATATGATGATGGATTTGCTCTTCCACGTTTGTTACACACAGCATGTGGAAAATCGTTATCAGTCAACACCAGGAATTGAACAACAAAACTCTTAGCGACATGCCAGGTTCATTACCATTATGTCATAGTGGCCAACAATTCTCAATGCTATCAGTGTTTAAACGTATCTGAATGCTATAAATGTTTATCTGCGTCTAAACTTAGTAAGCATTGAGAATTGTTGCTGCTATCGCATAATGGTAACGCACCTGGCATGTCACTAGGAGTTTCGTGGTTCGATTCATGGTGTTGAATGATAATAATTTTCCACATGATGTGTGTAACAAACGCGGAAGAAGCAAAAAACCAACATATGTTGAGAAATTATCTCATTGCTATTCATAAAGTAAATTATGAAAAACAGATGTACCTTGAGAAATTATTTCCATTATTATGAGAAATTATCTCCATTATTATCACACAATCCCTTATGGTAAGAGGCCTGGTGACACTGCCACAATGTTACAAAAAAATTTCCCTCTTTCTTAGCAATGGTTTATCAAGTCAGTGATGCTTACCTCTTTACAAAATTTTTTTTTTTTGATTGGAGGTTTAACGACCACCGTGAGCAACTCAATGGGCTATAAGCAGTCGCCCGTCCCTAATTTAGGGTCACCGATTCCAGGGAAGGGAGAGAGCCAGTGCCGTAAGACAAACACAACATCCATGCCTGACCGGGATTCGAACCCGGACCCCGTTCGGACGAATGATCAGAGGCCATCGCTTAGACCACTGCGCCACCGGGGCGGCCTTTACAAAATTACTGTTATAGATGTAATATTACAGGGCATTAAGCTCATGTATTAAGAAATGGAAATATCTGGGTGTGATTCTACACAATAAGTTAAACTGACATAGATAAACATCAGGTGCCATCTCGAAAGCAAAACAGTGGAGATACTGCCTACATAATATCTTAAAGCAAAATAGTAAGCTAAACAAAAAGAATTAAAAAAACAACACACACAGAGTTGGGTTTTCTTGCGTAAAGCTATGGGCAAGGAAACAGAGATGCAAAGAATTGGGGTCCTTGTACAGAATTTAACGGAGTAAGGGTGCAGAACGACGAAGAAAACACATTTTTTTTTTTTCAGGCAGTTTCACATGAAAGCATTTGTTTTCGAAATGTGAAAAAATTCCAGGACGTTTGTCACTAAATGTGGCAAATATTTTTTTCGAAATTTTAATGTATCCAACCGTTAGCACTATTTCCAAACGCAATGCATTTTCGTGAAGTTAAACATTGACTATATTTAAAATCTAATTTATATTCGATATTTAACGAAAAATCTAAGTACCTGTTGATCAAAAAGCCAAGTCGAAAGGATCTCAATTACGAACTTTCCAAATCAGAAAGCCTCGTGAGGGCCTTCGCCACCCGAATAAACAATGAGATACATATCTCAAAGTGTGGCACTCAGGAAAAAATGCATCAGAAAAAAAAATGAATCAGTAAAAAATGAATAAAAAAGAAAACGCAATAGGGAACATGGCCCTAACGGTGCTCACACCATTAAGCCTAACGGAAACGCGAACACGGAAATATTACAATTCCAAACTTTCCGAATCACAAACCATCTGCTAGGCCGTACTTTGCCACCCAATAAGTGAAGAGATCCATAACTCAGAGTATGAATCACAACAACAACGATTCAAAACAGAAGTAACCCCATGGCACAATGGCGCTCCGCACTGTTGCTGCCATTCTACAGCATCACCAAGAAAACCAGGGCAAGTATTTATCCGCCATCGATACTAACCAACGACGTGCAACGGAAAAGGGTCCGTATATTAAAAAATCGATTAAAAAAAACTAAAAATCGGCCGAGCATACGGTCAACGAATTTCACATTAAAATACTGAGTGTAATCATGCGAAACCAAGAAAAATAAAGAAATTTTAATTTGTCATTCTCCGACACTGGTACCTAACGGAGTTCAAATTTTGTTCTGTAGCCAAAAACAAAAGACAAGTGGTCAAAAAACTGAAAACGGATGTAAAATGTCACCCATAAGGAATCTACTAGATAGGAAAAAAGTGGGATTAGAGGGTTGTCCACTTTTTGCATAATTCCTGGAATACTGAAGGATACAGCATTTTTAATACATAATTTGGGTTTATGTTCATATGCTGTTTTTTCTCAGTCTCACATATATAAATCGCCCCTTATCATAAAATGTGCCCTTTTTCAGAAAATTACCTTGCCCTTTTTTAATTCTAGAGTGAACACTGGGGAGGGGGGGGAGTTTATATCACGAGTCATATCACATGTTTTAGCAACAATATCTACTACGAAAACCATTGAAGCATAAAAACATACTCACACATTGCAAAAAATCAGCTTCCTCTGCCAAACAGTCATTGAAGAGCTGCATGTCCTCGAATGATGACAACGGAAGCATGTCTTTTACGTGAACGGGTAATACAGGGCTTACATCATCTGCTTCATTCGTGTTCTGCTCTGCAAGTTGGTTTAGTCTGTGGGTTATTACTTGCAGTTCCTTCCTAATTACCACAAATCCTGTGGTTATCAACTTAGCCAAGTTTAAATCACCTTGCAACACTTCCACATCACCATTACAAGAGGATGGCCCAGATGGGATCATGCTGCTTTCTCGATGTACGGGTGCTGAAATGGATTGGGTTGACGGAGACTCTGAGAAGAGTTCTGATGATGGAGATTGAGGTACAGTTGCTTGTTCAGGTGACAGAGCTACATTTCTGATGACTGAAACTCTGGGCAGACCAGGCAACAACGAGACAGACTCCTCATCTGACTCACTTGAAGTCAGACCAGAGAACAACCTCTTGCACCTTCTTTTCTTTTTACCCGTATTTTCACCATCAGAAACTTCTGTGGACAAATCTGATGTCAGCTCAGAAATGGCAAGTTTTCTTCTTGCACTGCTGTATGAATCTGAAATACAGAATATTTTGTTATGCATTGCATAAGCAAGAGACAACAAGTTAACTATAAAAGAATTACGATCACTATATTTGTGGGTTCGCTGGATTACCTACCTAGACAACAATAAGTAAAAATGTAAGGTCAGGTGATGCGTAACATCACAGCCTCTCCTTGACAAATGTCAACCCCGCCTTCTCGTGGTGCATCCTGTTCCCACTAAAGGGGCTCTGACGACCGCCCATAGCGGTATAACTATACCATCGGGATTAGAGGAAATTCTATCCCACACTCACCAACCCGCTTGGCCAGCGTGGTGAGTTATGGCCAAACCCCTCCAAAATGATTCCAAAACTTAAATCTTGGCCCTCAGTCTCCGGCAGCTGGAATGTACCTGGCCAAGGCAGCGGCCAGTGCGACATGAAGGCAGAGGATGCTAAGAATCCCCGGAGGACCGGACTAGGCTGCCATCTGATGCTGACCTTGGCTACTTACAATGGACGCTCCCTATCTTCTGATTCAAGGCTTCTTGAATTGGAAGAGGAACTACAAAGGATCAAGTGGGACATCGTGGGGCTAAGTGAGGTAAGGAGAAAAGGAGAAGATCTCATCGAACTGAAAAGTGGACATCTCTTCTACTATCGTGGGACAGATACTGGCAGAACTAGTGGTGTTGGATTTATAATAAACAAGAAACTGAAGGATAAAGTTGTAGAAGTTGAAAGTTCCTCTGACAGAGCTGCACGACTTGTTATCCAACTCTCGAAAAGATACCAGGCTCAGATTATTCAAACTTATGCACCCACCACAAGTCATCCTGAAGAAGAAATTGAAGAATTTTATGAGGAAATTTGTCATCTAAATAATAAAGGTAAGCAGCACTTGAAAATAATTATGGGAGATTTCAATGCAAAAATAGGGCAACGGCAACAGAATGAAACTTCAGTAGGTAAATTCGGTCATGGCAACAGAAACCAGCGTGGAAATACTCTCGTTGAGTTTGCAGAGGCAGAAGGGTTTTTCATCTTGAACTCCTTCTTCAAGAAAAAGCCACACAGGAAATGGACATGGAGACATCCAAATGGAACGACAAGTGAAATTGATTTTATTATGTGTAACAAAAAATTTGTCATAGAAGACTGCAGTGTGCTAAACAAGTTCAACACAGGTAGTGACCATAGATTGGTGAGATGTAAGATGCACCTCAACACTAAACTTGAACGTGGCAAGCTCATAAGACAAACAAAATCTATTGACATAACCAACCTTAAAAAACACCATAATACCTTCAAGTTAGAACTGAAGAACAGGTTCTCTGCTTTAGAAGGCCTAACATCGGAAGAAGTGGACATCTCTGAAGTTAACAGAAAAGTAACCAAAGCTCTTATGGAAACAGCAACAAAATTAGCTGGGTCTAAGAACAAGTTGCATGTAAACAAATTATCAGGAAAAACGAAAATGTTGATGCAAAAAGAAGAGATATGAGGACAACTAAAGAAGATGTGACTTCCAAAGTGGAATATATAGAGCTATGCAAGACAGTAAGAAAAAGTATCACTGAAGACGTAAGAAAATTCAACTGTGAACTAGTGAGGAAAGCAATTGAAAACAACCAAAGCCTAAAGATAGCAAAGGGACATCTCAGTAAGGAAGAAAACAGATTATGGCACTGAGAAAAGAAGATGGTTCTGTAACAAGAAATAGAGGCGAAATTTTGACAAGAGTGAAAGATTTCTACTCCAAATTATATGAAAGGGATGATATATGCACTATAGACATCATTAAAGATACCAGTACCAGAGTTCCTCCAGTCCTTCCAGCAGAAGTTGCACATGCAATCAAGAACATGAAGCGAGGAAAAGCTCCAGGAGAAGATGGAATTACTGTAGACATCATACAAGAAGCAAGTGGAGAAATCGAAACAGTACTCGCCCAAATTTTCACTCGATGCCTTAATGAAGGAAAGATTCCTGAGGATTGGAACACCGCTACAATGATCCTGCTACATAAGAAAGGTGACATTGAGGATCTCGGAAACTACAGACCTATCAGCCTCCTATCAGTAGTTTATAAAATCTTCACTAAAGTTCTTTCACACCGCTTGAAGGTAACACTGGACATGGCTCAACCGAGAGAACAAGCTGGATTCAGGGAGTGGCTACAGCACAATAGATCATATCCACGTGCTGAGAGAACTAATTGAAAGAGCGAGGGAATATGAACTTCCATTGTGCATGGCTTTTATCGATTATGAAAAGCCTTTGATTCGGTGAAACCATCAGCAGTTACAATGGCTCTGAAAACCTGCGGTATTGAAGATGCATACATTAATATTATTAATAACATCTATGAAAATGCAAGTGCAAAGATTAGGCTGTTTGAAAATACAACACACATAAAAATTGGAAAGGGAGTGAGACAAGGTGACACCATATCTCCGAAGCTCTTTAATGCCACATTGGAGGGTGTTTTTCAGTCGCTGAGCTGGGAAAAGAAGGGGATAAAGATTGATGGAGATTATCTAACCCACCTTCGTTTTGCTGATGACGTAGTCATTTTTGCAACTACCCCATCAGAGCTGCAGAGTATGATCCAGGAACTTGCTGACAAGAGTAAAGAAGTGGGATTAAAAATGAACTTTCAGAAGACAAAAGTGATGTTCAATGCTTTTACAAGAAATGAAGATTTATCGATTGATGGAGAAAAGCTGGAGATAACAGACACGTACGTTTATCTTGGACAGCAGATATCAAGTGAGGGTCACATTGATGAAGAAATTAATCGGCGTACAAAACTTGCCTGGAGAGCTTTTGGAAGAAACAGCATAATTTTCAAGAGCAATATGCCATTATGTCTTAAAAGAAAAGTGTTTGATCAATGCATCCTTCCAGTGCTTACGTATGGTGCAGAGACGTGGACCTTAACTAAAAGAGACATACAAAGGCTGCAGACAACTCAAAGCAGAATGGAGAGGTGCATGCTTGGGTGTAACCAGGAGAGATAAGAAGAGGAACTCGTGGATCCGAAAAATGACAAGAGTGGAAGACATCATGATCAGAGTTAAATCCCTGAAATGGCAATGGGCTGGACATACTGCCAGAAGGACAGATCATCGATGGACAGCCGAAATTTTAGATTGGATTCCAAGGGACAGGAAAAAGACCCAGAAGAAGACCACATGGGAGATGGGTGGATGAAATTCGAAAGTATGCAGGGGTGACATGGAGGAGACTGGCACAAGACAGACCGTTGTGGAGGAAACTTGGGGAGACCTTCGTCCAGCAGTGGATTGATAATGGTTGACAATGATGATGATGATGAAGTAAAAATATCTGGAAGTTTGTATTTCTTTTTGGAGCTAACCTCCGAATCTCAGAGAACAGCTTACTGATATGTATGTGATGTAATGTGTTTGCTCTGGTTTGAGTAGTCTGTGCCGAGGTTGTCATTTGGCCTTCGGTCTAAAGACTAGGTCGTTATTTTCTTTAATTCATAAAGATCGGGACCCTCTTCACAAATTTTCCAGACATGGAGTTTATTGTGTTCCACTTAGGTCGGTTGTTCCTGATGTACCTGATAGTAGATACATAGGTTGGACTTTTAGAAATTTTGGTATCAGGTTGGCTGAACATCAGTATAATGTCAAGCGTAAATCTACTGATACTTCTCTCTCACGCCTGGTCAGTGCTGGTACCTACATTCCTGACTGGAATGCTTCGCACCTGTTGACTTACGGCCCAAAGGACAAAGTTTCTTTATTGTATATGGGAAGCATGTTTATTCACCAGTTCGGTGATAAATGTTGCAATGATGATGTGCCGTACCATATTCCTCGAGCATGGAAGAACTTGTTAAATGGACTACCATTACCTTTATAATTACTATTCCGAGTTTATTTTTTGTAGAGGGCATTACGAATGTATTTTAGTGATGTATGTCATTACTGGACCGTCAGGCGGCGCTTTATAGTTTCTTCAATACCATCATATTAAAATTATTTAAGAACTCTGGTTCCATATGCTATGTGTCACCCGATGATGCGGTAGCTGATACTGCGAAAGATCTTATGTTTTAATCTATTGTATATAGCTTTTAATCTCGTGTAAATAAATATAGTTCAGTATAGCACTTGAGGATATTTTTACATGAAATTGGATCGTGCAATGACTTAGGTCTATGTTTTTATATGAAAGAATTATTACAAAAACTATTGAATCCCTATAGGGTCATGCTTAACCCACGCAGGCTTTGACAGGATCCATGAAAAATCAGTTAGCAGATATAGAAAAGAAAATTCAAGCTAAATCTGAAAATAATAAGTATTAAAACAATCAGTCTTTCTTACGCACATTTTTGCATTAAAGTCCGGTTATCTGTTACCAATGTTGGTTTTCCAAGTATTCTATTTACCAGTCACCAAACTTCAGTCGTCAACTGCGAATCAAACTCCAGTCGTCAACTGTGAATGCAGGCTTATATTAGTTCTAATATTTATGAATTAATTTGTGAATTTTGAACACAATGGCAAATCATATTTTTGCAGTATATGCATATATATTGTGAAATAATTTTAAATAACTTCACCATTCACACACAAATAAAACAGAAGATTCCTATAGGTTTTTAGGTTGGGCATCATTTTTAACACTCAGTGTCTTTTTTCACGATTTTTTTTTTCTTTTTTGCCAGTGCTTTTAGTCACTATTTTTAATTTACTGTGATTTTTTTTATTACTTATTTCCACTGGAAAATAGACTAATGACAGGGCACATTAATGACACACCACATACCATCCAAGAGGCAATTTGATGCAGGCCAGAGAAAAAAAATGGCCTGTACAAAAAGAGTTGGGGTAGGATTTGTCTTTCTAAATACAGTAATCTTTGTGTGCATGTCATTAAATTACTTTAGATTAATAAAGGGGGAAAGTGTTAATATATAGCGGGAAGCTTCAGAGATCTCAATTAGTATCTAAACAGAATTATGATATTAAAATATTGAACGCGTACAATATTTAAGATTTTTCAGTTTATACACGTGGCATCCAAAATCAGAAATAGATTTTTAAAAAGACTGCTCAGAGCAGAGTAATGTAACTTACCAAATGAATGTAAACATCGAACATCATACGATAGCCAATCTGAAGCAGGCATTTCAGCTCTTTTTACCTTCAAGATCAGGGTGGCTACATTTTTTATTGGTGGCCACAGACATTTTGTCTTATCATTAGACACCCAGCACTTGGGTGCAACAGCAACCTCTTTTGAATTCACAAATTCAACAATGAAAAACATTGTCTGTAAAAATTGAAGGCATTTTGTCAGTAATTTTACAAATATTACATTGATTTAACAATATTACATTGGATATAATGTTAATGCAAGGAATGTTCTGAGATAAAAATGCAGCATTATAATGGTAATGTATAATGATTACTTTACAGGGTTTCTGTGTAAAATAAAAGTTTTTTTTTTTTTTTTGGATTGGAGGTTTAAAGGTTTAACGACTACCGTGAGCAACTCAATGGGCTATAAGCAGTCGCCCGTCCCTAATTTAGGGTCACTGGTTCCAGGGAAGGGAGAGAACCAGTGCCGTAAGACAAACACAACATCCATACCTCACCGGGATTCGAACCCAGACCCCTTTTGGACGAATGATCAGAGGCCATCGCTTAGACCACTACGCCACAGGGGCGGCAAAATACAAGTTTGACCATGATTGTCTTGTAGAATATGTTTTAGTTGGACCCTCCCCCACAAAAAAATAATAATTTACTTGTATACTAAAATTATTTAATATAAATTGTTCCAGTAGCTGAACAAGTGATTAAGTAGGAAGAGACACCCTGTTGAGGCATGCAACCAGCACTGCGCTCATGACCAAACGGCAGCGATGGCATGGGAACTCATAAAAAATAAATAAATAAGTAGCAATCTGTACTTTATGCCGCTAACAGATTGACGTATGGGAACATAAAAAAGTAACTTCAAATACCAATTTTTGGCCAAAAATTCCTTGAGAAACTCACTTCAACGATTACCAAGAGAAGGTTTTGGTGGTAGGCTATATGTAGGTGGAAAGATCGTAACTGTGATAAAACTGCAGGGAAAGATCAGTGCGAGTGGAAAATGTCAAGACGACACTGTTTAGGCGATGATGAACGCTAGCATGCGATTGGGAGTCTTGTACTTCTGTCATGCATAAGAACCATGAAACCCAAAGGATATTTAATACTTAAAGGGGAGGGGGGTTGGCGGAATGTCATAGACAGAAAAGAGCCAGTGCTTTAAAGTACTATTTGTCACATGCTATCACAAGTGAATAATGTACTTTAAAGCACACACACACAATTCAGCCATGTTTGATTCAGAAAGGTATATATATATATTTTTAATTTTTACTTTGAACGTGAAACACCTGTTGTTAATGCGAAAAACGGGATTAATCAGACAGCCATTCACTATGTGAGAAAGGAATAAATACTAGGGGTGTTCAAATGAAAAGGTACGAAACGTCATAAGAACGTAACCGTTAACATATTTGCCTATGCCACTATGGGAGAACGTAGCGACACATCTAGGGATGCGATTGGAGTCGCCGGCGTGGATCAGAGCATGCGCGGGCGCCCACATGCACAGGAGAGAGCAGAGGCTCTTATAAAGAGCGCCGTCCAATTGACGCGGCAGTGCGTGTGAGGACAGGATGGCGTTCACATTGCAAAATTCGACGATTGAGGAGCAGCAAGGCGTTATCCGATTTCTGACAGCAGAAGGTGTTAAACTGGCCGCTATTCATCACCGGATGGTGACCGTATATGGGGAAGACTGTGTGTCCGACAAGTCAGAGAGAAAATGGAGTGCCCGTTTTCGTGCAGGCCGTGAGAGTTTGGTTGATGACCCAAGACCAGGCCAGGCAAACACAGTCATCACGGCCGATCTCATCGACAAGGTGGACGACCTAGTGAGAGGTGATCGGCATGTCACATTGCAAATGTTGGTGGTGGAGGTGGATGTCAGCGTTGGAACAGTGTGGACAATTGTTCACGACAGGTTGCGTTATCGGAAGGTGTGCACACAGTGGGTTCCGAAGCAGCTCACCGACCAGCAAAAGGAACTGCGTATGGGGCTAGCACTTCAACATCTGTTTTGGTATCATGAAGACCCCGCTTTCCTGGAGCGGATCGTCACAGGTGATGAGAGCTGGTGCCATCACTACGAGCCAGAGACAAAGCGGGACAGCATGCAGTGGAAGCATGCGTCGTCACCTCCCCTAAAAGTTCAAAGCTGTGGCGTCAGCAGGCAAGGTGTTGCTCACCGTCTTTTTCGACGTCCAAGGTCCACTACTTGTTGAATTCCTCCAGCACAGACGAACCATTAACTCCGATGTGTACTATGAGACACTCCGAAGTCTAAGCAGGTCCATCAAGAACAAAAGACCGGGGCTGCTCACGGAGGGTGTGGTTCTGCTCCATGATAACGCGTGTCCACACGTCTCCAGGGTCACACACGCAGAACTGGCCAAGTTCCAGTGGGAGCAGCTTGACCATTCGCCCTACAGCCCGGACATGTCGCCCTGCGATTTCCATGTGTTTGGTCCCCTGAAAAAACATCTGAAAGGGAAGTGCTTCCACTCGGACGACGAACTCAAGGACGCTGTGCAGGACTGGGTCTCGTCACGGCCACAGGAATTCTGGGAACAAGGAATCCGTCGGCTCGTTAATCAATGGGATCGTTGTGCTACGGCCTATGGTGTATACTTTGAATAAAGTCTTCATTTATATCCACAGTGTCGTTTCGTACCTTTTCATTTGAACACTCCTTGTACAATACCGAAAGGGCTTATTTGAACGGTGAGCCAATAGAAAAATTATAAACATGCAAAAAGTTGCTCATGCACTTGAAAATTAGGGTAATTCTTTACTTTTACTTTGCAGGGCCATTTTTCTCTGTAGTTCATTTTTTCAGATCTCCCAAATTATACTCGTTATTTTAATGTGAAAATTGTTTATCATCTGTTCCGCTGGTTCTTGGTTATTTTTTAGTCAAATTCTAAGGATCTGCACTTCTTTTCCATTACGCCCACGGGTTCGCTTACTATTAATGGGGGAAGAAGACTTACCCATGTGCTTTCGGTGATGTGGAATCATGACAACAATGGCTCATAGTAGCATCCGCTACAATAGTAAACCATGTTCGGCAGTCCATCATGACACCAAACAAAGACATGAAATCGCCTGACGGAAAGGTCAAATCGCAATCAGAAAGTATACAAATCCAAAATTTTCTGTAGGCCTATCAGTCTGACAGTAGAGTTTGCTACTGTTAGACTGATAACATGAACAATAAACTGAACAAATTATCCAATATTAATGTATTTAGATATATACTGGGTTGTTTGCAATAAAATATAATAAAATATATTCATAATTTTTGTAATAAAATGTATTGCTCAAACTTTTTATAGTGTTTTTATATTAAAAGGAACAAATTAGGGGGTAAGACTTGCAAAAAGGAAAAAAAAATTTTTTTTTAAACTTTTAAGCTCTACTCTAACTTAGATGTTCGCTCATCCACGTTGACTCTGAGTTTATCGGAAAAATTGTCATGGAAAAAAAGTCCAAGCGGAGGCCGATGAGAATATTTCAGATAAACTCACTGAGTTAACGTGGGTGAGCGAACATCTAGGTGTTAAATAACGTAGGCCTGGAAAATTTGAGTCATGAAAAAGTGTTTGCAATGTAATGACTGATTTTTATATTGTTTGGTGTGCTGATTTCAAATATGGCATCCGTTTTTCTCAATCACGTAGGATTTTTCACAAAATGGGCTTGAATATATGGGGAAGAAAGCCTATTTTACATATTCTGGCAAAAAATAGGTCTTTTCAAAATATTTTTAAGTGTTTTATTTACAAATTTATTATTTATCAAACTATTGGAAATGATTTGCTAAATTATATTAATAAGAGCAGTTACCATTGTTAATACATCCTGGTATTCATAGGTCCTTATGTTGTCTTTTCCTTTTTCCCTGAAAGCTTCTTTTGGCACTTTGTCTCTTGTAGGCAGTATGCGGGTCTTCTCTGTGCAGCATCCAACAGTAGTCCGCAATCAAATTGACGTTCCACCTACCTTGGTATCTACGCTCCATCTCCTTGATATCTTGGTGAAATCTTTCTCCCTGTTCTTCACTAACAGCATCAAGATTTTCGGGAAAGTAGTCCAAATGCGATTTTAAAAAATGCACTTTCAAACTCATCGAACAACCCAAGTCTTTGAATTTCGTTAACATGTTTTCCACGATACATTTAAAGTCGGGGTCCTTAAAGTTCCCGAGGAATATTTTGACGGCTTCCTTAAAAGCTCCCCAGGCTTCTTTTTCACTCAAAACCATTTTACTTTCAAACACTTCATCGGTAAAAAGTTTCCGAATATCTGGACATACGAAAACACCTTCCTTTAGTTTTTCTTCCGACAGTCCTGGAAACTTGTTGCCAAGGTATTTAAAGCACTCTCCTTCTTTTGATAGAGCCTTAGCAAATTGTTTCATCAAGCCAAGCTTGATGTGAAGTGGAGGCAAGAGGACTTTACTGGGATCAACCAAACTTTCCTTTACTACATTTTTGTTTCCAGGTTTTAATGATTTCCTATGCGGCCACTCCATTTTGATCCAGTGATTGCCCTTATCCCGACTGTCCCATTCACACAAGAAGCAAGGGTACTTGGTGTATACTGCTTGTTGTCCAAGAAGCATGGAAGGCACTTTTAGATCACCGCATATCGTCCATCCAATATCTTTATATTTCAATTTGGTGAGAATCAAGGCTAAATTCTCGTAACATTCTTTCAGGTACACAGAATGCCCTAATGGCACTGAAGCATACTTGCTGCCATTATGCAGAAGCACTGCTTTGAGGCTTCTTTTGACGAGTCAATAAAGAGCCTCCACTTGTTCACATCATACTGCATATTAAACATCTCCATCAATCCAGGGACATTGCTACAGTAAACCAAGCCACTATCTTGAGAAAAGTATGGAACGAAATCTGTTTCTCTCTTTCTGAACCATGAGAAAGAGGTACCAGGAGCCAATAAATTCTTTTCCTTTAGCCTAGAGCCTAAGAGTTCTGCAGATTCTTTAGAAAGGCCCAAATCTCTGACTAAATCATTCAATTCCAGCTGGGAAAAAGGTTGGGGCTCGCTGCTATCTGAAACACCATGAAAGTCCTCGTCATAAGCCTGACCTTCGTCTTCAGGAATGTCATCTAGTTTCTCAGTAAGTTTAGGTACAGGTATTTCTGAGCTATGAGGAACAGGACGTATTGCCGACGGGAGGTTTGGATAAAATATTTCTCTCTTATTAATTAAATTGTGCCCCTGCAAGTCACATGAACAGAAGTAGCAGTCATCACTATGATTTTTAGGTTCCCTCCAGATCATAGGGATTCCAAAATGGAAAGACCTTTTCGTGCCTTTTGACCACTTTCGCAATTCTTCTACACAACGGTGACTTATTCTGGTCACCACGTTTTACACCAAAATATGCATAATATACTTTCTTCACAAAATCTGTTTTATTTCTTTGATGTTTCTTCACTACAAATTCCCCACAAATATAACAAAAGGAATCAGGTGAATTAAGACAAGCCCTTGCTGCCATTTAGTACATTTTATAGGTTAAAACTTTAAATATGAAAACTATAAAAATGAGTATACTCATCTGCTGCGGGAAAATTTTTTTTAACCTCTACAGATTGATCTTTGAGTGAAACGGTTGTGTGCTGAGCAGTGCAATTTTTCTCAAAGTACAACTGAGCAGAGAGCGTGGAATAGGGGAGAGGAACGAAAGGGAGTGAGTCATCAACTAACTCATTTCCGGTCACACTTGATGTTCCTGGAATTCTCCTCACGATAATGACTGGTGAATCATGGTGTTTTTTAACGTAGGCTCTCGACGAATAAGAGCCATTTTGAAGTAAAATGTGTCCAAACAAAATTTTTTTTGGACATATTACTTGAAAATTGTTTTTTTTTTTTTTTTCGCACCAGACTGCCCTAAAAATTTCCGGTTTTCGCCAGCAATGACAACTTATGACACTAAATGCTCATCCCCTTCCTTAGTAGATTATAACACAATGGATTGGTGGCTACGAAAATTAAAATTTTCAATTTGTGAAAACATGGTACGAGATGGAATTTTTTGACTATTTTTTCCTGAAATCAGCACCCCAAAATCTATCAGAATCAGCTAATGGTTTCTAAACACTGTTTTGGTTGCAGGCCTGTGTAATCATTACTAACATAGCTTCCACTTCTGTTGGTTTAAATCTAAATTAAAACACCTATATTATTAGGTTCAAATGCCTTATGGAATGGATGATTTTATATATCTTTAGTACTGCAACTGATATGCAATAAATTTACATTTATAGGCAGGGGTACAGAACACACTTGTGGCTTATACCACAGATTTTCCAAAACTGAAATTCATCTTTCAGGCCAGTCAAAAGGAAAATCTGCAGCTCTGACGACTGGCAGGGGTAAGAATAAAAGTTAGTTGAAGTTGAAAATTCTTTGCCAACTACATACACATCATGTGTGGTCTGAACAAAATTGTTAATAACAATAAAATTCTTGCCATTTATGCGGCAGCAGTTATCTTCTGCACGGGTTGACAATATGAAATCCTTTAGTTCCAGTAGTGAATACTGGCTCCCACTGATAACATTAGGCCCTTGTTCGTGAGGTAACTTTAGTTTATAGTCACATAACCTGTCAGCATGGAAATTTTTTAATTGGCTTTGCTCCACAAGTAGTCTGTGGACTTGCTGCAGTGGTAATGATGAAGTTCTCAACAACTTTTTTATGGAACCCAAATGATTCTCAAAGCAAAATGCACTAAAAACATCTAAAGAGCCAAAAGCTCTTACATCATCGTGTAGATGTATTAGGGAATGCACATTGTAAACAATAAATTCCTTTCCATACAGTTTCATACAATGTTCAACAAATAAATGAAGATTTCCTGCAAATTTGTTTAGTATCTGACAGTATTCACATCTTGTCAAAATATATATAGCTGTATGCAACAACATGAAGTTACCATACATTTGCGGACAACCTTCCCGAATGTCGGGCGCCAGGCGCCAAATGGCGATAAAAAATATTGTACTGGTGGGTAAATATTGAAGCACAATCGCCACCATTGGCGAGTAGTTTTTTTTTTTTTTTTTTTTTTTTTTCAGAATCGAGATTCCGATTCTGAAAAAAGGACAGACTTCTTTTAGCAGTATCTGCTAAAACAAGTTCGGCTGGTCACTGATAAGAACGAATACCTACCCTAGCGTTCCCTCTTCCACTGCACGCGTTTCGGGAACGGCGGCTAAGAGCGGAGCCGAAGAGCCCCTACAAACTGGGTTTCTGACGCCGCATGGTCGTTAGATGATACTTTGCGTTTGCGCTCTTACAAAAGCTGCATTATTGTTGAACGCAACGTGCTTTTGGTTTGGTGTTTGGTTATAACTTATAGTCGATCTCGTTTAGGTCAGAAATAGTTTGGTTGTTTTTCGATGTCGCAACAAAAACTTTTTGCATTTTGGGGTGGGAACTCTGATAGTAAAAATTCTATTCTGGAAAATGATTATCCTGAACGTGAGAATGTACAGCATGGCGCAGTCAAAAGTTGTAATGTGCAAATTAATGCTGTTTCAGCTGAAACTGCTGACACTAACGTACAGATTTGTGAACCGGAAATTTGCGATTCCTCAGACTTGACACAGGCCAAAAAAGCTCGCATATTTAACCGTGGAACTTTTGAAAAGTGGCAAAAAACTTAGAGCTGGCTGCAGACGGAAAACAGAAATTTGTTTTGTTCTGTATGCCAACGGAACACTCGAGCTGATCACACCAGTTTTGGAAAAGGATGCTCAACGTTCAAGTTGGAAGCGATAAGTTATATGACTTATTTTTCAGTTTGTTGTAATAAAATAGTTCAAAAATTTTCTTCATCTTTTTATAATGTATTTATTTGTTTTCATGTAATTAATCATGTTTTGTTTCATTCTTTGTTGTTTTTGAAAACAGGAACATCGTAGCACATACCGACGCTGGAGGCCAGCCATTTTTAGATAAAGTTAACTGATAATAATAATTTTAAATCGAAAAAATTGTATCATAAATTGACATTTCGAATGATTTTAAAATAAAAAGTTTATTTTTTCTATTAATAGTTGGAAAACTTCAACTTTGAGTTAATAAAACTGTCAGAATTTTCCGAAAAAATAAAGATAATAATATTATAGTTTACAGATATCAAAAACTAGTTGACATATAATTAGTATAGTTAAATGCTTATTTTTCGGGGGATGATCAGAAAAATTTATTGATGACCATTGCAACAACGGCATATCTCCCCCTTTGTGTCCCTTTTGCAGATAGGTTTTTGCGGCATGCAGCAGAGACACATTCCGGTGAAAAGATAGACACTTACTAAAGTTCAGGATTACCAACATTCGTAAAGAATGCGTTTTTTTAACTGCAGACTTAGGAAACAAGTGTTTTACTCACCATATGTTAAAATATGCATGTTACTGCCCTATTTTACGCTTTCCAACCTGTAGGTGGAAGAAGCGTTTAGGCTCCAGCTTTGTCCGTCTGTCCGCACGATAACTCGCGTAAAAGTGATTCGATTGCAATGAAATTTTAGTATGTCGTAGGGCACAACCTGGGGACAAACCCTATCGAAAATGGGCGAAATGGGGTCAAAGGTCTGGACATAGGAGCGGAATCCATTCTATCATCCTTATGCGTCATAACTTACGTAAAAATGCTTTGATTGCGACAAAACTTTATCGTGTTTTTTCGGAGCTATACTGAACCTGTTCTGTTGAATATCATCAAAATGGGGTCAAAGGTTAGGGCACAGGAGCGAGATTCATTCTGCAGCCATTATCCTCATAACTTGACTAAAAATGCTTCTACTGCAACAAAGCTTTAGTATGTTGTTCCAGAGGTATATTGAACCTATTCTGTTTGATATCATTGAAATGGGGTCAAAGGTCAGAGCACAGGAGTGAGATTTACTCCACAGCAATTATCCTCATAACTTGAGTAATAACTTCTGGTATGTTGGAAAGCGTATCATAATCAATGCATTGCATGATTTTACTAACTTGTTTCATTATATTTTTAGAAATCTAAACAAATTATGTAAGTGATATTCTTAGTGCATATTCTCATAGTTTTTTATGTTTACTTTTCAGGTTAAAAGTCATAATGCTTCTAAAGTACATCAACAAGCATGTTCTGTGTACAAAGCACAGACCAAACCATCTGAGGCTCCTCTTGCTATAGCTGTATCTAAGATGACCCAAGAATTAGAAAAATCCATGAAGGTGTTATTTCTTATTTCATACACAATTGCAGAAGGCAACTGTTCATTTAATGATTTCAAAAGTTTATGTGCACTTCAGAAAAAATTAGGAACTCAGTTGAGTGATACATACATTAATGATCAGGCAGCAAAAATATTTATAAGCTACATAGCAAAAGAAATTCAAAGCAACCTTGTAAAGGATATTAACGAATCTTATCTTCTTGCAATAATGTCAGATGCCTCAACCGACAAAAATATGTCAGAAAGTAAAATTGTGTACATCCAGTATATGGATGGGCCAAATCAAAAGTTTCTTTTCTTGGTCTTCAGCCTCTGGAAAGCTGATGCATCTGGCACAATGGGGGCCATAGAAAACAGTGATGAATGAGAAAGGCATTGCTAATTGGAAATAAAGATTAGTTGCTTTGATGGAGCATCAGTGAACATGGGATCAATTAAAGGTGTTGCCAAACAACTGAAAGATAAAGTTGATGGTTTAGTTGTGGTTGACTGCTTAAACCACAGATTAAAACTTGCGTTGAATGATGCCTGCAAGGATGTGAGCTACTTGACAACTTTTGGGAATGTAATAAAGGGACTGTATAAACTGTATAATAAAAGTCCAAAGTTATTACAAAATGTAAAGGAAGTGGCTGACTTTCTCAATGATAAATTTCTAAAGTGCCGCCCAATCAAACAGCATCCGATGGGTCATGTCAAAGTATAGAGCAGTTTCTGCACTGCATAACAATATACACATAATTTGTAGCCAAAAATGAAGCAAGCAAACTGAAGGCTGAAGGGTTCTTGAAACATCTGACAAGTGTGCCCTTTGTGAAATTCTTATTTTTTATGTGCGATTTTAGTAAATTGCTAAGCGATACATCCCTGTTTCTACAAAGAGAAAAACTGGTATTACATCATGTAGTTAATGAAATGAACATGTGCATATCAAGATTAGAAAATTTCCTATGTTCGAAAGGTGTCCGTGAAACTGAACTTTTTGGTTTTTGATCTCCGATGGTACATTCTGTGATATAAAATTGGTTTCTGAGCAAAGCTGAAATGAACTTGGCTCTTTTGAAGAGGATAGGAGAAAACTACTTGTTGCAGTTAAAAGCTATATCAAAGAAAGATTATTTTCAGTAACTGACAGTCTTATTGTTCCCTTGGCAAATATTTTAAACCCCTCTCACTTTCCAGACAACAACACTGAAATCAAAGAATATGGGAAAGAAGAACTCTTGCAGGTGTGTTGTTTACTGCCTAAGTCTGTTTTTCATAATGGGAAGAAAGATTCAGTGATGATAGAATATTGTAGGCTAAAAAGCAATGGAACGAGTGTAATGACATCGACTGGAAAAAGAGTAACATTTGAGGCTTTGTTTAGTCGATTCTATGCTGAAGAAGATGCAACACATTTTTACAGCAACATTTAAAAGTTAATGGAGTTGATGCAGTTAGTGCCATGCAGTACTGCTGCTTGTGAACGAGGATTTACTGCTATGAACAGAATAAAATCATGTTTCAGGACAAACATGAACCACCATACTTTGAATGATTTAATGATGATTAGGTGAAATGGACCACCCATTGAACAATATGAACCATGTGGTGCTATCAAACTATGGTGGACAGATACGTCTGATGGGAAAGTCCGGCATAGTGCCTACAAACGATAAATGAAAATCCAAAGTTCCTACCCTACCTAAATAATATTTTATGCTTTCAGTTTTATATATATAAAGACCTATGCCAGTTTGTTTTTTTTAAATCATACTGTGTATAAAAAAATGTATATCCTAAACTAGCATTCATAATGTGTAAAAAATTTAAAAATAAAACCCAAACTGGCATTGTGTTAATACAATATCGATCAACTTTAATAAAGCTAATATTAATTCAAGTTTATGTTATTTGAATTGTTTAATGGATCCAAACTGTAAATTAGACAGGAATATCACCAAAAAACACCAAATTTGCAAAAATATTTAAAAAAATAAAATTGTCCAAGCTCGTGCTTCAAATGACAGATCTTGCAGATTAGCCCAGGCCTGTATCTAATATGCAGCTTTGTTTTCAAAATGTCATAAATAGGCTTGCATCAATCAAAAAATTTGTGAGTATGCATTAAATATCTTTTCATTAATATAAGTTCATTTAGAACTTAATTAGTTTATATTTTGGTGGGTAAGATTTTTCAAGTGGCTGGTAAAAAGTAGACCTACCAGCCAGGATGGCTGGTAAAAATTTGGGCACATTCGGGAAGGTTGTTTGCGGAGCAATAACATTTTTCAAAACAACTGGGCCAGTGTACAGCAGGAAGGTACGAAACTCAGTAGCTTTCCATTCCACCATTGCGTATGTGAAAGACTGCGAGGTTTCCTGCTGAAGTCTCTAGGTGTAAATGATGCAAGCATCTCTAAGGAACGTGAAATTGTATCAATAACATGGCTGCTGAGTCGGATTGACAGAGGTCCCCGGATCCATGCCAGTAACAATCTTCGAGTTACACCAAGGCACACTAGATGCATGTAATCCAAAGGGAATTGGGTAACCATACCGACAGGTAATGCTTCCAGGGGAGACAACCCAGTATGGTGATCTTCATCAGTTTTGTCTCGAAATGAAGAATCAGTTCTCAGTGGGGAATTATTGTGCAGATACACCATTCTGTTGTGCCACGAACCTGTTTCACAGCATTTCTCACATCCATTGTAGGCACTGTGCGATTTAATGCATTTTAAGTATGACCGGGCTGGTGCATCACAAACAAAAGCAGCTAATTTAAATTTATATCTCACATTATTTATAATGATGCCATTTTTGGTCAACAAACCACATTCATCAACGAAGTCTTTCAGGTAATCTGAAAGCGGTTTGGGCTTTCCAATGCCACAAAATATACCAATGGTAAATGGCTTGGATTGTAGTGAAGTTAGGTGACCAAGAATAGGCCAAAACTGGCTTGGATTGTAGTGAAGTTAGTTGACCTAGAATAGGCCAAAACTGTTTATTTGAGCTTTTGTACAGGGGCAAACCATCAACACTAACATTTAAAATGGCCAGGTCCTGAATATTTAATGGTTCATTCTTTTCTACCACTTCTTTAATTCCATTTTCTACTCCAAAATGCCAGTATTCACCATTCCAGTGGTGGCTTTTCAAGTGAAGTGCCTCTTCACCTATTTTACTTAAAATAAAGTTTTATTCAGTAATTTGTATAATATATTCTTTTTTGTCTGTACTGTGTTACAAAATACTCAACATTTTGATTAGATATCAATTCACATAGCGCGTTCAATGCGGAAAACAAGTCCTCATACGCAAAACAGTGCAAGTGAAGAGCCGAAATGAAAACCCTTGGAAGTCTGCAGCTGTGGACCGAGTTGCTATGGTAACCGTGATGTCAACCTCCCCTATCTGGCGCGCAAGTGAAGTGTTTTATCTTTTGGCGCCGAAGCTCTGCAGATGGAATCGTGACCTTCGAAGGAGATCAAGGTGAAACTCAAATTGTGGTACATGCTTTCCGAAAGGGATTTGTTTTTTAGTGCTTCGCGATTGTTTGTCAATAAGTTTAGCTGTTACTGTAGTTTCATGTACAGTTTAACAGTTAGTGATAGTTTTAATTAAAATATGTATCCGGTGAACGACCTTGTTTGTAATTTATTACAAACTCCATTTAATCGGTGGAAAGATGAAGATAAAAGAGACATTTTATTTCAAGAACGACCGACGGATTCACTGACAATTATTGCCAAAAAGGAAATCAAGAAGAGCGGTAAATCTTACAATATTAATTTTAAAAATTGTTGGTTTATTGTATACTTCTGTGTTACAAAAAATTATTTTGTTGGCCCTGCTTACTTTTTAGTAATAAACATTCGGCGGGGAATAAAGACGGATTCTCAGATTTATTAAATATAACACGCTCACTTCATAAACATGGCGATTCTAGCGAACACCTGAAATGCGAGTTAATGCTAAGGAATTTTGAAAAAAATCAGAACACCATTGCCGATGCCCTGAGGGAGAAGGCTAGGCTTTTGAAAATGCATTTCAATGAAAACGTTCGTTTAAATAGACTTTTCCTGCAGACAGTGATTGATGCAGTATTATATTTGAGCAAACAAGAACTAGAATTCCGCGGCCGTGACAAAAGCATGGACTCGATAAATCGTGGAAATTTCAAGGAATTACTTTCATTGTTGATATCAAGAAGTCCTTTAGAAATTCAAAATCAATACGAAAAGATACAAAATGTCTTCACATGTGACACAAAAAAAAATTTTCAAAATGAATTAATTGAATGTATTTCTGAATATATAAACGATAACGTAAAAAATGAAATAAATGAAGTTCAATGCTTTTCTATTCAAGTAGATGACACCACAGACATAAATCAGACTTCTCAGGGCTCTTTAATAATAAGATTTGTGGATTCGGAAGGTGTATTGGCTGAGCGATTTTTGGGTTTCCACGACGTGAGTGGAGATCGAACGTCAGAAGCTTTATACAAAATGCTAGACAAAATTTTGGAAAAATTCGATTATCAACACAAATTAATAGGACAATGTTACGATGGCAAGTGTAATGTTTGGACACTTGAATGGGCTCCAGAAAATAATCAAGGATAAAGCTTCTCAAGCTGTTTTTGTTCATTGCTTAGCACATTGTTTGAACCTTGTATTACAGCAGAGTTTTTCTAAAATTTCAAAGTGTCGTATATTTTACGCAAGCCTCACTGGAATTCCTTCGTTTTTCCACCACTCAGTGAAGCGATCTTATACACTCACATCTACAACCGCAAGACACATACCAACCATAGCAGAAACTTGAGGGTCCTCCACTTCGAAGTTAGTAAGTGTAATTGTTGAAGATTGGGATAAACTGAAGGAAGTATTCGAATTTCTGACAAATAGTGAGCAATCAGACAAACAATCAATTCCACTTGCCAAGGGATTTTTAAACGATATGAACACTTCTGAATTTACATTTTTGGCATTAGTATTTAATGAAATTTTTGGCCCCACCGATCTATTATTCGAAATTTTGCACAAAAAAATCACTAGACATAAACTACTGTGTAACTCAAATTAAAAAAACTCGTGAAATTGAGTCATAAAAGAAACGATGAAGTATTTGAAACACTGTTTGAAAAAGCTAGAAAAATCACAGAAATAAGCAGATCTAAACGGGAATATTTATGCTCTTACACAAGAAACAATTTTTCAAAATTATAAACAATTGTATTTTGAAATTTTAGACCACATTCTTATGGAAATCGATATAAGATTTCAAGACTCTGAAAAACTTCAATTTGTTTGTTTTGCTGACACAACCAAATTCAAACAATTTAATTCAAGCTTTCCCTCTCACTCTTTTGAAAATCTACATTTTTACGGGAAACTATATATACTAAACTGCAGCGCCTTAAAATTGAACTGAGTCTTGTATATGCCAACGAAAAATTAAGGAATATATTGACTCAAGAACTTCTTCGAGTGCTTCATGAAGACAAAGACATTTTTACAGAAGCTTATGAATTGGTTGCCCTCATTTTAACCATTCCATCTACAAGTGTGTCAGGGAAAGAAATTTTTCTTGCCTTAAAAGAATACAAACTTATTGCACAAACACTATTTCTCAAAACAGACTTGATTCTTTGGCAAATATTTCTATTCAGAAAGATATTTTATTGGTGCTCACGAAGAAACAACCATTCTATGACGACATAATCGACAAATTTGCAGCTTTAAAAGATAGAATTGATCTAGTATACAAAAAATAGGTCAGTCCTCATACAGTGATTTTCATTGCAGACAGTAGATATCTTTTCATATTGCTCTTGTAGCTCTTCACCTATTTTTTTAACCACGAGCCCCCACTGCACCATTCACTAACTTTGACACTGGTGTATTCTTGGGAGTCTGCAAAAACGACCTGGCATCTTTTGGTAATCCACAATGGGAAGGTCTGAGAACACCTAAAAGGGCAGTTAATGCTGACAACAATATTTTATATGTGCAAGCCCACTCACGTAAATTTGAGCTGAACAATTCTTCTGAATTATTGTCATCATAATCAGTGAGATCTGACGATTCAAAATCGGACCGAACTTCTACATCTGGAATTTCAGAGCGTGTGCTGTTTTCATGCCATGTGGGAGGACACCAATCATTAGGAGTTAGTAGATGGGAGGCATTTGATGTTTCTACAGGCAACCTGTTTAAATCAGAACAGACGTTCGTTACTGTCGAAGCACAAGACTCTCCAGTTAGTGCTTCCGTAGGTATACCCACAAACGGTACATGTGCCATCTCCATTTCATCATACTTTAGCTGTTTACATTCATTATCCACATCTTTCTGGATACTCCGCAATTTTTGTCGCGTTTTAATTCTATCATAAGTAGTCATGCTGACGATATTTTAAATGACTTACACAATTTTTCCAAAAACTAAATGAACCACGTTGTCAACGCTCACTTGCCAGTTACGGGTGTATAAAATTCATTTTATTACTTTTCATATTACTAAAACGAAATTCAGTATGCAAATGATAAGAAAGCATGATAAGATTTAAGAAATTTTAGATGTTGAATATAACTGAATAAAAAGTTTACTTACCAAAATTTTCCGATTAAAACTGGAACAGCAAACGCACGTGAAGAACAAATTCCTCTGCTTTGGCTTGGTTACGAACCTACGACAAAGAATATCTAACTGATAAGAAGGTAAGGCTCAGCGAGACGTAACTAGCGCCACTATATTATGCGGCAAGGAATTACTACGCAGAAGCCAACATTACAGGCTGATGCCGCAGGATGCCGAGCAGACTGAGTTAGACTGAGCATGCGTGTTTGTGTTCAAAGAATATAAACGCTTGTTTGTGTTGGCGTTTTGTTCAAAGGTTTTGTTGTTCTCATCTAGATCTGCGTTTATATTACAGCCATGAAATACACCCACTCCATTCCGATGAATAACAATTCATGGAATGGAGTGGATGAATAACAAGAACAAATTTGAAACCGTTTGAAACAAATATCCTGGAAAACCATTAAAACAACGTTTGCTGAAAAAAAGCTATCGTTACGTTGAAAAAATTAATTTATCAATTATATGAAACTGACTTTTATGAAAAATACCTCGTAATATTGTAAAATGAAAGAGGGAAGCATTCGATTACACAATGCATACCAAACAGACAGCTTTAAGCATACACTCAGTCGTGGCGAGTTAGTCCGGTCGCTAGAGAGCTCAGCTATCACGCCAGCGGCCCAGGTTCGAACCTACTCAGATACGAACGGATGTTTTTCCGATCTGTTGAGAAAATTTCTCCACCGCAGTGCGTTTAATTTACAAACTTCGGAAGGGTAGAAAAAAAAAACTGTAGCTTTGGGAAACTGCGGTTGTCTTTGCTTTTTTTTTTTTTTTTTTTTTTTATTATTATTATTATGGCTGCTACTGGGAAACCAGCCTCAGCATTTTTGACATTTAAGGTATATTGTAAATATGAAATTCATGCCAAGCAACCTGGTATTACTACGGTGCTTAAAGTGAGAATAAAACTGCTAAAATTTCCTTAAAATAATATTAATTGCTAATGTATATATTTGTTTCACCAAAAGAAGGGACAGGAGGGATACTCAGAAAAGAACAACAAAAAAAAAATGCTTTAGTAGACCCAATGAGACCGAAGGAAACAGTCGCAGATCAAAGCTTAGCTTCCTTTCCGTGAAATAGGCTTCCCGTCCCGTGTCTCTTACGCTTTTTGCGCCTGCAGAGCATCTGCTGCCGCATTACATGGTGGCGCTGCTGTCGCCTGTTTTACATTATCTCTACGAGAGTTGAGCTTCTTCACGCGAAGCGTTTATATTCTTTGCCTACGAAGACACAACCGGTTGCAACCTAACGGCTCGGTAAACGTAACGGTTATGTTTTGCTAGCCTGCTGCCACTTCCTTGAGGAGGAGAAAAACTTTAAATATGCCCGTATTTGGTCTACCTGTGGCGTGAAAAATGGAACGCAATTGATGAGATTGGTGGAGAATGAAGTGACCAGACATCATTATTTTCCGAGGACTGTCTTCGCTATCAGTTATTCGTTCTCACTTTCGCAAAAACTAAATGAGGACGTCAAATGTCCCTAGTTTCCTTTTTAAGTAATAAAAACGTATCTAAAAAAAATAACCGTTGCCTTACTGACAGGAATGTGCAATATAAGTTGGAAGTGATATAGTTGCCCAACCATTGGGCAACCGTTAGTTAGGCACTTCTGGATGAATGGTTGGTAATAAGTGGTTGGACAACCCTCAATCAACCATCGGGAAGCAACTCCTCCCTACACCCCCGTCCATTTGTTTGCCACTGCAGTATAAAGAAACCCCACTACGCCTTAATTTAAGAAATAAAAATGTATCGGAAAAATAACCGTTGGTTTAATGAATAGGAATGAAATATACATTGGAAGGGATACATTTGCACAACCATTGTGCAACCGTTAATTAGGCACTTCTGGATAAATGGTTGGCCCCAAGTGGTTAGACATACTTTGGTCAGCCACTGGCAACAAAAGTACTTTAAAAGAAATACAGTTAAAAATCAATCAAACGGATTGATTTTTAACTGTATTTCTAAAGAATTCTAAAAGCCGATGGAATGAAATGATCGTTACTTAATTAAATAACAGGGCTTAACTCAAGATGCAGAGCGATTGGGTAACGTTGTTCGCCACGCATCTACCAACGGTTAATAATCAATATTTAAATATACGTAGGGAGGGATGCAGTTTCCCAACCGTTGGACAAACGTTGAGTGCTCACTTGTGGATAAATGGTTGGTCATCTGTGGTTGAACAATCGTTGGACAACGGTAAGTTGTAATTTGAAGATAAATGGCTGGCCATGTGTGGGTGGACAATCGTTGGATAACGGTAAGTTGTCACTCGAGAATAAATGGTTGGTCATGTGTGCTTGGATAACCGTTGGGCAATCTTCGATAAACAACGCAACCTTCTCCCAACGCTGCCGACGCAAAAATATCATTGGGCCAACCGTTGGCCAATGTCAGTGTGCTACCTAGGTATGGGCTCCGGTTTAAACCAGTAGCCGTCATTTTATACTACTTGTGTTGCGCAACAACCTGTGCAGCACGTACCGTTCGACGTCGTCTGCAGGAGCGAGGACTTGTCGCACGGCGCACATTGTTCCGATTACCATTGACGTTACACCACCTGCGAGTGCGGCGGCAGTGGGCCGTTGAACGCCGCACCTGGTCTACGGAATGGCACGACATTGTCTTTACCGACGAATCCCGCTTCTGCCTGCAACACCACGATGATCGGATCCGCGTGTGGCGGCACCGCGGCGTGAGACTGCATAACACCTGCATTATGCATCGCCATACCGGTCTGTCGCCTGGCGTAATGGTTTGGGGCGCAATTGGATATGACACCCGCAACCCTCTGGTACGCATCACCGGTACACTGAACAGCCACGCACCATCTCCGACGTTTTGCAGCCTGTAGTCCCCCTTTACTGCAGGACCTGCCAGTGGCCACGTTTCAACAGGACAATGAGCGCCTGCACGTGGCACGCATCGTGGAACAGTTCTCCACGGCCTACCAGGTGTCACTGCTGCCGTGGCCCGCCTGTTCTCCCGATATGTCGCCCATCGAACACGACTGGTCGCTGATCGGCAACCGAGTGGCCCGGCAAGCACCACCTGAGGCCACGCCCGATGAAGTGTGACGTGTGGAAGCAGCCTGGACCGACATACCCCAAGCCCACATACAAAGCCTTTTTCGTTCAATGCCGCGGCGTGTAGCGGTCGTTATTGCCAGCCATGGGGGCCACACGAACCATTGATGTCTGCGTGTTCCGCAAGTCGCACGGGCCTGTAAGCTCAATCGTTTCATCTTTGTATCTGTTGTTATGTGTCCAGTAAATCTGGCTTTGCTATCTCGTGTCCTTCTTGGTGTTGCATTTTGGGTGGCTAGCAGTGTACTTGTTTGGAGATCTTTTGAAAGATACAGTACAATTTTTAAGGTCAATTTCTCATTATGTTTTTAAAGAAAACTGTTTAGTTCCTGAAAATCCTTCCAGTGCTAACATACAGAGCAGAAATGTGAGCCTTAATTAAAAATGACATACAAAGACTGTGGACGACTGAAAGAAGCATAGAGAGAGAGAGAGAGAGAGAGAGAGAGATGCATGCTTGGTTTAACCAGGACAGATATGAAGAGGAACTCGTGGATAAGGAACATGACAAGAGTGGACAACATCATGATCAGTAAAATTCCTGAAATGGTGATTGGGTAGACACAAAAAGATAATTTTTTTTGTTATAGGTCCCTTACTGGCGTAGCAGGTGCTTTTCTGTGAAAATGTGGTCCCCACAAGAGAGAGCGCAGGGCGTGGCTTGGTTCATCGAAACAAAATCTGATACACAAATGCAACGACATTTCCGGACTAAGTGTAGGAAAACCCCACATCTCGTCCCAGTATCCGCCAATGGCACCAGAAATTCATACATTCGTGATGCATTTCATGAAAATGAATCACGAACATGTTCGATATCTTCATTCGATGTTAGTGGGCGGCCACTACGACCTTGATCCGACAGATTTTGTTTCTATGAACCAAGTGACGCACTGCGCTCTCTCTTCTGGGGACCACATTTTTATAGAAAAGCACCTGCTACATAAGAGAGGGACCTATTACAAAAAAAACGATAATATCAATTAAAACTTTGATATGTACAGTACGGGATGTAAGGTCAAGTGATGCGTAACATCACAGCCTCTCCTTGACAAATGTCAACCCCGCCTTCTCGTGGTGCATCCTGTTCCCACTAAAGGGGCTCTGACGACCGCCAATAGCGGTATAACTATACCATCGGGATCAGAGGAAATGCTATCCCACACTCACCAACCCGCTTGGCCAGCGTGGTGAGTTATGGCCAAACACCTCCAAAATGACTCTACAACTTAAATCTTGGCCCTCAGTCTCCGGCAGCTGGAATGTACCTGGCCAAGGCAGCGGCCAGTGCGACATGAAGGCAGAGGGTGCTAAGAATCCCCGGAGGACCGGACTAGGCTGCCATTTGATGCTGACCTTGGCTACCTATAACGGACGCTCCCTATCTTCTGATTCAAGGCTTCTTGAATTGGAAGAGGAACTACAAAGGATCAAGTGGGACATCGTCGGGCTAAGTGAGGTAAGGAGAAAAGGAGATCTCATTGAACTGAAAAGTGGACATCTCTTCTATTATCGTGGGACAGATACTGGCAGAACTAGTGGTGTTGGATTTATAATAAACAAGAAACTGAAGGATAAAGTGGTAGAAGTTGAAAGTTCCTCTGACAGAGCTGCACGACTCGTTATCCAACTATCGAGAAGATACCAGGCTCAGATTATTCAAACTTATGCACCCACCACAAGTCATCCTGAAGAAGAAATTGAAGAATTTTATGAGGAAATTCGTCATCTAAATAATAAAGGTAAGCAGCACTTGAAGATAATTATGGGAGATTTCAATGCAAAAATAGGGCAACGGCAACAGAATGAAACTTCAGTAGGTAAATTCGGTCACGGCAACAGAAACCAGCGTGGAAATACTCTCGTTGAGTTTGCAGAGGCAGAAGGATTTTTCATCTTGAACTCCTTTTTCAAGAAAAAGCCACACAGGAAATGGACATGGAGACATCCAATTGGGACGACAAGTGAAATTGATTTTATTATGTGTAACAAAAAATTCGTCATCGAAGACTGCAGTGTGCTGAACAAGTTCAACACAGGTAGTGACCATAGATTGGTGAGATGTAAGATGCACCTCAACACTAAACTGGAACGTGGCAAGCTCATAAGACAAACAAAATGTATTGACATAACCAACCTTAAAAAACACCATAATACTTTCAAGTTGGAACTGAAGAACAGATTCTCTGCTTTAGAAGGCCTAACATCGGAAGAAGTGGATATTTCGGAAGTTAACAGAAAAGTAACCAAAGCTCTAATGGAAACAGCAACAAAATTAGCTGGGTCTAAGAACAAGTTGCATGTGAACAAATTATCAGGAAAAACCAAAATGTTGATGCAAAAAAGAAGAGAGATGAGGACAACTAAAGTAGATGTGACTTCTAAAATGGAATATATAGAGCTATGCAAGACAACACGAAAAAGTATCACTGAAGACGTAAGGAAATTCAACTGTGAGCTAGTGAGGAAAGCAATTGAAAACAACCAAAGCCTTAAGATAGCAAAGGGACATCTCAGTAAGGGAAGAAAACAGATTATGGCTCTGAGAAAAGAAGATGGTTCTATAACAAGAAATAGAGGCGAAATTTTGACAAGAGTGAAAGATTTCTACTCCAAATTATATGAAAGGGATGATACATGTACTCCAGACATCATGAAAGGTACCAGAGTTCTTCCAGTCCTCCCAGCAGAAGTTGCTCATGCAATCAAGAACATGAAGCGAGGGAAAGCTCCAGGAGAAGATGGAATTACTATAGACATCATACAAGAAGCAAGTGGAGAAATTGAAACAGTACTCGCCCAAATTTTCACTCGATGCCTTAATGAAGGGAAGATTCCTGAGGATTGGAACAATGCTACAATGATCCTGCTACATAAAAAAGGTGACATTGAGGATCTCAGGAACTACAGACCTATCAGCCTCCTATCAGTGGTTTATAAAATCTTCACTAAAGTTCTTTCACACCGCTTGAAGGTAACACTGGACATGGCTCAACCGAGAGAACAAGCTGGATTCAGGAGTGGCTACAGCACAATAGATCATATCCACGTACTGAGAGAACTGATTGAAAGAGCGAGGGAATATGAACTTCCATTGTGCATGGCTTTTATCGATTATGAAAAAGCCTTTGATTCGGTGAAACCATCAGCAGTTACCACGGCTCTGAAATCCTGCGGTATTGAAGATGCATACATTAATATTATTAACATCTATGAAAATGCAAGTGCAAAGGTTCGGCTGTTTGAAAATACAACACACATAAAAATTGGAAAGGGAGTGAGACAAGGTGACACCATATCTCCGAAGCTCTTTAATGCCACATTGGAAAATGTCTTTTAATCACTGAACTGGGAAAACAAAGGGATAAAGATTAATGGAGATTATCTAACCCACCTTCGTTTTGCTGATGACGTAGTCATTTTTGCAACTACCCCATCAGAGCTGCAGAGTATGATCCAGGAACTTGCTGACAAGAGTAAAGAAGTGGGATTAAAAATGAACTTTCAGAAGACAAAAGTGATGTTCAATGCTTTTACAAGAAATGAAGATTTATCGATTGATGGAGAAAAACTGGAGATAACAGATACTTATGTTTATCTTGGACAGCAGATATCAAGTGAGGGTCACATTGATGAAGAAATTAATCGGCGTACAAAACTTGCCTGGAGAGCTTTTGGAAGAAACAGCATAATTTTCAAGAGCAATATGCCATTATGTCTTAAAAGAAAAGTGTTTGATCAATGCATCCTTCCAGTGCTTACGTATGGTGCAGAGACGTGGACCTTAACTAAAAGAGACATACAAAAGCTGCAGACAACTCAAAGAAGCATGGAGAGGTGCATGCTTGGTATAACCAGGAGAGATAAGAAGAGGAACTCGTGGATCCGAAAAATGACGAGAGTGGAAGACATCATGATCAGAGTTAAATCCCTGAAATGGCAATGGGCTGGACATACTGCCAGAAGGACAGACCATAGATGGACAGCCGAAATTTTAGATTGGATTCCAAGGGACAGGAAAAGACCCAGAAAAAGACCACATGGGAGATGGGTGGATGAAATTCGTAAATATGCGGGAGTGACATGGAGGAGACTGGCACAAGACAGACCGTTGTGGAGGAAACTTGGGGAGACCTTCGTCCAGCAGTGGATTGATAATGGTTGACAATGATGATGATGTACAGTACATTATACAACAAATACCATCAACTTATATAATATAGGGTGTCCGTAATAAATGTGCAAAGTTGTAAAGAGACTTTGTGAAGACCCTGTATACATGAATTGTCTGTCTTACAAGTGCCCTCCCCAGTGTGTGTATAGGGGCGTACACAGTCAGAATATTGGGGGGGGTGCAAAAAATGAATGGAAATTTTTGAAATCCACCAGAACAACAAAATTAAAGTTAATGAAAAACAGAAGGAAAAATTAAAGCATTTTTTCTAACGAAAGTTAATGCATTTTTTTAAATGTAAGTCGATGCATTTTTTCTAATGTAAGTTGATGACATGATAGCAATCAGACATCACTGAAATTGGCAGTAATTACAATAGATTTCAGCGATGCCTGATTGCTGTGCTAATTACCATGATGTATTTGCCACGTATTATGAGATTATTTCTTCCACTCTGTATAAGTTGACGCATTTTTATTCAATTAAGGTAATTTTTCTAATGTAAGTTGATGCATTTTTATTAAATCAAGGTATTTTTCCTAATGTAAGTTGATGCATTTTTATTAAATTAAGTCATTTTTTTTATTTATGTTAATGCATTTTTATTAAATCAAGGCATTTTTTCTAATGTAAGTTGATGCATTTTTTTAAATTAAGTCCTTTTTTTCTAGTGCAAGTTGATGAATTTTTATTAAATTAAGGCATTTTTTAAAAAAATGTGAGTCACATTCTAACCAAAACGTTCAAAAAATGAACACTTTCAGGGGGAGAGTCCTCCTTGGCCCCCCTCTAAATACATCCCTGCATGTGTGTGTGGTGTTAGAGAAGCAGAGGTGTATTGTCACTGGTCAGACTGTATTCCAGCACAATTAGACGTCATCTGCTTCACAGAAAACTGGTCGCTAGCATCCCATTGCTGCGAAATCCTTTGCCCCTCAACCACAGATGCCTCAAGCTGCAATGGAGTCTCGGTATACACATTGCAACGCTGATTGGCAATAAGTCGTGTTTTCTGACAAGTCACGATTCAACTTGGTGCACTACAATGATCGCATGCGCGTTCGAAGACATTTTTGGTGAATGGCACCTTTCAGCATCATACCGGCACAATGCAAAGAGACATGGTTTGGGGGACCGTTGGATTCAAATTGCAATCTCACCTGATACAAATGGAGGAACCTTAGTAAGTGACACATCAGGGATGTTTTACAGGCAGGGGTAATATATTCCTTTATTGATCCTGATGCTGTATTAAATAGAGGGACCTTCTATAGCAAGTGATACATCAGGGATATTTTACAGGCAGGGGAAATATATTCCTTTATTTATCTTGGTGCTGTATTAAATAGAGGGACCTTCTATAGCAAGTGATACATCAGGGATGTTTTACAGGCAGGGGTAATATATTCCTTTATTTATCCTGGTGCTGTATTAAATAGAGGGACCTTCTATAGCAAGTGATACATCAGGGATGTTTTACAGGCAGTGGTAATATATTCCTTTATTTATCCTGGTGCTGTATTAAATAGAGGGACCTCCTATAGCAAGTGATACTTCATTGATGTTTTACAGGCAGCGATAATATATTCCTTTATTTATCCTGGTGCTGTATTAAATAGAGGGACCTTCTATAGCAAGTGATACATCAGGGATGTTTTACAGGCAGGGGTAATATAATCCTTTATTTATCAAGGTGCTGTATTAAATGGAGGGACCTTCTATAGCAAGTGATACGTCAGGGATGTTTTACAGGCAGGGGTAATATATTCCTTTATCTATCCTGGTGCTGTATTAAATAGAGGGACCTTCTATAGCAAGTGATACATCAGGGATGTTTTACAGGCAGGGGTAATATAATCCTTTATTTATCAAGGTGCTGTATTAAATGGAGGGACCTTCTATAGCAAGTGATACGTCAGGGATGTTTTACAGGCAGGGGTAATATATTCCTTTATTTATCCTGGTGCTGTATTAAATAGAGGGACCTTCTATAGCAAGTGATACATCAGGAATGTTTTACAGGCAGGGGTAATATATTCCTTTGTTTATCCTGGTGCTGTATTAAATAGAGGGACCTTCAATAGCAAGTGATACATCACAGATGTTTTACAGGCAGGGGTAATATAATCCTTTATTTATCCTGGTGCTGTATTAAATAGAGGGACCTTCAATAGCAAGTGATACATCAGGGATGTTTTACAGGCAGGGGTAATATATTCCTTTATTTATCCTGATGCTGTATTAAATAGAGGGACCTTCTATAGCAAGTGATACATCAGGAATGTTTTACAGGCAGGGGTAATATATTCCTTTGTTTATCCTGGTGCTGTATTAAATAGAGGGACCTTCTATAGCAAGTGATACATCAGGAATGTTTTACAGGCAGGGGTAATATATTCCTTTGTTTATCCTGGTGCTGTATTAAATAGAGGGACCTTCTATAGCAAGTGATACATCAGGAATGTTTTACAGGCAGGGGTAATATAATCCTTTATTTATCAAGGTGCTGTATTAAATGGAGGGACCTTCTATAGCAAGTGATACGTCAGGGATGTTTTACAGGCAGGGGTAATATATTCCTTTATTTATCCTGGTGCTGTATTAAATAGAGGGACCTTCTATAGCAAGTGATACATCAGGAATGTTTTACAGGCAGGGGTAATATATTCCTTTGTTTATCCTGGTGCTGTATTAAATAGAGGGACCTTCTATAGCAAGTGATACATCAGGAATGTTTTACAGGCAGGGGTAATATAATCCTTTATTTATCAAGGTGCTGTATTAAATGGAGGGACCTTCTATAGCAAGTGATACGTCAGGGATGTTTTACAGGCAGGGGTAATATATTCCTTTATTTATCCTGGTGCTGTATTAAATAGAGGGACCTTCTATAGCAAGTGATACATCAGGAATGTTTTACAGGCAGGGGTAATATATTCCTTTGTTTATCCTGGTGCTGTATTAAATAGAGGGACCTTCTATAGCAAGTGATACATCAGGAATGTTTTACAGGCAGGGGTAATATAATCCTTTATTTATCAAGGTGCTGTATTAAATGGAGGGACCTTCTATAGCAAGTGATACGTCAGGGATGTTTTACAGGCAGGGGTAATATATTCCTTTATTTATCCTGGTGCTGTATTAAATAGAGGGACCTTCTATAGCAAGTGATACATCAGGAATGTTTTACAGGCAGGGGTAATATATTCCTTTGTTTATCCTGGTGCTGTATTAAATAGAGGGACCTTCAATAGCAAGTGATACATCACAGATGTTTTACAGGCAGGGGTAATATATTCCTTTGTTTATCCTGGTGCTGTATTAAATGGAGGGACCTTCTATAGCAAGTGATACGTCAGGGATGTTTTACAGGCAGGGGTAATATATTCCTTTATTTATCCTGGTGCTGTATTAAATAGAGGGACCTTCAATAGCAAGTGATACATCACAGATGTTTTACAGGCAGGGGTAATATATTCCTTTATCTATCCTGGTGCTGTATTAAATGGAGGGACCTTCTATAGCAAGTGATACGTCAGGGATGTTTTACAGGCAGGGGTAATATATTCCTTTATTTATCCTGGTGCTGTATTAAATAGAGGGACCTTCTATAGCAAGTGATACATCAGGAATGTTTTACAGGCAGGGGTAATATATTCCTTTGTTTATCCTGGTGCTGTATTAAATAGAGGGACCTTCAATAGCAAGTGATACATCACAGATGTTTTACAGGCAGGGGTAATATATTCCTTTGTTTATCCTGGTGCTGTATTAAATGGAGGGACCTTCTATAGCAAGTGATACATCAGGAATGTTTTACAGGCAGGGGTAATATAATCCTTTATTTATCAAGGTGCTGTATTAAATAGAGGGACCTTCTATAGCAAGTGATACATCACAGATGTTTTACAGGCAGGGGTAATATATTCCTTTATCTATCCTGGTGCTGTATTAAATGGAGGGACCTTCTATAGCAAGTGATACGTCAGGGATGTTTTACAGGCAGGGGTAATATATTCCTTTATTTATCCTGGTGCTGTATTAAATAGAGGGACCTTCTATAGCAAGTGATACATCAGGAATGTTTTACAGGCAGGGGTAATATATTCCTTTGTTTATCCTGGTGCTGTATTAAATAGAGGGACCTTCAATAGCAAGTGATACATCACAGATGTTTTACAGGCAGGGGTAATATATTCCTTTATCTATCCTGGTGCTGTATTAAATGGAGGGACCTTCTATAGCAAGTGATACGTCAGGGATGTTTTACAGGCAGGGGTAATATATTCCTTTATTTATCCTGGTGCTGTATTAAATAGAGGGACCTTCTATAGCAAGTGATACATCAGGAATGTTTTACAGGCAGGGGTAATATATTCCTTTGTTTATCCTGGTGCTGTATTAAATAGAGGGACCTTCAATAGCAAGTGATACATCACAGATGTTTTACAGGCAGGGGTAATATATTCCTTTGTTTATCCTGGTGCTGTATTAAATGGAGGGACCTTCTATAGCAAGTGATACATCAGGAATGTTTTACAGGCAGGGGTAATATATTCCTTTGTTTATCCTGGTGCTGTATTAAATAGAGGGACCTTCAATAGCAAGTGATACATCACAGATGTTTTACAGGCAGGGGTAATATATTCCTTTATCTATCCTGGTGCTGTATTAAATGGAGGGACCTTCTATAGCAAGTGATACGTCAGGGATGTTTTACAGGCAGGGGTAATATATTCCTTTATTTATCCTGGTGCTGTATTAAATAGAGGGACCTTCTATAGCAAGTGATACATCAGGAATGTTTTACAGGCAGGGGTAATATATTCCTTTGTTTATCCTGGTGCTGTATTAAATAGAGGGACCTTCTATAGCAAGTGATACATCAGGAATGTTTTACAGGCAGGGGTAATATAATCCTTTATTTATCAAGGTGCTGTATTAAATGGAGGGACCTTCTATAGCAAGTGATACGTCAGGGATGTTTTACAGGCAGGGGTAATATATTCCTTTATTTATCCTGGTGCTGTATTAAATAGAGGGACCTTCTATAGCAAGTGATACATCAGGAATGTTTTACAGGCAGGGGTAATATATTCCTTTGTTTATCCTGGTGCTGTATTAAATAGAGGGACCTTCTATAGCAAGTGATACATCAGGAATGTTTTACAGGCAGGGGTAATATATTCCTTTGTTTATCCTGGTGCTGTATTAAATAGAGGGACCTTCTATAGCAAGTGATACATCAGGAATGTTTTACAGGCAGGGGTAATATAATCCTTTATTTATCAAGGTGCTGTATTAAATGGAGGGACCTTCTATAGCAAGTGATACGTCAGGGATGTTTTACAGGCAGGGGTAATATATTCCTTTATTTATCCTGGTGCTGTATTAAATAGAGGGACCTTCTATAGCAAGTGATACATCAGGAATGTTTTACAGGCAGGGGTAATATATTCCTTTGTTTATCCTGGTGCTGTATTAAATAGAGGGACCTTCAATAGCAAGTGATACATCACAGATGTTTTACAGGCAGGGGTAATATATTCCTTTGTTTATCCTGGTGCTGTATTAAATGGAGGGACCTTCTATAGCAAGTGATACATCAGGAATGTTTTACAGGCAGGGGTAATATATTCCTTTGTTTATCCTGGTGCTGTATTAAATAGAGGGACCTTCAATAGCAAGTGATACATCACAGATGTTTTACAGGCAGGGGTAATATATTCCTTTATCTATCCTGGTGCTGTATTAAATGGAGGGACCTTCTATAGCAAGTGATACGTCAGGGATGTTTTACAGGCAGGGGTAATATATTCCTTTATTTATCCTGGTGCTGTATTAAATAGAGGGACCTTCTATAGCAAGTGATACATCAGGAATGTTTTACAGGCAGGGGTAATATATTCCTTTGTTTATCCTGGTGCTGTATTAAATAGAGGGACCTTCAATAGCAAGTGATACATCACAGATGTTTTACAGGCAGGGGTAATATATTCCTTTATCTATCCTGGTGCTGTATTAAATGGAGGGACCTTCTATAGCAAGTGATACGTCAGGGATGTTTTACAGGCAGGGGTAATATATTCCTTTATTTATCCTGGTGCTGTATTAAATAGAGGGACCTTCTATAGCAAGTGATACATCAGGAATGTTTTACAGGCAGGGGTAATATATTCCTTTGTTTATCCTGGTGCTGTATTAAATAGAGGGACCTTCAATAGCAAGTGATACATCACAGATGTTTTACAGGCAGGGGTAATATAATCCTTTATTTATCAAGGTGCTGTATTAAATAGAGGGACCTTCTATAGCAAGTGATACATCACGGATGTTTTACAGGCAGGGGTAATATATTCCTTTAGAATTATCCTGATGCTGTATTAAATGCAGGGACCTTCAATAGCAAGTGATACATCAGGGATGTTTTAGAGGCAAGAGTAATATATTCCTTTATTTATCATGGTGCTGTATTAAATAGAGGGATTTTTAGTAGCAAGTGATACATCAGGGATGTTTTAAAGGCAGGGGTAATAATATATTCTTTTAGAATTATCCTGGAGATGTATTCCAGCAAGACAATGCTCCACCACACATGGCCGGGAATGCCCAAGTTCTCTTCCGTGTATGGGAGACTTTGCTTCTTCCCTAGCCTGTGTGTTCACCGAATATGTCCTCGATCAAACATTTCTGGGTCATGGCAGCTAAGCGACTGGCCTGTCAAGGTTCTCCGCCAGTCACTACAAATAAACTCTGGTCTCACATAGAAGTAGCCTTGCAGGGTATTCTCCAGGACAATATGAAAAACATCTTTTATTCAACACCAGGCCACGTAAAGTCTGTTTTTGTTGCACTCGGTGGCTGCACAAGTGGTATACCGGAAAAGCTCAGGGCTCCTCACAAAAAATATACTGTAGGCCCTTTTGCGAATATGTCATCATCATCATCAACCATTATCAATCCACTGCTGGATGAAGATTTCCCCAAGTTTCTTCCACAATTGCCTGTCTTCTCCATGTCACTCCGGCATGCTTTTGAACTTCATCCATCTCCCATGAGGTCTTCTTCTGGGTCTATTTCTGTCTCTTGGAATCCAGTCTAAAATTTCAGTTGTCCATTGGTGGTCTGTTCTTCTGGCAACATGTCCAGCCCATGCCATTTCAGTAATTTCAGTCTGGTCACGATGTTGTCCAACCTTGTCATTTTCCTTATCCATAAGTTCCTCTTCTTATCTTTCCTGGTTACACCAAGCATGCATCTCTTCATGCCTCTTTGAGTTGTATGCAGTCTTTGTATATATTTCTTAGTTAAGGTCCACATCTGTGCTCCATACGTAAGCATTGACAGGATACATTAATTAAACACTTTCCTTTTAAGACATAATGGCATACTGCTCTTAAAAATTGTACTATTTCTTACAAAAGCTCTACATCTAAGTTTTATACGGTTATTAATTTCTTGATCAATGTGACCCTCACTTGATATCTGCTGCCCAAGATAAATGTAGGTGATTACTGTTTCAAGCTTTTCTCCATCAATAAATAAATCTTCTTTTCTTGTAAAAACATTGTACATCAGTTTCGTCTTCTGAAAGTTCATTTTTAATCTCACTTCCTTACTCTTGTCAGGAAGTTCTTGGATCATACTCTGCAGCTCCGAAGGGGTAGTTGCAAAAGGGACTACGCCATCAGCATAATGAAGGTAAGTTAAATAAGATGTATTAGCTTTTAATTACTGATTTTTTTTAATTCTGTTTTATTAACCTATGTTCTATCAGCTTTTGAATAATTCAAATTCTTTTCAACTCACAGGTATAATATTTATCAGAAAATCAAAACTATTGCACTTTAATGTGTGTAACACAAATGTACACATTGAAATTGAAATGATCACCCTAGTTTTATACAAAGTACATACTACAAAACACTTACGTCAAAGGTAGTAGGTAATATAGGCAAATTTTATTCTTTTACAGAACTAATGTTATCCTCTATGAAATCCACTACAAGCACATACATAAAACACGTAACAGCAGTTGGAGTTTATTCGCGCAAGGGCGTCAGTGTGACAAAGAGTGCCATGTGAACTGTTTACATCAGAAACAAAAGCAGAATGAAAACTATAACAGAAGGTAAGGTATGAAACAGAAAGATGACGAGAAACAATGCAAATGGTCGACAATCAAACAACGGACAACACAAAACGAAAAACACCACACGTAACTGACATCTGACAGTGTCCAAGGGCCTTTTCCAATTTATACAAAAATATAAAACATAAGTTAGTAACAATTAAGAATTGTGACACAAAAAAAAAGCAAAAGCTTAATTATATTATTCACTCTTGAATATAAGAAACACATTTAACATCATGCCATAATATTTTATATGTAGTAAAAAATCACCGCGAAGGAAATATTTTAGTTCATTATACATATTCTGAAGGATGCATAGGTATGTGCAAATGATTGTATTACATTATTATCAGTGGCGGCTCGTGGCAACAGAAACAGGTAGGGCCAGTAGCCGAAGTCAAACAATGAAATAAAAAAAACTGTCATTATTAGGCCAACCATTCAGACCCCCACCCCTAAGATTCATTTACTCTGCCTCTGTTTACCCCCTTGACTCACAATGCCCAAATCGTGCAGGAATGTGTCAATTATTGTATTGCACACGAAAAAAATTTCCTCACAATAGTATGCATATCTATTAACAGAAAAATGTTAAAACTCCTTAAATAAAATTTTTAGCTTAAAACATATGAGCATTAATATATGTTTGCTGTGCTTTGTGTTTCTTTAGATTTCTCAACTGTGGTATAATCACAGGATAAAACAGTATAGTGAAAAAATAATAACTCCAAATATGCAGAGAGGAAATGTTTCATGAATTTTGTTCCATATAGAATGAGTACCATACTACCATTTGCATTATTTGAAAGGTTTAACCTTTTTTTAAGAACTTGTGAAGCCTAAAAACATATATGAACTCATGTGCAAATTATACTTACAGGCTTTCTCATTTATTTATTTATTTTTAACATACAACATCATCTTAGTTAAAACTGAAATTAGTTCTGCAAAGCGCATTGTAAACTTCAAACAATATGAAAGAGAAATCAATTGAACTTTTCACTTCGTACCATAGTATTAAAATGCAATACATGGAAATATTATGAAGAAGAGTCATAACTTTTTGTACAGATATTCTCCTCTTCTACAGTATGTTTGAGAGTGGCAAATTTTTCTATGACCTTTTGATTAAAAAGTGGAATTTCTTGAATACAATCTTTATGTACAGAGAGAACAGTTAGTGCGTTTAACCGTTCTTGTGTCATAGTGTTTCTTAAATGTTTTTACACGATTCAAGGTGCTGAAACAACGTTCTGCTTCAGCGGTAGTTACTGGTGTCACTAAAACTATTTCTAATAATTTAGAGACTTCAGAAAATGTATCTAAAAGTTCATCAGAATAAAGAAATGACATTAACGCACTTACGTTCGGTATGCCGTCGAAGGTTTCGTTGGCACAAAGTACTGATAATTCATTTTCAAGTTTTTCTTTATTCAGCATTCATTACATATGTAGTTGCTAATAAATTTGTATGGTGTGACGGAAAATGCTGCTTATGATTCTTGAACTTTTTTGGATCTACAACAGCGAATGAGTGAAATAAGACAGATTTTTCAGACCTGTCCCTTATTTGATTGATGACGATTGTCGCACGCTTCTTTTGCATCATTTTCTACCATACTGCAGTCAACGTTAGCTCTTTTTCGCAAAGGTTGACATTCATCACTTCCATTTTGATCGTTGTGTTTTGTACTTTGCCGAGCATAATTTACAGCTGATTCAAACTTCTTTAGAGCTTGATTACAATCAACACTGGTTGATTTTCTGGACTGTAGTATATTGTACAAAATATCAACATGTTGGAATATGTGGGGAAAAAAAGACAATAAGAAAAGGAATTCCTCATTTCGTAACAACTTCACAAATCCAGTTGATTCACATATACTCTTGTCATCCCAACCACTTTCGTTTAGAATTCTGTCGAAGCACTCCAAGCGTTCACTTTTGTTTTCTGAAACACAATTTATGATCCTGGATTGAAAATTCCATCTTGTTTCTGAAACTGCAGGTACTCGTTTTCGACAAATATCTTGCAATAAACCACTACTTTTAGGTGATACTGTGAAAAAGGAGCCGATTCCACTGATATTTGCAAAAAAATATTCTTACCCTTTTGATTGTTGAGCATACCTTCTTTAATACTAAATACAACTGATGAGCATAACAGTGAACATACTGAGCGTGCGTAAAATGCTCTTTCATGCGTATTTGCACACCGCCACAAGATCCCCTCATGACAGCTACCCCATCATATGTCTGAGCAAAAAGTTTGTTTTGCAAACCAAACTTCCCCAACTCATCTTTAAGTACAGATGCAAGACCGTCTGCTGTTCTGTTTTCAATTTCAACAAATGATAAAAATATTTCCACGACATGGCTGTTAATCATATATCACAAATTGCGAAAGGCAGGATATGTCGGTCGTCTCGTCCACTTGCACGGACGTGTAATTGGCCTTTTCAATTTCGCTTTTAACTTCATCCAGGTACACCTGATACATGCAATCCAAAATTTCATTTTGAATTATTTTTGATGTATTTTTTGCAACTTTAGATTTGTCCAGATGGTCTTGTAAGACACTGTCCAAACTAGCTATATATGAGATCATATCCAGAAACACTTCTTTGTTATGTGAAGACTGTGTTTCATCATGTCCACGTAAAGGCAATTCATGTACACCACAAAATTTCATGCAGTCTATAATGCGTGTTAGAACGTGTCTATTTTTATCAACTAGTTCATTGTGCTTTCTAACCGCAGAGCGATAACCGTCATCTAATTGTGACATAATATTGACATTACCAAAAGTTTTGAATTTTAAAGCATTATTAATATGCACTGTATTGCATTCATGTTTTTTAATCCTTTCGGACAAATGTTTCATATCTTTGCAGCCAGTTTTGGTCCACAGCGGTTCTCTGCCAAATAGCAAACAATAAAAACAAAATAACGATTTTTTTTTTCATCGCTAGCAGTTAGCCAAGCCTTTTTTTCAAACCACTGAACAGCAAATATTCGAAGTTTTGTTCCATCTTTCTGGCTTACCTGGAAATTCTTGGGTTGATAGATAAGCACCGAGTTTTTTTAAGTGAAGCTTTTCTTCCAGATTTAAAGCACAGAACAGAGATTTTAGCAAAAATATCCACTCTATTCACTGTACAAGACAAGCAAAAAAGTCATGACACAAAGGAACAACGCATCACCAAGAGACACACACAGAAAAAACAACTAACTGAACTTTGCTAGGACATTTGAAACCTCCCCGTCACCCTTGAGCTTGGTCGGGGTATGCTTCTCTGTCAAACCACAGCGTTAAGGAAATGGACACTCTCCCAGCCAATCAAATTAGCGCGGGGCCAGATAGACCTGGCCCCACAGCTCTTTGCACACGCGGTTAAGGCAGTGTTGTACGTAGGTCATCATACTGAATGAGACAGGGAGGAAAACGTTGTCTCCTCTTGCTTGTGTGGAGATATTACTGGGGCCTGTTGGAGCTGGCCCCAATAACCTCACACTCTGAACGTGATCTCTTTACTCGGGGAATAGTTTTTCGTTTTTGAAGGGAACTTTTTTTCCCTTGGGGAATGGTTTTTGAAGGGGAAGGTTTATCACCATTCAGTTAAGAGAGAGACTAAGAATTAAGGCAAAAAAATTATAATTTACTTATAGAAATAGAAATTTTTTGGTGGGGCCCGGCCCCTCTGGCCTCTAATGACGAACCGCCCCTGATTATTATTGTATGTGCAAATGATTGTAATACACAACTCCTTATCCTCATTGGTATAAAAATTTAATTCATTGAACTGATGTTACTTTCACATTTGCTAGGGCCAGGGGTCGAAAAAAATGCAGTTGCCTGGTCGCCCAGGGCGACAAAAAAATTGCCTGGGCCACCATGGAAAACATCACTGAAAAACATGCACTGTAATTTTCGTCGTATTTAGGTTCTGCAAATTATATGCTGATTCAAATAAAATCCGGTTAAAAAAAACAACCTTTTTGCAGATTATCCCGTGTTCTAGATCTTGTATGCGCTGTGCTGCTTGTGATTAGTTCATCCGTTCGCTGTTTTGAACACCTTTGCTGCTGATATTTACCTTCATTGCTATTTATGATGCCTTGGAAAGGCAACACTTCAGTTACACTGCCAAATTTAATTTAAACTTCAAGTGAGGGGCACAACTAAGGATATGATCGTGTCATTATGCAATAGTTATCAAAAGGTCAGAAAACTAGCGCACAGTGATACGCGAAAAGGCGCAGTCTGAAACGTAAACAAACCCGTCGGCAAACTCCGCGGGAGAATTCATGGAAGTCCAGCCCTCTTTTTTTACTGACCTGTGTTTAAGCCGACTCACGTACTTTGAAAACAGGATTTCTTCCAAAAACTTTTCACTTACAGGCGAGTATTTAGGTAATTCTATAAATTGTTCTGTATCAGTAATGCAATACTCTAGAACTGCATCGGCATGATTAAATTATTTGTGCTGTATGGATGCCACAGAGCACAAAATTTAATTACTACTAAGCTTTATTTATGTCCGGAGGTAAAAATATATTAAAAAAGTTATCTTTAAAAATTAATTTCTTCCTTCAATAAGATCGTTTATTTTTTACTTTTTCGGACTCAGGGGTCTTTATGTCGGAAATTCTGCTTCCGGATCAACATTTGTGATGTGCAGATTACACGACGACAACCCCCCCGGTCATGCCATGCACTGCGGATTATACACCAGGGCAAATTATACGAAGATAAAAAAGAAAATGTGGGAATCCCAGGGTCTGCAGATAATACAAAGAAAATGACAGAATTTTCGGGCCCCAGAAAAAAAAAAAATGAGAGTATAATTGACCCCCGCGCTGGTCAAATGTCCAATAGCTAGCACATGGGTCATGGTTTTTGTAGCATAAAGAGAAATAGCCGATTCCTAAGATTTTGAAATATTTGTCATCCTGGAAAATGTTATGTATACACTATACAAATTCTAGAAAATGTAGGCAAGCGCCAGTTATGAAAGACATGCTTGGAATATGTATGAAAAACCACTTAAATAAGCAAATATGGTTCATGCAAAGTCCCCAAGTTGGTAACTCATATACTTTGCCCATATAAATTCAGTTTCCGATGGTAAATAGTAGTCATGATTTAGTGTCCACACAGTGTACGACTCTAATGTTTACAAAATAGAAGGAACAAACGTCAAAAATAACACAAAAATTAAAATGATTGATGTCCAGATTTAATACCCAGCTAAACAGATTAGATGTTTTATTCCTAGTGTTTTGATTAGCTGGACATTTACAGCTCAACCTCTTTAAATGAAGTTTATTTTTCAATCAAAAGCTACACAGTAAACTGGCTTTCTGATGTTGAAAATATTTATCCACAAGGCGATAATAATTTGTAATTTAACATAACACGATCGCTGAACAGCTGAAAGTACTGAGGTCACTCCTTGACACATGTACAAGTTGTACCTTAAAAACTACGGCAGACTCTCTCGTTGGCTTCAGCTGTTTCCAAGGAGAGTGAACAACAGGAGCACCCTACGCATCTTTATCTTGTTGGCTGGACAATATAGCCAAAAGGACAGGCCACTGAAATTTCAGACCGGATTCTAAGAGACAGGAAAAGACCCAGAATATGACCACATGGGAGATGGATGGATGAAATTCAAAAATGTGTGGGAATAACATGGAGGAGACTGCCTCAAGACAGACCATCGTGGAAGAAACTTAGGGAGACCTTCATCCAGCAGTGGACTGATATTTGGCAAAGACAATATATATAGTAAATACCTTATATGAACCCAAAATTTTTGTTTCCAGGTCATATAATGATTATGCACACCGAAAATTCTTCACTCATGGACCTAAATACCATTACGTACCTTATAATCCATAGTGATATGAAGCACATTGTTGGTGTGTCAATTTATTTCCTTTGTGGACATACTGATGAATCCCAACCATGCCGGCGATTCTTCCAACTATGACTCCATCGGTAGGTGAAACATGTCGATTTATTCTTTCGTTCATGTACATTATTGCACATTGATTCCAACACTTGGGATTCATCAGTATGTCCACAAAGAAAATAAATTGACACACCAACAATGTGCTTCATATCACTATGGATTATAAGATATGTAATGATATTTAGGACAATGAGTGAAGATATTGATTTTTGACAATATATATGCAATTAGGGTGGAGCGAAAAACACTTTTTTTTTTTTTTTAATTTGAAACGTCTCCATGTGCAATAGTTGCGATTTTATTACTGAAATGCTACACCGCAATATGGATGACATTATTCGATATCTTAGGCTTCCCCACGAACCTCGAAATTTGAAAGTTTTAGGGAAAAATGCGGTAAATGTGTACTTTAGCGTCCTAAATTATTTCGTCGGAAAAATTTAACTGTGTGGAAAAAGTGCTACGTACAATTAAGCATGCAAAATAATGGGGAAAGGTGAAAAACTATAGTATTTTTACATGAAAGGAAAAATATTTTCCGAAGAACTTGCGTGCGAATACGATGGTTTGCAGCAGTTGGTGCGGGAGGCCAAAGCGATGCTAACGGCCACAACGTGAAGGGTCCATGCGTCGGAAGAGAGTAATGCGCAGAAGAATACAACAAGGTGTATGTCTCGGAGGAGTGTGATGCGTCGTGTAATCGTGTGCAAAAAGTAGTAGTTCAGAAATGTTTCATTAATTATTAATGAAGAAATGTGCTAAATGTTTTTTGGGTTTTTTTTTTGTACAATTGTCTGGGAATGTAATTAAATGAAGGATTGTAAATAATATAATGTGCGGCAGAAGTTTTGAGTAAGAATTTTTGGTTCCGGTTGACCCTAAGTTTTGGTTATGATTTCGGAGATGTTAAGGGGTCGGTGATTTCTTCAAGCACCTCATTTGTACTTCTGCTGTTATTCCGTCCATCTCCTTTTTTTTTTTTTTTCCTCGTGAAACAGATATTGTTAAAAATAAATGATTTCCTTATAATCAGGAATCGTACTATGGCAGGGAGGCCCAGAGCTTCGTGTCGAATTGTGGGGGATTATGAAATTTTAAGCCTCTTTGGCAATTTTCTACTTACGATTACGCAAAATTACCCTTGAAAAAATTATATTACAATGCAGCATAAAACCGACCTCTTTCTTTCAGCGTATTCCAACAACCCGGTTCGATGACTGCGTACTGCTGAACCACTTTCTTGTGTATTCTTCCGCGCGCAACTTGCCATTCTCAACGACGCTTCCATTCACCGGAATCAACCTTCACGTCGTCGCCGCTCGTCATCTTAGGCCTACCGCGAGTACTCTTCCGAACCTTCGCACTACAAGGTAAATTCTTCGGGAAAATATTTTTCCTTTCATGTAAAAACACTATATTTTTTCACCTTTCAACATTATTTTGCATGCTTAAAAAATTGTACGTAGCACTTTTCCCACACAGTTAAATTTTTCCGACGAAATAATTTAGGACGCTAAAGTACACATTTACCAAAAATTATTTTGAAACACCCGCTTTCTCCATTTTGTAAATATAAAATAATACTGTGTCACCATGTTATTTAATATCCTCTTTGAGGGTATAAACACTGGTAAAAATTCAGCAGATGTTAGTTGATTTCTTAGGCTTCCCCAAAGAGCTCAGAGTTTGTCATATTTCTCTGAAAATGGCATGATAAGTTATGTAAATATGATAGACATCAGCCTTACCTAGTGGCATAATTTGAGGAGTGAGTTCATTTCACTTGGAAATCATACTTTTTTTTCAAAATTTGGCACCAGATTCCTATCCAAAATTTTTGCTCTGCATTTTATCTCTTTCAAGAAGGCTGCACACATGAGCAGAAGAATCTGCTACAATCTTAACCATCCTCTCTTATTGCCAGAGAATCACAGGGTATTTTTGTAAATTCGTGGCAAGAACTTGGATATTTATCCGACTGCAGTAATTCCAGAAATCACGTCTTTCCATTGCCGTCTGATGGGAGGCTGAGTCACAGTACATTCTTTGCCAGTCGATTAGGTCGATGTAATCATTGCTCTGGAAATTCAGCTTTCCAGAGCAATGATTACATCGACCTAGAAGAATGTACTGTGACTGAGCCTAGAAATCTTTTGAACAAACAACTACTATACCGAAACCTACTAACAGTAGTTGTTTGTTCGGAAGATTTCTTGGCCTTCATGATGTGTCAAACAGTAAGCTCACGGACATACCATCTGTGGTCAAACAACAGTACAGCAAGCAAGGTTTCTGCATGCGCAAAATAAGCGCTGTCTTGGATGTATCTTTTTACAGTACCGTTTAAATTATCTCGAAAATACTGAAACCGAGACATAAAAAAAGCTGCAAAGTTCTTAGCCCATCTTTACAGGTACCGTTAAATTTGATCGTGAATCACAATGATGCATAGACTTTCATTACAAAGGTGGCTAATGAGACAAGTTGTGATGTTGGATCACTAGTTCCAACATACAAACACAGAATGAGATTTGCGAGTGACAGCCAAAGGGGATATGTGCAAGTGTTCCAGGATCCAGATTTGCCCGATCTTGTGGGTAATCACCTGCAGAGACTGCCTTACACATTTCCGACAAATAAAGTTGATCCGAGCTAAGATCTCTAAAGTTAATGTCGGACGGAAATGAAAATTCAATTTTCTGGAAAATAACGATAGGAAGGTTTGTGCACGTCTTCAAGTGCTTTCCAATCAATCCACTAAATCCTCTTGGACCTGATGTTTTCCCGTCGAGTGCTTCAGTGAGGTGGCGTAAAGGCAGTTCATTAAAGTGAAACTGACATAAAATCCAGTGTACAGGACAACTGAACTTCTGTTCCAGGTGCCTAATTATACCCGCATTTGTGCCGGTATCCATCACTTCCAATGAAGACTAACTCCGACAGGTTAAAGGCCTTCTGCTCCAATATGCTGAAGATACTGTCGGAAATGTGCTTCGCACTGTTGCTTTTCGGTGCAAAATGTTCCAGATAGACCAAACTCGGTTCTTTAACAAGTGTAAAACGCTGCTCCCATTCTTTTCACTTGTGCCACTTGCCATCATCTGTCTGTTTATTCCTAAGAGCTTCATCCCTTCTTCCGTCCAAAAATAGAGCTACAGTGTTGCGACCGTTCAAGTATACCTCATCTTGAATTGTTTGGAGGGTCTTTTTCCATTCTCGTCATACTTTATGCCGGTCAATAACATGTGCATTACATTCTTTCGACTGAACCTCATTCACTTACATCATGAAGCAATGCCGACGCAAGATCAGCGCCACTTCGATCGCTGATGTCTCGCCTACCGCACTTTCTAGAAAATGCAGACAGTGTCATTTGACGCCTAGGCTTTGAAAAGAGAACTGGAGTGAAATCATAATCTTTCTGCGAGACTACGACCCGGCTCATCTGGTTTTGCTGCAGAACTAGTATTTGTATCCTCTTCTGAAGTATCATCCTCGACTCACGGGGCCGATTTCAGTGATGCAGTTTTCTGCAATTTCCTACGCACATGCTCTTCCCTATCACTCTTTTGAGCTGATCTTTTCTTCAGTACACTGGTGGTTTTTGCGTCAAGCCCACCTACTATCAGTCTTCTGTTTGTTCTCTGGCCCATTAGAAAGTCTCGCTCTTTCACTGGTACCTTTTTTGCAGGTTGTAAAGCATTTGCACTTGCACGAGCATATGTCAAAGGATATGAAATTGTTCAACCTTCTTCCAGTAGGTTTCATCCATTCTTGCAGCGTGCCTTTTTCAGCTTTGGGATTTCAGTGTTGTATGCTGTAATACGCTTTACAACTGATTTGTGTAGTGAAGAAAGTAACAAAAACAAAGGAGAGCACAAGGCCGGAAGCTATGCATCTGAAAATCAACACGATGTATCCAGAAAGTGTGAGAGAAAGGATTGTTAATGTTAAGCCCAAATTGGTCACGGTAAGGCTGCTGTCAAACTTCATGATTACGTAATTCATCATGCTATTTTTGGTGAAAAATTACAAACCTTAAGGGATCTGGGGAATCCTAAGAAATTAACTCATGTCAGCTGAATTTTTACCTGTGTTTATACACTCAAAGGTGATATTAAATAACATGGTGACACAGTATATGTTTATATTTACAAAATGGAGAAAGCGGGTGTTTTGAAAGCATTTTTCCCTATAACTTTCAAACTTCGAGGTTCTTGGGAAAGCCTAAGATATCAAATAATGTCATCCATATTTCGGGTTGCCATTTCAGTAATAAAATCCCAACTATTGCACATGGTAATGTTTCAAATTAAAATACAAAACGTTTTTCACTTCACCCTAATATGCATATAGCTGATTTGGCTAATAATTGTGCAAGCCTGATAAATGGTCTTACAAAAATACATATTTCTGAAAACGAACCCACAATCTGATACTGAAGTTTCCCAATAACATCTGAAAGGTAAATCTTCCTAGCATCTTTGTAATTATCATCTTCTCAAAACACACATATAGCGCAGCTATAGTTCTTTATCTGCAGGAAAGAGTATGTACCTCGAGATACTTCTCTTCTGAGCAAACTCTTCCAAGCAGTTTTCACCTGCATGAAGAGCACATGCATTAAAACTTGACTTTTGAGAGCAAATTTCTTGGAGCATACATCACAGAGATGAGGCTTTCCACATGTGTGAAAGAGCATGTGTTTTGAAACATGACTTTCAGAGCAAACGATTCAGAGAATACATCACATTAGTGAGATTTCTCACCTGTGTGCACAAGCAAGTGTTTCGAAAGAAGACTTTTGCAAGTAAACTGTTTAGAGCATACATCACATTGGTGAGGATTTTCACCTGTGTGGAAAAGCAAGTGTCTTGACAGATCACTTTTGAAAGAAAATTGTTTCAAGCATACATCACACTGGTGTGGCTTTTTACCTGTGTGAAGAGACATGTGCCTTGAAAGAGTACTTCGCTGAGTAAATGCTTTCAAGCATACATCACATTGGTGAGGCTTCTCACCTGTGTGGAGAAGCATGTGTCTTGAAAGACAACTTTTGTCAGTAAATTGTTTGGAGCATACATCACACTGGTGTGGCTTTTCACCTGTGTGGAGAAGAATGTGTTTCAAAAGATCACTTTTGCGAGCAAATTTCTTGGAGCATACATCACATTGGTGTGGCTTTTCACCTGTGTGAAGAAATATGTGGCTTGTAAGAGTACTTTTCTGAGCAAATGATTTGGAGCATACATCACACCTATGAGGTTTTTCACCTGTGTGAAAGACCATGTGACTTAAAAGATGACTTTTGCAAGTAAATTGTTTGGAGCATACATCACACTGGTGTGGCTTTTCACCTGTGTGAAGAAGCATGTGCTTTGAAAGAGTACTTTTCCGAGCAAATGGTTTGGAGCATACATCACACTGGTGAGGCTTTTCCCCTGTGTGGAGAAGAAAGTGTCTTGATAGATGACTTCTACAAGTGAACTGTTTGGAGCATACATCACATTGGTGTGGCTTTTTGCCTGTGTGAAGAAGCATGTGACATGAAAGATTATTTTTGCAAGTAAATTGCTTGCAGCATACATCACACTGGTGTGGCTTTTCACCTGTGTGAACAAGCATGTGCTTTGAAAGAGTACTTTTCTGAGCAAATGGTTTGAAGCATACATCACACTGGTGAGGCTTTTCACCTGTGTGGAGAAGCACATGTTTTGAAAGGGTACTTCTGCAAGTAAATTGTCTGGAGCATACATCACATTTATGAGGCTTTTCGCCTGTGTGAAGAAGCATGTGATATGAAAGATTACTTTTGCGAGTAAATTGTTTGGAGCATACATCACACTGGTGAAGCTTTTCACCTGTGTGAAGGATCATGTGACTTGAAAGATGACTTTTGCGAGTAAACTGTTTGGAACATACATCACACTGGTGAGGATTTTCACCTGAGTGGTGAAGCAAGTGTCTTAAAAGATCACTTTTGGAAGTAAATTGTTTGGAGCATACATCACACTGGTGACACTTTTCACCTGTGTAAAGGACCATGTGACTTGAAAGATGACTTTTGCGAGTAAACTGTTTGGAGCATACAACACACTGGTGAGGATTTTCACCTGTGTGGAGAAGCAAATGTCTTGAAAGATCACTTTTAGAAGTAAATTGTTTGGGGCATACATCACACTGGTGACGCTTTTCACCCATGTGAAGGAGCCTGTGTCTTAAAAGATTACTTTTGCAGGTAAATTGTTTGGAGCATACATCACACTGGTGAAGCTTTTCACCTATGCTAAGGGCCATTTGATTTGAAAGATTACTTTTGCGAGCAAATAATTTGCAAGATACATCGCACTGGTGACACTTTTCAGTTGAGTGAAGTAGCTTATGTCTTGAGACAGTTACGCATTGGGAGTTCCCACATAAGGGCTTTGAACATATATCGGAATCATAGTTTCCTCGCTCAGATTTTTACATGCTTTATAAGACGACTTTTCTGTGAGAATTTCTAAAGATTTAAATCAAGATAGAAAAGTTTCTCAGTTGTGTGAATTATGTTTTGTAAAACTAGATTCTTCTGGAAATTCCTGGAAGCATATTTCACATTCATGAAGATCTTCACTAGTATGCGGAACAATGTTCTTGGAAACATCAGTTTCAGATTTTACTTCCCTAATGAGCTGTTGAGAGTTATCTCCGATAGAATGCTTTAGCGCTGTCTCCATGCTGAGAAACTAATGATTTTTATTTATTCAACAGACAGCTATTCCATAAATTCCTCTTTTTTGGATATAGCATTTTCATTATGCAGTCATGAACTGAACAATGCATGCCGTTTTTATTTAATTACATTGTCCATACATTAAGAATGCTTTAAAATATATCATTAATTCAAACATGTGAAATTATAAATAGCAATGGCAGGGCCGGATTAAGTCCTTAGTGGGCCCCAAAGAACTGATGATTGAGAATTGTAAAGTCCAGTAAAATATGTAACTCTAGCAATATGCATTGGATTTGTGATAATCAGTATGTAGTACATTCTTCAAACTAATAAATTGCATGCATAGTTTTCATACCAGCTAGTAACTGTATTTTTCACTGCTCTCATGAATGAGAACATCATTTAAAAGCTGGAAATTTCTGGATAATTTTCTCTGTCATTTTAATGATTTAACATTGTGTACTTTTCTTGAGCATCTTTTTTGTTATGCAAGTTTCAAATACTTTTGTTACTAATGGTTTTCCTCATTTACATGACAAAATGATAGACGATGAAAAACCACTAAATCTTTTACTTACTTAAGACACACATTTAAGGCGTCAATAAACTGTATTAGCAGTAATAAAACAGTCTAATCTACTATACAATTATGATTCAAACGAAATGTGTGAATGGCCACAGTTGGATCAAACCAAGCTTTAGAGAATTAGTTTACACGTACATACACACTTCAGTCTTCATTAAAACATGTTCTTTGAACACTTTGGCAATCTTTCAGAATTTGTAATGTACAAGCAAATTCATAACTTTGGTACCTCACATTGAACTTATGCCTTTACAGACTAAATATGATAGTTATGGCTGCTGTTAATCAGTTCTATAGCTGAGCATTATGCTGGTTACATGACATAACAAGTACCAAGGTCTTCACTTCTTGTTCAAAATCACAGTTATTTGAGTAAATGTAGAAAACTAGAACTCATTTATATAATAACAAGATCATACCCGTTCTGTCAATATCAAAAACATATCTGTTTTCTTGATTTCATTTGGGAAAAATCGTGTATTAAGTCATAGAAGTCCAAATCACTTTCAGTAAGCATTTAGATAAGTGGCCTTAACCAATCACTTTCAGTGACCATTTAGATAAGTTTCCTAGACCAATCACTTTCAATGACCTTTTCATTGTACGCAGCTTTCTTTTTTAACATCTACTTCTGTTTGGCACCTGGAGACATACAAGAATTGTATCAGGCACGCATTACGATCCGAAAATATTATTAGTAGTTCAAACGTAATCAGATGCAGTAAAAACCACATGAGTGACAGTAATTAATTTCAACTAGAGGCTGTGGTGGTCAGAGCAAATCCAAAAACACACCGATCAGCATCGCGAAAGTGCTTTGTAGCGATGAATCTAAAATCGTCTCGCCGACACTACTGTACACATAGCTACAAAACGTTTACCCTGAGTTATTGCGTTGAAAGCAGTTCGTTTCATAGCCTCTGTTTGTGATCCAGTGAAAAGCATACGTAAGTCAAGGGCCCTGACGGGCGGTGCGGACAGTGTAATCCTCGAATATCACATACAATAGGTGAACTTAGAAGAATGTTATATACGTATAAGCTGTGTACTATTGTATTGCGGTATGCTACCTGGGCCCTTGGTAATGGTGTGCCCCAAGGATATCAACCCCAACCTTAATCTGGCCCTGCGCAATGGAACCATACAAGCTTGGAAAGCATAATTTTTGCAATGACTGATCAATAATTAAAAGATTTTAGATAACTAGTTGGCAAAGAAAAAAAAACTTCCCTGAGCTAATCACTTTGTTTTTTGTCACCTATGCAATGATGTGGATGACAATTTCTCACAAACGCAAATACAAGACTTTTTTTTTTTTTATCCCCGGTATGATGCAGAGTGCTGCAAATTTGAGAAAAACAAAATATGGATGATACCTGCAGATCCACGTAAGTTAATTTCTTTTACAACACTGGAATACTTTCGCAAGCATTCTGCAAGAAAGTCATTCGCAGAATACTACGGGCACCATGCACGAACTTGAAAGCCTCAGTTACCTTCAATCTTCCTTCTGAATTCAGAGTCAGACCCATAAAGGATGGTCAGACCAAAGAACATGAACGCTTCGCTTTGGTCAGACCTTCTGTGACATGACTTCTTGAAAGGATAGGGAAAATTTCCCTTATTTTCCACAGAATTTCTCTGGGGAAATATATATTGTGATGATGATATAATATATATTCATCAAAACCTGTGAGATATATTTGCAGTGCTAACATTTGCACATACATCTCTAAAGCAGTTTCGAATTTTTGCAGAGGAAAATATTGATTTAGACACATAGCATGTTATCGACAATGTTCTCCTAAAGTCGGAAGTGGATTTCTGTGCACCAAGACACCAACACAGCTGCTGATGTTGTCGCACTTAGTTTTGGCCAATTTTTAAAATTTTAACGCCTTGAAGTATGCCAGAAAATTACATGAGGTACAGGGAGAAGAAGGAAAAAATTGTTTTTTTAGAAATACAAATCGAGGTTGCGAAATAGACCAAGACAATATGTTCAATGTTCATTTCAAATAATGCACGACAACACTGCCATTAGTTATTGGGAAATTTTCAGTGAAACATTTCTCACGCACAGTACATTAAACCTTTTTTTTTTTATTGGAGGTTTAACGACCACCGTGAGCAACTCAATGGGCTACAAGCAGTTGCCCGTCCCTAATTTAGGGCCACTGGTTCCAAGGAAGGGAGAGAGCCAGTGCCGTAATACAAACACGACACCCACGCCTCACCGGGATTCGAACCCGCACCCCTTTCGGACGAATGATCAGAGGCCATCGCTTAGACCACTGCGCCACCGGGGTTAAAATTTCACGCTCTTAGTGTCAAGCGTTGGCGGAACATCGGAAACATATACCTGAGAAATCTTTTTGCAAACAAAATATTTAGGACCCCAGACAAATACGTAATAGCCGGCCCGGTGGCGCAGCGGTCTAAGCGATGGCCTCTGATCCTTCGTCCGAACGGGATCCGGGGTCAAATCCCGTGAGGCATGGATGTTGTGTTTGTCTTGCGGCACTGGCTCTCTCCCTTCCGCGGAACCAGTGACCCTAAATTAGGGACGGGCGACTGCTTATAGCCCATTGAGTTGCTCACGGTGGTCGTTAAACTTCCAATAAAAAAAAAAATAATAATACGTAATATGGAAACAAACCAGGGTTAAAAAACAACAACTAAAAACTTCTACCTGCTGCACGCTAAGCAATCAGGTTAAAAATAAAATGAATGCGTAACATTAAGACTGTCTTTGAACGAGTGTAAGAGAAATTATCTTATATCTGCAATGTAAATTCTTTTGCACACATTTTCTTGAAGACTATTATTTTCTGGTGTTTGAAATTTTGAGCACAAATAAAAACGAGCTATAGCTCATATGTGCCACTCTACTCCGAGAAAATTGTTAGAATTTTTTTAATTCATTTTTCTGACGCGAAGGTATTCTAATTTGGGTGCTAGATGGCGCGATAAGTTAGCTTAGCAGCGTTTCTGTCCGGAACAAACGAAATCCCTATTTCTGTCTGATTTTTTTTTTAATTATCTAGGCCAAATACAAATAATTGAATGGGGCCAAAAGTGAGGCTGGAATCTTGTCTCACATAAATCCTACTGTACGTTCATTTTTTGAAGAGAAAATGTGTACATTAGCAGAGAACCTCTGAATCTGAGCTATAGAAACTCCGCCTACCTACTAAGCTCCACCCTCAATTAACGTTATTGGTTAAAACGTAACAGCGCAAATATTTTGTCTTTTTATTTTGGAGCCAACGAGAACCCGCTCCCAAGGGCCGCGGATGGCCTAGTGGGCAACGTTTGTGACTGCCACGGAAAGGACCTCATGATCGATCCCAGGCAGGTACGAACGCTCGATCCACTAAATATCCGCCGTGCGTCGGATGGGCACGTTACGCCGTTGGACCCCGGGCACTGGCCCCCGGTAATAAATAAGGGCGTATTCCTCCCCTTTCTACTTCGTTTCCGTGTCACTTTCCTATCGGGCACTCTAGCCAAAATCTCCTAGCTTCCTCTTTCTAAGGGTTGTTTAAGACCTGAGGTCAGACACTCCCTTCCTAAAATTATCTACATTTGATCAAACCGCTTCCATTCTGAATATGGTGAGATCTGCAGTGATTCTGTGACGCCAACTTCTGGCACAATCTTCTTTTATTTAAGACAGCCTTAAATAAAAGAAAATTTGTAGATATATTTCGCTCTTTTGAGAAGAAGCCAGAAATTAATTCAAAGCTTACCGATTCAAATACGCAATCAGTTTTCTCCTACTTCTTTTTTTATATATATATATATATAAATCCGATGGAACAATATGAGGTTTTAATTGCCTTCGATTCGTAGTGTAATTTTAATTAGTGTAGATAAAGAAGCCGTCTGTTTACACGATTATCAGTAGGATTGAATACATATCTGTACTCAATTATAACAAACCATACTTTAATACTAAATGCAGATTTATATCGTACAAGATCTTTCAAAATGCAGAGCATTTCATCATCAGGTATATCTTACATCAAGGAGAAAATTACTGGAACTGGAACAAAACATCGTAATTTAAAAGACATAAACAAAGAATTAAACGCTAATGGCACGTGATATTACAAATAGTTAGGCGTAATATGCACACGTGCATGCGATGTTTACGAGATGCATAGCATGCGCGTGTGCGTTTTTTTTACAAGTAATTAAAGTCATAATGATTGTATTGTAATTAAGTCATATTTTTTAGTACAGTTTTTGGAAATATTTGAGGACGCCATTACTTCTCAACCAATGGTAGCCATTACTTCTCAACCAATGGTAGCCATGTTGGATGCATAGGAATTGGAGGGTCGTCATAGCAGCATTCGGGTTTGTGAGAGAGGATAAGTTTTGTTTTCTCAGTGCATTCTTGAGAACGTTTGTAAGTGCTGGGTGAAACGGCAGAGAACCAATATATTTTATGTCATTCTGTTATCTGGTGAGGGTGATGGAGTTATGTTGTAAGCATCCTTATACATATTTATCTATTGTACATCTTGTTTGCTATATCCATTGTCCTTAGCAATTTTTCGTATTAGTCGTAGTTCTTCGTTTCTCTCCTTCACAGTAGTGCTGTGCGTGAATGTGCGTGTGGCGAGGAATCTTAAGGAAGCGTGCTTATGCTGTATTGGGTGTGTAGAGTTTTTAGGAATGATGATCGGAATAGCCATGGGTTTTCTGTACGCTTTCTAAGTAATTTTGTTGTCTTTGTTACGTTTGATTAGGAAATCTAGGAATGGTAGTTCACAATTTTATTCATGTCCAATGGTAAACTGTATTGTTGAGTATTGGCTTGAAAGTTCTATTGCAAAATTGTTGACGAGTTCTTTTTGGTGAAGCCAAAATATCAGTATATCGTCAGCATATCTTAGATACACCAATGGTATATATTGGCATGTGCTGTCTTCAATCTTTTGCATTATGATTTCTGTAAGGACGCTTGATAGAGGGAAGCCCATAGGTGATCCTTCATTTTGGCGGTAGATGATACCATTAAATTTGAAATACGTGTTTCTTGATTAGGTATAACGCTTTCATTACAGCTTCGGCTTCATTGGGTGTGATATTAGACCTGGTTTTAAGACGTGTCTCTATTACGGAGTGTATCGCGTCCAAAGGTACATTTGGGAATAAGGCAACAACATCCAGGGAAACCATGGTGAATGTGCGCATTATTGGTTGGAAATTGTTAATAGCTCAGAAACAGCTATCAAGAAAATCTAGAGTATACGGAATTAAAGGTCGTTGGTTTTAGGAACAGAGATAGTGATTTTTCTTCATCTCTGGAAAATTATGACATCTAAAAGATATCTCCAGCACATTGTTCCCAACAATCAGACCGAGGGTTCCTGAATTATTTGGACAACTCAAAACTCACAAGACCGAAAAACCACTACGACCTCTCCTGTCTGTCTATATACTTGTCCTACGAGACAACTTGAAAAGGCATTTCACTATCCGTGAGAAGTGCACTCACGGACAATGAAATTTGTGGACCAAGAACGAAGCATTGAATTGAACTTAAATTTTATAGACGTAATGATACAGATGAATGACACACATGATGGCAAAATCAGAGCTGCAGAATAATTAAAGAGGAATCTGTGGCATGCAGTCCGGTCATCTTCCATAGCACGTCGCACAGCGAAACATGCTGCAATATGGTCCGGCATGGAGGCAAACAGACGCCTGATGTCCTCTGGCACACTTGTCCACACGTGTTGGACGTTATGCTCCAAATCCCGGATAGTGGCGGCAGCTGGCGTTTCAACCGACCCCACACATGATCGATACGGGACATGTCCTGGGAGCGGGCAGGCAATGGAAGTGTCTGGATAGGTGATGTAGGCTGTCCTGGGCAACCCGAGATGTGTGCGGGTGGGCATTATCCTGCTGGTATAGCGCACCTGGAATCCCAGCCAGGAATGGGAGCACATGGGGTCGTAGGATCTCATCCATATACCGCTGTCCCGTCAACGATCCACGTATTACTACTAGAGCTGATCGTTTATCGTAGGCAATGGCTCACCAGATCATAATGCCTGCAGTGGGGGAGGTGTGGCGCACGATAGCGAAGTTGGTAAAGAGTCGTTGACCCGGGAACCTCCACACCCTGACACGATGATCATCTGTCCCCAAAACGAAGCACCACACATCGCCAGTCTGTGCGATCCACGTCGCTCTGGCCTGGCACCACTGTAAACGGAGCCGACAATGTTCCAGGTTTAATGGCAGCACGCGTAAGGGACGCTGGGATCCCAGATTCGCTTCCGCGAGGCATCGGGAAAAGGTTCTTATGCATACAGGAGCCGCTACACCGGCATGTATAGCGGACCGGGCGAAAGGTGGAAGGTGTCGGTCCACTTTTGGCCTCGTGGGATCCGTTCGGGCCTGGTGCCCCATCCGTCGACCCTCTCTACCGGTTGTCCGTCCGGAGCCGCTTCGTCGTGTGGCACTGCCGTCACGTGCTTACTACTTCCAATACAGTCGGACGGTATAGTCAGAACGATCCACATAGCGCGCAATACGGCGCGCCGACCACCCAGCGGTTTTCAGTTCGATGATCAGGCCTCTCTCAAAGTCCGTAAGTTGCGTAAATCGACGTCTCTGGCGCCTACCCGGCATTCTTGTCACTGTGAACTTTTCCTTGCGTTGACCGGTGCTTTTCGCATTTATGGAGCATCGACTACACGCCGGTTTATAAGGCTGCAGATTCTTGCTTGCAGCGCCACCACAGGGTGTACGGTCATGCGCAATCGCACCAAACGTGGACATTTGCACACCAGCATGAACTCTAGATTTTGCAGTTACCCGGTTGCAGCATGTTTTCTTCTAGGTGCGCAAATTTCATTGTCCGTCAGTGTATTATATATTGTATATGTATATGAATATACATATATACACGCTATATTGACAAAAGCCAGCACCGGACACCTAGAAGAGAAACGCAACACAGCCTTTATTGACATACATTCGTACGGTGTTGGTCCACCTTTGGTCTTAAAGCATGCACTGACACTTCGAGACATGCTTCCGACAAGGTTTTGGAACACAGCTATAGGTATGCGTTACCATTCAGTACATAATGCTGCCGCTAACTGTTGCTTAGTAGTAGATCTTGGTTCCAAACCACTTATGCGGCACTCTAATTCATCCCATAGGTGCTCTATGGGATTAAGACCAGGGCTCTGTGCTGGACAGTCCACACACGATACGGAATTATCACCAAACCACGCCGTAACAGTCCTTGCTTTATGGCTCGGTGCATTATCCTGCTGGTACGAACAGGGCTCGGTTCCATAATATTGCCACAAAGTTGGTAGGGCATAATTGTCCAGAACATCGAGATAGACGTGCTGGTTAACAGGTTTTTCCACGATAACCAATGGGCCGGGATCATACCACGAAAAACACTCCCACACGAGTACACTGCCAGCTCCAAACTTGACCGTAGGAACGTACACTGTGGTAAATAGCTTTCCTCCGGCTGACACCATACCCACACACGGCCATCAGACTAATGGATCATGTATCTGGATTCATCAGTCCATAGGACACGTTTCCATTGATCTACGGTGCACGATAAATGTTCTTTATACCATGCTGAACGACGAGTAGCATTCCGAGTATAGATGAAAGGCTTATGAGCAGCCGCACGACCACAGTAACCCATGGAATGAAGTTCTCTTCGAATGGTACGTATATATACCGAGGTACCAGCATTTTTACTTACATGTACACTGAGGTATTGTGCAGTACTCCGTCGATTAGCTGTAACGATTCTCCTGAGGCTTCGACGTCCTCTATCACTGATTTTCTTGGACCTGCCGGCACGTTTTGCTGCTTCAGGCATCTCGTGTGTCTTCCACTTATTCAGTACATTCAAAACAGTTGACTTGGATATGTTTAAACGCCTCTCGGTTTCTCTTATGGACAACCAACTAATATAAAACATAACAATCTTTCCTTTCTGAAAATCAGTTCTTTCCCGCCGCGACATTTTTTACTGATCGAGATCAGCTCTAGGCTTGCTTTTTTACCGTTTGCAGCTGTACCGCGCATCTTAACAAACCAGCGGATCCGTTCATTTGCTTTTGAAGGGTGTCCGGCGACTTAGGTCAATATAGCGTATGTGATCATCATCATCATCATCATTGTCAACCATTATCAATCCACTGCTGGACGAAGGTCTCCCCAAGTTTCCTCCACAACGGTCTGTCTTGTGCCAGTCTCCTCCATGTCACACCCGCATACTTTCGAATTTCATCCACCCATCTTCCATGTGGTCTTCTTCTGGGTCTTTTCCTGTCCCTTGGAATCCAATCTAAAATTTCGGCTGTCCATCGATGGTCTGTTCTTCTGGCAGTATGTCCAGCCCATTGCCATTTCAGGGATTTAACTCTGATCATGATGTCTTCCACTCTTGTCATTTTTTCGGATCCACGTGTTCCTCTTCTTATCTCTCCTGGTTACACCAAGCATGCACCTCTCCATGCAACTTTGAGTTGTCTGCAGCCTTTGTATGTCTCTTTTAGCTAAGGTCCACGTCTCTGCACCATACGTAAGCACTGGAAGGATGCATTGATCAAACACTTTTCTTTTTTTAAGACATAATGGCATATTGCTCTTGAAAATTATGCTGTTTCTTCCAAAAGCTCTCCAGGCAAGTTTTGTACGCCGATTAATTTCTTCACCAATGTGACCCTCACTTTGATATCTGCTGTCCAAGATAAACGTACGTGTCTGTTATCTCCAGCTTTTCTCCATCAATCGATAAATCTTCATTTCTTGTAAAAGCATTGTACATCACTTTTGTCTTCTGAAAGTTCATTTTTAATCCCACTTCTTTACTCTTGTCAGCAAGTTCCTGGATCATACTCTGTAGCTCTAATGGGGTAGTTGCAAAAATGACTATGTCATCAGCAAAACGAACGTGGGGTAGATAATCTCCATTAATCTTTATCCCTTTGTTTTCCCAGTTCAGTGATTGAAAGACATTTTCCAATGTGGCATTAAAGAGCTTCGGAGATATGGTGTCACCTTGTCTCACTCCTTTTCCAATTTTTATGTGTGTTGTATTTTCAAACAGCCGAATCTTTGCACTTGCATTTTCATAGATGTTATTAATAATATTAATGTATGCATCTTCAATACCGCAGGATTTCAGAGCCATTGCAACTGCTGATGGTTTCACCGAATCAAAGGCTTTTTCATAATCGATAAAAGCCATGCACAATGGAAGTTCATATTCCCTCGCTCTTTCAATTAGTTCTCTCAGTACGTGGATATGATCTATTGTGCTGTAGCCACTCCTGAATCCAGCTTGTTCTCTCGGTTGAGCCATGTCCAGTGTCACCTTCAAGCGGTGTGAAAGAACTTTAGTGAAGATTTTATAAACCACTGATAGGAGGCTGATAGGTCTGTAGTTCCTGAGATCCTCAATGCCACCTTTCTTATGTAGCAGGATCATTGTAGCGGTGTTCCAATCCTCAGGAATCTTTCCTTCATTAAGGCATCGAGTGAAAATTTGGGCGAGTACTGTTTCGATTTCTCCACTTGCTTCTTGTATGATGTCTACAGTAATTCCATCTTCTCCTGGAGCTTTTCCCCGCTTCATGTTCTTGATTGCATGTGTAACTTCTGCTGGAAGGACTGGAAGAACTCTGGTACTGGTACCTTTCATGATGTCTGGAGTACATGTATCATCCCTTTCATATAATTTGGAGTAGAAATCTTTCACTCTTGTCAAAATTTCGCCTCTATTTCTTGTTACAGAACCATCTTCTTTTCTCAGTGCCATAATCTGTTTTTTCCCCTTACTGAGATGTCCCTTTGCTATCTTTAGGCTTTGGTTGTTTTCAATTGCTTTCCTTACTAGTTCACAGTTGAATTTCCTTACGTCTTCAGTGATACTTTTTCGTACTGTCTTGCATAGCTCTATGTATTCCACTTTGGAAGTCACATCTTCTTTAGTTGTCCTCATCACTCTTCTTTTTTGCATCAACATTTTGGTTTTTCCTGATAATTTGTTCACATGCAATTTGTTCTTAGACCCAGCTAATTTTGTTGCTGTTTCCATAAGAGCTTTGGTTACTTTTCTGTTAACTTCAGAAATATCCACTTCTTCCGATGTTAGGCCTTCTAAAGCAGAGAATCTGTACTTCAGTTCCAATTTGAAGGTATTATGGTGTTTTTTAAGGTTGGTTATGTCAATACATTTTGTTTGTCTTATGAGCTTGTTACGTTCGAGTTTAGTGTTGAGGTGCATCTTATATCTCACCAATATATGGTCACTGCCTGTGTTGAACTTGTTTAGCACACTGCAGTCTTCTATGACGAATTTTTTGTTACACATAATAAAATCAATTTCACTTGTCGTCCCATTTGGATGTCTCCATGTCTATTTCCTGTGTGGCTTTTTTCTTGAAAAAGGAGTTCAAGATGAAAAACCCTTCTGCCTCTGCAAACTCTACGAGAGTATTTCCACGCTGGTTTCTGTTGCCGTGACCGAATTTACCTACTGAAGTTTCATTCTGTTGCCGTTGCCCTATTTTTGCATTGAAATCTCCCATAATTATCTTCAAGTGCTGCTTACCTTTATTATTTAGATCACGAATTTCCTCATAAAATTCTTCAATTTCTTCTTCAGCATGACTTGTGGTGGGTGCATAAGTTTGAATAATCTGAGCCTGGTATCTTCTCGAGAGTTGGATAACGAGTCGTGCAGCTCTGTCAGAGGAACTTTCAACTTCTACAACTTTATCCTTCAGTTTCTTGTTTATTATAAATCCAACACCACTAGATCTGCCAGTATCTGTCCCACGATAGTAGAAGAGATGTCCACTTTTCAGTTCAATGAGATCTTCTCCTTTTCTCCTTACCTCACTTAGTCCGACGATGTCCCACTTGATCCTTTGTAGTTCCTCTTCCAATTCAAGAAGCCTTGAATCAGAAGATAGGGAGCGTCCGTTATACGTAGCCAAGGTCAGCATCAGATGGCAGCCTAGTCCGGTCCTCCGGGGATTCTTAGCACCCTCTGCCTTCATGTCGCACTGGCCGTTGCCTTGGCCAGGTACATTCCAGCTGCCGGAGACTGAGGGCCAAGATTTAAGTTGTGGAGTCATTTTGGAAGGGTTTGGCCATAACTCACCACGCTGGCCAAGCGGGTTGGTGAGTGTGGGATAGCATTTCCTCTAATCCCGATGGTATAGTTATACCGCTATTGGCGGTCGTCAGAGCCCCTTTAGTGGGAACAGGATGTACCACGAGAAGGCGGGGTTGACATTTGTCAAGGAGAGGCTGTGATGTTACTCATCACCTGACCTTACATCCCTATGTATCATCATCATCATCATCATCATTGTCAACCATTATCAATCCACTGCTGGACGAAGGTCTCCCCAAGTTTCCTCCACAACGGTCTGTCTTGTGCCAGTCTCCTCCATGTCACCCCTGCATACTTTCGAATTTCATCCACCCATCTCCTATGTGGTCTTCTTCTGGGTCTTTTCCTGTCCCTTGGAATCCAATCTAAAATTTCGGCTGTCCATCGATGATCTGTCCTTCTGGCAGTATGTCCAGCCCATTGCCATTTCAGGGATTTAACTCTGATCATGATGTCTTCCACTCTTGTCATTTTTCGGATCCACGAGTTCCTCTTCTTATCTCTCCTGGTTACACAGAAGCATGCACCTCTCCATGCCTCTTTGAGTTGTCTGCAGCCTTTGTATGTCTCTTTTAGTTAAGGTCCACGTCTCTGCACCATACGTAAGCACTGGAAGGATGCATTGATCAAACACTTTTCTTTTAAGACATAATGGCATATTGCTCTTGAAAATTATGCTGTTTCTTCCAAAAGCTCTCCAGGCAAGTTTTGTACGCCGATTAATTTCTTCATCAATGTGACCCTCACTTGATATCTGCTGTCCAAGATAAACGTACGTGTCTGTTATCTCCAGCTTTTCTCCATCAATCGATAAATCTTCATTTCTTGTAAAAGCATTGAACATCACTTTTGTCTTCTGAAAGTTCAATTTTAATCCCACTTCTTTACTCTTGTCAGCAAGTTCCTGGATCATACTCTGCAGCTCTGATGGGGTAGTTGCAAAAATGACTACGTCATCAGCAAAACGAAGGTGGGTTAGATAATCTCCATTAATCTTTATCCCCTTGTTTTCCCAGCTCAGCGACTGAAAAACACCCTCCAATGTGGCATTAAAGAGCTTCGGAGATATGGTGTCACCTTGTCTCACTCCCTTTCCAATTTTTACGTGTGTTGTATTTTCAAACAGCCTAATCTTTGCACTTGCATTTTCATAGATGTTATTAATAATATTAATGTATGCATCTTCAATACCGCAGGTTTTCAGGGCCATTGTAACTGCTGATGGTTTCACCGAATCAAAGGCTTTTTCATAATCGATAAAAGCCATGCACAATGGAAGTTCATATTCCCTCGCTCTTTCAATTAGTTCTCTCAGCACGTGGATATGATCTATTGTGCTGTAGCCACTCCTGAATCCAGCTTGTTCTCTCGGTTGAGCCATGTCCAGTGTCACCTTCAAGCGGTGTGAAAGAACTTTAGTGAAGATTTTATAAACCACTGATAGGAGGCTGATAGGTCTGTAGTTCCTGAGATCCTCAATGCCACCTTTCTTATGTAGCAGGATCATTGTAGCGGTGTTCCAATCCTCAGGAATCTTTCCTTCATTAAGGCATCGAGTGAAAATTTGGGCGAGTACTGTTTCGATTTCTCCACTTGCTTCTTGTATGATGTCTACAGTAATTCCATCTTCTCCTGGAGCTTTTCCCCGCTTCATGTTCTTGATTGCATGTGTAACTTCTGCTGGAAGGACTGGAAGAACTCTGGTACTGGTACCTTTCATGATGTCTGGAGTACATGTATCATCCCTTTCATATAATTTGGAGTAGAAATCTTTCACTCTTGTCAAAATTTCGCCTCTATTTCTTGTTACAGAACCATCTTCTTTTCTCAGTGCCATAATCTGTTTTCCCCTTACTGAGATGTCCCTTTGCTATCTTTAGGCTTTGGTTGTTTTCAATTGCTTTCCTTACTAGTTCACAGTTGAATTTCCTTACGTCTTCAGTGATACTTTTTCGTACTGTCTTGCATAGCTCTATGTATTCCACTTTGGAAGTCACATCTTCTTTAGTTGTCCTCATCACTCTTCTTTTTTGCATCAACATTTTGGTTTTTCCTGATAATTTGTTCACATGCAATTTGTTCTTAGACCCAGCTAATTTTGTTGCTGTTTCCATAAGAGCTTTGGTTACTTTTCTGTTAACTTCAGAAATATCCACTTCTTCCGATGTTAGGCCTTCTAAAGCAGAGAATCTGTACTTCAGTTCCAATTTGAAGGTATTATGGTGTTTTTTAAGGTTGGTTATGTCAATACATTTTGTTTGTCTTATGAGCTTGTTACGTTCGAGTTTAGTGTTGAGGTGCATCTTATATCTCACCAATATATGGTCACTGCCTGTGTTGAACTTGTTTAGCACACTGCAGTCTTCTATGACGAATTTTTTGTTACACATAATAAAATCAATTTCACTTGTCGTCCCATTTGGATGTCTCCATGTCTATTTCCTGTGTGGCTTTTTCTTGAAAAAGGAGTTCAAGATGAAAAACCCTTCTGCCTCTGCAAACTCTACGAGAGTATTTCCACGCTGGTTTCTGTTGCCGTGACCGAATTTACCTACTGAAGTTTCATTCTGTTGCCGTTGCCCTATTTTTGCATTGAAATCTCCCATAATTATCTTCAAGTGCTGCTTACCTTTATTATTTAGATCACGAATTTCCTCATAAAATTCTTCAATTTCTTCTTCAGCATGACTTGTGGTGGGTGCATAAGTTTGAATAATCTGAGCCTGGTATCTTCTCGAGAGTTGGATAACGAGTCGTGCAGCTCTGTCAGAGGAACTTTCAACTTCTACAACTTTATCCTTCAGTTTCTTGTTTATTATAAATCCAACACCACTAGATCTGCCAGTATCTGTCCCACGATAGTAGAAGAGATGTCCACTTTTTCAGTTCAATGAGATCTTCTCCTTTTCTCCTTACCTCACTTAGTCCGACGATGTCCCACTTGATCCTTTGTAGTTCCTCTTCCAATTCAAGAAGCCTTGAATCAGAAGATAGGGAGCGTCCGTTATACGTAGCCAAGGTCAGCATCAGATGGCAGCCTAGTCCGGTCCTCCGGGGATTCTTAAGCACCCTCTGCCTTCATGTCGCACTGGCCGTTGCCTTGGCCAGGTACATTCCAGCTGCCGGAGACTGAGGGCCAAGATTTAAGTTGTGGAGTCATTTTGGAAGGGTTTGGCCATAACTCACCACGCTGGCCAAGCGGGTTGGTGAGTGTGGGATAGCATTTCCTCTAATCCCGATGGTATAGTTATACCGCTATTGGCGGTCGTCAGAGCCCCTTTAGTGGGAACAGGATGTACCACGAGAAGGCGGGGTTGACATTTGTCAAGGAGAGGCTGTGATGTTACTCATCACCTGACCTTACATCCCTATGTATCATCATCATCATCATCATCATCATTGTCAACCATTATCAATCCACTGCTGGACGAAGGTCTCCCCAAGTTTCCTCCACAACGGTCTGTCTTGTGCCAGTCTCCTCCATGTCACCCCTGCATACTTTCGAATTTCATCCACCCATCTCCTATGTGGTCTTCTTCTGGGTCTTTTCCTGTCCCTTGGAATCCAATCTAAAATTTCGGCTGTCCATCGATGATCTGTCCTTCTGGCAGTATGTCCAGCCCATTGCCATTTCAGGGATTTAACTCTGATCATGATGTCTTCCACTCTTGTCATTTTTCGGATCCACGAGTTCCTCTTCTTATCTCTCCTGGTTACACGAAGCATGCACCTCTCCATGCCTCTTTGAGTTGTCTGCAGCCTTTGTATGTCTCTTTTAGTTAAGGTCCACGTCTCTGCACCATACGTAAGCACTGGAAGGATGCATTGATCAAACACTTTTCTTTTAAGACATAATGGCATATTGCTCTTGAAAATTATGCTGTTTCTTCCAAAAGCTCTCCAGGCAAGTTTTGTACGCCGATTAATTTCTTCATCAATGTGACCCTCACTTGATATCTGCTGTCCAAGATAAACGTACGTGTCTGTTATCTCCAGCTTTTCTCCATCAATCGATAAATCTTCATTTCTTGTAAAAGCATTGAACATCACTTTTGTCTTCTGAAAGTTCAATTTTAATCCCACTTCTTTACTCTTGTCAGCAAGTTCCTGGATCATACTCTGCAGCTCTGATGGGGTAGTTGCAAAAATGACTACGTCATCAGCAAAACGAAGGTGGGTTAGATAATCTCCATTAATCTTTATCCCCTTGTTTTCCCAGCTCAGCGACTGAAAAACACCCTCCAATGTGGCATTAAAGAGCTTCGGAGATATGGTGTCACCTTGTCTCACTCCTTTCCAATTTTTACGTGTGTTGTATTTTCAAACAGCCTAATCTTTGCACTTGCATTTTCATAGATGTTATTAATAATATTAATGTATGCATCTTCAATACCGCAGGTTTTCAGGGCCATTGTAACTGCTGATGGTTTCACCGAATCAAAGGCTTTTTCATAATCGATAAAAGCCATGCACAATGGAAGTTCATATTCCCTCGCTCTTTCAATTAGTTCTCTCAGCACGTGGATATGATCTATTGTGCTGTAGCCACTCCTGAATCCAGCTTGTTCTCTCGGTTGAGCCATGTCTAGTGCTACCTTCAAGCGGTGTGAAAGAACTTTAGTGAAGATTTTATAAACTACTGATAGGAGGCTGATAGGTCTGTAGTTTCCGAGATCCTCAATGTCACCTTTCTTATGTAGCAGGATCATTGTAGCGGTGTTCCAATCCTCAGGAATCTTTCCTTCATTAAGGCATCGAATGAAAATTTGGGCGAGTACTGTTTCGATTTCTCCACTTGCTTCTTGTATGATGTCTACAGTAATTCCATCTTCTCCTGGAGCTTTTCCTCGCTTCATGTTCTTGATTGCATGTGCAACTTCTGCTGGAAGGACTGGAGGAACTCTGGTACTGGTATCTTTCATGATGTCTGGAGTGCATATATCATCCCTTTCATATAATTTGGAGTAGAAATCTTTCACTCTTGTCAAAATTTCGCCTCTATTTCTTGCTACAGAACCATCTTCTTTTCTCAGTGCCATAATCTGTTTTCTTCCCTTACTGAGATGTCCCTTTGCTATCTTTAGGCTTTGGTTGTTTTCAATTGCTTTCCTCACTAGTTCACAGTTGAATTTCCTTACGTCTTCAGTGATACTTTTTCTTACTGTCTTGCATAGCTCTATATATTCCACTTTGGAAGTCACATCTTCTTTAGTTGTCCTCATCTCTCTTCTTTTTTGCATCAACATTTTGGTTTTCCTGATAATTTGTTCACATGCAACTTGTTCTTAGACCCAGCTAATTTTGTTGCTGTTTCCATAAGAGCTTTGGTTACTTTTCTGTTAACTTCAGAGATGTCCACTTCTTCCGATGTTAGGCCTTCTAAAGCAGAGAACCTGTTCTTCAGTTCTAACTTGAAGGTATTATGGTGTTTTTTAAGGTTGGTTATGTCAATAGATTTTGTTTGTCTTATGAGCTTGCCACGTTCAAGTTTAGTGTTGAGGTGCATCTTACATCTCACCAATCTATGGTCACTACCTGTGTTGAACTTGTTTAGCACACTGCAGTCTTCTATGACGAATTTTTTTGTTACACATAATAAAATCAATTTCACTTGTGGTCCCATTTGGATGTCTCCATGTCCATTTCCTGTGTGGCTTTTTCTTGAAGAAGGAGTTCAAGATGAAAAACCCTTCTGCCTCTGCAAACTCAACGAGAGTATTTCCATGCTGGTTTCTGTTGCCGTGACCGAATTTACCTACTGAAGTTTCATTCTGTTGCCGTTGCCCTATTTTTGCATTGAAATCTCCCATAATTATTTTCAAGTGCTGCTTACCTTTATTATTTAGATGACAAATTTCCTCATAAAATTCTTCAATTTCTTCTTCAGGATGACTTGTGGTGGGTGCATAAGTTTGAATAATCTGAGCCTGGTATCTTTTCGAGAGTTGGATAACAAGTCGTGCAGCTCTGTCAGAGGAACTTTCAACTTCTACAACTTTATCCTTCAGTTTCTTGTTTATTATAAATCCAACACCACTAGTTCTGCCAGTATCTGTCCCACGATAGTAGAAGAGGTGTCCACTTTTCAGTTCGATGAGATCTTCTCCTTTTCTCCTTACCTCACTTAGCCCCACGATGTCCCACTTGATCCTTTGTAGTTCCTCTTCCAATTCAAGAAGCCTTGAATCAGAAGATAGGGAGCGTCCATTGTAAGTAGCCAAGGTCAGCATCAGATGGCAGCTTAGTCCGGTCCTCCGGGGATTCTTAGCACCCTCTGCCTTCATGTCGCACTGGCCGCTGCCTTGGCCAGGTACATTCCAGCTGCCGGAGACTGAGGGCCAAGATTTAAGTTGTGGAATCATTTTGGATGGTTTGGCCATAACTCACCACGCTGGCCAAGCGGGTTGGTGAGTGTGGGATAGAATTTCCTCTGATCCCGATGGTATAGTTATACCGCTATGGGCGGTCGTCAGAGCCCCTTTAGTGGGAACAGGATGCACCACGAGAAGGCGGGGTTGACATTTGTCAAGGAGAGGCTGTGATGTTACGCATCACCTGACCTTGCATCTCTAATCCCTATGTATATATATATATATATATATCATCATCAACCATTATCAATCCACTGCTGGATGAAGGTCTTTCCAAGTTTCTTCCACAACGGTCTGTCTTGTGCCAGTCTCCTCCATGTTACTCCTACACACTTTCGAATTTCATCCGCCCATCTCCCATGTGGTCTTGTTCTGAGTCTTTTCCTGTCCCTTGCAATCCAGTCTAAAATTTCAGCTATCCATGGATGGTCTGTCCTTCTAACAGTATGTTCAGCCCATTACCATTTCAGGGATTTTACTCTAATCATGATGTCTTCCACTCTTGTCATTTTTCTGATCCAAGAGTTTCTCTTCTTATCTCTCCTGGTTATACCAAGCATGCACTTCTCCATGCTACTTTGAGTTGTCTGCAGTCTTTGTATATCTTTTTTAGTTAAGGTCCACGTCTATGCACCACACGTAAGCACTGGAAGGATGCATTGATCATTTTTCTTTTAAGACATAATGGCATATTGCTCTTGAATATTATACTGTTTCTTCCAAAAGCTCTCCAGGCAAGTTTTAATACGCCGATTTCTCCCATTGTGACCCTTACTTGATATCTGCTGTCAGAGCTAAATCTTCATTTCTTGTAAAAGCATTGTACATCACTTTTGTCTTCTGAAAGTTCATTTTTAATCCCACTTCTTTACTCTTGTCAGCAAGTTCTTGGATCATACTCTGCAGCTCCGAAGGGATAGTTGCAAAAATGATTACATCATCAGCAAAACGAATGTGAGTTAAATAATCTCCATTAATCTTTCTCTTTGTTTTCCCTGTTCAGTGATTGAAAGACATTTTGAAATGTCACATTAAAGAGTTTGGGAGATATGGTGTCACCTTGTCTCACTCCCTTTCCAACCTTTATGGGTGATGTGTTCTCAAATAGCCGAACCGTTGCACTTGCATTTTCATAGATGTTATGAATAATATTAATGTATGCATCTTCAATACCGCAGGATTTCAAAGCCACTGTAACTGCTGATGGTTTCACAGAATCAAAGACCTTTTCACGATAGATAAAAGCCATGCATAATGGAAGTTCATATTCCCTCGCTTTTTCAATTAGTTCTCTCAGTACGTGGATAGGATCTATTGTGCTGTAGCCACTCCTGAATCCAGCTTGTTCTCTCGGTTGAGACATGTCCAGTGTCACCTTCAATCGGTGTGAAAGAACTTTAGTGAAAATTTTATTCCTGAGATCCTTAATGTCACATTTTTATGTAGCTGGGTCATTGTAGCGTTGTTCCAATCCTCAGGAATCTTCCGTTCATTAAGGCATCTAGGGAAACTTGGGCGAGTACTGTTTCGATTTCTCCACTTGCATCTTGTATGATGTCTACGGTGATTCCATCTTCTCTAGGAGTTTTTTCTCGTTTCATGTTCTTGATTGCATGTGCAATTTCTGCAGGGAGGAGTGGAAGACTTCTGGTACTGATACCTTTCGAAATGTCTGGAATACATGTATCATTCCTTTCATATATTTTGAGTAGAAATCTTTCACTCTTGTCAAAATTTTGCCTCTATTTCTTGTTACAGAACCATCTTCTTTTCTCAGTGCCATAATCTGTTTTCTTTCCTTACTGAGATGTCCCTTTGCTATCTTTAGGCTTTGATTGTTTTCAATTGCTTTCCTCACTAATTTACAGTTGAATTTCCTTACGTCTTCAGTGATACTTTTTCGTACTGTCTTGCACGGCTCTATAAATTCCACTTTGGAAGTCACATCTCCTTTATTTGTCATCTCTCTTCTTTTTGCATCAACATTTTGGTTTTTCCTGAAAATTTGTTCATATACAACTTGTTTTTTAGTACCAGCTATTTGTGTTGCTGTTTCCATGAGAGCCTTGGTTAGTTTTCTGTTAACTTCAAAGATGTCCACTTCTTCCGACGTTAGACCTTCTAGAGCAGTCAATCTGTCCCTCAGTTCCAATTTAAATGTATTATGATGTTTTTTAAGGCTGGTCATTTCAATACATTTTGTTGGTTTTATGAGCTTGCCACGCTCGAGTTTAGCATTGTGGTGCATCTTACATCTTACCATTCTATGGTCACTACCTGTGTTTAACTTGTTCAGCATACTGCAGTCTTCCATGACAAATTTCTTGTTACCCATAATAAAAGCAATTTTACTTGTGAACCCACTGGGATACCTTCATGTCCATTTCCTTTGTGGTTTTTTCTTGAAAAAGAAGTTCATGACGAAAAACTCTAGTCTCTGCAAACTCTAGGAGAAAATTTTCACGCTGGTTTCTGTTGCCGTGACCGAATTTACCTACTGAAGTTTCATTCTGTTGCCGTTGCCCTATTTTTGCATTGAAATCTCCCATAATTATCTTTAAGTGCTGATTACCTTTATTATTCAGATGACGAATTTCCTCATAAAATTCTTCAATTTCTACCTCAGGATGACTTGTGGTGGGTGCGTAAGCTTGAATAATCTGAGCCTGGTATCTTCTTGAGAGTTGGATAACGAGTCGTGCAGCTCTGTCAGAGGAATTTTCAACTTCTAGAAATTTATCATTCAGTTTCTTGTTTATTATAAATCCAGCCCCTGCCAGTATGTCTCGCGATACTAGAAGAGATGTCCACTTTTCAGTTCACTGCGATCTTCTCCTGTTCTCTTTACCTCACTTAGCCCGACGATGTCCCACTTGATCATTTGTAGTTCTTCTTCCAATTCAAGGAGCCTTGAATCAGTAGAGAGCGTCCGTTGAAAGTATCCAAGGTCAGCATCAGATGGCAACCTAGTCCGGCTCTCCGATGATTCTTAGCAGCAATGACGCACCTAGGAATTCTTGTTGGAGGGGGTTTTATATATACACTGACGGAAAAAATCCCAACACCAAGAAGGGGTTGTGTTAGATAAACGACAGTTGGTAGGCGGTGAGAGTACATCTGTAAGATGACGTCCATGCAAATTTCGCGCTCGGCGCATACGTGTGGCGCTTGTAGCGCCCCTGGGAACATGCAAAGCAGGTTTGCTATAAATACGCGCTGCAACGTTCGTGAGCGTTAGTTATCGTTGAGATTCGACGTAGTTTGTTGATGTTAGTCAAGAATGCCTTTAAGACGAAGAAGCCATTATCAACAGCTCAGGGAGTTTGAACGAGGTCGTGTAATAGGGCTACGAGGTGGATTTTCGTTCCGCAATATTGCAGAACGACTTGGCAGGAATGTAGCCACTGTGCATGATTGTTGGCAGCAGTGGTCAAGGGACGGTACTGCCTCAAGAAGACCGGGTTCCGGCCGGCCACGTGGCACTACTGAGAGGGAAGACCGCCGTGTACCGCGTTTGCGGCAGCAATTCGAGCTGCAGTGGCCACCACAGTGACACAACGAACTGTTACAAATCGGTTACTTGAAGGACAGCTCCGAACCAGACGCCCTGTAGCGTGCATTCCACACTCCAAACCACTGCCATTTGCGACGTCAGTGGTGTCAAGCTAGAGCTCATTGGTGGACGGAGTGGAGATCTGTTGTGTTTTCTGATGAAAGCCGGTTCTGCCTGAGTGCTAGTGATGGCCGTGTGTTGGTTAGGAGGCCAGGTGAGCGCCTGCAACCAACCTGTCTGCGGCCGAGACTCACTGGACCTACACCTGTAATTATGGTCTGGGGAGCAATTTCCTATGACAGCAGGAGCACTTTCGTGGTTATCCCACGCACTCTGACGGCACAGTTGTACGTCGGTCTGGTGATTCAACCTGTTGTGCGGCCATTCATGAACAGCATTCCAGGGGTGTTTTACAACAGGATAACGCTCGCCCGCATACCGCTGTTGTAACCCAACATGCTCTACAGAGTGTCGACATGTTGCTGTGGCCTGCTAGATCACCAGATCTTTCATCAATCGAGCACGTATGGGACATCACTGGTCGACAACTCCAGCGTCACCCCCAACCAGCATTAACTGTCCCTGTATTGACCGACCAAGTGCAACAGGCATGGAACTCCATCCCACAAACTGACATCCAGCACCTGTACGATACAATGCATGAACGTTTGCGTGCTTGCATTCAACATTCTGGCGGTTACACCGGTTATTAATGTACCGGCATTTCACATTTAAAATGGCTCTTCTCGCGCTTACATTAAGCTGTGATCTTGAAACCTTAATCGATTAAATATGTTGCCTATACAAATGTATTGCCGCCATTTCATTCCTCTACAACTATTTTTTCGTGGTGTTGGGATTTTTTTTCCGTCAGTGTATATAGTATACGTACACAATGTGTGTACATATATGAAGTGTACGCCTATAGTTTATATACGTTTGTGGCGTGCGTTACTCTTAATCTCTTTGGGGCCTTGGGAAGATGACACTATGTAAGTTTTTGAACGGAAAATAATATTTTTGATTGTTTCTTAAATTAGAAAAAATGCTTTAATTTTTTTTCATTAACTTTTATTTTGTTCTGGTGGATTACAAAAACTTCCATTTTTCGTCGAAGAACCCCCTCCCTCTTCCCGAAAAAAATTCAATATACACCAATGTATTCAGCCCTGACGGAATCCTACAGGCCGGTGGCGCAGTGGTCTAAGCGATGGCCTCTGATCATTCGTCCGTAAGGGGTCTGGGTTCGAATCCCGGTGAGGCATGGATGTTGTATTTGTCTTACGGCCCTGGTTCTCTCCCTTCCCTGGAACCAGTCACTCTAAATTAGGGACAGGCGACTGCTTATAGCCCATTGAGTTGCTCACGGTGGTCGTTAAACCTCCAATCAAAAAAAAAAATCCTACAGGCGCTTATCAACTTGTTATCCTGAGATTGGGGAGGTATTCATTTCTGCTTTATAGATCAGCAGCTGGATTTGACAGCTTTCTTTTTCCCCCATTCTGATTTTGTCTACGTAAAACAACTGCGCGAAGGCACTACAATTTGTGACGTACGTCGCTCTTAATCTCTTTGGGAAGAAGACGTTATGTAAATTTTTGAATATGTAAAATATAGTGTGTTTCAGAAAATTTGATATTATTTGAGATGTAAATATCTGAGAAACTAAATAGTCTAGGGAAATGCAACTAAACAGGCTTAATGTTGAGCAAAATAAGATTTATTCGTCAACATTTGAATGAAAAATTCAAAGGTATGTGGATTTCATGAACGATTTCACAAGTTTTCAATATGCGCACCTGTGCGCCTGTGACACGGCACACGTCAAGCCGGTAGTCCAGCTTCTGCCAAACACGATGCAGCATGTCCCTGATGTGCTCCAATGCACCACCTGCAATGCAGATTTTTTTTTTTTTTGGTTGGAGGTTTAACGACCACCGTGAGCAACTCAATGGGCTACAAGCAGTCGCCCGTCCCTAATTTAGGGTCACTGGTTCCAGGGAAGGGAGAGAGCCAGTGCCGTAAGACAAACACAACATCCATGCCTCACCGGGATTCGAACCCGGACCCCTTACGGACGAACGATCAGAGGCCAACGCCTTAGATTACTGCGCCACCGGGGCGGCAAATGCAGATTTGGACATGGCACAAAAAGTTCAAAGAGGAAGGCTGTCTGTGCAGGGAAAAAAGATATGGACGACCACCAGTAGCGGAAGAGATGGTCGTGCGGGTTCGGGAAACATTTCTGCGAAGCCCCAGGTAATCCATAAGAAGAGCAAGTCTGGAAACCCAGATTCCTCCGGCAACGACAGTTTGGCGTGTCGCCAGAAAACGCTTTCAAATGACACCCTACAAGCTACAGCTTGTTCATGCCTCAAAGAGAGATCACAAGTAAAAGCGTAAGCAATTCTGTGTCAGAGAAACTTGAAAAAGACGAGTTGGAAAATATTCTTGTTTTCAGTGATGAGGCCACATTTCATACGAATGACAAAGTCAACAAGCATATTGTTCTCATTTGGGGCGAAGAAAATCCTCATGCCACATTTGAGCACATGAGGGACTTGATGCATCGTGCTTGGCAGGAGCTGGATTATTGACTTGACGTGTGCAGTGTCACAGGCGGTGCGCATATTGAAAACTTGTGAAATCACTGTGAATTTAACTCGTGCCGATAACTGCATACATGAAAAACTACCAAAATGACACGATAACTATTTTAACTCCAATGTTAAAATATTTAATATATACATTTAAAAAGATACAATAAAATATGTACACACATATTTATTATATCTTTTTAAATGAGATCTTTCGGTACCCAAAGTGAGTACCATCTTCAGATGCTGTTAAAATTTACCAAACGAACGCGACAAGCACTGTTATATCTATATAAGACACACAGTCTAATGACGTAACTAGTATGAAATGGGCTTAACCAATGAGAGTGTGGGATAGGGATGGGCACATCGGTGGGTAACATCGATGATCGACATCGGTGTTACTCATTCCCAAAACATCGATGCATCAATAGTATCGGTGGAAATTTTCGATGATTTTGCTAAAAGCCAAAAAATTCGTTGTTTTCAATCTGCAGCAGTAAATACGCATATAGATGTGCAAAATCTCTGTTCAATATAACAACTCACAAATAACATCTGGTAACTAATAATATATATTAAAATGCTCGATGCATTAGTAGAAACCTCTATTTTTGTTCGATGCAGCGGTGTAAACCTCGATGTTTTGCTAATAAACTGAAAAAATTCGCACGTTTCCACCTGCACCAGTAAATGGGCACACGATTTGTAAAATCTCTCTTTAACATAAGGGATATTCACCAGTTAAACAACCATTAATATATTTGTTAAAACGATCGATGCATCGTGAAAACCTCGATGTTTCTTCGATGCATCAGTGGGAACCTCGATGTTTTGCTAATAAACTGAAGAATTCGAACTTTCCAATCTGCAGCAATGAATGGGCTATCTCTTTGTAAAATCTCCGTTCAATGTAACGGTGATACTCAACAATGCAACATCTGGTAATGTAATATTTGTTAAAACGCCCGATGTATCGGTGAAAACCTTGATGTCTTGCTAACAAGCCGAAAATTTCACACTTTTTGATCTGCAGCAGCGAATGGGCATATCGGTGGGTAAAATCTCTGTTCATTATGATGGTGATTGCTCACCAATTCAACCCCAAGTACCTAATAATATTTCTTAAAAGCCTCGATGTTTTTTCGATGCATCGGTGGAAACCTCGATGTCTTTTCGATTCATCGGCTCACATGCCTTCCAGGAAAGGATCTCGGTTTTCGCCAACGAATCAAGTAAAGCAACCAATAGGAAGGTGATATTTCTTTCCTCTGTATAGTTATGAATGCAACAAAAAGAAATGCATTCACTTTTCGTAGAAGATATTCTCCTCCAGTTCCAAACATCGGTCACGAAACCTCGACGTTTTTTTCGATGTATCAGCTGCTGCATCATCGATGATAAAACATCGATGTTCAAAAACATCAAGGTTCCTAGTGTGGGACAACATTTGTTAGTGGTCAAACATAACAGTAATAGGTTAAGTCTATTGATTAATTAATACCTAACCCGACAAACCCAAGTATGTTTTCCACGGTATAGGTATAAATTCTGGTAAATTATCATTACACAATGTATTCCCATTTTCATAATATACAAACTCTCAACAAATCTTAAAGTTGATCTAGATTTTGGTGTGTTGAGAATTTTAATCTCGTCCCAGGCAGGAAGGTAATTGATTACCTTGGTTTACAAGTCGTGCACGGTTGTATCTCTATTTTTAACATCATATTTATGTTCTTTTAATCTAGCTGATATTGAACGAAAAGTGGGAGTCTATGTACACTTTTTGTTGTTCATTTTCTTCTATGCTGTTTTTTTTTTTTTTTTGGATTGGAGGTTTAACGACCACCGTGAGCAACTCAATGGGCTATAAGCAGTTGCCCGTCCCTAATTTAGGGTCACTGGTTCCAGGGAAGGGAGAGAGCCAGTGCCGTAAGACAAACACAACATCATGCCTCACCGGGATTCGAACCCGGACCCCGTTCGGACGAATGATCAGAGGCCATCGCTTAGACCACTGCGCCACCGGGGCGGCTTCTACTTCTATGCTGTTAAGATAAATAATATATACACAATGTTTCACATCAAAAGGCACAGGGTCTCAGTCTTTCAGAAGTAAGGACCTAAAGTTGTTTTAGTTTATTCCAACATCAAAATCATATTTATGACATATAATTTTCATGGAATAGCACAATTTCGGTACAAGGGAAGATAACCAATGTATTTTCTTTGCTTTGGTTCATATACAGATGTTAATGTTGTAGTCCTGTTCCTTTTAATCTTGGCTACTATCCTGTGCATGGTTTTATCTGGATATCCATGATTACGGGTGATATTATAAATGGTATCCATTTCTTGCTTTCGAAGAGCTGTGGTGGACGAATGAGTGATAGCTCGAATCAGTTTTTCGTTAATGCCAAATTGACGTGAAGCAGCACGGTTGTTAGTATTTTCTGCAAAAGAAACCACTTTCAACTTGAATCCTGCGTTATAGGACATCAGTTTCTTTACACAGTTCGTGTCACATATAACAGGAGAAGCGAGACACTTGCGATTAAGAACAAGCAACAATTAACACTGGCTGTCGCATGGCTCCGTTACGTCGAAGGTCAGCGAAATCAACTGGTAGTCGGAAGGGCGGAGCTTTCTATGCGCGGCTGTGACTGCGTTGTGGATACGCAAAGCCAGGAGAGAAGAGACTTTTTAAAGCGCGGAGAAATTTGGAGGGTCGCGATTTCGTAATTCTACCACATCGGCGTTTTTTTCTTTCTTTCTTTTTTCTTTCGGAGGGTTGCGATTTCGTAATTAATACCGCATCGGCATTTCTATTTCTTTTGGGGTGGATTGCCTTTTGCCTCACGGGAAGAACTTTGGACTTACGATTTTTTTAGACCCCGCGTATAAGTCGACCCCATTACTTTGAAGCTCTCATTTTGTCCCAAATTTCTCGACTTATACGCGAGTATATACGGTACTTGAAAGCGTTGTTTTTTGGTAGTACAGCCCAAAACAATAAAAAAAAATCAATAATAATAAACGAAATAGCCTTCCTATGTCCTCCGGAAATCTTCCCAACGGTGAAAGAATTATCCGAATCGGTTTAGTTTTCGAGATTAGTAAAAAAATACCGTATATTATCGTGAACTACTTTCTTTCACGTTGGGTGTGATCAGGTTGTATATCTACACTCTAAAAAGCTCAATGTGGAGTGCAGGAAGTACATGTTCGCTATTTCGAGTTTTTAGGACTCAGAACGGCCATTATAAATTGTGATTTTCATAATAAAATTTTCGTCAAGTGTAGTGAAATGCGTCCAAAAAAACGCAAACCCATCGGACAAGTTCAGCCGAAAGCAAAGAAAGTAAACTTACTTCGAGAGCGTGAGACAACCAGACGTGATCGAAGACTTATGGATCAGCGGGAAGAGCCAGTGTATCTAGGGACGCAGAGACCTTGGAACAGCGTGAGGACCAACTTGAGCGTTGTTCATCTTGGTAGGAATTTTTTTTATTATAGTGCGATTTACATTGTTACTTGAAAACAAACTTTATGCCTATCCCGGGCAACGCCAGGTATCTCCGCTAGTTATGGTATAAAATTAAAACATGATTTATGAATGCATTAGAACAAAGTTTAATGCTTCTACACATATGAGCAGGAGTTAAATTTGCATCTTTAAAAACGTTTAAAGACATAGATAGGCATAAACATATAAAACGAGCGAAACACACACAGTCACGTACGGTAAAAGGTTCGTTTAGCGGTAGCTTTCGGTCATCCTACGATCTTGATCACCCGCGATCGACTGGATGGGCTGGTTGCCAGAACTACAATTTCAACTTTCTCTGGTCTCTCTTTTTTTTTCTTTTGATTGGAGGTTTAACGACCACCGTGAGCAACTCAATGGGCTATAAGCAGTCGCCCGTCCCTAATTTAGGGTCACTGGTTCCAGGGAAGGGAGAGAACCAGTGCCGTAAGACAAACACAACATCCATGCCTCACCGGGATTCGAACTCGGACCCCTTTCGGACGAATAATCAGAGGCCATCGCCTTAGACCACTGCGCCACCGGGGCGGCCCTCTGGTCTCTCAGTGTATATTGGAAGCACATACCGAAGCATCAAAACAAGACTTGGTGAACACAAAAAAGATGTTTCCAATGGTCTTCCAAAGACAGCTTTATCTGCACTAACCCTTGAAGACACCTCTGCAGTTCCCATTTGGAAAGAAACCAAAAAAGTTGCCCCTTTCATCAACAAGGCATCTCTGCATTTTCAAGAGAGCATTGAAACTTTGTTCACCAAAAACTGCAATTCAGAGACCCCTCACCAAATCCCATTTATTTGGATCTCTCTTCTAAAATCTGGCAACATTTCCAACACCCCAACTTCAAATTGTAGTTCTGGCAACCAGCCCATCCAGTCGATCGCGGGCACAGATATCATATACAAGAAGCTAGATTGGACACCCAGCCCATGAGGCGTGAGAAGGTAGGCGCCATTTTCAGCGGGTCATGACGATCCATTTAAACAAGGCTACTTTGCATTAAGTCAAAGGAATACGAGTTTGGTACTGTGATTTTCTATTTATATTGAGATTCAAAGCAGTCAGTATCCATTTAGCGGCGGAAGTTATGAAATTTAAGTAAATAACAGTAATATTCCTTAGTGCTAACTAGAATGCCAAGGGTCTTGCAAAATATTGAATTATTTCAGATTCGGCCAGGGCTTAAATTCAAGAGAAGACATTCCGGCATCTGCGATATAAAAAAATATCACGCTGGTTTTAATTTGCTGAGAGATATGATTTTGACGTTTCTTGTTAATGAATGCTTTCATTTTATACGCCATTTCGTTGCTATATTGCCCAAATAAATAATTTGAAATGTTAAAAACTGAAATTTCCTTAGTGCATAACAAGACGAAATATCAAAATTTTTGGTGAAATTCAAAACTTTTTGAGCAAACATAATAAATAAATCAGAATGACAGAGGTAATAGCAACAAAGAAAAAGATTCACATTATTTCAGCTTTTCTATGTAAAGTATGTGGAAGACTTTTTTTTTTCGGGTTTAAATCACAGTTTGCTGGATTTTAGAGCCACTTATTGATTTTAAATAAATTATTTGCTTTTCCATTATTTTAAATCGCTGCCGCATTACGTTCTTGAAAATGTTTTCCAATCATTTTCTATATTTGCATACAATACCAGCTTTAAATATTAATATATATATATATTTGTTTTCAGCATTGGGAAAGAGGCAAATAAGTAACAGCAATTATATTTTTGTCTCTCTGCGTAAGATTTTTATCTGAGGAAGCTTTCACCATGATTTATACAATAACCAAGTCCAAACTACCCTGCGTAACATGCCATGCTCCTACATCTTGACCCGCTCAATGTGGCTCCATGCTTCTCACAGCGCAAGCCCATGCTCAACGGAGCAGACAGCCAATCTAGTCCCTTATACGATATCTGTGATCGCGGGTGATGATCAAGGTCGTAGGATGACCGAAAGCTACCGCTAAACGAACATTTTACCGTACGTGACTGTGTGTTTCGCTCGTTTTATATGTTTATGTGTTATTGTCACGTGATGCCTTAGTTTTAAACATAGATAGGACAAATGTAATTTAGGTTTGTGTTCTGTAACAAAATGCACACTTGGGGTTTTTTTTTTTTAACTCTGAAAAACTGGCAAACAATTGCAAATAAATCCACATTTTTATTTTTAGAAATGTGACATTTTTTTTTTTTACTTTCTACAGGTTATTTTTTTGTTTTACTTATCCATTGAAATTAATGCACAGTCTATGCCAGAAAATTATCATATTGATGTGCTGCTAGACTTGCACAGTACTTTTAAGAATAAATAAGCTATATTTACATTAAAATACTGGAAACCCAAAGATAAAAATGAATTTTGTGAACACTGAGTATATATTCAACATGCTGCATATAAAATATTTATCACAGTCACACAATGCCATTCTTCTAGTTTACATACAATTAACTTCTCAAAATAACCTGGATGGCGTTCCTACTCACTAAAGAGAATATTGTGTAATTATTCCTTAAAGAAAATAAAGATTAGCTGTGTTCTTAGGACAAAAAAAATTTTTTTTTAGACCTTATCTTTCCCCCGCATTTTGATAACAATTGGCATTCGTATAAATTACTATGAACAAGGTAATCAATAAGGATTCCCACTTGTAAACTTTTATCCTCGGTGCTATTGCATTTTTCTTTAAACTGAGTTATTATATCCAATTCAGCTAAGTCACAAGGCGAATCACTGTTAGAAATTTTCATCACTTTGTGTTTTAAAGCTTTGCTTATTTTTTTAAACTTAGTTTTTAGATATTTCATTTCAGCAAGCCTTTTCTTTTTTTATCTGTGTTTCACCAATACTATGCAAGCTTTTATTTAAAGTACATATTTCTGCTTCTGTTTCATAATTAGAAATATGGGAGCTTTGCTCATCATGTTCAGCATCAGCTGTACTGGTACCTGCTACAGTGACTCTAGATTCCTTTTCATTTTTAGAACTTAAATGTTGATTGCAACTTTTTACCACATTTACCACAATGCTATTTCCCTCACTCAATGTGGGATTTCTTTACAATCCATTGCAGAACATTTTACCCTTTTTTTTTTTTTTTTACATTTGAATGACCTGGTTCATTGAATGAGTTGCAAAAGTTGCTCTTAACTTTTTTTTTTCAGTTCAGAAAATTTTATTTTTCAAACAAGCTACTTGCATAAAATATAAACTTTGCTCTACGAGCAGATTTCGTTGCAGCATCTTAATCAGCAGAACACCACAAGTTAAATGACGAAGTTTGCCTTTCGCTCCCCCCCTCCAGACACAAGCAGATCTCATTGTGACACCTTAATGAATTAGTGAAACGAAGGTAACCATTTGTGGAACAGCTCACGTTAAATGACAAAGTATTTCTTTTGTACGATACCAGAGCAGAAAATTTTGAAATCTTCCCTTTCTTTTCCATTAGAAGGTCATGTTTAATCTGACTCCAATCCTTCCAAATCTTCTTTGACCTACATCCTTGAGTCATGGATTAAACATGACCTTCTGGTGGAAGTTGACCACCCACCCCCATTTTCTGAAAATAGCAACAGTTGATTCAGCATAATGTAACACATACAAATTTAACAACTAATAGGATATTTAGCGCTGTTGGGGGATTACAGTACAAACTTCGATGCTTTTTGAAGTATCTCTTTTTAAATCCAAATTACACGTTTTTCTATTAAAAACTTAAGTTTTTTTTTAAAGCCTTAGCTTGCTAGCCATTCAAACTCTGTCTAATAGTGCTTTGCACATGTGGCTCCCTGCTGAAGTGCTTCTTCCCCTCTTGTACGCACACTCCCAATCCTCCAGTGGGCATCCCTCCCTGCAAAACGTGGTGATGTCGATAGGAAATCCAGTTGATGCAGGTTGTTTTGCCCAGTGTGGAGAAAAATAGGTGTCATTCAAGAATGAATCAAAAATTAATGCCTAAGTAAATAAAACAGTATTTTAAAAAATGCATGCAGCAAAACTTGCTTATTGCAATCTTATAAAAAATCTACTGGTCGTGGTTGGTAAGTGATGTTGTAAATTTACAAGCCATTTTAAAAATACTAGGCGCCAGTGGTGACCGGTTTTTGGGAAGGTTGATTCAATCTATTACAAATTACCATGATTCATTTTACAGAAATAGAACTGTTCATTTTGCAGTGTACTGATATCATAAAATTGAATCTGAATTACCTGTGTCTTTCTTTCATTCCTTGCCACAGTTGGCAAGACTTGATTAGCTGTTTTTTTTTTGGGAGGGGGGGGATTATTTGGCCTAATTTCAGAAATATGCTTCAAGATTTCTGTTGTGCAATGGATTTCTAAATTTTCACTTAATTCTGTTTTGTGCACTAAAGCCATGTTCACATGGTACATTAGTTAAAGGCAACACAAGATCTATTTGCAGAACTTTTGACATTAATGGAAATGTTTGTGGATGGTTACTTATAAAACTCACAAAATTTTGAAAATTGGCACATCTAATCTTCGTCCTTTACAGCTATGTCCCTGAACAATGAATATTCCGTAACTGCCTCCTCTTCATTAATTTCTGAACAAAACTGGTCTGTGAGGATTTTGAAAGACCCTGTACCAAAACATTGGTTGTCTGTATTTTGTTTTGTAGATTCAGGTTCCACACACTCGAACTTCGAAAAGAGTTCCATTGTAGGGTAAGGAAATTTGTGGCCCATCTTATTCATGAAAGATGAAATAAACCTTGACTTTACATTGTCATGTGCAAGTTTTAGCTTTACAAGGGTCACCTAATATTTTTATTTTTGGACATGTTTCCCTTCAGCTCTGATAAAACACAACTTCTTGAGCACCACGAGATGTCGGCAGTTTGACTCTGGAGGAACGAAATCTGCAGCCCATCTTATGCATGATCTGAGATGAAATAAACTTTGACATTGTAATGTGCAAGTTTTAGCAACACAAGGGTCAGCTAATTTTTTATTCTTGAACATGTTTCCCTTCAGCTCTGAAAAAAACTTTTCTAGATACTTGAGCAACACAAGAAGTTGGCAGTTTGACGGTGTAGGAAGGAAATCTGCAGCCCATCTTATTCATGAGAGATGAAAGAAACTTTGACTTAACATTGTCATGTGCAAGTTTTAGCATCACAAGGGTCAGCTAATTTTTTATTCTTATGGTTCCCTTCAGCTCTGAAAAAAATTTTTCTTCTTGAGCATCACAAGATGGTGGCAGTTTGACTGTGGAGGAAGGAAATCGGCAGTCCATCTTATTCATCAAAGATGAAAGAAACTTTGACTTAACATTGTCATGTGCAAGTTTTACCATCACAAGGGTTAGTTAATTTTTTATTCTTGAACATTTTTCCCTTCAGCTCTGAAAAAAAAACTTTTCTTCTTGAGCATCACAAGATGTTGGCAGTTCCATTGTGGAGGAAGGAAATCTGCAGCCATCTTATTCATAAAAGATGAAAGAAACTTTGACTGGGCATTGTAATGTGCAAGTTTTAGCATCACAAGGGTCAGCTAATTTTTTATTCTTGAACATGTTTCCCTTCAGCTCTGAAAAAAACTTTTCTAGATACTTGAGCAACACAAGAAGTTGGCAGTTTGACAGTGCAGGAAGGAAATCTGCAGCCCATCTTATTCATGAGAGATGAAAGAAACTTTGACTTAACATTGTCAGGTGCACGTTTTAGCATTACAAGAGTCAACTAATTTTTTTTTATTTTTGAACATATTTTTCATTCAACTCTAAAAAGAAATCTCTTCTTGAGCACCAAGAGATCTTTGCAGTTCACATAACCGAGAGTTGGTTCATCCAACCACTCTTCTGATATGAGAAATGTCCAGATTTTCACTTTGGAACTATTTGTGCGGAGGAAATAACATTTAACCTTAATACGGGACATGGGAACACCACAAAAATAAATTATGATTACAGAAGAAAATCTTTGCTGCACCCAACTTCTGTTTTTGAAAAAAATTCTAATATTTTCAAGCCAAAACACAATCATTAATCAAACAAATTGATATTTTACAGTAATACAGAACAGAGAAAACATCACGAGAGAAAAAAAAAATTCTAGTTATGGGTGAAATCTGTTGTTCGTCTAACTTCCATTGCTTGTTTTGAATGCAAAGCAAACAACATGGCTTGTTTTGAAGGTAAATGTGTACTTTAGCACCCTAAATTATTTCATACGAAATATTGAACGATTTTGAAAATGTGAGACATACACATTTCAGAGTATGTAATTTCATGGCAAATGGTGAAAGAATTTCATCTGTGAAATGCATTTTAAAGTTTTTTTTACCATAAAACTTACCTCAAAGTATGGCGACGTGAACACCGCTGCGGAAGGCATAACACAATGCAGCGGCAACCATGTGAAGCTTGGCTCTGCTGAAACAGTCTTGTTCCAGCAGCCATTTAGCTGGCGAAAGAATACAACAGGAACAGGCAGCGTTCTTGCCAGGAAAGTGTTCCATTTTGTATGGCTACGCTACAGAAAATAGCTCATTTCTGTCTCACTTTTTCACATCACAATCTGACAATTTCTTGTTGTTTTTTGCGTACAATTCTTTGATGCTAAATGTATGGACTCACTTCTTCGAGGTTTTTTTAATCTAATTTGAATGATTTACAAAAAATGCAATTCCTGAGGCAACCTTAAGGGTTGTCTTATGTTATAAACGTGCTTTTGATTAAAATATACATATTATCTAAGGTATTTTTACCTGATATTGTCAAAGTATTTGGCACGTTGTTGCTCTGTGAGGCATGTGCTCCTGGCCCAAGAGGTCCCTTATGTTACGGACCTTTAGTTATAAAAATTTTTTATACAGAAATAAAACAGTTAGGTTATACATTTTCAGTTCCACATTCATTCACTCGCACAATCAAATGTTTAAAATTTACTATTAAATAAAAGATTTTAGTAGAAAGTGTTATACTCATCGGGTCAGGAGACGTCTCACAAGGGGTTCGTTGTTACGGCAAGCGCTTTCAGCAGTGCTTAACCATCATCGTCGGGCCTCTACTTCTACCCGAGGGTTCCTCGCGTGTTTGTAGTCTTGGAGTTGCATGTCAGGAATCGATAGGAAGGTTTGCTGCCTGTATGTGTTAGGTGATTTGTTTCTCATGTGTCGCCATCAATTGGATGAGTTGGTAGGTATCAGTCGTAAGTATAATTCTTTTGTGTAGATATTTTTGGGCTATTATTATTTATTTGTAGAAACAGGTGTATTATTATTATTATTATTATTATTATTTTGTTCTTTATTTATTGGCGTGATGTTTTGTAATGTTCTTTTTTTTTTTTTGTCTTTTTTTATGGATTTTTTCTTTTTTTATAAGTGATTTCCAGGCTGTGTCGAGTGGTGGGGTCTTGTAAGTTGCATATCTTATCTCTTTTTTGTTCAATTATAACGCTTTCAGAAATCCTTAATTCTTTTTCGTTTGTGTGGGTGGTTAGTAATTTAATATTTTCAAAATCAGGATATTGTTTATGTTTTTCTTTTTTTTTGTTTCAGTTTTTTACATGTTGATGTAATCTTTTCATTAATCTATTTTTTGTGTTGCCAATGTATAAAATGTGGTCCTCAGAACTGTGAAACAATAGGAATTTCATAAATGCCTGCTGATTGTAGTATAATATTGTTACTTTTTTTCTTCATAATTAAGTCACCAACATTCTGATCTGAATGACCAAATATAATGTTGTGTTTCTTCATTAATCTTAAAAATTTTCCACTTAGTCCTCTAATAAAAGGGAAAGAACCTGAAAATTTGATTTCTTTTTTTGGGATGTTTTGTCTGGACTCTAATTTTTTCTTGTATTCAAAAATCAACTTTTTAACAGTTTTTGTGTCATATCCATATTGTTTGGTTGTGTTAATAATCCATTGGATTTCTTCTTCTCTGTATTTTCTATTTGAGGAATGTGTGAAGGCTCTTTTTACCCAATTCCTAATACCATTTACGTTATGAGTTTTTGGGTGTTCAGATTGATATGGGATCATTATAGGTACATAGGTTGGTTTTCAAAAAACTCTGTATTCAAAATTTAAGTCTTTTTTTATTATTTCTATATCTAAGAAGGAAATTTTTTCATCTTGTTCAAATTGTAAAGTTAATTCAATCTCTGGGTAACAAGTGGTAAATTTATTCTTCAATATTTCAAGTTCTTCTTGTTTTAATTTAGATAAAATAAAAATGTCGTCGAAAAAATGTAAAATAAAAATGTCGTGACTTATCTACAATAAATGATGGGTGGGTTTGGTAGTTTTCTAATAATTTGGTTTTCTATATCACTCGTGATTATTTCTGAAAATAAAGAAGATAATGGGGATCCCATTGGGGCTCCTACTTCTTGCCTGTAGATTTTTTTGTCAAATTCAAAGTAATTGTTGTTAGAAATATAGGATAAAATGTTAAATAACTCTTGTAATTGTGTATTATTAAAGTGAGATTTATTTTTTAACTCTTTAATGATAATGTCTATGGCTTTTGGTACAGGGTACTTGGGAATAATGATTTAACGTCTAAACTTGCTATAAACATATCAGATAGTGGAACATTAATAGATTTTATTTTTTCAATGAACTCTAAACTGTTTTTTAAACATTATTCATTATTCATGAAAAAGGGGGCCCAAAATTTGTATAATTTCCTTTCTAGATTTATTAGTGGGGGCTTTGATTTTGGAATAATAACTCTAAATGGTCTATTGGGTTTATGGGTTTTTATTTTCCCCAAAATACTTGGAACTACTGTACCTACTGGTGGAGAGGCTCTGGTAATTTTTGTATATAGTGAACTATGATTTCTAATTTTTGCTAAGAAGTTTATCTGAGAGTCCACAGGGTCTTTTTATTTATCTTACATTTTAATTCCTCAATAGCTGTGTTCATTTTAATTATATATTCATTTTTATCTAGTATTATTAACTGATTTGATTTATCTGCTTCACAAATTACAATAGTAGGGTCTTTTTTTAAGTCTAGTAGTAGTTGTCTTTCATATGTCATCTTCCCAAGTTTAATTTCTTTTTTAGACTGCAGATTATATTCATCCAATATATTTCTATAAAACTTAAATCTTAAAGTTAGTTTGTGTGAATATGGGACACTTTGAATGAGGGTCTCCATTTTCGGAATACACCTTTCAGTTGGGGGAATAGTCTGCGGGTACGCAATTTTTTACCCTTCTGTACTGCTGCCTGTTGTACTTCGGAGAGTTTGAGGTTAGAGTAATTTTGAAATGTGGGTTGAGAATTTTCATTGATTAATTTCTAATATACTACAATCAGCAGGTGTATATGAAATTCCTATTGCTTCACAGAGTTCTGGATACCACATTTTATACATTGGCAGCACAAAAAATAGATTAATAAAAAGATTACATCAACATATAAAAAACTGGAACAAAAAAGAAGAAAAAACTGCACTTATCCAACACTGCATTAAACAAACAATATCCTGATTTTGAAAATATTAAATTACTAACCACCCACACAAACAAAAAAGAATTAAGGATTTCTGAAAGCCTTATAATTGAACAAAAAAAAAAAAAAAGATTAAATATGCAACTTACAAGACCCCACCACACTAGACACAGCTTGAAAATCCCTAAAAAAAGACAAAAAAAAAAAAAGAACATTACAAAAAATCACACCAATTAATAAAGAACGAAAAAAAATAATAATACACCTGTTTCTACAAACAAATAATAACAGCCCAAAAATATCTACACAAACGAATTATACTTACGACTGATACCTACCAACTCATCTAAGAGATGGCGACACATTAGAAACAAATCACCTAGCACATAGAGACACACAATATAATTATACTTACGACTGATACCTACCAACTCATCCAATATAGATGGTGACACATGAGAAACAAATCACCTAACACATACAGGCAGCAAACCTTCCCATCGATTCCAGACATGCAACTCCAAGACTACAAACACGCGAGGAACCCTCGTGTAGAAGTTGAGGCCCGACGATGGCAGTTAAGCACCGCTGAAAGCGCTCGCCGTAACAACGAACCCCTTGTGAGACGTCTTCTGACCCGACGAGTATAACTCTTTCTACTAAAATCTTTTAATAGTAAATTTTAAACGTTTGATTGTGCGAGTGAATGAATGTGGAACTGAAAAAATATAACCTAACTGTTTTATTTCTGTATACAATTTTTTCATAACTAACCAAAGGTCCGTAAGGAAGAGGCCTCTCGGGCCAGGAGCACGTGCCTCACAGAGCAACAATGTGCGAAATACTTTGACAATATCAGGTAAAAATACCTTAGATATTGCGTATATTTCAATTTGAATGAACTGTGAATCACGCCATCAATAGGTCAATAGGTGCAAAATTTTCACTTTCCTATGCCGTGTAACTTTCGTTGCAGAAAGAATGCAACATGTAACTTTAATACTTTTTTAGAAGAAAGAAAGTCATTTGCATGCTTTTCATTTTGAATCAGGGAATGATATGCGACAGAAATAAGCTATTTCATTTAGCATAGCACCACAAATTGGAATGTCTTGCTTGCAAGAACATTCCCAGTTTCTCTTGCACTTTTCTGCCAGCAAAATGGCCACTGATATGAGACCTTTGTTTTAGCGGAGCCAAGCTTCACATGGTCACCGCGGCGATGTCTTACGCCTGCTGCAGCGGTGTTCATGTCATCATACTTGGAGGTAAATTTTACGGTAAAAAACATAAAATGCATTTCACAGATGAAATGTTTTCACCATTTGCCATGAAATTACATACTTTAGAAATTGTATGTCTCACTTATTGAAATTGTTCAACATTTCGAATGAAAAAATTTAGGATGCTAAACTACATATTCACTGTTTTGAATGCACACTGCTTCACAGCTGACAGTGAATCACATGCCCATGAGTAGCATATTAGACAATGCTATGCTGGACAAAATACAATATCTCTGGAACAGATTCTAATGCTCTAATATAATGCATGGCAGCACTTGAAGATAATTATGTTAGATTTCAATGCAAAAATAGGAACACGGCAACAGAATGAAACTTCAGTAGGCAAATTCGGTCACGGCAATAGAAACCAGCGTGGAAATACTCTTGTAGAGTTTGCAGAGGCAGAAGGGTTTTTCATCATAAACTCCTTTTTCAAGAAAAAGGAGCAAAGGAAATGGACATAGAGCCATCCCAATGGATGGAGAAATGAAATTGATTTTATTATGTGTAACAAAAATATGTCATTCTATGGTCACAACCTGTGTTGAACTTGTTCAGTGTGCTGAACAAGTTCAACAAAGGTAGTGACCATAGAATGGTAAGATGCACCTCAATGCTAAACTCGAGCGTGGCAAGCTCATTAAACAAAGTGTATTGACACGACCAACATTAAAAAGCATCATAATACCTTCAAATTAGAACTAAGGAATAGATTCTCTATTCTAGAAGGTCTAACATCAGAAGAAGTGGACATCTCTGAAGTTAACAGAAAAGTAGCCAAAGCTCTTATGGAAACAGCAACAAAATTAGCTGGGTCTAAGAACAAATTACATGTGAACAAATTATCAGGAAAAACCAAAATGTTGATGCAAAAAAGGAGATGAGAACAACTAAAGAAGACGTGACTTCCAAAGTGGAATATATACAGCTATGCAAGACAGTATGAAAAAGTATCACTGAAGACGTAAGGAAATTCAACTGTGAACTAGTGAGGAAAGCAACTGAAAACAACCAAAGCCTAAAGATAGCAAAGGGACATCTCAGTAAGGGAAGAAAACAGATTATGGCACTGAGAAAAGAAGATGGTTCTGTAACAAGAAATAGAGCTGAAATTTTGACAAGAGTGAAGGATTTCTACTCCAAATTATATGAAAGGGATGATGCATGTACTCCAGACATCATGAAAGGTGCCAGTACCAGAGTTCTTTCAGTCCTCCCAGCAGAAGTTGCACATGCAATCCAGAACATGAAGCGGGGAAAAGTTGCAGGAGAAGATGGAATTACTGTAGACATCATACAAGAAGCAAGTGAAGAAATTGAAACTGTACTCTCCCAAGTTTTCACTCAATGCTTTAATGAACGGAAGATTCCTGAGGATTGGAACAACGCTACAATGATCCTGCTACATAAAAAAGGTGACATTGAGGATCTCAGGAACTACAGACCTATCAATCAGCCTTCTATCAGTGGTTTATAAAATGTTCATTAAAGTTCTTTCACACCGCTTGAAGGTAACACTGGACATGGCTCAACCGAGAGAACAAGCTGGATTCAGGAGTGGCTACAGCACTATAGATCATATCCATGTACTGAGAGAACTAATTGAAAGAGCGAAGGAATATGAACTTGCATTGTGCATGGATTTTATCGATTATGAAAAGGCCTTTGATTCAGTGAAATCATCAGCAGTTACAATGGCTTTGAAATCCTGCGGTATTAAAGATGCATACATTAATATTATTAATAACATCTATGAAAATACAGCACACATAAAAGTTGGAAAGGGAGTGAGACAAGGTGACACCACATCTCCTAAGCTCTTTAATGCCACATTGGAAAATGTCTTTCAATCACTAAACTGGGAAAACAAAGGGATAAGGATTAATGGAGATTATGTAACTCATCTTCGTTTTGCTGATGACAGTCATTTTTGCAACTACCCCATCAGAGCTGCAGAGTATGATCCAGGAACTTGCTGACAAGAGTAAAGAAGTGGGATTAAAAATGAACTTCAGAAGACAAAAGTGATGTACAATGCTTTTACAAGAAATGAAGATTTATCGATTGATGGAGAAAAGCTGGAGAAAACAGATGCGTACATTTATCTTCGACAGCAGATATCAAGTGATGGTCACATTGATGAAGAAATTAATTCGTGTATAAAACTTGCCTGGAGAGCTTTTGGAAGAAACAGCATAATTTTCAAGAGCAATATGCCATTATGTCTTAAAAGAAAAGTGTTTGACCCATGCATCCTTCCAGTGCTTACGTATGGCGCAGAGACGTGGACCTTAACTAAAGGAGTTTTACAAAGACTTCAGACAACTCAAAGGATCATGGAGACGTGCATGCTTGGTGTAACCAGGAGAGATAAGAAGAGGAACTCGTGGATCAGAAAAATGACAAGAGTGGAAGACATCATGATTAGAGTAAAATCCCTGAAATGGCAATGGGCTGGACATACTGCCAGAAGGAGAGACCATTGATGGACAGTCGAAATTTTAGACTGGATTCCAAGGGACAGGAAAAGACCCAGAAGAAGACCACATGGGATATGGGTGGATGAAATTCGAAAGTAAGCAGGACTAACATGGAGGAGAATGGCACAAGACAGACCATTGTGGAAGAGGCTTGGAGAGACCTTCGTCCAGCAGTAGATTGATAATGGCTGACGATGATGCATTCAGGTATCACAGCACTGCTTAAACAAGAAGTGTAAACACGGGATATTTGCCACCCACATGCCAGCTTTGGCTAGTTCCCAAGTTACTGATTCGATAAATGTGTAGATTGGCATCCTAAATTAATTAGTCGGAAAAATGTTAGAGCCTGGAAAAAGTTACGACATTCAGATTTTTGAGTATGGAAATTAATGACAAATGGTGCAGAAATTTCGTATTTTAGAAGTCTTTTAAAGATTTTTATTGTAACATTTACCTGTAAGTATGATGCTGTGAAGAGACACTGTGGTAGGCCTAACGCATCGCTACCGAGACAATGTCAAGCTTTGCTCCATTAAAAAGAAGGTTCGTTGCTGTACCGAAATGACGGGCAGAAGAGTACTAGAGAAAGCATTTACATTGTCGGCAGGAGAGAGATAAATGTTGTGATGATACGCTAGAGAAAATAGGTCCAGATTATACACACTTAATTTTGTTGTATCCTGTAAATTGTTGACAAGAAAAACTGGAAAAAAACTCTTTGATTTGCAAAATATATGTATCAGTGAGATAGAAACTGACCTACAAACAAAGTATTAACAGGAGAAGAAAAACTGCGGTGACACATCAAATCAGCTATGAATGGAAGCTGTTCTAAGCAGAACCAAAAGTTATACTTCCCCAGTTTCCTGTACAACATAGAAAGCCATATTCGTACTTCCTATTTGGAATCAGGGAATCGTGTGTAAAAGAATGAAACATTTCTCGACATCTGCTTTAAAAACAGTGAAAAAACTTGAACGAACTATATTATGTAGCGTATGACTACATGATGCTTCGTTTCCCTGGCAAGAATGTACGCGGCTGTATTTGTAGTCATCCGCGCATGAATTACACGCCGCAGCGAATCTTCCTTTCAACGGAGCAAAGCTTGACATCGCCGTGGTAGCGAAGCGTTAAGCCTACTGCAGTGTCTCTTCACAGCATCGCACTTACAGGTAAATATTACGATAAAAATCTTTAATAGAGATTTAAAACATGAAATTTCTGCACCATTTGCTATTCATTTCAATAATCTAAAATGAGTCAAACTTTTCCCAGGTACTAGCATTTTTACGACGAAATAATTTATGATATTCTGATCTACACATTTACCATCGATCCTGTACTTTAATTTGTAAAATACTAATACTGAATAAAATATATGCATATTTCAGAAATTGATTCCAGGAAGTTAAAATCTTAGAGATTAGTTAAAAATATTTTTTAGTTGTAAATGTATTTATGGCACTTCTATTCATAGTTTACTGTGGAAATAACTTTTTTTATGGGTCTTATAGAGGTTATTATTCAAAAAAGTTGGTGATCAAATTTTCGAACTAAAGCCTACTTCACCATCAGGACTACGTCACTGGAGTAGTTGCTGCCACTCGGTTGGAAGTGTCCAACTGCAATTATCGATTAATTGTGGTACTTCTCGCTATTTCCATCCCTTCTTCTAGTTTTCTCTTTAATAAGTTTGATTGGTGGGTGATTATTCTTACCAAGTCTCAATTTATGGAGTGTCCACTTGCTTGTATATGTCTGCCTAGCCCTGTTTTGTTACTAATGTTCCTAATAGCTGCTTGGTGTTCTTTCATTCGGACTTTAATACTTCTTCCTGTTTCTCCGATATAGCTGAGCCCGCAGTTACAGTCGATGCAATATACTCCTCCTTCTTGCAGTTGGATGTCCGTTTCTTTCTGTTTTAGAGCTGGCAGGAATTTCTTTAATTTGTTATTTAGATCTGGAGCAAGCCTGATATTATATTTTGCTCCGATCCTCTTCAGTTTTTTGAAAATTTCTTGTGGTACATAATTTTGCCTGTGAATTTGAAGTTGTTTATTTCCTGCTTCTTTTTTGGCACTTGTTTCAAGTCAACAGCTAGGCATTTTTCTATTTTCACGATGTGGGGAAATTTTCTGATTTTCGAGAAGTGGGCATTTCCCCCTTGTACTGTCTCCACTGTACAGCTGTTGAAACGATGACATTACTACATAAGGGACTGATACTCTTGCTGCGAGGGTGGCAAAACCTTACTGCCTATTAACTTTGATTTCCAACAACAAAAGTGTGACCTGAAACTGCACTTTCCCCAGGGTATTTCAAACATGAATTTTCCTCATTGTCTGCCATAGATTGCAATTAGATGTGAGTTTGTTCAAGCACATATTAGATTGCTACGGTTATGCAACTTCATATGCTTCAAAAGACGATATCTCTGACTAAACTGTTTGGAGCACACATCACACTGGTGAGGTTTTTCACCTGTGTGAACAAGCATATGCCTTGAAAGATCTCCTTTCCGAACAAATTCTTTGCAGCATACATCACATTGATGAGGTCTTACACCTGTGTGAAGGTGCATATGCTCTGAAAGTGAACTTTTCCAAGCAAACTGTTTGAAGCATATGTCACACTTGTGATACAATTTGTCACCTGTGTGAACATGCATATGCTTTGAAAGATCACCTTTCCGAGCAAATTGTTTGCAGCATACATCACACACATGATGCTTTTCACCTGTGTGAATATGCATATGCTCTGAAAGAGAACTTTTCCAAGCAAATTGTTTGAGGCAGATTTCACACTGGTGAGGTTTCTCACCTGTGTGAACAAGCATGTGTCTTGAAAGATAATGTTTCATAGTGAATTCTTTGGAGCACACACCACATTGGTAAGGTTTTTCACCTGTGTGAAGAAACCTGTGCTTTGAAAGAGCACTTCTATGAGTAAACTGTTTAGAGCATACATCACACTTGAGAGGATTTTCGCCTGTGTGAATATGCATATGCTTTGTAAGATCACCTTTCAGTGCAAAATGTTTGCAGCATATGTCACATTGATGAGGTTTCTTACCTGTGTGAAGAAACAAATGCTTTGAAAGATCACCTTTCCAAGCAAATTGCTTACAGCATATATTACACTGGTAAGGCTTGTCACCTGTGTGAATGTGCATGTGCTTTTTAAGATTACCTTTCTCACGGAATGATTTTGAGCACATACCACATTGGTAAGGTTTTTCACCTGTATGAAGGAACATATGCCTTAAAAAGAACTTTTCTGCGAAAATTGCTTGGAGCATATGTCACATTGATAAGATTTCTCATCTGTGCGAAAGGGCATTTGCTTTGAAAGACGACCAGTTTTTGCAAAGTGTTTCAAGCATTTGCCATACTGGTAAGTTTTCTTTCTTGCATGAAGGAGCATATGCCTTGAATGGTTACATTTTTCACGGAACTGCTTGGAGCATACATCACACTGGTACAGTTGTTCTCTTGTGTGGACCTTCGTGTGCCTGACGAGACTGCTTTTTTTGGTAAATTTTTTGAGACATATATCACACTGGAAAGATTTATCATGCATATGAAATTGCTCATGGCTAGCAAAGCTGGATTCTTTGATGGATTTCTGGAAACATATTTCACATTGGCAAAGACTTATGCTTTCATTTGGAACAATGTTTGTACATGTATCAGCTTCTTTTTCAACTTCCATTGTAACCAATTCTTAGGTGACTTACCCTAAAGAATGTTTCTGCACTGATGCCATGCTAAAAAAAGTGCACAATTTTAAGTTATTCTGAAGATAGCTATTCCAGTAATTTGTCAATAATTTTGACATCATGCAGTCGTGAATTGAACAAACCGTGCCACCTTCACTTAAATTGTATAGTTTGCACATAGTTATGTCTGACGTCAAAGGAAACATCAGGAATGCTTAATATTTTTCAAACATGTAGAGTGAAAAATAGAAAATATACCATGTTTTCAAAGTGTATTTTCTGAAATAGCAGAGTAAATTTTCCAACAGATTTTAGAACACAGGCAAAGAAAGAAAATTTCAGATTTTACAATTCTGTCGGGTGCGCAGTGACTCATTTTCTCATCAAAGAAAATCCGACATGTTTTAATCCCTGCAAGCAGCTCAAAGCTGTTTGCAGATAAAACATGTGAACTCCTATACATCATTTTTTTAAAGAACACTGTCTCCTTTTCATGTGTTTCTCTATAAGAAAAATTTTCAAATCCAAAATAAGGTTTGGCTATAGATGTGGGGAAATTCTGTAATTTTTTTTCAAATTCCCAAATATAGTTACTTTTATATTACTTACTTTGTATCATATTAAAATCTCGTAGCTTGCTCTCTCATAAAAGCAAACAAACAAAAAGGGAAAACCAACTATTAGGCTTACCCTGTTCACATCTAAGCCTGTTTCCATAATCTTAAGGTTATAACTCCATAAAAGATGTTTTTTCATTCCATTTCAGTTGAACATAGAAATAATAATAAGCTCCCGTGCTATCATCATAGAAGTGTGGACATACATTTAAATATCCAGAAAGATAGTGCGGAAGAAATATCCCAAAATGCAATGTCAGTTCTACCACCATACAGGGTATGCTTGACTTAGTAAACCTGCTAGCTGCACTTCTAAAATTATTTCCGCTGCTTATCCAAAACCTGCGTATTCGTAGACTTGTTTACGTTTTTATCGTGACTTTAGATTATTATTATATATATATTTTTTAGATGGGGATCGGAGGCCTATAGACGAAGTTTTTTGCCTCACAGCTGCACATGCAGGTCATTGCATCTAATCAGTAAAACGTTTGGTGAGCAGTGAGCACATACAATTTTTTTCTAACACCCGCACTTTACGTTCGCCACTGAGAGTCTGAGACGTTCTGGAAGTCCAACAAGTCATGAGCCTGCGATGGGTCGAGAACACCCACGGGAATGGCGAGTCGCTCAAAGCAGATGATTCGATAAGCGCTGAATGCAGGACATGAAGAAAGGTATAGTTAAGCCATGAAGCTGACCAGACGTCCCCAATTCTTGAGGACAGTCCTCGAATTTAGTTTGCTGTCCCCAAAAACGTCTGAAGGCTTTGGGGACGCAAAATGTTCTCGAATTTTAATGTTTGTCCATATATGTCCTCGAATTTACACTTCCTCATTAACCCTTTAGATTTCCAATGAAAAATGTTCTTAAAAGTACTTTCCGTTGTATTAATTTTCCAACATGCTTCTAGTGAAAACAAATTTTGACTTTTTTTTTCTTCTTTCTGGGTTTAACGACCTCTACGAGCAACTCTAACGACTATAAGCAGTAACCTGTCTCAAATTTGGAGACATTCGTTCTAGGGAAGGGAGATATCAAGTGCTTCAAGACAAACACAACACCCGTGCCTCATTCGAGACTCGAATCCGTACCAACTTGTACTAATGGTCAGTAGCCAGCACTAGTCAATGAACCACTGGCGCGGTCAAATTTCGACTGTACTAGTCCTGAGTTTCTCCAAAAACTTTTGCAAAATGAAAAATTCGCCATGCCATTACTATGGTGTGCAGCCTAATTTTAATTCAGCGCATGTACCTAAGGTAAGGTGACCAGATATCGGGACACCGATTTGAGGACAAAAGGGCGTGGCGTCCCCAAATCGGTAGTTCATTTGGGGACACATACGTACTCAAAATAAATATGCAAATATTTTTGTCACAAAACCGCATTGCTTCAGTAAGTGTGATATTACACATTAAAATCTGTGTCTTAAAAGGATATATCTTGTAGAATGTTGGTAATTTGTATTGACAAAGTAGAATTATGATGGCCAGAACATAGTAGCAAAGTGAAATGCTTTACCTTAGGTACATGGGCTGAATTAAAATTAGGCTGCCCACCGTAGTAATTGCATGGAGAATTTTTCATTTTAACAAAGTTTTTGGAGAAACTCAGAACAAGTACAGTCGAAATTTGACCGTGCCAGTGGTGCAGTGTTTTAGTGCTGGTCACTGACGATGATTCGTACAAGTTGGCACGGGTTCGATTCCCGAATGAAGCATGGGTAATGCGCTTGTCTTACAGCACTTGCTCTCTCTCTCTTCCCTAGAACGAATGTCTCCAAATTAGAAACAGGTGATTTGTTTTCACAAGAAGCATATGTTGGAAAATTAGTACAACGGAAACTACTTTTAAGAACATTTTTCATTGGAAATCTAAAGGGTTAATGAGGAAGTGTAAATTCGAGGACAGTTGGGGACAAACATTAAAATTTGAGGACAATTTGCGTCCCCAAAGGCTTCAGAAGTTTTTGGGAACAGTACACTAAATTCGAGGACTGTCCTCAAGAATTGGGGACGTCTGGTCAGCTTTTTTTTTTTTTTTTTTTTTTTTTTTTGATTGGAGGTTTTACGACCACCGTGAGCAACTCAATGGGCTATAAACAGTCGCCCGTCCCTAATTTAGGGTCACTGGTTCCAGGGAAGGGAGAGAGCCAGTGTCGTAAGACAAACACAACATCCATGCCTCACCGGGATTCGAACCTGGACACTTCTCGGACGAATGGTCATAAGCCAGCGCTTAGATCACTGCGCCAAAGGGGCGACCCGCCAGATCTGGGAATTTGACATTGTTTACAAAACACCTATGCAATGACAAACACAACATCCATGCCTCACCGGAATTCGAACCCGGACCCCGTTCGGACGAATGATCAGAGGCCATCGCTTAGACCACTGCGCCACTGGGGCGACAGCAGCCCTCAGATCAAGTGATATTAGGCAGAAGTGTTTGCGTTTTTTTTTGTTTTTGTTTTTTTATTGGAGGTTTTACGACCACCGTGAGCAACTCAATGGGCTATAAACAGTCGCCCGTCCCTAATTTAGGGTCACTGGTTCCAGGGAAGGGAGAGAGCCAGTGCCGTAAGACAAACACAACATCCATGCCTGACCGGGATTCGAACCCGGACCCCTTACGGACGAATGATCAGTGGCCAACGCCTTAGACCACTGCGCCACCGGGGCGGCCTGGTCAGCTTAACCTAAGGTAAAGCATTTCACTTTTACTAATATGTTCTCGCCATCATAGTTCTGCTTTGTCAATACAAATTACCAACATTCTACAAGACATATTCTTTTAAGACACAGATTTTAATGTGTAATATCACGCTTATTGAAGTAATGCAGTTTTGTGACAAAAAGATTTGCATTTTACTTTTTTTGAGTAGGTATGTGTCCCCAAATGAACTACCGATTTGGGGACGCTACGTCCTTTTGTCCTCGAATTGGTGTCCCGATATCTGCTCACCTTAGGTATAGTGAAACTGTCTCTGGAGCGGAACCCCAAAATCGCGTTGGGGAAGGCTAGCGGCGAATCAGTAACAGAAAGACGTTCAGCGGCGCAGTATCTGTCAGCAGTTGTTGAATTATAGTCGTAGAAGACGCCTTGAAACAATGTTCACTGGGCTACCGGTGATAAAAGCTGATGTAGGGAAACAGGTCTACCCAACAAGAACGAGTCCAATCTGACGCCGATTCGTCGAGAAGCGAGGAAACGCTACAGCGTAGAGCATCGGAGGCTGCAACAGGAGGTGCCAACGAAGCACAAGAATCATGACCAAGACGAGCAGCCAAGTCCGCAGCTTCGTTTGTTGGAAGTCCCAAGTGAGCGGGACCCCAGACGAGCACTATATCATCGTAGGTGGAGCTGAGTCGTTGGAGCGAATCGTGGAGCTGTACAATAATATCCTATGATTTTTGATATATGGATACAACAGCCCGAAGAACTCATCGACTATCGCTGAGCAGCAACAAGCCACTAAACCGGAGTAGGTCGTAATCCAGCGATGTAATGAGAGCTCTGGCTTCCGCTGAAAAATGGAAGAAGTTATCGAGATGAAGAATGACAGGCTGGAGTTGGCCTGGGGAAAGAAATGTCCAACGGCCACTGAGCTGTGAATCCTCGATGCGTCCGTCGCGATGAGAAGATGCGACTCTCTGAACCAAGCGATGTATTCCCTAAAGAAGTATCGCAGGAGGGAGGGGTGCGCGCAACAACGCTGGAAGGAGAGTCCCAAATAGATGACTGTATAATGCTGCTGAGATTTAACACCTGGAGCCAGTTGATCCTGGAGAATGTTACTCTTAACTAAGCTGACCAGACGTCCCCAATTTTTGAGGACTGTCCTCGAATTTAGTTTACTGTCCCTAAAAACGTCTGAAGCATTTGGGGACCCAAATTGTCCTCAAATTTTAATGTTTGTCCCCAAATGTCCTCGAATTTACACTTCCTCAATAACCCTTTAGATTTCCAATGAAAAATGTTCTTAAAAGTATTTTCCGTTGCACTAATTTTTCCAACATGCTTCTTGGGAAAGCAAATTTTGACCTTTTTTTCTTCTTTCTAGGTTTTACGACCACTACGAGCAACTCTAAGGACTACAAGCAGTCACCTGTATCTAATTTGAAGACATTCGTTCTAGGGAAGGGAAACAGCAAGTACTGCAAGACAAACACAATACCCGTGCCTCATTTAGGACTTGAATCGGTACCAACTCGTACGAATGATCAGTATCCAGCACTAGGTCAATGCACCACTGGCGTGTAAAATTTCGACTGTATTTGTTCTGAGTTTCTCCAAAAACTTTGGCAAAATGAAAAATTCGCCATGCAATTACTATGCTGTGCAGCATAAATTTAATTCAGTGCATGTACCTAAGGTAAAGCATTTCACTTTTCTTTTTTTTTGATTGGAGGTTTAACGACCACCGTGAGCAACTCAATGGGCTATAAGCAGTCGCCCGTCCCTAATTTACGGTCACTGGTTCCAGGGAAGGGAGAGAGCCAGTGCCATAAGACAAACACAACATCCATGCCTCACCGGGATTCGAACCCGGACCCCGTTCGGACGAATGATCAGAGGCCATCGCTTAGACCACTGCGCCACCGGGGCGGCGCATTTCATTTTTGCCAATATGTTCTCGCCATCATAGTTCTGCTTTGTCAATACAAATTACCAACATTCTACAAGATATATCCTTTTAAGATACAAATTTTAACGTGTAATATCACACTTATTGAAGCAATGCAGTTTTGTGACAAAAATATTTGCATATTTATTTTGAGTACGTATGTGTCCTCAAATGAACTACCGATTTGGGGACGCCACGCCCTTTTGTCCTCAAATCGGTGTCCCGATATCTGGTCACCTTACTCTTAACGAAAAACGACTTCTGACAATGCGGCACAATCCCAATGGGAAATCCATCTGTCCTCCAAGCGTAGAACTGCAACGCGTTCGCCTCCGAAAGTAAGCCAGCAATTGGAGACAAATTCCCCAACGAGAGATTTTTTTTTATTTTCTTTTTTTTTTTTATTGAAGTTTTAACGACCACCGTGAGCAACTCAATAGGCCATAAGCAGTCGCCCGACCCTAATTTAGGGTCACTGGTTCCAGGGAAGGGAGAGAGTCAGTGCCGTAAGACAAACACAACATCCATGCCTCACTGGGATTCGAACCCGGACCCCGTTCGAACGAATGATCAGAGGCCATCGCTTAGACCACTGCGCCACCGGGGCGGCCAAGACAGCAATAGGAGTTGAACGACGGAGACGAAGTGCCAATCGGAGCATGTGATTGAGGAGAATGTCAAGAGCATCAAATAGGTAGTTAGGAGAAGCAAACAAAACCGGCGGCGCGTATTTCAAAATCGGACCAATCGCCGAGATCGCAAAAGCGCGAGAAGTCGCGAAGCGAAGACAACACCGCCGATGGCAGATGACTTTCAAGGCTGATAAGGGGCGGAACACCGACTGCTTCACGTGGGAAAGATGAGTGGACAACATCAGGCAAGAATTGAACCAGACACCAAGAATCTTAACGGAAGACTTCCTGTTTGGACAACAAAGTGGGATGCAGATCAAGTTGTAGGCAGATTTAAAATCCAGAGACACCAAATACACAAAATTCGGACAAGCGCGAGCCACCAAAAGGTGGTATTGGATCGCCAACAGACACGGCGACCGGGTAAAAATCAAAATTGATGTTTGCAGAGCTGAGAATGGGAGAGGATAAATTCCGTGAGTCGGGAAACCAAAGATATCTCCATGATTTTCGAAAATACGGAAGAGAGTATAATAGGTCGATATGAAGAGAGTTCCAGCGCTGATTTTTGTGGTTTCCTGATCGGAATCACCCAGGATTACCTCCATCCAGGGGAGAGTGCCAGATGACTAAAAGAGATGAAAAATATCGACCACCAACGAGGGGTCCTCGAAATTCGACTCATCAGCTCATGGGTGACGCCGTCAGGGCCAGGAGAGCAATGACGTGAAGAACATGCAATGGCTCGCGTTACTTCCCGAATAGAAAAATCAACGTCCATCCCCGGGAGCCATCGACGCTATCCAATGAGAAGGAGTGCCCCGAGAATCGGGAATCCGAAGTTATGGACTCGCCAAAAGCTGTTGCCTGTTCGGGAGGATCTGCAGTCAGGGAGTCGTGAATCTGGATGAGACTCTGGTCGGGAGCAGTGCCATCAAAGGATTTGAGACGACGTAAGATTGAGAACACTGATCTCCTCCCCTTAGTACGGGAGCACTGAGCTATCCAGTGGGCTCTGCGCTTAAGTGTGAGAAGTTGCCGAAGTTGTTTCTCCGCCTGCCGATAAGACGACCAAGTTTTGAAACTGCCAGACGATTTTGTCAACAGGAGTCTTCATTTCTTCAAAGAAATCCAGCACACTCAGCGCCCCACCAAAGAGTCCAACGTTGGTATTTTACTGCAAGGCGTCGAGATTCGAGTAGAAACCAGGAGATCTGTTCCAATATCCAGGAATCCCCGTCCGGAGAGGAAAGGGAGTCGGCGCGGAGAAGTTTCTGAATGGACGGCCAAGCCGTCGACCAACTGACTGAATGAGGACCTTGCGGAGGTGGAAGAGAACCCTCGAAAGTATCCAGAGCGATCCACGTACAAACCCGCTATTGGTACTGCTGTATTCGGATCAACCGATCAATAGCAGGACGACTCCTGATGAGGCGAACACAGTGAAAGATCCAAAGCCGAATGACACGAACTCCGACGAAAAGTAGTTATCCCGTCATTCAGCGGGTAAAGTTGCTGTGGAAGAAGCCAATCGACAAACAAATCGCTTCCTCTACTTGGAGCGACTGGGTCCCAGCTGGGGTAATGCACATTGAAGTCGCCAACCACAAAACAGCAGTCCGTAAGAAGTTCTTCAATCTTGTCGAGAAAGCCTAGCGAAAGAGGAGGAGATGGAACATAGACGTTAATGACATGGAGGATTTTGTCGGCGAAGTAGATATCCGTCACCAGAAACTGTTCATTCGATTCCCAGTAGGTTTCCACCAGTCGCGACGAGAGGTCCGATCAGATGGCTGTAAGTAGTCCACCTCCCCGCCGGTCGGTCGCTGCGGTAAACCTTCCTGCCGAGAAGTGAAAAACGGATACTCGGTGAGAGCCATGATTCCTGTACATTAAAATCGTTGATCTTGCGAAGATAGAGCCGTCGATGAAATATGGTTTCTTTGCGCGAACTGATTGAGCGTCCCACTGAACCAACAACCAGCTACTCATGGAAATCGAAGTGGTCAGTTAGGCTAGAAGCCGTCTTGAAGTTCTTGAAACACAGACTACAGAGGGATTTGCCATCTTCGCGATGGACTTTTAGGTGAGTTGTCAAGGCCAAGCGGGCAGAAAACTTTTGTGCGAATGGAAGGCGCTTGTAGTTTTGGGCATGAGTACGTTTGCCCAAATCGGCCGCCGATTCCGAAAATAGCAACAGCCTCTTCAAAAGTCATCGGGTCTTCGAAGTGCGTAGCCTGAACTGGAAGAATGGTATCCTACCTGGAACCGGCTCTATGCCGTCCGCAACCTGACGAGATATGCCCATTGTCTTTTCCACGATAAATCCCCTGTCGGGGTTTGGAGAAGGACCCTCTGCTGCTGGCCCAAGAGAAAAGTTGTCAAGGAGTTCAAGCGGCTGTTCAACTTAGTAATAGTGTCCAATAACAGAGGCCAAACTGAAGAGCAGGTGCACGGAGGAATTGCCTGTGCCGCCGCTGCATAGGAATCCTGGCCGCCTTGTGTCTGTGAAGCACGAGCTTCAGTGTAACTGATATGTGAAGTTGCCATGATGTCCAGTATTCTCTTTTCCTGTAGGAATATGGGGCAAATTTTATCTGAAGCGGCATGGAGGCCGGAACACAAGGCACATTTGAAACTCGTAGCAAGGCAGTCTGTAGAATCGTGGGCCTCTCCGCACTTAGAACAACGAGGAGTACTACGACATGTGAAGAGGAGGTACCCATATCTCTGATAGTTTTTACATTCTTTCGGAGAATCCTGGAACGGGCAAACAGCGCATTTGGAGTACCACAAATAAATCATGTCTCGTCGGGAATAACTCAGTTCTTTCACCAGAACGGAGGATTTAGGTTGGTAAAGCGTGTGAAACGAACAAGTGGAAGACAGCTGACCCCACGGTCCAATTATTCTATTCTTTTTTCCACAGGGGTGTCAGTATCCACATCTCAAATGAAAAATTTAGTAGTCACCAGCTTAGTTAGGACCTGAGATTTAACCGGGACCTGAAGAAAGTGAGAGATGTGACGCAGTTCCAATAAACAATCCAAATTTAAAGAACACACCAATAAATCTCCGGACCTTAAAAAATGAGCATCCGAAATATAACTATGCAAGGAAACTGTTTCAACAAAGTACCACTTTAACATCAAGGGACGAACCCTAGGGAGGGACCCAGAAGTAGCCGAAAAGATTATTTCGTGACAGGATGCTCTGCCCTCAAAGGCCCGACGTAGCAGTTCTGAACAAGACTAATTAAAACAACAAGCAAAGTCATTTACCTTAACCACTAGTATAGATGCCGCTGCAGCTGCTCAAAATCCCGAGAAGGTCGAAGTCTCTTGGAAGGGGAGGACGATTCCTGGTCCTCCGGAGCCGCCATACCCATGCCAGCCTCGGAGCTAACCCCGATAACCAGACGATGCCCGAATGCAGCATCCAAAAACAAAACCCAAAAGGAAAAAGGACCCCACTTGAGAAACAATAAAACTAACCTCCAGCACAGTCCACAGAAAGTCCAAACGACCAGCCCGGAAACGAAACGAAAAAGAAAACGAAATAAATCCAATCCTAGCAGTTTGCTGTGCCAAAATAAGAACGGCGACACTCTCACCCAACGACGACACGCCGCCCCGGTGGCCTAAGCGATGGCTTCTGATTATTCGCCCGAAAGGTGTCCTAGTTCGAATCCCGGTGAGGCAGTTGTGTTTGTCTTACGGCACTGGCTCTCTCCTTTCCCTGGAACCAGTGACCCTAAATTACGGATGGGCGACTGCTTATAGCCTATTGAGTTGCTCACGGTGGTCGTTACAACTCCAACCCAAAAAAAAAAAAAAATCAACGATACGCATGGTCCTAAAACACCTACGGGAACACCCGATAAGAATCAAGAGACGAGAAACTCACGTGTGTTGCCACGCACACGATCAAAAAAACCATCGTGGCTTTACGTTTGTGGCTACGCAATATAAGTGGTACCACCGTGAAATGCGAAAGCCGCCCCAGTGGTCAAAGCGATGGCTTCTGATCATTCGTCCCAAAGGGCTCCGGGTTCGAATCTCGGTGAAGCATGGATGTTGTGTTTGTCTTTCGGCACTGGCTCTCTCTCTTTCCTGGAATCAGTGACCCTAAATTAGGGACGGGCGACTGCTTATGGCCAATTGAGTTGCTCACGGTGGTCGTTACACCTACAACCAAAAAAATAAAAAATAAAATCGACGACACCAAACGGGGACACTTGATAAGAATCAAGAGACGAGAAACTCACGTGTGTTGCCACTCACACGATCAAAAAAACCATCGTGGCTTTACGTTTGCTGCTACGCAATATAAGTGGTACCACCGGGAAATGCAAAAGCCGTCCCAGTTGTCTAAGCGATGGCTTCTGATCATTCATCTGAGATGGGTCCGGGTTCGAATCCCGGTGTGGCAGGATTTTTTTTTTTACTGGAGTTTTTTTTTTTTTTGATTGGAGGTTTAACGACCACCGTGAGCAATTCAATGTGCTATAAACAGTCGCCCGTCCCTAATTTAAGGTCACTGGTTCCAGGGAAGGGAGAGAGCCAGTGCCGTAAGACAAACACAACATCCATGCCTTACCAGAATTCGAACCCGGACCCCGTTCGCGCGAATCATCAGAGGCCATCGATTAGACCACTGCGCCACCGGGGCGGCATTAATAGAGGTTTAACGACCACCGTGAGCAACTCAATAGACTATAAGCAGTCGCCCGTCCCTAATTTAGGGTCACTTGTTCCAGGGAAGGGAGAGAGCTACTGCCATAAGACAAACACAACATCCATGCCTAAACGGGATTCGAACCCGGACCCCTTTCGGACGAATGATCAGAGGATATCGCTTAGACCACTGCGCCATCGGGGCGGAGAACGCAAACACTTTATGAGCCATGGGAGTGATGAATTCAGTGATTATTTCATATCTACAAACTAATTCAGATACACTATCTACAAACAAGTAATTGGACACCCCTGCAATCGACGATATCTGCGGTCCTGATACACGTCACGGCCGCCGCTGTTAAATATCGTGTGGGAAACAACAACGCAACCAGTCACATGCAAGATACCACGCAGTTCGGAGCTCTCTGATTTCGAGAAAGGCGTAATCATCGGATATCACAGAAATGGCCGATCCATACGTGACATATCCAGCGAGTTGAAGTAACGAAAATCCTCAGTGGCCTACGTGATTGGCAAGTGGAAGATGAGAGGTGACTATCGGAATGTGCCCCGACCCGGCACACACACAAAAGTGGGAGTTAGAGACGGATGGGTGCTGGCCAGAGAAATTCGGAAGAACCGCACCAAATCGATTGGGCCACATCCGCGAGGAGTTTCAACAGGCATCCGGGAGTGTTCTTTCGATGAATACCATCCGTAAGGAAGCCCATCTGCTCGGTTATCATGGACGTGCTGTCGTCCACAGGCCTTTGATCACCAAGTCCAATAGCGCTGCTCGGCTAACGTGGTGCAAAGAACGTCTACAGTGGACCGTTGAACAGTGGAAGCAGGTTCTCTGGAGCGACGAATAAAGGTTCACCCTCTACTGTTCGGATGGCAGGGTCTGGGTTTGGTGTCTGCCTGGAGAACGCCTCATGCCGGAATGTATTGTGCCAACTGTGAAGTTCGGCGGCGGTGGAATTATGCTATGGGGGTGTTTCTCCTGGTATGGCACGGGATCCTTGGTCGCAATTCCTGGTAGACTCAACGCCGAGACCTACTGCACCATTTTGGATGACCATGCGCTTCCTACGTTGTGGCAGTTTTACGGGGTGGACCCATGTTACTTTAAGGATGACAATGCCACCTGTCATGTTGCGATGTCCACCACGGCTTGGTATGGTGACAATGGGGTAAAACGAATGGACTGGCCTGCGCAGAGCCCGGACGTTAACCCTATCGAGCATATCTGGGACGAGTTAGAGCGTCGACTTAAGGGGTGCCCCCACCGTCCGAAATCGGTGAAGGAACTGACCTGTCTTCTCCAAGCCGAGTGGAAGAAAATACCGCTAGTCGTCGTACAACGCCTGGTTGAGAGTATGTCGCAGCTGTAATCGTCGCTCGTGGAGGCTCCACCAACTATTGAAGGTGAATAAACTTCGTTTTCCTTTGCTATCACAGGTGTCCAATTACTTGTTGGTAGATAGTGTATAAAATAGCTTTAACATTTTCTTTTTACATCAATGGGTTGTTTTGCACAAATTCACCGGTATTACCGTAGGCACAATACATTTTTTTAAATTGTATTCTATTTCATTTAAATTAGTTAAAGAGAGAAAAAAGAAGGCACAACTTAAAAACTTTAGATAAGTTAATGAGGAACGTTTTATGCATCGCCTTAAAATTGCCGTTATTAATATGGTAATTTCATATTCTTTCACATTGTGCGACTGATACATTTCTTTTACTTCAGCATAACATCAGAAAATCACATTTCTAAATATTTCGTACAAAGTAAGGAAACCGTACTGCACAAAAAACAACCCATATAAATAAAAAAATATCTACGGATTTGTGAAGTCAGATGCTGACAGATAAACACACTTAACGCCGTGGATTGTTGGCACCTTAGCGTAGGGCGAACGCACTCTGCTAGTTATCGAGAGATCTGGGGTACGATCCTAGTGGTGTCGAAATACAATTTTTCGATTGCGTGTGTTAATTAAAGAAAAACGTGGAAAAGGCGACGACTTTGTCTACTTACATTGTCTCCATGTATTTGGAAGATTTAACCAAAACAGCGCATAATGATTAATGAAAAGTTGCTAAGCCTAATGATTCATGACATGTTGCTTAAGCCTAATACATGAAACGTTTCTTAAACCTACTTAGTTTCGCGGGAACTATCACTTTGCAAAAAAATTAGCCTAGTTCATCAATTCATAAGAAATCTAAATTAATAAAAATACCGACTTCTCTTCCAATCTTTATATCGTGCATTAAGTCTTTAGCATTCACAACATAAGACACACGCCGAGCAAACACTGTTTCTCGATTCCATTCGTAGCGGGTTTGGTTTGTTATGACCCGGTTGCTGACGTCATAAACGGAAAATCGCGTAGGCCTCTAGTACTCGAGACGGCTACCAGTGACTAAATACTTATAAGTAGCACCGTGTTATAGTGTGTAGAGGCCGCGGATGGGCTAGTGGTCAACGTTCGTTACTGCGACGGGGATTAACCTCAATTTCGATCCCAGGCAGGTACGAGCGATCGAACCGCCAAATATCCGCCGTGCGTCGGATGGGAACGTTAAGCCGTCGGGCCCAGGGTACTGGCCCCGGGAAATAAATAAGGTCATATTCAACCCCATTTCCACGTCACTTTCATATCGGGCACTCAACCCCAAATCTCTTAGTTTCCTATTTCTAAGAGTTGCTAAAGACTTGGAGTCAGACACTCCCAAAAATTCTCTACATATGATCTGATCTACAATGACTAGAAGCGATAATGAGCCATGTGTTAAAATCTTACTGCTTGAATTTTTATTTTTATTGGAGGTTTAACGACTACCGTGAGCAACTCGATGGCCTATAAGCAGTCGCCCGTCCCTAATTTAGGACCACTGGTACCACAGAAGGGAGCAAGCCAGTGCCATAGGATAAACACAACATCCATGCCTCACCGGAATTCGAACCCGGACCCCTTTCAGAAGAATGATCAGAAGCCATCGCTTGACCACTGCGCCACCGGGCGGCACTTGAATTTTAGTTCTCTTTCATGAAACCACGAGATGGCGCTCCTGCAAGCTTTGATGCTATGATTTTGAAACATTAGCATGCTTTTCTATGGCGTGTTTGGTGGATAGCAATTTAAAAAGTAATTTATTTATTTTGAGGAAAATTTTCTGTGGTATATTTCACATTCACAAGATTTCTTTCCGGTGTACAAATCAGCAAATGTACCAACACAAAAAACTTTCCATATTTGTGACATACTGTGATTCAGCTATTGCTGACACTAGCAATAGCTCAATGTGATTCATCTATTGTTGAAATTTTATTTAATAATTTCTTTTGGCATATTTCACATTACTGTGGGTTTTTCTGTGGGTCACATCAAGGGCGTATATAGAATTCTCTTTGGGGGAGTGGGGGGAAGAGGGAAATTCAGTACAAAAAAATGAAAAAAAAATGTTTTTTTTGTTTTTTCTAATGCAAGCTGGTGAGTACGAGTACCCGTTTTTTTTCATGTTATTTAAACAAATAATAAAAAATCCAAATTTGCGGGAACGAGGCTCCATGCTCCTTCCTTAAATACTTCTGGTTGTAAGGGATCATTCCAAGCCAAATCAACACAGAAAAATAACATTTTCAACTTGACCCCTTTGGATTTTTCTGAAACTTTGTAGATTCACTGATATATACAAGAAATGAATGTGTGCCAAATTTTAGCACAATGGCTTTTAAATTTCCTGAGATATGAGATCATAAAATTCAAGAAATTTGCCAAATTTTGGTGTTTTGTATGTCATAAAAGTACTTATAACTCAAGTTCTTTTTAACACAGAGTGATGAGGGTTTTTTTTTTTACTTCTTTTTACTGGCTTCAAAATGATGTATTACTTAATGCATAATTAAAAAATTTTAATTCCAAAGTCGCACAATTTAAAATTTGACCTTGAATTTCTCGAAAAGTGACATTTTGATTTTTTTTTAATGATATGTGAAATTACATGACATCATGGCAATGTGTTGTAAATTTGAAGGTGGCAATTGAAGGGCATCAATAGTTACAAGGAATTGTTAACTTTACATGCTTGGTAAATTTACCATATGACTAAAATATGCATGTTCCCACTGATCAATAGAGAAGCTTGATAATCTAGCTAAGCAGCAGCATAAAAAGGAATGCATATGCACTACATTTCGTGATGGGCTAAACGTTTATAAATCATTTTATGCAATATTTATAAAAAATATTAAAACTTGCATACTAATATCTTAACAGTTCAGCTTTAAACATGGGTACATGTTATTAGCTGAAAAGAGTTTATTAATGTATTTGAACTTGGCACTGATATCTAATTTTAAAATCTTCAAAAATTCATCTTCTTGTTCAGTGATGACAATTTTATATTGTAACCACTGAAGAAAACTATTTTTATGTAAAATAAAGAGCAAAGTTTGCTTCAAAGTGCATCACATGAAAATGTTTTCTGTGTGATGCTTTGTTATTTTGTACTTAGACTGCTCACTTCAAACTGAGAAACAGTTGCATTTTGGTGTAAATGCCATAATCAGCATAAGTTTTCTCTGAATGTTTTCTCTTTTTTCATTTCAAAATGTGGCTGTAATAGCTGTTTTTCAGTTTGACACTGACTTTCACTTGGTTGTCCAGTTATATAATTCATAAGGTGTCATAAATTGGCATTATTACGTGGCGTGAATGAATTTTGGCAAGATATCGCAATAATAATATTAGTATTATTATGTGGCCTTTGTAAACTTACTTTAGCTGTAAGACTTAAAACTGCCACCAACACCATCACAAGGACTATTACCATGAGATGCTGCATAAAAGTTCCACTGAGCAACTGTTCCAAAATCTATTAATTTTAGCAGAAATTGATGACTTTTTTTTTCTGTTCTTATATTATGTTGATCCATCTGAATAATGAAAAATGTTTGTCTTTTTTTAAATTGAAATATGCAAGCAATGTTGAAAAGGATGAACTGCTACTGCATTGTGTTGAAATCTCTTCAAAATTATGCCATAACCTGTGCATTTAGTTTTCCCTGATTTTTTCAACAAATGGGCGAATTGTGGTTTGCAAATTATACCAATGGTGTGTGTGTGAGAGAGAGAGTGTGTGTGTGTGTGAGTGAGAGAGAGAGAGAGAGAGAGAGAGAGAGAGAGAGAGAGAGAGAGAGACGTATTACCAAAAATTCGCCTGCTTGTACGTTTGCTTTTACTTCATTATGGAAAGCTACCTGCTATTTAGCTACAAATAAATGTCTTAGATAAGCAATAAATTTTTCAATAAAAAGTATAACGAAACTATAGAATCAATGGTTTTTGTTAGTGTCAGTGTTGAACAATTTGTGGATATTCACTGCTTGTAAGTCATATCATCAATTAAATTAGAATCAAACAAATCATTAATATTAGATTAAAAAAATTCACTTCCTGGGCATTTTTTTTTTTTTTTTGTTTTTGTTTTTTTGTATTCACCTAAATAGCAAGCTGGTGAAGGTTATTCTTCACACTGCGTAGTCTTTACAATGTTTAAATTTTTGACCTGCATCACTCTTGGCAGATAACTCTTCCATTTTGTTATCTAATTAGCATTCATTTGACATTTTGTTGAATAGTAGTACACATTACACAGATAATGCGAGTGCCACTTGTGCCAGCAAGAGCACAATTTTTTGGCATTCAATCACAAAACTTGGAAAATCCAATTTTCAGAGTGGGATCTTTTGCCTTGCAAATTATTATGTATGCTTCATGCAAATTGAAGCAATGTAAATAATGGAAGTTTCCGAAATCCACCAGAACAAAATAAAAGTTAATGGAAAATAGAAAAAAAAAATTAAAGCACTTTTCTTCAATGTAAGTTGATGCATTTTTATTAAATTAAAGCACTGTTTTTCTAATGTTTACATTAGAAAGAATGCAACTACAAGTCCCATTTTAACAACGACAAAAAATGGGGAGGGGATGCCCTCTAAATATGCTCCTGAACAGCTCTAAGTTCCTGATTTTTAAATCTGAACTGTAACATTACACTAAGGACAAATCTGATTGGCTTTTAGAAAAAAAGACTGTCACATTGGCTGAAGCAGTTTTTTTATTTATTGTAAATAAAGCAATAATAATGAATCTTATTTAACCATTATCAGGAAATTAAGCATTAAAAAGGTATCTTATATTGGTAAACATTGAACCCCCACCAAAATGCTACACAATAAACTAATCTAAAAATATATACAGGCATGAATAGTTGTGATACATTCTCTGAAACTTGACTTATTGAAAAGAATTTTTTTGTTGTAATTCTAGATGTTGTTAGGTTGCCACTCCCAAAATTTTATGATATGTCAAGGATATCAAAAAGTTCAACATATAATTTTAAAAAAATAAATTAAAATGCCACTTTTTGAAAACTTAAAATTATTTTTTTTAGTTGAAAGGGAAATTTTATGATGAAATTTTTATTTAAAGCTTGTTTAATAAGCTTTCTATAAAGACCAGAATCAATTAGATGACATATTTTTATCTCAAGATATTAAAAGTTGAATGGTTACAAATTTTCAAAAAATACACAGAAATTCAAAATATTGACCTTTTGTATATTTAAAACAATCTAAAGGAAAATTACAAGAAAAAAAAATGTTACTTTACTACATAAGGACTACCTTCTCACCAATTTTCGTTAAAATCGGAGATGTCAAGGTTGAGTGTTGTGTTGATTTGACAGGGAAATGTCCCATAGGTAAAAGCAGTACGGTGAATTTTAATTTCTTCTGTAAACTTCATGCAGCATGTATCACATCAGCAAGTCACTAATGTGAAATATACTTGACATTTTTACTAAATTTCTGTCTGGATTTCTTTATGGTGAAAAATATAATTATCTCTGAAATCGTTTTGAGCAAGTTACCGATAGAATTATTCTATCCAGGGTTTAAAAATCGGATCTCAAAGAGTGTTTTTCATATTTCAATTTACCACTAAAATTTCGTTTTGGGATATAAGTGAATTTCATTACTTTTATCTTTTAATCACCAGCGAGATACGAAAGGGACAGCAATTTAAAATCCTTACTGAGAGATATTCCTTGTCGGGTTACAAACTAAAATACATAAACAGCCTTATGACAGAAAAAAGAAAAAAAAATTATGTAAGTACACTAAAACTGCAAAGAAGAGATTCGTATCTATTGCTCCCATACTACATATGTTGAATAAATACTACGCACAGTATGCACCTGAAAACTTTTTTTGATTAGGGATAACATTATCAGTGTCGGATAAAACCACATGAACAGAAACTTTTGCCAAAATTTCTGCCTAGCACTTGAAAATTTATGCCCCCTAATAGTCCACCCAGTTCTGAGCAGCTGGTGTCGCCAATGGTTCAACACAGTTATTCAGTTTTATGAATTTGGTACATTCAGAGACCAGCCAACCTTCAAGAATTGCAATCCCTAGAAAATTTTCAGTGAATTTTCAATAATATACACAGGGTGATTCATAAAGAAGTATACAGTTTCAACGCACTATAAAACAAGCACAATGTAAGATATTTTATGTTACCTGTAACAGAATTGTAGGGGAATGTTTCAAGTTTTTTTAGAGACAGTCACAGATATTCTATGTGTGCACCTTTAGTCACACGACACACATCGAGCCAGTAATCCATTTCCTCCCAAACGCGTGGTAAGATATCTGAATCAAGTGCAGCGATAGTGATTGTGATACGCTGTTTCAGCTCCACTACATCAACAGGAAGAGGAGGGGCGAATACCTTGTCCTTTACGTATCCCCACAGGAAAAAGTCACAGGGTGTTAAGTCAGGACTTCTGGGTGACCATTGGGTCAGTGGCGTGCTGTAGTCCGCAGTACGTCCTATCCATCGGAACCACACTGCCGTTTTGACTGACTAGTCATGTGACATGCGTGCTGTCGCCTACGTCACTTCCCTCAGTAGCGGGACACAAACTTTATGAGTACATCTACCTAACGGTTCGCAGTTGGGGTCCGTGTCTTCAACTGTTACTGTTTTACAGCATCTGGAAACTGTATACTTCTTTATGAATCACCCTGTAAAATATTACTCATATCAAATGTATTGATTAAATGCACCAAGCATATTGACTATCACCCTGTATAATATTACTCATATCAAATGTATTGATTAAATGCACCAAACATACTGATTATCACCCTGTATAATATTACTCATATAAAATGTATTGATTAAATGCACCAAACATATTGACTAAAAGCAGCTTCATTATGCAAACACTTTTTTTTATTTTAACTGATTCCACATGCTATAATTAAAATATTTGGCATTATTTTATGCTTACAGTGATTAAATTGCAATTGATACATAATTGTATCATTAGTACATTATTATGCTACACATACAAATCAAAATTTCATTTGTAACTGCAAAATTCTTGCAATATGTCGCAGTAACTTTTAGCTTTAACTTAACTGAGATTCTAACCTTAAAGTTCTGTGCCAACATATTAGAATACCTTTAAAAAGCACAATTTTAAGTCTTATATCATATGAGGTATTTTTCATTTCAAATATATTTTTTTCATTTTTCTCTCCCACTCCCTTTAGCAGCTATTACCAAACCTAATCCTACAGCATTTTTACTGAGTCTTTTATCATCAGGCTGCAAGCACAGAGGTTTGGGGAAGTATAAATGAGTGAAAATGTGATGTAAATTGAACATACAAGCCTGGAGGTCGTTGGGGACATTTATTTGTTCCTCAAAACTGCACTAACCTGAAGATGGCTAACTAAAATTTGTAAAGTATGTCATCCATTTATGTAAATTTTACAGATAACCATAAGCTTGACAGGTATACAAGACTTGAAAACTTTCTCAGAGACATAAATATAAATTTTCCAACTCCATTGGTGGAGCTGGAAAACAGTTTTGGGGGCATTAGCATATGAATTACACTTTCTGTGCAAGAGAACATGAAAATATTATTATTTGGATTGGGGGTTTAATGACCACCATGAGCAACTCGATGGGTTATAAGCAGTCACCCATCCCTAATTTAAGGCCACTAGCTCCAGAGAAGAGAGACAACCAGTGCCGTAAGACAAACACACCATCCATGAGTCAGCAGGATTCAAACCCGGACCCATTTCGGACAAATGATCAGTGCTTAGACCACTGCACCACCGAGGCAGTGAAAATATTATGCAACTTCACTTCCGCTACTTCTTAGCATTTTTGTTTACACAAAAAACTGGGTAAATGTGCAGTTTAGTGTCCTAAATTATATGGCTTTGCTTACGTATGATGGAGAGTCATAGACCTTAACTAAAAGAGACATACAAAGACTGCAGACAACTCAAAGCAGCGTGGAGAGGTGCATGCTTGGTGTAACCAGGAGAGATAAGAAGAGGAACTTGTGGATCAGAAAAATGACAAGAGTGGAAGACATCATGATCAGAGTAAAATCCCTGAAATGGCAATGGGCTGGATATATTGTCAGAAGGACAGACCATCGATGTACAGCCGAAATTTTAGACTGGATTCCAAGGGACAGGAAAAGACCCAGAAGAAGACCACATGGGAGATGGGTGGATGAAATTCGAAAGTATGCAGGACTAACATGGAGGAGACTGGCACAAGACAGACCATTGTGGAAGAGGCTTGGAGAAACCTTCGTCTAGCAGTAGATTGATAATGGTTGACGATGATGATGATGCATTCAGGTATCACAGCACTGCTAAAACAAGAAGTGTAAACACGGGATATTTGCTACCCACATGCCAGCTTTGACTAGATCCCAAGTTACTGATTCAATAAATGTGTAGATTGGCATCCTAAATTAATTAGTCGGAAAAATGTTAGAGCCTGGAAAAAGTATGACATACAGATTTTAGAGTATGGAAATTAATGACAAATGGTGCAGAAATTTCGTATTTTAAATGTCTTTTAAAGATTTTTATCGTAACATTTACCTGTAAGTATGATGCTGTGAAGAGACGCTGTGGTAGGCCTAACGCATATCTACCGAGACGATGTCAAGCTTTGCTCCGTTAAAAGGAAGGTTTGATTAGTAATCAAACCTTCGTAATTAATAATAGAAATTTTTGATTAGTAATCGATTAAATTAAGAAGAAGGTAGTGTAGAACACGCTAATTTACATAAAAAAGTTTAATGCAAATATATATCAGTCATTACTATGGCCTTCATCAGTGTGACTATGATTGGTTTACGTTGCCAGATCGGAAAGGTAAGTTTTATAATAGTAACTCCGGGTGACGTGATGCAATGAGGGATTTCCATGAACCTTCTGCCTACAAACTCATCAGTATCTTCAAAAGAGAAGGATATAGACTTGCCATTCGTTCTTCACCTTCAATTTCTATTATACTCCGTAACGACAGAGACCCAAGACCTCCGCTTTCTTCGCCTGGACTGTATAAAATTCCGATCAAGATTAACGTTGGATTAACCGCATACACAGGAAGTTCATTCCAAAAAAAATTCTCTTAAGACTTCAGGAACACAAATCTGATGTGAAATTTGGAAAACCTTCATCTGCTTTGTCTCTTCTTACCATGGCTGACACTTCTGCTATTCCACTTTGGTCCGATACTAAAAAGTTGGCTCCCTTCCAAAATCGGTATGCTTTGAGGTTTAGAGAAAGTTTGGAAATTTTATTTTCCAAAAATTTCAACTCTGAGCTCCCCATTTTCATTCCTTACATCTGGAAATTCCTCATTGCATCACGTCACCCGGAGTTACCATAATAAAACTTACCTTTCCAATCTGGCAACGTAAACCAATCGTAGTCACACTGATGAAAGCCATAGTAATGGCTGAAATAAATTTGCATTAAACTTTTATACGTAACTTAGCGTGTTCTACACTACCTTCTTCTTAATTTGTTTGTTAGTTACATGCATTGCCTACCACTCATTTAGTAATCGATTAACTTTTGTTTTCACATGTTTTACATTTCCATTTAACATACATATATATATCACTAAACTGTTATTCAGAGGTTAGCTCCTCACAGAAAGAACTCACTGTTGCTGTATCAGACGTCTCCTTTTACAGCGATCTTGACACACAGCTCCAGCTTCACTAACATCCATCACACGCCGCACACAAGACCTTTTGTACTTCTTACTCATTACCTTTTTCTCATGCAAACATTCCTTAATCAGGTTCTCCCGTGATTTTCTTGGTTTTCCTCTACCTTTATTTCCTGCCACTTGGGCTGGATAAATTCTCTTAGTAAGCATCTCATCACTCATTATGGCCAAACCAACTAAGAATATTAGTCTCCAGCTCACTAACATTTTGCCTCACATTACACATCTGCAACACATCTTCATTCCTCACATGATTAAAGCATATGTCTTACCACAAAAACCCCATAAGTAACACATCTTCCCAGCACACAAACAACTCCTATGCCTTTCTGCAGAACCCAAGTTTCACTGTCGTACATCAGATTAGGAACAATTACACTTTCACATACAGCAATTCAGGAGTTTCTTGAGAACCCATCATTCCTGTGAAATTCTTTTACAGCAGCTATCACTTTTACTGAAGAGTTCACTCGCCTACTAATTTCGGCTAACTTTCCAAAAGTGGCCCGCTCCGATAGATGGCGCCACGGTAGTACTCCTCCTTTCACGTTAAATGTGTTATAGCTACTTACGTCACTTTGCTCTCTTGGTACATGGTTTTTTATGCTCACATTCCTATGGATATAGTAGGAAGGCTTGGTGGTGATGGAATCATCGTCGAAGTGGTCGAATCCAAAGTGGGAAAACGCAAGTACAACTGTGGTCGTCTCGTCGAGAGCACCTGGATTCTTGGCATCTTTGAAAGAGATACCAAGCGGTTCAGGGTGGAGATCTGTTTTGATAACAACAGATCTGCAGAGACATTCCTGGCCCCCATCATCAAACATGTTGAGCCAGGAACAACCATTATGACGGACCAGTGGGCATATTATGGAATATTTATTCCGACGGAATTGCCGTCTTTCCTCAGAACATTGCTTTGAAGTCCTGATTCATGCGATCAGGAAGTTCTTCCCTGGCAGATAAAACTTTTCTTGCTTTTATTCTGCTAGGTAGAGTTTCATATTCATGAGGAAAACTTATTCTTCCGTCATAATAAATATTTCACACATATGCCACAATGTACATTCATAAAGGTCCTTTTAAGGGCCACCTTTAATCCATATTATTCACTTCCTTTGCCACTTTCACAACGTAGCGATAACGTGTCGCCATCTATTGTTGCTTCAGAAAACTATTTCTGGGCCACATTTTGAAGGTTTACCCTATTTTCACCATCTAATTTGTTCTCTCTGCCAAACATACTTCCCAAATATACAAACTCATTTACCTGATTGATGATGGTGCCATTTAAACATCCTGCATTCAGTACTAACAGTTCCTTGCTCAAAAACCATTACTTCAATACACAAAAGCTTGTATCTCACATTTTAAGGTAATGATGATGCAGAAATTAGTGTAAAATGGTATGAGATGATGAAATTGGTATTTGAGAAATTTAGTGATTCTGCCATGTTCTTTTACTTGAAGTCTTCCCCCTTAGTCACTAAACACCCAGGAGGCTAATTCCATCAGATGCATGCATCCCGTAGCTGACTGTAAATAACATTTGGGGCAAAACTACTATGGTTCCAATTTCTGAACCTAGAACATAATTAAAGAAGTGATATTCTTCTGTTCTTGGCACTCCATAACAATAATACAAATTCCAATGATTAGCAGTGAAATAGAACACGACGACTGTCTTTTTTTCTTGTAACTGGAAATTCCGAACTTTTTTATTTTTAAATTCAGTTGCTCGGACCGGTCAACTAGATTTCTTACTTACCTGCCCAGGCCAATAATTTACATGCTCCGGGCATGCCATTTTTCAAGCCATGATGACCCTTGTAAAAGGTACATGATCATAACAAGATATACACGTTTCCAATAACAAAAAGTGTGACCTGAAACTGCATTTCATTTCATGCAGGATGTGTAAAAGATGAATTTTTGTCATTGTCCAATGAGTCTCCATACATTGCAATTAGATGTGGGTTTCTTTGATCACATTTTACACTGCTGCAGTTAAGATGGTATCTCTTTGTAAATTGTTTGAAGCACACATCACACTAGTGAGGCTTTTCACCAGTGTGAACAAGCAAATGCCTTGAAAGATCATCTTTCCAAAGAAATGGTTTGCAGCATAGATCACATTGGTAAGACTTTTCACCTTTGTGAACAAGCATATGTTTTAGAAGATAACGTTTCCCAGTAAATTGTTTGCAGCATATGTCACATTAGTGGGGCTCATCACCTGTATGAACGAGCATGTGCTTTGAAAGGTCAACTTTCCAAAAAAACTGTTTGCAGCATACATCACATTCATGAGGCTTTTCACCTGTGTGAGACATCATATGATCTGCAAGAGAACTTCTCCAAGCAAACTCTTTGTAGCATACATCACATTTGTAAGGTTTCTCACCTGTGTGAATACGCATGTGCTTTGTAAGATAACCTTTCATCGTAAATGTATTGGAGCACACTTCACATTGGTGAGGTTTTTCACCAGTGTGAACATACATATGAATTCCAAGAGAATTTTTGTTAGCAAATTGTTTGGAGCATACATCACACTGGTGAGGCCTTATATCTGTGTGAAGGAGCATATGTCTTGAAAGACCACCTTTATAAGCAAATCGTTTGCAGCATACATCACACTGGAGATATTTCTTATCTGCATGGACAAGCATATGATTTAAAAGATGGTGTTTATGAGCAAATTTTTGGCAGCATACATCACACTAGTGAGGTTTTTCACCTGTGTGAACAAGCATATGCTTTGTAAGATGAACTTTCACAGAAAATTGTCTGGAGCATATATCACATTGGTGGGGCTTATCACCTGTGTGAACAAGCATGTGCTTTGAAAGATTACCTTTCTGACGAAATGATTTGGAGCACACAACACATTGGTGAGGTTTTTCACCTGTGTGGAGGAGCACATGCCTTAAAAGAGAACTTCTGCGTGAAAACTGTTTGCAGCACATGTTACATTGGTGAGATTTTTCACCTGTGCGAAAGAGAATAAGCTTTGGAAGACAAGCTTTTTGAGCCAATTTTTCTGAACATACATCACTCTCATAGTGTTTCTCATTTGCATGAACCAACATATGCTTTGAAAGATGATTTGTTTTTCCAAACTTCTTGGAGCATTGAACGTACTGGTAACGTTTCTCACCTGAGTTAAGAAGCCTACATTTTGAAAAGTTGCATTTTTCTCTGAACTGCTTAGTACATATATCATAGTAATAAGGTTGTCCTTCATCATGGGTTTTCATAAGACTTTACCTTCCTGTGCAAATTTCTTGAGGCACACATCACACTGGAAAGATTTATCACTTGTATGAAGTTCCGCGTGCCTAGCAAACCTGGATTCTTCTGTGAATTTCTGGAAACATATTTCACATTTCCAAAGATCTGGAACAACGTTCATTGAAGTACCAAGCTTCATTTTCAGCTTCTGCTGCAATGAATTCCTGAGCGACTTGCTCTAAAGAATGTTCTTGCACTGGCTCCATGGTGAAACACTTACAGTTGTCATTCATTCAGAAGATAGCCTGCCCCCTTCACTTAAATTTTACATTGTGTACTTACAAAGAAAGAAGTCATATTGTTAAGTCTGATATCTACGGAAATATTACGAATGCTTTATATCTCCTTCAAGCATGCAACATGAGAAACAGAGAAGACACCATGTATGTTTTAAACACATATTTTCTAAAATGGCAGTGCAACAGATTTTAGAGCACAGGTAAAGAAAGATAAAATTCAGGTCTGTAACCTTATGATTACAAAAACAGATTTTTTTCTTATGGAGAATCAGCAATATAAGTTCTTACACACTATACAGATAATAGCCCTGTGTAGGCTATGATCAGCTTGGTAAATCTATTTGCAGCACTCTTAAAATTTTCCAGTACCATACTAATTATTTCGAATACAATTATTTTGGTGCACGTCAAGGTCATAAAGAACTTCTTACGCAAACACAATGAAAAATGAAATGAAAGGCAGTGATCCATGGTATCTGTATTATCGATAGTACCCGCTGATTTTATCTCAGTTCCAGTCGATTAAAATCTACTACCAATTTTTAACGATCACCGTGAGCAACTCAATGGGCTATAAGCAGTCGCCCATCTCGAATTTAGGATCACTAGTTCCAGGGAAGGGAAAGAGCCCATGCCGTAAGACAAACACGACATCCATGTCACACCGAGATTCGAACCCGGACCCTTCTCGGACTAATGGTCATAAGCAAGCGCTTAGACCACAGAGCCACCAGGGCGGCTTGAGTTTATGATTCAATGATTTTGTTATTGCATTACTCCTCACTGTTGACTAATTCTGAGATTATAACGTATTGTAAAAAATTATATAACTAAAGAACGGAAAAGACAACATATTACTACAACAAAAGAATGGGAAAATGGCATAACTAGCAGTGCCGAAGCGTGGCTTTGTAAGTGTTTCTGATATTTCGTGTATCAGAAACAGGGGCGGCCGGTCAGAGGAGGCAACCTTTAAGATACATAGACTGGAAAACCGTAAGTTAATCGGGCGACATTTGAGGCGTTTGTGTTTATATCAATCACATCCATTTTTTTTTTATGTATAACCAGTAAGATTTCATTTCTTGTTTTTATAAATAATGTGTATATATTGTAAAGTATTTCAGAAAATAATATAACCAAATTTAATGAGCTAAATAGATTTTTTAAACGGTTATATCTTGCGTAGCGTACGGATGTACCAATAAACAAACAACTGGCCAGCAGACACTTTCATTTCGTAGGTTTCCTCATAATAATTTTGATACTTTGGGGAAGTGGGTAAATGCTCTAAGATGTGCTAACTGGAAACGAAACTAAGCCAAGCCAAAATCTGACGGTTGCCATTTAGCAAGAGGTATCCACGCACCTTTGCGGTCTCACTATACCAGTATCCCTGACTGGAAATGGAAAAGAGAAGTGCGACGACTAAGTTGTACTGAAGAAAAAAAAAGCATGAGAAAAAGAAAAGGAAACATATTCATATTTTCATCCGGATTTAAGTGCTAGTCACAGCAATGTTGCTGTGACTTACAGTTTCAATTTAGGCTTCTCACCTTACACGAATGTCAACAAAACAATCTTTAGGTTCAGGACGGTCAACCAGTAAAGGAATGTTGGTGATTCACTAGATCTTTTTTTCACCTACTTTTGAAGGTTGATGACTTTGTCAGTAACTGGTGCATGCACTATTCTGGCTTTTTTTACGTGTGTTACTTTCATACAAGCAAGTGCAAATGTTTCAGACATTATCCCCGAGTTGGTAGTGATATAGGACAAGCCCGATCCTTCCAAGTAATATCCAGAAAGTTTGAGGAACGCTTGCTCAATGTGGAATTGCCAAAATAGAATAACAAGGTTGCTTTCTCCATACAAATCTGGCCAGTTCCACTGTAACAATTTAGCCAAAGAGTAGAGCGGCTGGTCCACTGTAATCACAGGGACTTGGATTAACATGTCTAGTGTTGTTTATAGTTATGTTAATGCCATGTCTAAGTCATCATCATCATCATCAACCATTATCAATCCACTGCTGGACGAAAGTCTCCCCAAGTTTCCTCCACAACGGTCTGTCTTGTGCCAGTCTCCTCCATGTCACACCCACATACTTTTGAATTTCATCCACCCATCTTCCATGTGGTCTTCTTCTGGGTCTTTTCCTGTCCTTTGGGATCCAATCTAAAATTTCGGCTGTCCATCGATGGTCTGTCCTTCTGGCAGTATGTTGAGCCCATTGCCATTTCAGGGATTTAACTCTGATCATGTTGTCTTCCACTCTTGTCATTTTTCGGATCCACGAGTTCCTCCTCTTATCTCTCCTGGTTACACCAAGCATGCACCTCTCCATGCTGTTTTGAGTTGTCTGCAGCCTTTGTATGTCTCTTTTAGTTAAGGTCCACGTCTCTGCACCATACGTAAGCACTGGAAGGATGCATTGATCAAACACTTTTCTTTTAAGACATAATGACATATTGCTCTTGAAAATTATGCTGTTTCTTCCAAAAGCTCTCCAGGCAAGTTTTGTACGCTGATTAATTTCTTCATCAATGTGACCCTCACTTGATATCTGTTGTCCAAGATAAACGTACGTGTCTGTTATCTCCAGCTTTTCTCCATCAACCGATAAATCTTCATTTCAAGTAAACGCATTAAACATTACTTTTGTCTTCTGAAAGTTCATTTTTAATCCCACTTCTTTACTCTTGTCAGCAAGTTCCTGGATCATACTCTGCAGCTCTGATGGGGTAGTTGCAAAAATGACTACGTCATCAGCAAAACGAAGGTGGGTTAGATAATCTCCATTAATCTTATCCCTTTGTTTTCCCAGCTCAGCGACTGAAAGACACCCTCCAATGTGGCATTAAAGAGCTTTGGAGATATGGTGTCACCTTGTCTCACTCCCATTCCAATTTTTATGTGTGTTGTATTTTAAAACAGCCGAATCTTTGCACTTGCATTTTCATTGATATTATTAATACTATTAATGTATGCATCTTCAACACTGCAAGATTTCAGAGCCATTGTAACTGCTGATGGTTTCACCGAATCAAAGGCTTTTTCATAATCGATAAAAGCCATGCACAATGGAAGTTCATATTCCCTCGCTCATTCAATTAGTTCTCTCAGTACGTGGATATGATCTATTGTGCTGTAGCCACTCCTGAATCCAGCTTGTTCTCTCGGTTGAGCCATGTCCAGTGTCACCTTCATGCAGTGTGAAAGAACTTTAGTGAAGATTTTATAAACCACTGATAGGAGGCCGATAGGTCTGTAGTTCCCGAGATCCTCAATGTCACCTTTTTTATGTAGCAAGATCATTGTAGCGTTGTTCCAATCCTAAGGAATCTTCCCTTCATTAAGGCATCGAGTGAAAATTTGGGCGAGTACTGTTTCAATTTCTCCACTTGCTTCTTGTATGATGTCTACAGTAATTCCATCTTCTCCTGGAGCTTTTCCCCGCTTCATGTTCTCGATTGCATGTGCAACTTCTGCTGGGAGGACTGGGAGAACTCTGGTACTGGTACCTTTCATGATGTCTGGAGTACATGTATCATCCTTTTCATATAATTTGGAGTAGAAATCTTTCACTCTTGTCAAAATTTTGCCTCTATTTCTTGTTACAGAACCATCTTCTTTTCTCAGTGCCATAATCTGTTTTCTTCCCTTACTGAGATGTCCCTTTGCTATCTTTAGGCTTTGGTTGTTTTCAATTGCTTTCCTTACTAGTTCACAGTTGAATTTCCTTACGTCTTCAGTGATACTTTTTCATACTGTCTTGCATAGCTCTATATATTCCACTTTGGAAGTCACATCTTCTTTAGTTGTCCTCATCTCTCTTCTTTTTTGCATCAACATTTTGGTTTTTCCTGATAATTTGTTCACATGCTACTTGTTCTTAGACCCAGCTAATTCTGTTGCTGTTTCCATAAGAGCTTTGGTTACTTTTCTGTTAACTTAAGAAATATCCACTTCTTCTAATGTTAGGCCTTCTAAAGCAGAGAATTTGTTCTTCAGTTCCAACTTGAAGGTATTATGATGTTTTTTAAGGCTGGTTATGTCAATACATTTTGTTTGTCTTATGAGCTTGCTACGTTCGAGTTTAGTGTTGAGGTGCATCTTACATCTCACCAATCTATGGTCACTACCTGTGTTGAACTTGTTTAGCACACTGCAGTCTTCTATGATGAATTTTTTGTTACACATAATAAAATCAATTTCACTTGTCGTCCCATTTGGATGTCTCCATGTCCATTTCCTGTGTGGATTTTTCTTGAAAAAGGAGTTCAAGATGAAAAACCCTTCTGCCTCTGCAAACTCTACGAGAGTATTTCCACGTTGGTTTCTGTTGCCGTGACCGAATTTACCTACTGAAGTTTCATTCTGTTGCCGTTGCCCTATTTTTGCATTGAAATCTCCCATAATTATCTTTAAGTGCTGCTTACCTTTATTATTCAGATGATGAATTTCCTCATAAAATTCTTCAATTTCTTCTTCAGGATGACTTGTGGTGGGTGCATAAGTTTGAATAATCTGAGCCTGGTATCTTTTCGAGAGTTGGATAACAAGTCGTGCAGCTCTGTCAGAGGAACTTTCAACTTCTACCACTTTATCCTTCAGTTTCTTGTTTATTATAAATCCAACACCACTAGTTCTGCCAGTATCTGTCCCACGATAGTAGAAGAGATGTCCACTTTTCAGTTCAATGAGATCTTCTCCTTTTCTCCTTACCTCACTTAGCCCCACGATGTCCCACTTGATCCTTTGTAGTTCCTCTTCCAGTTCAAGAAGCCTTGAATCAGAAGATAGGGAGCGTCCAAGGTCAGCATCAGATGGCAGCCTAGTCCGGTCCTCTGGGTATTCTTAGCACCCTCTGCCTTCATGTCGCACTGGCCACTGTCTTGGCCAGGTACATTCCACCTGCCGGAGACTGAGGGCCAAGATTTAAGTTGTGGAGTCATGTCTAAGTATTGATACAGAACTGGAGGTCTCATCAAAAAATGGGAGAAGATTTTGAACTACAGGAGTAACAGCTTGAGGCTTTGGTGGCATGGAACCCTGACCAAGATAGATTCAGAGGAACTACACTACTTTCTGGTAACTTGAAATTTGTGACGTGGCTTAGCCATTCATTTTCTCTCAACTACTTTTGTGTTACACCTTCTACGGCTAGTAACTTCTCCGATGTTTCCAAAGTAGGACTGGTAACCTGAGGCGTTTTGCTAGGAAGAACAGCAGTTTTTACTAAGATATAGAAGTCTGGCAGATCGGGCAATGCATGCCCATCTTTTGGGATACTCGAAAGATCCCTTTTGTATGATCGAACAGCTCCTGCATTAGTGGGCGTTGGTAGCTGGCACTTTGAAATGTTAGTGCTGTGGAATGGGTTTCAGATGTAGAAGACGACAGGTTGTGGTCAATATTATCATACGCATTCAACATGAATAACCCTCTGAAATTGGCAGAACAGAGGACTCCCTCCTTCTTGTAACATTCTACTACATCTTGACAAAGTCCTGTGGTGATTTCAGTCAGACGGTTGTGCGAAATGGATGATCCTAAATTGTGACTTCGTTAATAATAGTTTCATTACGGGTTATGCCATAAGTAGACAAAGCCTTATGAATACAAAGGGATGGTTCATACAGTGCGTGTAAAAATTATAAGACCACAGCACGATCATATAACTGAGGGTCATTTAATATCTCAAATCATTTGTCCAGGCAATACTGAGGACATGGAGACATCGGGATAGTATACGAACATAGTGTCAACAGATAGCACCGCTGCTGCACAGAGCAGCGTAGGAAAAAACGGAAAACAAGGTGTGTAAAAATTATAAGACCACACCGTCCACACGGCAAAATAAACGAAATAGAACAAACTAATATTTAATATAGCTGCCCTTTGTGGTTATGATATGAAATACTCTTTCAGTCATGGATGCTATAAAAGAAGACACAGTTTTGTGTGAAATTTGTGCCCATGCTAGACAAACAGCGGTTTTCAAATCGTTCACTGATGAAAACTGTTGACTGTGCGCATAAACGTCTCTCGTGACGATGCCCCATAGGTTTTCAATAGGATTCAAATCCGGACTGAGGGCTGGCCAGTGCATTCGTCGTATTTGCTTGTGATTAAACCAGTTTACGGTGTCTGGGGAGACATGACAAGACGCGTTGTCTTGTTGAAAGATCCATTCATGTCCCCTGAAACGGCTGACAAATGGTATCGAATACGTTTCAAGAAGAGACTGATAGCGCTGTGAGTTTAACCGATGGTTTACGAAAGCAACAGCAGTCTTACCTTTTGCACAAAATGCAACCCACACAATCACCGAGCCTCCACCTGCAATACGACTAAATAAATGTCGCTTCTCCTTACGTAAGTCGTGCCAATACTACGCATAGCCATCTGGTCCATCGAGGTTGAACTTCTTTTCGTCGGAAAATACCAATTACCATTCTCGGTCCCAGGACATGTGTTTTTTCGCCCATTCCAGCCGTTCTATTTTATGCCTTGGCTTCAGTTGAGGTTTACGTTGAAATTTACGTCGGACAAGACAAGGGTGTCGTTTAATATAATTGCACACCATTTTGACACATATGGGAGTTGACGTTGCAGCCATTACATCTCGTGCTAACAGAATGATTTGAAACAAAGCGATGCAGTCATCCCTGTGCTCTCATAGACAGTTTCAATGGTCGTCCAGGCCATCGTTTAGAACGATAAGGATCACCTTTCCTCAGAACATTAGAAATGGCTGTTTTTGACCTTCCCACTGCAGCCGCAAGTTTCCTCTGCGACTTTTTTGCATACAGTAAATAAATTTTGCGGTTTTCACTTTTTGACAGTTCCGTTCCTCGCAGTATTATGATTTCCTCGGCGTTTGCTTCGTGTCGCCGGTGCTGTTGCACTGCTCTTAACTGGGTAACCCTGTATGTTAACATTCCGACCTATTTTGCATAACTAACTCGACATGTCTTCTCGTTTACAGTAGCTGTCTTATACTTATTACACACCTATTCCTGTTTTTTGCTTTTATTAACTGCCTTCTTCAGATGCTGTCCTGCCGCTATTAGTTTTATATGTCTCCCACATACAGGGGTTGTTCAAAATAATGGAAACACCTTGAAACAATAGGTGTTACGCACCTAAAATGGTGTGGGAGCACGCTTGGCATTTAAAACTGCTTGAATCCTCCTTGGAATGGACGCATACAAGTCCTTGATGGTGGCAAGTGGTATGTTGTACCATTCTCCTAGCAGAAACTGCTCCAATTCCTGTAGAGATGCCGGAGGAGGATAATGGGATCGCACTCTGTTTTCCAACACAGACCACAGGGGCTCAATGATGTTTAAGTCCGGTGATTGTGCAGGCCAGAGAAGGTGTGCAAATTCATCCTCATGTTCCTCAAACCATGACTGAACAATTCGACTTCTGTGAATCGGGGCATTATCATCTTGAAAGGTGCAATCTCCTGACAGAAACAATGTCTGCACCATTGAATGCGCGTGGTCGGCCAAAAGGGTGACATAGTCACCGTTGGTGATTCATCTGTGTAAGGTGATAATGGGACCTGCTGCAAACCACGAGATCAAGGCCCAAAACATTACGGAACCGCCTCTATGCTTCACAGTAGGGAAGGAGACAGTGTGTTGTAAACTTCTGCAGGGGATATCCACATGTAAACCCGTCCTGTGATGGGGAATAGTGAGAAACTTGATTCATTGGAAAACAAGACATGTTTCCATTGATCCGCAGTCCACGTTTTATGTTCCTGGCACCACTGTAGTCTCCGTTTCATATTCATCTGTGACACCAGGAGTTCTGCAATCGCAGCTCTGCCGTAAATATTTTGCTTGTGCAATTCCCTTTGCAGGGTATGGGTCGACACTGGGTTTTGGAGATGTGCATTAAGCTCAACAGTCAGTTTCGTCGCCGAGGTCTTCCTCCTTGCGATCACAATCCTCTTGAATGTCCTCCTGTCTCTCGCAGTGTTTGGTTCTCCTTCCACAGTTGTCTCACAGATGATGTTGTGCCGTGAACATTGTATGCTGTCATGACCTTCGACACGCTACCTCTCGATACCCTAATTACCTGTGCAACTGTGGTTACCGACGCACCAACCAGACGGGCTCATACAATCTGCCCTCTTTGGAACATCGACAGGTCAGTCATTGTGCCTTCACCTGGAATGAAATTATGCAAACACCGATTTACAGTGCAATCACACTGACCTTTGAGACTATAAGCAACACTTTTTTACAAAAAAAATTGTAGCTACATGTTCGTTTTACTCGAAAAGCAGCACATACCAAAGTCATTGTTTTCAGCGAGGTGTTTCCATTATTTTGGACAACCCCTGTATATGCAAATTCAGGCGACGCTTGTATGCTGCTGTGTTGCATCTTTATGGGTATAGCGCAGAAATCTGTGTGGTCTTATAATTTTTACACGGACTGTATGTTTTCTTCTGTTGGACTTTATTTCCACTTGGACCTTTTTTTTTTGTGATTGAAAAGTATTAGCTTAGCGATGGTTAAAGCTGGTTGTGTAGACTTGCAGTCTTTCACTTCAGTACTTCCATAAAGCAATAAATTTAACGTTGCAAGCAAACCCAAGAGAACTGAGGATTTCTGGCAATCAGTATCAAAGCTTTCATTGACATTAGTAGCAGACTGAAACATCTTTATCAAGCTCATAAGCCTTGTTACTTGTGAAAAGTTAAGCTATCCTAAACAGCGGATTACTCACAGTGAAATTTTTAATGAAGCGTTTCTCAGACACTGTATATTAAATTTCATGTTCTTCTTGTCAGACATTGGCAAAACATCTGAAACAAACCTGGATTTATTTATTTTTCAAAACAAAATATAAGTCCAGACAAATAGTTAATATGGAAACAGACTGGGGTTAAAAAACACATCTAAAAACTTCTCATTGTTGCCCGCTAGGCAATGTACTTAAACATGGAACGAATGCTGAACATTAAATAAAAGAAAAATTATAGATGTTTCGCTCTTTGGGAAAAGAACGTAGAAGTTAATGCACAACTTATCGATTTAGATATGCAATTCGTTTCCCCTTTTTTGGAAATTAAATATCGAAGGAATACTACCAGGTTTTAACCGCCTTCTATTCTTAGTGCTACAATATTCAAAATCGTCCTCGTTAAAATGGGAAGAACACATTCGAGAACGCACACTGGAGTGGAAATCATGGCGTTTCATTTTACCCAGCCACTTCCTTTAACAGTTTCGGCCTTTGCAGAGGAAAATTGTGGGGAAATATTCCTTCTACTGTACATTTTAGGTGACAGGATTTATTAGCGCAACCATACGATGAGAAAATGTTAGGCATGTGGTTAATAAGTTTACGAAAATCGCGATTTTCCTGAACCTCTGCAACGTAAGCAATGGGAAAACGCATGTGAACAAACTATTGCTGGTCCGCAGACACGGAAATGTTTTTCCATGATGCAATGCGAAGTAAATAAGGTCCACTGATATATTTTTGGGGTTCCTATCTTAAATGACTTACATAGGCCTAAAGTAAACCTGAGAAGAGTGGCACCTTCTTATCACAAATTGCCGGATCTTAATGGTTTTTTTATGCGAGCAGCCCCCACTACTATTCCTATCTTTCTTGGTAACACCAAGCATGCATCTCTCCATGTTTTTTTCAGTTGTCTACACTCTGTGTATGTTTTTTGTAGTTAAGGTCCACGTTTCTGCTCCATAGGTAAGCAGTGGAAGGATGCAATGATTAAACACTTTTCTTTTAAGACATAATGATATATTGCTCTTACAAATTGTACTGTTTCCTTTAAAAGCTCTCCAACCAAGTTTTATATGCCGGTTCATTTCTTCATCAAAGTGATTCCACTTGATATCTGCTGCTCAAGGTAAATGTTGGTATTGGTTATCGCCAGCTTTCCCCATCAATCGATAAATCTTCATTTCTTGTAAAAGTATTGAACATCAGTTTTGTCTTTTGAAAGTTCATATTTAATCCCACTTTTTTACTCTTGTCATCAAGAGTAAAGAAGATGGAGTAGTTGCATTGCAACTACCCCTTCAGTGTATGATCCAGGAACTTGCTGACAAGAGTAAAGAAGTGGGATTAAAAATGAACTTTTAGAAGACAAAACTGATGTACAATACTTTTGCAAGGAATGACAATTTATCGATTGATGGGGAAAAGCTGGGGATAACCAATAATTAAAATTTATATAAATAGTGACATTAATATTGAAAACAAAACTGTTGGAGACTTAAAACATTTCAAACATAAAAAAGCTAGAAAAATCAATTTTATCTGAAACTACATGATTTTTCTTTTAAGACATAAGGATATATTGCTCTTTTCTTTTAAGACATAATGCTTGCATTCTTGTACCTATACTTCGATTCACCCTAAGACAACACTGAAAGGGAAGGTAAGTGAAACCTATCGCCACAACTAAAACTAGTTCCCAACATTTTCTGTGAAAACCATTGCATTTATTGCTCAGAAATACATATTGCCCCAGCTGTTTACTTACAAGTACATACAGTTATTTTAGACAAATCTAAAAATGATCTATTTTCAGAAATTAAGTTTTAAAATCAGACCAACACACACATGCGTAGATATGCAGTGTTTGGGAGACAAGGATGCCAATGAGTTGATAGGGGAAGTGATGTGGATGAACATAACTCTCAGCCATCCCCGAAGGCTCAGTGTACCTTAAACTGCAGTGTCATCTTAGGGTGAATAGAAGTATAGTGTTGCCAACTTGGGAGGAAAAGTCACTAAATTTAGGAGAGTTTTTGATTGGAGTTAGCAACAAAAACTAATATTTAAGGATTTGCGAATTTCCTTAAAGGATTTAGTTATGTTTTTAATGATATCATTTTTTTTATATTTATGAGTTGAAGCATTTAAAATATGGTTTATAAATCAGGAGAATACAGTTTTCACTTTCCTTAGTTCTCATAACTGTAACCATGAACATTAAGGCTTGCAGCATGCAATTTCCTTTTCCTCCCATCTTTGTTTTTATTGAGGATAGGAAGCTTGCTTGTACTCAAAGAGTTTACATTTGCAGAAATATTGTATAACTAAAACAAAAGTATTATATTATCTAAATCAAAATATAGGCACCAAATAACATTTTTTTTTATTTTTAAAAGAATAATTTCTTTTACAATACTGTAATTTATTGGTCCACTGCATTTTGCATTCTAAGTTTTTTTAGCTAGTATTCTTAACCATTTAAAAGTTGTTATTGTATTTTCTCACCCTAAGTACAATATTGAAGCCATATTAGGCAACAGTGATACCACATTCACTTATTTTTTATATTATTAATTCAAAGTCAAATAAATAAATAATAATTATAATAATGCATCACCAAATTTTATATGGAACACAGCTAATTATAGAAGCTTAACATGATTTTAAAATCTTAGGGGATTATTTTTTCACTTCTGGAGACTTTATTAGCTGACTTGAAGACTTTCGGAATGACTGAAGTGGCAACACTGCTTGTACGGGGTTTTTTTTTTTTGGGGGGGGGGGGTCTGTGAGCAATAGACTTACTATTGACATAAGCACTTCTTATTGTAGTACTCTCGTTGGTACATCAATTTTCTGTTCTACACGTTATTTACAATTCAGATGCATGCCGCGTGTTCCAAGTTCTAGATATAATTTTTCAATTATGATTGCACACTATAGATATCATGAAATAAAACATCAATAAGGCTTACTCTGTTACTCATCCACCATGAAGTTCCCTCATCGCGTGATTCGCCATTCTTTCAATCCATTTCTACCTGTTGGTACAAATGTGCTCGAAAGTTGACTTCGCATATTTAAATTTAATATATATGACTGTTAGTAAATGAAACTCTAAAAATGGATTGCGTAGGCCCAAAATCAATTATTTACAAACTTTTTTCTAAAAACAGGGGGAAGATAGGTTCTCCTTCATATAAAAATAAAAGGCATTCTGCTTCAACACATTTCTGTGGTAGCACTCCATTCACTCTGTATAAGTATATCAGTTGACGTGAACCACTCAAGTGCAAAGTCATACAAACAAAAGGACGATGTCCAAGCCAAGGGTTAAGCAAAATATGCAACTCAAAAAGACAGTTTCTTAAGAAGAAATAAATAGAAATATCTCCCTTACGGATGAAGATATCCAAGAACGCTAATAAAATTCTTCCAAAAGCCAATTGTAACCTACCTAACAGCATATTAATCTAAGAAACTCGACCCCTGACACCTTGGAACCACACTGCTGTACTGTTTCACATGTTATGTTCTGTAGTGTCTTCAATGCAGGTCACGCTATGCAACAAACAAAAAGTACAATGTTAACATCGATATCATTAACATGAATAATTATTATAAAAAATGCTTAAACTTACTGTGGTATTGTCCTAATATATACAGTATATTAGTTCTCCTGTAGAGCAGCAATTATATTCCTGCCACTTGCACATGGGTTAACATATTTGTTTTTAACCACTGATGCTTAATTATTATCATTGTGGGTTAATAGTTGCCCCTATATGATAGAAGTTAAATAGCTTCTTGAAAAAAGCAATCGGATAAAATATGGCTTTGTTGAGATAGGAATGCAAATAATAAAACCAATGGTCTGTTGTCACTTGCAGACAGACGTATGCAGCAAATGAAATAAAAACAAATCAGAAGTCAATTATATAAAACCAGGAATGCAATACAATGAAGAACTGATAAAATAGAATAAAACTTCAAAAAACTCTAAACTTCAAATGAGCATAGTGTATATCTTACACTTGGATGCATCCAAACTAGTTTCAACAGCATTAAATATCACTGCCAGCTTCAGTGGTGCCATTTTTGCCAATTATATGGCCTGTTGTACAAAGTGAAACGATGACCTTCACAACCTCTCGAGGAACATGTTGTTACACATAGTATTAACCCACAATGATAATAACTAAGCATCAGTGGTTGTTGAGGAACTGGTTAGAAACAAATACGTTAACCCATGTGCAAGTAACAGGAATATAAATGCTGCTCTACAGAAGAACTAACATTTACACTAGGACAATACCACAGTTAAGCTCAAGCATTTTTTATAATAATTATTCATATTACTGATATCGTCGTTAACATTGTACTTTTAGTAATTAATGACTTCATGGCTTCCTCTTATTACTTTCAGTATTATAAATATTTAACAGGAATTATCGAGGATAAATTTATTAGGTACATTACCTCTCAAATTTTCGATCTAAACACTAGATCTTTGTCAGGAGTTCTTGCTTCCTTCTACTTCCACAGGTCTGGTGACCAAGCCTGATGGATTTTCCACCCAGCATGGTCATTTACAAGACACAAGGTGGCAACATCAATGACCATGCTGGGTGGAAAATCCATCAGGCTTGGTCACCAGACCTGTGGAAGTAGAAGGAAGCAAGAACTCCTGACAAAGATCTAGTGTTTAGATCGAAAATTTGAGAGGTAATGTACCTAATAAATTTATCCTCGATAATTTCCATTAAATATTTATAATACTGATTGTACTTTTGTTTGTTGCATAGTGTGACCTGCATTGAAAGATAGTACAGAACATAACATGTGAAACAGTACTTATGGAAATAGCAAGTCTATTGTTCTTGCAAATAGGTTGGCCATGTAAATTATTTGGTTATACTCGAATTTCACCCAAATATTGTAATAACTGCTTGTACCTTCAGCTTTCAGTTTATAGAAACCTTTTTATTTAATGTGAAAAAATATTATTTAAGAATTCTTTGTTTAATTTTTAACAATTCACTTACATAGGTGCCCACGTGAAAGACTTTTTGGCTAAAAAGTTTTGGAGATACACTGGGAATGATACATGGTCATATTGCTATCCTGTGCATCAGGGTTTGACAAACGTGTATACCTTCAGCTTTGAGTTTCAGTAAACAAAATTTATTTTGGTAATGTGAAAAAATATTATTTCAGAATTCTTTTCTATAGTTTTTAACAAATCATCGATATATTAGCCCACATGTCAGCCTGGCTAAACAACTTTTGGAGATATGCAGGAATACATATATATAGGCGCCAACTTTTCATGAACGCCACGGGGCGAACCAAAAAAAAAACCCCCAAGAAAGTAGCATTAACTTTTAAAATTGATCGTCGTTGAACCACACACATATGCGAGCACATGCGCACTAAAGCAATGACATATAGTCTCACAGACACAGTTCAAAGCTTTGGTGGCTTTATGCTGAATGTAGTTCCTGGGGAGCGAACTCAGTAGCGCCACTCTCACTGCTTGGGATGCACACTGCTTCTATAATGGCTTGCTGCAAAACAAATGCTATTTTCGTGCTGCAGATGGCCTAGTAGTCAATGTTCATGACTGCCACGGAGAAACCTCAGGTTCGATTACAGGCAGGTAAGATGCTCGAACCATTAAGTATTCACAGTTCATCAGATGGGCACGTTAAGCCATTGAACCCCGGGTACTGCCCCCCCCAATAAATGAGGGTATCTTCCTCTCCCTTCTACCTCGCTTTCATGTCACTTTCCTATCAGATACTCTAGCCCAAATCTCCTAGCTTCCTATATGCCATCTACGTAATAGCTTGTTGGACTGTCTAATGCCCATGCTATCGCTAATTCACGTGCATAGCAATAATGGTAATATATGGGATGTCAAGAGAGGCAAACCTTAAAAAGGTAAGCTCCCATATATTACCATTCTAGCTTCCTGTTTCCAAAGGTTGTTTAAAACCTGGGGTAAGACACTCTTTTCCTAATATCCTCTACATATGATTTGATCCGATCAAACACTATTTTTGCTTTTCATCCTTTCTTTTTGTTAAAGTGAAAATCCTCTTTGGATTTCTTTTGGTTAGCGAAAGCAGGTACTAATGCAGGTCTTTTGTAAAAACAAAGTGGCATAAAGTGAACTTTAAAAAAGCAGGGGATACCTGTATTTTATTTCCTGTTTACATGTATTAATATTGTTCTGTTTCTTCTAACAACGAGCTTCTTCCGTCATTTTGATACACACTATATGATGTTCTTGTAATTCTAGATAATGTTATGTGGTTGAGCAACGGAAATGCTCAGACTAGTTTTGCTGATTACTTGGTTGAAATTAGGATCTTTTTTCTTCATGAAATTATAGAAGATCTCACTTCTAACAGATGTAAGAAAACATCAGTCAACAGCTGGCGTATTTTTCTATATTCAAGATGTGGGAGTTTTTCCCTTCCTTTTTTTTTTTTTTGAGAAGTGGGCATTTCCCCCTCAAACTTCCACAATACTTGGGGTACACAAAACATCTGGTAAATGTGTAGTTTAATGTCCTAAATTTTGCTGATTACTTGGTTGAAATTAGGATCTTTTTTCTTCATGAAATTATAGAAGATCTCACTTCTAACAGATGTAAGAAAACATCAGTCAACAGCTGGCGTATTTTTCTATATTCAAGATGTGGGAGTTTTTCCCTTTCTTTTTTTTTTTTTTTGAGAAGTGGGCATTTCCCCTCAAACTTCCACAATACTTGGGGTACACAAAACATCTGGTAAATGTGTAGTTTAATGTCCTAAATTATTTGGCTAATAAATTTTTTAAATGTTTGGGAAAAAAAGATATACATATTTTAAAGTATGTAATTTCATGTGAAATGGTGAAAAAATTTCAGCTTTACAATGCATTTTAAAGATTTTTACCATAAAATTTACCTGAAAGCATGGTGATTAGTGGTGTATATTCGAGGCTAGCTGCGAAGCCCAGAGAATGCACAAATAAAAGTCAATTAAACATACACAAATAAAAGACAATTATCGATGGTATTAAGATATGTTGATGCTTTCGCTGTGAAAAAAACATGTGCGGATTCGCTTCTTTTGTCTAAGAGAATCAGTCTGGTGAGCGAAGATCAATGGGGCTCCTCCTAGGAAGTGGAGGGATGGTGTCATCGTAACACAACCAGCTCTACAAGAGCCTTCGCTGTTCTGATTCGAAGACCATCCAAGAGATCGCCTGCTAGGCTGAAGGAAAATGGGGCACTGCTTTGGGCAACGGTTCGCTCAGAAAAGAGAAGACTTTGTCATAGACTACCTCAGTCACTCGTATGTTCCGGCAGAAAACAGCACATGTTTTGCGAGAGTCGTTTAAGTTTGTGTGAAGTGTCAATAAATTAAAATCGACGATATTCTATTTTAAATTCATGGCTTTGTTGGATTCAAACTGTTTTGATAAATTTTGTGAAAGCGTCCCTGAACATCTACTGTCATAACGTAAAGAGCTCTATGCTTCAAATTTTGATACAACTCGACTAAAAAATGATCTGAAGGTGTTTTATTTCCTTGATGAATACAAAAAAAAATCAGTAAAAGACATTATTTGTTACATAAAGTTGAATAAATTGGACATAGTGTTTAGTGAGGTGTACAACTTAGCAGACCTAATATTAAATTAATAATCTAAAGCAACTTTTATGGGAATTTTACTAGGAAATTTTTTTCATTAATAGCAAATTTTCGGAGAAAACTCTTCTCCTTCAGGCTGTCTTGTTGTTGTCACTTTTTACTTGTCACTATCACGGTTACGGTTTACCTTGACGGTTACGGTTAAATTTGACCGTTTAGGTTATTTTTCAACAAATCCTGCCAGATGTTAGGCAGGGAAAATCCTTTGCAGTCATTGATGATGGAATTTTGATTTTTCTCAATCTCTATTCCTTCTTTCAGGTTTCCATCGAGAACTGCAACTACCAAAAAACGTTTTTCTGTGCATCAAAAAGAATCAAGATATATCTTAGAGTCACACAAGGGCATGTACATTTCAGCAACTTGGCTGTTTTGTCAATAGAGAAAAACATCCTTTTTAAATATGAAAATGTACTTGGAAAAAACTTTTCATGAAAACGTAACACTCAAGTTCACACAAAAGGAAAGAAGAGTGGAATCCATTTGCAGATAAAATATTCAGAAGAAGAATGGGGTTCCTGTACAAATAAGTGTTCAGATCTTAATCCTTACAATTACTTGGTATCATGTTAGCAATAGTATGTACCTAAAATTTAGAAAAAAGTTACTTCTATTGCTTAACAACTAAAAATAAAACTTTGCTATTTTTAAAAAAATAGTACAGTGGCGTGGGGATGAATGAGATAGCCCAAATCGACTCAAGATATGCCACTGATGGTGATGTAAACACATGCTGTGTCAATCTTACCCTAAGAGTTGCCAATTTGTTGAAGCGATGCTCCGCTTCATATCGGTGGAAAACAAGATGGAGCACACTTTTGCATCTTACAACAATGTGCTTTGCTATGGAAAAAGAGTTCTAAATTTGCTATTTATTGTCCGTAGAACGGATGTTGCAACTCAGTTTTTTAGTGGATTTACAAATTAAAAAACCAAAAATCATAACAGTGATCTTCGTTTCGGCAGATTCACAAAATGCCTACCACAGCACGGCTGGAAGTTCATCGCTTCGACGAAGCGCCCCCTCCCCCGCAATTTTTTTGAGACCCTTTTACAAAAATTTATTAACCTTCAATTACTGAAAATTTTAACTTTCAGATAATTTATTAGGCTTAACAGGAATTCTAATAAATCGAATTCTTTGAAAATTACAAGAATAAAATCAAAATTATTACACTTGTTGTGTGAAACACAAATGTTCACATTGCAATTAAAAATTTCATACCAATACAAAGAATTCTAAAACACTTACACCAAAGTTAATCATCATGCAAGTTTTATTCTTTTATGGAACTAAGACCAGCCTATTTGAAATGATTTTATTTATTTATTTAATTTTTATTGGACGTTTAATAACCACGGTGAACAACTTGATGGGCTATATGCAGTTGCTCGTCCCTAATTTAGGGTCGCTGGTTCCAGAGAAAGGAGAGAGCCAGTGCCGTAAGACAAACACAAGATCCATGCCTCAACGGGATTCGAACTTGAACCCCTTTCGGATGAATGATCAGAGGCCATCGCTTAGACCACTGCGCCACCAGGGTGGCCTCTTTGAAATGCCCCACAATCACACACATAAAACACGTAATGGCAGTGTGGCAGTGTTTAATGACCTTTTCCAGTTTATACCAAAATACAAAGCATAAGTAAGCAAATAAATAAATAAATAACAATTAAGGTTTGTGACACCGAAAACATAAAACAACTTAAATTATTTACTCTTGAATATAAAAACACACTTAACATAATGCCATAGTGTTTTTCACATAGTAAAACAGTTCCTTCAGGACTCTCTCATTAAAAAAATAAAATAAAAAGACACAGCTCTCTGCTACTTCGTTTCCACGAAAAACACCTTTTAACTCACCATATTCTAAAGGATGTTTTTTTTTTTTTTTTTTTTGGATTGGAGGTTTAACGACCACCGTGAGCAACTCAATGGGCTATAAGCAGTCGCCCGTCCCTAATTTAGGGTCACTGGTTCCAGGGAAGGGAGAGAGCCAGTGCCGTAAGACAAACACAACATCCATGCCTGACCGGGATTCGAACCCGGACCCCTTACGGACGAATGATCAGAGGCCAGCGCCTTAGACCACTGCGCCACCGGGGCGGCATATTCTAAAGGATGTGTAGTTATGTACTAATATCTGTAATATACAACACCTTATCATCATTGGTATGAAAATTCCACTCATCAAACTGATATTTCTTGCACATTCTGTTGATAATATACATACATAGGAACTTTTGCAATAACCACAAAACGGGACGTCAAGTCGTCCGGAATGGCTGTTTTCCCGTCATGCAGTTTTTATGAACTAAAGCAACGAAAATGTTTCCCAAGGATTTTACTTATTTACTGAAATGAAAAAGAAAAAAATTGCTTTTCTTTTTAATACTTCGGGGGGTTTTTTTGGTTTTTTTTTTATTGGAAGTTTAACTACCACCATGAGCAACTCAATGGGCTATAAGCAGTTGCCCGTCCCTAATTTAGGGTCACCACTGGTTCCAGGGAAGGCAGAGAGCCAGTGCCGTAAGACAAACACAACATCCATGCCTCACTGAGATTCAAACCCGGACCCCTTTTGGACGAATGATGAGAAGCCATTGCTTAGACCACTGCGCCCAATAATACTTCGTTCAAAGCTGTCTAAATACTATTTCGTTAACCAGTTTCGTACGAAGTTTCGGCAAAAATTTTTATAAAATCTTTTTGCTGAGACCCTCTTACCATGAGGCTCACCCCCAACCCCCACAATGAGGGGGTTGCAGGGACACTCAGTACGCCCCTGGGCGTTGCTTGGGGATAAGGTCGTTGCAGCGTGTTTACATTCCCATACTTGTCGGTAAATTTTACAGTAAAAATCTTTAAAATGCATTGCAAAGCTGAATTGTAATTGCTAATAACTCCGTAGTGGTTGATGATGACAGTATGGTCGAAGATTGTAATTAATACGTAATAACCAAATGATAATAAATGTATGCAAATAATTCTTGCAATCCGTAAATATGTCCAAGAAACTTTTATTCTTATCTTCATTTGATTGCCTGCAAAGGTTGTCCTTTAGCTGTGCTGTTTCCTAACTATCCCGCTTTCGATCATCTCTCGCGCTCTCGTGAAATCCCCTGACCTGTGGGTCCACCTAAGACCTTCCCTGAGGCAATCACCTCGCCGTGACCGCTCGCTTACTAAACCTACAGACAACTGTCCTTTCGCCTCCTTCCCTTGTCTCCAAGAAATGCCCTTAAGCATATCCTAAAATTCACAGTTAGAAGGAGGAACCACGCCGCCCACGGTAAATCTTAAGCCTCAAAGTGAAATGCGAGGGCTAGTGCATTTATGAGCACCATTGAAATTGAAACCTGAAAAGCATCAAAAGAGGTGCAATAGAGTTAATCTCCATTCAACATACAAAGTGCAAATACTACGTATAGACAACATGCCATCTTAGTAAATAACCGTGCATCTGGTGTCCAACAGGGAACGACTCTGAGGAATTTCTCTCACGCTTTTAGAGACAAAGGAAGTGGAGCACAAGATGGAATAAAAGTTGCATTTTGAGATTTTATATGAAATCCTAAAACCCCGTATAAAATCTCTTTAACACAATTTTCATATTACTTGGAGGCTCTCGCCTTCTGTTTTATTTAATAAAATTAATGGGGTGTTTTTTTGAGAGATTAAAGGTCAAAATAGATGACCTTGAAACTAAAGTGCCTATAACACGATTGCTGGATATCTCAAAAGAAAGCGTATATAAATAAACTTTCAAATGGGCCTAATATGTTGGACCAATTAAGTCCACAGTTATTGTCATTTGTAATAGGCAAAACGCCTTTTTTTTTTGTAAATTTTAAAGCCCTACAAGAAGAATTATATGTAGGAAGCTGAAATTTTGCACCAATTAGTTTTAAATGCATTTATGGCACCTCTATTCATAGTGATTGTGGAATAGCTTTTTTACGGGTCTTATAGAGGTTATTTTTCATCAAAGTTGGTTGTCAAATTTTCGAACTAAAGCCTAGTTTGTCATCAGGACTATGTCACTGGAGTAGTTGCTGCCACTCAATTGGAAGAGTCCATCCGCAATTATCGTTAATTGTGGTACTTCTTCTTCTTGCTATTTCGATCCCTTCTTCTAGTTTCCTCTTTACTAAGTTTGACTGGTGGGCGATTATTTTCACTGAGTCCCAATTTATGGAGTGTCCACTTGCTTGTATATGTCTGTCTAGCCCTGTTTTGTTCCCAATGTTCCTAATAGCTGCTTGATGTTCTTTCATTCGGACCTTAATACTTCTCCCTGTTTCTCCTATATAGCTGAGTCTGCAGTTATAGTTGATGCAGTAAATTACTCCTTCCTGCAATTGGATGTCCAATTCTTTCTGCTTTAAAGCTGGCAGGAATTTCTTTATTTTGTTATTAAGATCTGGAGCTAGCCTGATATTATATTTTGCTCCGATCCTTTTCATGTTCTCGAAAAGTCCCTTGTGGTACGTAATTTTTGCTGGTGAATTTGAAGTTGGTTTTCTCTTGCTTCTTTTTTGGCACTTGTTTAAATATTTTCTGGAACCAGTGGCCCTAAATTAGGGATGGACAACTACTTAGAGCCCATTGAGTTGCTCACGGTGATTGTTAAACCTCGAATTAAAAAACAACAACATAAAAGGTGTCTTTTTAATCAGGTAAGTACAGCAGTGTGGGGTATTAGCCCACAACTGACAGTTCCAGTTGGTCATTTAACCTAAGGATTCTGGAACAAAACCCAGTGAGTTGGGGTCTTTTTGCCAATGTCATACAGAACTAGCTGGCACCTTTCCAAGATTCACTTAGCCCTAGTTGTGAGTCAAGATCACTGTAAATGGAGAAGTTTGATATGGCAACAGTAAGTAAATAATCAGTTAAAAATCTGGTAAACGTGTAGATTAGCGTCCTAAATTATTTCGTCGGAAAAATATCAGTACCTGGAAAAAGTGCAACATACAGATTTTAGAGTATAAAAAATAATGGCAAATGGTGCAGAAATTTCACGTTTAAATGTCTTTTAAAGATGTTTATCGTGATATTTACCTGCAAGTGCGATGCTGTGAAGAGACGCTGCGGTAGGCCTAATGCTTCGGTACGGCGACAATGTCAAGCTTTGCTTCGTTGAAAGGAAAATTCCCTGCAGTGTGTAATTCACGCGCAGACGACTACAAGTCCAAATGCGTATATTCTTGCCAGGAGAACAAACCATGTTGTACTCCTACGCTACAGAATATAGTTCATTGATGTTTTGTCATGGTTTGCAAAGCAGATGTTGAGAAATTTTTCGTTCTTTCACATGTGATTCCCAGATTCAAAATAGAAAGTACTAATATGCTTTTCGTTGTTCTATAGAAAACTGGGGAACTATAACTTTCGGTTCTGGTTTGAACAGCTTCCATTAGTAGTTGATTTGCTGTGTCACTGCACTTTTGGTTCTCCTGTTAATAGCTTGTTTGCAGGTCAGTTTCTATCTTACTCATACGAATCTTTTGGAAATCGAAGAGTTTTTTCCCCATTTTTCTCCTGCCAATAATGTACAGGATACAACAAAATAAGGGATGGATGATGTGGACCTATTTTCTGTAACATATCACTACAACATTTATCGCTCTCCTGCCAACAACGTGACCTTGTACTCTTTTGCTCATGACTGCGGCACAGCCATGAACTTTCCTTTTAACGGACCAAAGCTTCACATCTTCGCCGGAGCAATGCGTTAGGCCTACCGCAGTTTCTCTTCACAGCGTCGGACACGCATGTCAATATTACGATAAAAATTTTTAAAACACATTTAAAATATGAAATTTCTGCACCATTAGCCATTAATTTCCATATTGTAAAATCTGAACGTCACAATTTTTCAGACGAAATAATTTAGGATGCTAATCTACACATTTACCAAAAATTTATCTGGTAGTTTGTATTTCTTTGTGGAGCTAACCTCTGAATCTCAGAGAACAGCTCAGTGATATGTATGTGTATAACATGTGTGTTCAGACATGTATTTTTTTGGAGAAAATGCCCAACTGGGCATGTCACAATTTTGAAAATTTCCTAGCCCCTGATATTTACTAGCATGCATATTCTGGAAAACATTGCAGCTACATATGAACTTCCACAAGTATGCGCTAACATACTTCTTTGCCTATACAAAGCAGAACATACCTTGAAATATAAGTTTTCCATGTTAATTTCTCCAAACAGATGGTGTTTCAACAGTGCAGATAACTGTGCTTTACAAGAGCTCTTTTGTATGTGAATTTCTCTGGGCATACCTCACATTGGTAAGGTTTTTCACCAGTGTGAAGAAGCAAGTGTCTTGAAAGGTCACTCTTCCATGTGAATTTTTTGGAGCACACATCACATTGATAAGGTTTTTTACCAGTGTGAAGAAGCATATGTCTTGATAAGTCACTTCCCCGTGTGAATTTCTTGGAACATGTTTCACACTGGTAAGGATTTTCACCTGTATGAAGCAGCATATGACTTAAAACACTGCTTTTGCTGACAAATTGTTTGGAGCACACATCACATTGGTGAGGCTTTTTACCAGTGTGAAGAAGCATGTGCCTTGAAAGATGAACCTTTTCTCTGAATTGCTTGGAGCATACATCACATTCGTGCGGCTTTTCACCTGTGTGGAGAAGCATATGCTTCGAAAGTTTCCATTTCTCTGTGAAATGCTTGGTGCATATCTCACATTGATGAGGTTTCAAGCCTGTATGAACATGCATATGTCTTAAAAGGCTACCTTTTTGAGTGAATTGCTTGTAGCATATATCGCATTGGTGAGGTTTTTCACCGATGTGAAGAAGCATGTGCTTTGTAACGTCCGTGTTCCATGTAAATTTCTTCAAACACACATCACATTGGTGCTGCTTCTCATTTGTGTGTGAAAGCATATGTTTTGAAAGATGACCTTTATCAGCAAATTGCATGAAGCACAGCATACATCGGTGAGCTTTTAAACCTGCATGAAGGCGTTTATGTTTTAAGAGGCTGCCTCTTTCAGTGAATCGCTTGTAGCATACATCACAGTTGTGAGGTTTTTCACCTGTGTGAAGGATCATATGCCTTGTAAGACTGCCTTTTGTAGTAAACTGCTTAAAGCATACTTCACAGTGATGACATTTCTTACTTGAATGATTATGTTGCAAGAGGGCACCTTCCCATGTGAATTTCTTGAAGCAAACATCACATTGGAAAGTTTTTTCATTTGTGTGGAGCTGCATGTGTTTTGCAAGATCAGAATTTTTTGTTGATTTATGGCATATTTTACACAGCTGCAAATCTTTACTTTTATTAGTAAGGAAGTGTGAAGAGACACCAATTTCGTTGCTGACTATCAAGTCTTGAGTGACCTGTTCAAAACCGGACTCCATGCTTGTAAAATGGACAGTAGTCATTCGAATTACTTTCAATTATGATAACTTTAACAATATATGTAAATATTGCGTGGGGAAAACGAACCACTTATATTTAAATTGTGTAGCATGCACATCGGAAGCTAAAGGCACCTATAGGAGAATCAGGTACACTCTAAAAAGAACTCTGCAGCCCTAACACGCAAAAAACCAAAATACAGAAAAAAACAAACTGTGATGTGAATGTGAGATGAGAAGTACCACGGGGGCCACATTGAACGGGTCAAGATGTCGGAGCGCAAGGTCTTCAGATATATCTCATGGGGCGGAGTGGGTAAAACCAAGGTGGTTAGAAGAAGAGGAGGAGGTGAAGGGACCCGTTTTGAGTGAAGCCAAAACAGATCAGCTATTTCTGTCCTCTTTCTGAGGCGGAGGGAGTCTGTGCTGCGGGAGTTTGGGAACGTGACGTCACTTCCTGTGGCTTGAGCAGTTTTGCTTAGCGCATGCAAACCAAGGATGGAAAGAAGGAATATTTCGTTCTTCTTATTTCTTAACATTAGGCTTTTGGTTATATTTTAAACATGATTACTTGCACATGGGCAGTATGCATGGAGCATGGTTACTTGCACATGGGCAGTATGCAAACTATGCATGGTTACTTGCACATGGGCAGTAAGTAACCATGCGCACTATGCACTTCCGCTCAAAAAATCCTTATTTTGTTCATTTTTTTAAAGAAATACCAACACATATTTTCCTGTTTTTTCTGGAAAGTTTTTATTATGGGAATTAATATTTCAGCCTAAATTTTTTTCATGCCTGTATGGGTAGAGTAAGGGTCCGAAAAACCCGTTCAAAATCGCGATTTCCCCCATTGAGATATACAGGAGATTTTTCGGTTGGGCGCATTGGCGTAGTCAGCTTACAGTGCCTAGAAGAATTAGTGTGTCGTGCTCGCAGAAAAACTTGCTGCCCGCAATCATGAAAGCGGTAGGTGGCGCTGCCATCGGATGTCACGTCGCTTTTCAGGTAGGAAGGACGACAAAAACACACATCTTTCTATGACACACACCCAGCTGGTCAGTATTATGTGTACTACTTGAACGATATTTTATAAGCAGATAACTTAAGTATATATGAAATAATCGACACACCTCTTTCACCCCCCCCCCCAAAGAACAAACGGGGTGCTCAAGATTCATTAATAAGGGTACCGTAATTTAAGTTAAGCTTTGCATTATGCTAACGTCAACATTAATGTTAGATATTTCGGAGGTTTTAGAGTCATACATGGGTTACATTATGCAAAAACACTGGAGACCAATATGCAGTTTACAATCACTGAAACATCAACTTAAAAAAAAGTAAAAATTAAAAAAAAAGAAAATGTTTTGCTCCTTAAAAACCTACCGAAAAAAAAGGGGGGAAATATTTTCTCAATGAGACATCGGCTTTATAATTTGCATTCCAATGTCTTAAAATTCAGTAACCTAAAAACTTTATAAATTATTTAATAATGTACTTCATTTTTCAGCAATGAGTGACTAAATTTCTTGGTAAGAACATGGGATCAAAATAAATATTGAAACTTTCCATTTAGTTGGCTTTGAAAAGAAGCCTTTTAATGAGTTGAAAATAGAATACAAAAAATGCGATTACTATTTTTAAAATTGGTCTATTTCTAATAATATACTAACTGTAATCCATTTATAAAAATCATTCCTAAAAAAACTTTGCCTGTGATACGATAAACAAAATGAATCATACTGGACAGAAGTAAATATACAAAAACTGAATGTATATGATGACATTCTTTTGTCATCATATACATTCAGTTTTTGACATTTTTATAACATTTTTCTTTACTTTTCTTCACCTTATATTAATTATGGGATTAAATTTGCTATTCAAATGGGTTTGCAGTGAAGAGAGGAAAATTCTTTTGCACCTTAAGTAAAAAGTTTAATAAGGTAAAAATTAAGAAGTGGGTGTTCATGGAGTCTGTCTAAATGGGATAATTCTATGCAGTTCCTGTAAACTATTTTTACCCTTAAAAAAAAGGAAATTATTAATGTAGCATACACACAGGCGTAACATGGGGAAGGCACAGTAGGGCATGTCCTCCCCCTTAAAAATTGGAAAAACTAATTAGTCGTTCGCCTTTTAAATGTCTTTTAAATTTGGGAAAATAGTAGGTATGGCGTCAGGCTTGAGTAATGGTTTGTCTCGGCATGTCTTTACCTTGAATAGTGGAACGATAATGCATCTCCATGAATTTAGATTCAAAGTGCAAGGCACATACAACACAACTTTCATCAAGTTTCTTATCAGCTCTGGGAATTGCCTTATCCCATTTGCTCAACATATCAGGAATTTTGGGGACAGCAAAGAGTGATATTTTATTTTTGCAGGATTTATAGCCAGTATTACATCCTGGCACAAAACAGCTGCTTTGCCTTTTCCGTTTTCTATGTTTCTTATTATTTGCTAATGCAGAATTTCCCAGTCCTTTCATAGCTGACATTATTTCCCTATGATCTTATAACTGTTGCAGTCGATTTCAGTACTGCACTTAAGTTTAACCACACAGTAGGTTTAACGCGTGACAGCCAATACTTGATCAACTTCTACATCATCACGAATAAAAAATTACAAATTTCAGAAATAAATTTCGTTATAAACAATCCACAGTTGAATAAAACTAGCACACTAACACCCGAATAAGCCCATTGCGTTTTAGTGATCAACTGTTGAATTACCTAGTGTATTACTGTTATTATCAAGCTACAACGAATTAGCAAAGATACTGCCAAAAAGATTTCCCTCCACTAACTTTTGTTTTGTGAAAATTTGAAGTTTCGTAAGGCAGCAAATCCTTGGCAAACAAACTTCCCACCATTGAATAGCATGAAACCGATGAAGCATCCTAACGTAACTTCCGATGCCAGCGCCCTCTGTCATTTCATGACGATTGGTCACAAAACCGTGAGGGACATCTTATGGAGCACGTCACATTAATTCTTCTAGGCACTGTAGTCAGCTGATAAAAAGTGGCGTCACGCCAGAAGCACAGGGAGAGGGCTGTTGCCAGCTCCTCTTACTTCTAACCTCCTTGGGTAAGACGCAAAAATGCCTTTTGCAAATCTCAGGCATTTTTTTTTGATTGGAGGTTTAACGACCACCGTGAGCAACTCAATGGGCTATAAGCAGTCGCCCGTCCCTAATTTTGGGTCACTGGTTACAGGGAAGGGAAAGAGCCAGTGCCGTAAGACAAACACAACATCCATGCCTCACCGGGATTCGAACCTGGACCCCGTTCGGACGAATGATCAGAGGCCATCGCTTAGACCACTGCACCACCGGGGCGGCTCTCAGGCATGTGATAGGCATCATAGAATGGGCGCACTGATAGCTCCCGCAACCACCGCCATGCGCGGGGTCTCATGGCTAAGGGGCCCTCTATCCTTAGCACAAGGGTTTTTCAAAATTGTTGCAAGAACTTCATATGAAACTGGTTAAATAGCCAGGAATTTTTGACGTCCGCTTAAAAGAAAAGCAATTTTTGGTATTTTTTCAGTAAATTAAATTTTAAATAATCTTAATTTTGTGGTGCACAGTTCTTGTTACTTTTCAATTTGCTCACTTATGTTCTGTATTTTCGTATAAATCGAACAAGGTCATTAGACACTGCCACACGAGCGTTGCGTATTTTATGCAGTGTTTGATCGTAAGGTATTACAAAGAGACTGGCCCAAAGCAGTGGCGGCTCGTGGTTGGAAAAATAGGTGAAGAGGTACAACGGCAGTACGAAAAGATATCTACTGCCTACAATGAAAATCCCTTAATGAGGACTTACCTATTTTTTTTATATTAAATCAATTTTTCTTCCTTTTAAAGCTGCAGATTTGTCGATTATGTCGTCATAAGATGGTTAGACGGTTGTTTCTTCGTGAGCATCAATAAAATGTCTTCCTGAATAGAAATATTTGCCAGAGAAGCAAGTCTATCTTGGGAACTAGTGTTTCTTGAGCAAGTTTGTATTCTTTTAAAAAAACTTCTTTCCACTGGCACACTTGTAGATGGAATTGTTAAACTGAGGAAAACCAATCTATAATCTTCTGTAAAAATGTCTTTGTCTCCGTGAAACACTCGAAGGATTTCTTGAGTCAATATATTCCTTAATTTTTCATCGGCATATACAAGACTCAGTTCATTTTTAAGGCGCTGTGTTTAGTAAATATGTTTCCGTAAAAATGTAGATTTTCAAGAGCGCGAGAGGGAAAGCATGCATTAAATTATTCGAATTTGGTTGTGTCAGCAAGTCAGACAAATTGAAGTTTCTTGCAGTGTTGAAATCTTATATCCATTTCCATAAGAATGTGGTCCAAAATTTTGAAATACAATTGTTCATAATTTTGAAAAATTGTTTCCTGTGTAAAAGCAGCATATTCCCGTGCTTATTTCTGTGATTTTGATAGCTTTTCCAAACATTGCTTCAAATAACTCATCGTTCTTTTTATGGCACAAAATTACACAAGTTCTTTTTTTTTTTTAATTTGAGTTACACACAGGCCCTGATTTACGGGAGGGCACGCGGGGCACGTGCCCAGGGCCCCCGATTTTGGGGGGCCCCCAAATTTGAATTAAATGTGTACTTAGTTAATGGGAATTTTTTGTGTGTATATTCAAAATTTATTTTTTTTACTTTTGCATTCTCATGAGTCATGTGTTTATAGATGTGGTACTTACACGCAGTGAGTTTGAGTTTCGAATTTCACGTAAACACGTGGCCATTGATGAGTTTCAGTGGTTTAATAACCTTCAGGTGGCCATTGAGAAGGAGGATCGCTTCCATTGATTCACGTGCCTTTTCTTGCTTTTCCGAACGCACCTAAACTCAACCAGTGGCGGCTCGTGGTGTAAAATGCTGGTGAGGCGAACGGTCTTGATGTAAATGTAAAACAGTAACACATATGTTATTGAAAAATATATAAATTCGTATAACGTTATAGGAACATATATATATATCAGTGGCGTAGCCGGGGGGTCGTGGTTTGCACCCCTAAGTAGGCGAGACAGTTAGCTTTTTCTAAGCACGTTTTATAGATAATTTCCCTATTTAAATTCATTGATTTTTACATAACTTACAATGTAATACAAATAAATTACATTGAGACATAATATCAATGCAATTTCTTGATAATAGAACAGAAAGTAAAGCAAAGCAGCCAAAGAAGTTGCTTTATTAACTTTTTATTAAAACAACTATAATTTATTGCATTTTCTTCATTTTATTAAATTAGCTTCGTTTTGTATTAATGTCCAAGATGTGCGTACGTACAATAGAGAAATATTTGTCGAAGCGCCCCCCCCAAATTGTTACATGTACTTATACACAGTTATACAGCATAAATGCAGAACCCCGCCCCACCCTCAAAAAGTTTCATGTCAAAGGCAGTATCACCCATCGGATATCTTTGAAGTCCTGGGTTCGAGTCGGCTGAATCATTAAAATCTACTGAGATTCGGAAGTCTCGTTAAGCCATTGGTCTCGGTTAGGCGCCTTGTTATAAACAGCTGTAAACCCCATCCCTTAGGGCTTCAGCCCATGCCATTTAGCCCTTATATACAAATATTATTCAACAGTAATGGAATAAAATTATAGAAATATATGAAACACGGCGTGGGGAGTCTTTCTTCACGAAAAAATCCAAAACTTTTAGAGGAAAAATGTGCATATACCACTATATATATATATGTGTGTGTGTGTGTGTGTAATATACGCTACTTTTGCAACAATATTTTTATGAAAACAATTATTCAATAATTTTACAACAAAGAAAGAAATATTTCACCTGTATTCTTTTATGTAATAAACTTGAGCGAAAATACGCAATTTGTGCGGTTTCTTTAGCTAGTCAATGCGTCACTCACATCCCAACGCCAGTCGGAGATCCACTTCTTAAAAAAATTCAAAGTAAATCATTTGAATAGAAATTGTTTTCTTACGAAATGTTTCTTGAGCTTGAATAAAAGTCACAGTTCGATTGGCATATTAGTGAAGGTGCATTTAGCACGGGTCATAGACTGAAGTCCAGGCTCGTGATAATTATTAGCTTCGTTTTGTATTAATGTCCAGGAGAAGTCAAGGAAGCACATTTCTATATAAAAAAAGTATTAGGTAATTTAAACCTGGAATTAAAAACAGAGGAATGCGATATTAATTTGCTTTGGTCTCGAACAGAATGCTTTCAGTTTATGTTTTATAAATAAGTTCAATTCTGCGATCCTTTTTGGCTGCAAATTTGTCTATGATCAGATCATAAAATGGTTGAGTGGACATTAGATGGTTCAGCAATTCTTTCTCGATTGAAATTTTAGCGAGTGAAGACAAACGATCTTGTGCCGTTGTATTACGGAGGTAAGTCTTAATTCTCTTCAAACAAGAAAAACTCCTTTCAGCAGAAGAACTTGTTGATGCCAGTGTCAATACAAGAGAAAATAATTTGTAGGCTTCTGGTAACACATCTTTCAGCTCGTTTTCTTTCATTGTTTTCAAGGTTTTCTGAACACCGAGTTCCCTGAAGTTGTGATCATTATATAAAAAATCTAATTCGTTTTTTAGTCGTTGTGTGTCTGTAAAAATGTTTGGATAAATTTTTTGAGAGTGTTAAGGGCACTGGATGGAAATGACTCTGAATAACTATGGTATTTTGAGCTGTCAACTAGCTGCAGAAACTCGAGCTTTCCCATATCTTCAAATCTGGTATTTATTTGGACTATTATGCTGTCAACGATTTCGTAAAACAAAATTTTGTAATAGTTTTCCACTTCTTCTTCAGTCAAATGTTTCTTTTGGCGACATTTAGGACCTCCACTCAAACTAATTGATTCACTGAAATGTTTCAAGTAAGTGGTTACATTTTTCTTATTTATTCGTTCGCAACATTGTTTAATTTGTTTTTGGCAATAACTGATATCTAAAGTCTTTTTTTGTAAAACATCAAATAATACATCCGTAATTCCAAAAATGTCATCAAAAATCAGTGATAAAAAAGCAAATTCAAAATTAGTGAAATTTTTCAAATATCCTATGGCTCCGTTGATTGATTCTGCCGTTGATTCCGGGTCATTCATTATGTTTTCAAACACATTCTTTAGTTTGCCCCATTCGCTTACAATTAAACGCAAAATGTGTGAAAGTGATGCCCAACGTGTTTCCGCTATTTGAGGAATCCGTTTCCCAACAACTGAATCTGCTACGTGGGTTCTCTTGGCAGATTTATGAAAAAATGAGGGCATGCTGGATACAGTTGCGAAATATATGCGACAATTTACAATACTTTTGCACCCCTGTTGTAGGACAAGGTTAAGGCGGTGGGCGAAACAGTGGGTAAACAAAGCTTGCGGGGCTTCTACCTTGACTCTTTTCTGCAGACCGCTCAACTCTCCAGCCATAACGCTTGCACCATCATAACACTGGCCTACTAACTTTGATTTAAAATCAAACTCCTCCAAAACCGATGCTAGCAGATCATACAGTGCCACAGCAGTCCTGTCAGTGCTGATATCATAAAAACCAAGGAAGCGCTCAACTACTTCACAATTTGAGTCCAATATGTATCTGACAATTATTGAACACTGTGATTTTTGAGTAATATCAGTTGTATCATCAACTTGTACTGAAAAAAATTTTGACTCATTAATTTCGCTTTTAACACATTCGTTTATATATTCATGAATACACTCCATTAAATCATTCTGTATCGTTTTAGATTGTCCAGAAAATAAGCTTCGTATTTCTTCAAAATGTGCTTTTAATTCTGGGGTGCTCCTACGAAGTAACAAATGGAACATCTCCTTGAAATTACCTTTATTTAATGAGGAAATAGATTCATCATGTCCTCGAAAAGGCAGTTCTTGCTTGCTTAGAACGACAACTAAATCGATTATATGTTCCATAAAAAGCCTATTTAGTCTGACCTTTTCATTAAACTTAGCTTTATGAAGAGCAGCATTTTCTTTGAGCATATCAGAAATAGTGTTTATATTTTTTTCCATCCGTTTCAGACCTACGTGATTAGTTATATGCTCTTTAGAGCTTTCGTGCAATTTTGCACTACGAGAAAAGTTTTTCAGATCAAAATAACCCGTTGTATTCCACACATTTTTCTTATTGCTCAAAAGTAAACATGGCCAGCAAAAGAGAGTTTGCTTGTAATAGCTACCAGAAAGCCAGGGGAAAATCTCGTACCATGATTTATTGAAAGACCTAAGAAACGATTTGCCGCACTTCTTATCTTTAGATATTGAACTTATTACAGGTGTCGGTCTTCCAGATATGAGAACATCCCTTTTATTATAATCTTTCCAATGTTTAAAAGGAATTTCTTCCAGAACACAAATCACGTCGTTTATTGGGCCATTCATATTTTCCAACCCAAATCAAAATATGCTGTTTAGTAACAATAACAAAATAAAAAAGAAGAAAAACTCAACATTACTATGAACTAGCCAACACCCGCAAAAGAGAGGATTGAAAACACACTACAAAAAGTTAGACTCAAATATACTCTGACGAATAGTTAAAGCTACGTAGAAATCATCCTACTTCAAAGCATAGAGAGGCGAACGGCGTCATCGCCTGTAAAACCACTTTTTACCAAGGTCATCTGCTCATTTTCCCGCGCCCATTGGATACACAATCCTTGGGTTCTCCAATAACAGCAGAGATGCGATTCCAGTTTAAGCGAAATGGAGGGTCGCCTCAGAAATTTCCTTTCTTACTGGAAGTCCGGCACCTCCTTAGGTAGACCTCGGACCGTGGGGGTGGGGGGTTCACTCTGTAGGGCTCTTCTCTGATCCCCAGTTCCCAAAACCGGCTTCTCATCGAGACGATTCAGCCGGTCGCCTCTAAGCGCTTAAAACATGCAGCTGCTTTGCAAAAATAATGATTCATTCCTCTTCTTGAAAGCCTTTTTTTAACCTAATTCACGAATCACAATGTAAATTTCAGTGTTTCATTTATCCTGCAAAGTTCTTATATCTTCGTTACTGACCGAAGTTTTTTTTTTTTTTCACTTCTCATTCTGCGGAATTTCAGGTGAGGCGGCGCCTCACTTGCCTCATCTGACGGGCCGCCACTGAACTCAACTGATCCTTCAACTTCCTGCACACGGCTTGTCGTTGTCGTAACTGCAACCACGAAGGCTTGGTTGTATTTTGCATTGCGTTTCTTGTAGTCTGATGGAATGTTGAATATTTGTTAATTTTGTATATAATCAATTTTAGTTAGTTGTAACAATATATTTAAGTTGAATTATTTAACAGTTAAATTATGTCAAAACGTACATATTTATCAGGCAGTGCTAAACGGAAAGCCAAACAACTGAAACTCCACAAGGATGATGACCTGCAGCAACGTTTTGCCATTAAAAAATTGGATATTTCACTTGGTCCTAAAAATTCTACAAATTCATCTAATTTTACTACTGGTGAGTCTCTTGAGTGTAATTTGTCTTTGGAAGCCAGTAATCTGACTTCAGAATCATCTAACATCACAGATGCTCCTAATTTGGGAAATCTTTTGAATTCATCTAATGAAGAGACCACAAGTTCCACAATGAATGCAGTGGATCCTGCCTTATGGGGAGAAATTACAGAAGAAATGCGCGAATGCTTTTTGAGCAATCTACCAGTCCAGGATTTGAAGTTGCTGACATTCACAGGGAAGGATATCTGTGGTAAAAAACGGTTCATAACAAAAGGTAATTTTTTCGGAATAAAAATAAAATAATGATAAGATAAAACGCGAATGGCTTCTTTTATCCCCATCAACTTGTTTACTATTCTGCTGGATATGCAAATTGTATGCTAGGAGCACTACAGCATTAGGATCCACAGGTTTTTCTGACTAAAAGCATACAAGTCAACGTCTTACAGAGCATGAAAATTCACACATACACAGGCAAGCAGTGTGTGACTATTCATCACGCATGAATGCTTCTGCACGCATTGACTGTCAGATAGTTATGCAGTATCGGAATGAATCCAAGTACTGGCAAGATGTTTTGCATAGAGTTGTTGCAACAGTTAATTATCTCTCAGTTCGTGGGTTGCCAATGTATGGTGATGATGAAACAATTGGATCAGTCCAGAATGGAAATTTCCTGGGCTGCTTAGAATTAATTGCAGAATTTGATCCATTCTTAGCTCAACACTTGGAAAAATGTGGGAATATAGGAAGTGGTAACACCAGTTACTTATCTTCAACATGTGTGGGTGAATTTGTTGAATTAATGGCTGTACGTGTTTTTAATGCCATCACTGATGAAATAACAATGTCAAAATATTTTTCTGTCATAGTTGACTCTACTCCAGACATTACACACATAGATCAACTGGCTTTTATCATAAGGTATGTCAACAAAGATTGTGAAGCAAAAGAACGGTTTTTGACATTTATTCCATTCCATGGACATACTGCAGAAAACATTACAAATACCATGATATCTTTTCTACAGGAGGCTTGGATTTTATGAATGTCAGAGGCCAAAGCTATGACAATGCCAGCAACATGTCTGGGAAGTATTCTGGTGTTCAAACACGCATTAGGGAAATCAATCCACTAGCGGAATATGTGCCATGTTCTGCTCACACTTCAAATTTAGTTGGTGTGAATAGCATAGATAGTTGTGGTAAAGTTCTCTCTTTTTTCACATTTTTGCAAAAACTCTACACTTTTTTTTTCTGCATCAACTCACCGTTGGAAGATGCTTCAGGAGAAAGTTCAGGAAGAACATGGAAATTCATCACTCACACTGAAGAGTCGGTCAGTTACCAGATGGTGTGCAGATGCTGCAGCTACACGATCAGTGAGGGGGAAAATTATCGTGAAATAGAGAAAGTTTTAGTATTTCTGTCAGAAAATGTAGATGATTCTCCACAGACAAGAGAGTAAGAAAAATCACTGCTGAAGAAAATGCGAACAATGGAAATATCGATCAGCACAGTAGTTTGGGACACAATACTTCAGAGATTAAACTGTGCAAATCAAACTTGCCAGAATCAAAAAGGAAATATTTCTGAAGTACCTAAAAATTTTCCAGTCGTTAATTGAATTCATTCAGTTCGTGAGGGAAAATTTTGAAGTCTATCAAGAGGAAGCTAAAACATTAGTGTCTGAAAATGTGCAATATCATGGTCATGATTCCTGAAGAAAGAAAGTGCCCAAGAATAAACACCTAGATGAATGTAACATTGATCATATAGAACTCAGTGCAAGGGATATATTTAGAACTCAGGTTCATTATGTGCTTTGTGATGCTTTAGTCACTCAGCTTTCAAGCAGAAAAAGTGCTTATGAAAATATGAGAAAATTTGAATTTTTTACAAAAAAATCAAGATCTGAAATTTTTGAAGGGGCAAAAGCATTGCAGGAATACTATAACAATGACCTTGACGACCAGTTTGCAGATGAGTTTTTGCAGTTCTTCTCAATGATGGGGGAGCATGCAACCATTCCCCAGATCCTGCAAACTTTGAAGGTAAACAATTTAGAAGCCACATTTCCGAACACTGAGACTGCACTTAGAATGTTCATGATATTACCGATTTCAAATTGTACAAGTGAGAGATTCATTTTCTTTGCTGAAAAGACTTAAAAATCCCTTACGATCAACCATGCGACAAACGAAACTGGCATCATTAGCTCTGCTGTCTTTGGAGAGTGATATGACTCAGTCTTTAAATTATGATTCTCTGATACATGACTTTGCATCTAGGAAATGTAGAAGAAAAATATTCAACCCAACTGTTTCGTCCTGATATAGGAGGAAAATTTTCAATTGTTTTTATTCATTCCTAAAAATAAATAATAGTAACCGAGTTATTACAAATAAAAAGATCTGGTGCTCAAACACAGCACTTTGTCATCGTATTGACAGTTTTGTTTGACATTGGACAATTTATACATTCATGTCATTATGTGCTCATTAGATCTTGGTAAAAGATGGGTAAATGTGTAGTTTAGCGTGGTAAATTATTTGGTCGGAAAAGTTGTAAAATTTCTAAAAAGTGTGGCATACAGATTCTAAAATATGCAATTTAAGGGGAAATGGTGAAAAAATTTCATCGTTAGAATGAATATTAAAGATGTTTACCGAAAAATTTGAACTCCAAGTATGACGAGTCAGCAGACGCTGCAGGAGGCCTTTAACAACGCTGAGGCGTTGACATGAAGCTGTGCTCCGTTGAAAGGAAGGATCGCTGCAGCCAGGACATTCACGGGCGGAATAAGTACAACAGGAACCGGGTACGCTGTTGCCAGGAAAGAGTGTAGTGCTGCGCTACAGAAAATAGTTAATTTCGGTGTCAGTTCTTGACATCGTAATCGGACAGTTTCTTGTTTTTTTCACATGGGATTCTTTGATGCTAAATGTATGAACTCATTTCTCCGTGGAAGCTTTTTTTAGTAATCAAACTTTCACTTTGAGACTTGCCATCTAACTTTCGTTAGAGAGAATGCGACACCTACTCTAACGCTTTTCTAGAAACAAGAAAGGCATGTGCATACTTTACTATTTCGTATCACGGAATTACATGCCAAAGAACGAAGACAGTCTCTGCATGTTTCTTTAAAAAGTGAGACAAATTACAAACTACATTCTTTAGCGTAGCAGTATATTCTGTTACTCTTTCCTGACAAGAGCGTACCTGATTTCCTGTTGTACTCTTCTGCCCATGAATTTCCAGCCGCAGCAAACCTTCCTTTCAACGGAGCAAAGCTTCAGGTCGTCGCCGCATCGTGTGTTTACTCATCCTACTTGGACTACTTGGAAGTAAGTTTTTCGGTAAACATCTTTAATATGCTTTTTTTTTAATTTTACAACTTTTCTGACCAAATAATTTAGGACGCCGAAGTACAACACATTTACCAAATATTGAACCGGACTAGGTGTTCCCCTCAGCTTTTCAGATTATTATTATTGGCTTTTTTTTTTTTTTTTTTGGTCATTTTTTTTTGTGTGTAACTCTGATTCTTCCTCATCAACACAAAATTTTATGTTTTGCAGTTTTCTGATAAATTGATCATGAAGCGCTGATTTGATCTTGGTAGAAACCGGGAAGCTGGAAGTAGGAGTTCCCATAGCACTTTTTCAATTTTTTATGCTTTTTTTTTCATGCAGCTTCACATCTCTATTTATGAGGAAGTCCAGTGGAGGTCACCATGGATTTTTTTTTTCTTGTTTTAGTTCACATTTTTTGTTGGATGCATTGTTCTCATGTTCTAGACGCAAGAATCAGTACATTGCAAGACCACAATATTCACTAAAATTAAGATGTCCATCCATTTTGTCATAGATATATTGTTATAGTTAGAGTCTATGGGGGTCATTAACACCACAAACTACTGATCAACCAGTTGTCCCCGCACAGCCAGAGTTGTATAAAAATAAAATGTATCTGCGTACACAGCTATTGAAACAGAAAACTCGCTGCCAACCCGCAAACCATGATAACAATAGAATAAGATAATTTAAAGGAATATTAATAAAACAAATAATTATTAGAACATTACAGATTCCAATGAGGACAAAATAGTACATTCTAATTGAATGTGCAGCAATGTGTGTAAAATGGACTTTTATGGCAAAATATTAAAATATTGGACTACGAACCTCATAAAAACAAGAGATTAATTAAAGAAAGTTTTTATATCCAGAAAAACAGTTCTATCAATGAACCTTCAAAAATTATAAATATGATTTTCAACAAGTTAATTAAAAAATACTGAACTTACAAAATGCATAAGGAAATGTTTTTATTTAATTGGCAACTGAAAGAGGAACCTGGCAATAAAATTTAAATTCTGTGTAAACAAAACTTTTAATACAGTTCATATACATTGAGAACAGGCCTTGTAAAATTTAGAGGCCAGAAATGTCTGTAAAAACAAAGAACTCAGAAGATGTGAAAAATAATTTTCTTCAGTTAAAATAGAATTAAGTATATTAATCTGAGTAAAGCGTTGAGTAAATGTTTTAATTGCTGTATATAAGCCTAACATTTTTATTTTTTTAATCTACATGCAAAAACTATCTGCAAACCTGCAAATGATTCGGAAACTATCAGCGTACGCATGTACGTCTACATTCTGCTACTCTGCACACAGTGACTATAATTTGGTCGATAGAGAATAAGGAGGGGGGCCCAGGAAAGGTTTTGTGCCCTGGGCCTCGCATGCAGTAAATCGGGCCCTGGTTACACAGTAGTTTATGTTTAGTTATTTTTACTTCAAAAGTTCGAATAATAGATCGGCGGAGCTAAACATGTAAATTCGAAAGTGTTAATATCATTCAAAAACCCCTTGGCACGATGAATTGATTTTTCGTCTGATTTTTCGATATTCGTCAGAAATCCGAACATTTCCTTCAATTTATTCCATTTTTTTTTATTGGAGGTTTAACGACCACCGTAAGCAACTCAATGGGCTAGAAGCAGTCGCCCGTCCCTAATTTAGGGTCACTGGTTCCAGGGAAGGGAGAGAGCCAGTGCCGTAAGACAAACACAACATCCATGCCTCACCGGGATTCGAACCCGGACCCCGTTCGGACGAATGATCAGAGGCCATCGCTTAGACCACTGCGCCACCGGGGCGGCATTCCAATCTTCAACAACTGCACTTACTAATTTCGAAGTGGACGACCATCGAGTTTCTGCTATGGTTGGTATGCATCTTGCGGTTTTGCCGCCCCGGAGGCGCAGTGCTCTAAGCGATGGCCTCTGATTATTCGTCCGAACGGGGTCCGGGTTCGAATCCCGGTGAGGCATGGATGTTGTGTTTGTCTTACGGCACTGGCTCTCTCCCTTCCCTGGAACCAGTGACCCTAAATTAGGGACGGGCGACTGCTTATAGCCCATTAAGTTGCTCACGGTGGTCGTTAAACCTCCAATCAATCAATCAATCAATCAATCATCTTGCGGTTGTTGATATAAGTGTATAAGACCGCTTCGCAGAATGGTGAACAAACGAAGCAATTCCACTGAGGCTTGCAAAAAGTATTCGACACTTAGAAATTTTAGAAAAACTCTGGTGTAATACAAAATTCAAACGATGAACTAAGCAATGAACAAAAACAGCTTGAGAAGCTTTATCCTTGACTTTTTTTCTGTAGACCATTTAAGTGTCCAGACATTATACTTGCCCCATCGTAACATTGTCCTATTTATTTGTGTTGGTAATCAGACTGTTCCAAAAATTTGTCTAGCATTTTATATAAAGCTCCTGACGTTCTATCTTCATTCACATCATAGAAACCCAAAAATCCCTCAACCAATACACCTTCCGAATCAACAATCAAAAATTATTTAGTTTTTGACGTGATCGTTTATATATTAAGAAATACATGCAATTAATTCATTTTGAATAGTTTTTTATCCTTTCGTATTGATTTTCAATTTCTAAAGAACTTCTTCATATCTACAATGAAAGTAATTCAATGAAATTTCCACGATTTGTCGAGCCCATGCTTTCGTCATGCCATGGAATGCTAGTTCTTGTTTGCTCAAATACAGTACAGACTAATACTGCATCAATCACTGTATGCAGGAAAAGTCTATTTAAACGAACGGTTTCGTTAAAATGCGTTTTCAAAAGCATAGCATTTTCTCTCAGGGCATCAGCAATGGTGTTTTTAATCTTTTCAAAATTCCTTAACATTTATCCGCATTTCAGGTGTTCGCTAGAATCACGATGTTTATGAAGTGACCGTGTTACGCTTAATAAATCTGAGAATCCGTCTTTATTCCACGCCGAATGTTTATTACTAAAAAGTAAGACGGGGCTAAAAAAAAAAAAAAGAATTAACACCCGCTCCACCGTGATCTCTCACGACTTTACGCTCAAAAACTGAAAGACGCAGAGGTAAGGCGCGTGCAGGTGAAACACTTCACTTGAGCGAGCAGATTGGGGAGGGTGACGTCCCGGTTACCATGACAACTCGGCCGAAAACTGCAGACTTCCAAGCATTCTGATTTCGGCTCTTCACTTGCGCTGTTTTGCGTGTAAGGATTTGTTTTCCGTATAGACCGCGCCATGGGAATTAATATCTATTTAAAATTTTGAGTATTTTGGAACTGAATAAAGGCAAAAAAGAATATATTATAAAAAAATACTGAATAAAACTTTATTTTGAGTAAAATAGGTGAAGAGGCACTTCACCTGAAAAGCCGCCACTGGCCCAAAGACCTTTTTTTTTTTTTATTGGAGGTTTAACGACCACCGTGAGCAACTCAATGGGCTATAAGCAGTCGCCTGTCCCTAATTTAGGGTCACTGGTTCCAGGGAAGGAAGAGAGCCAGTGCCGTAAGACAAACACAACATCCATGCCTCACCGGGATTCGAACCCGGACCCCGTTCGGACGAATGATCAGAGGCCATCGCTTAGACCACTGCGCCACCGGGGCGGCCCAAAGACCTTGGAGAGAACCTTAGGCTGGCATTAATTATCTAAATGAATAACATTTGCACGATATGATTAACTTTGGCGTAAGTGTTTTGTAATACAGGGTTATTCAAAATGATTGCTCCGATTACAAATGACAACGAGTTTAAGAAAACAGACAGCTGATATCCTTACACAAGAAAGAAGGGAGTTTAAAATTTTATCGGAACCCACTGCTGTGTTGCTATGGTGACGTAGGAAAGTGAGCTGCCCGTGTTGTGAGCTGCGCGAACCGTTGGATTGGTATTGGTGGACAGGACGACAGGGTTTTCTGCAAGTGGCCCCCAGGTCTCCGGAACTTACTCCTTGTGACTTCCTTTTGTGGGGGTATGTCAGAAACCATGTGTAGTGCCAACTTTGCAGAGAACACTGCAAGAACTAAAGAAGCGCATTCAGCTTGCACTGGCACCAGTCACTACGGACATGCTTCAAACGTGTGGTGTGAAATGGATTACTGTTTAGTTGTTGTCAGCGTGACTCAGGGGAGTCACATAAAACATTTGTAAGGTATATAAACAAAATTCTAAACTTCCTTTTTTATTGTGCAATAACGTGATCTCTGTATCTATGTTCATAAACCAGGCGTTGTCATGAATGGAATAGAGAATTACACCATACAATAAAAGAACTTTAAATAAAGTATTAAAAAGAAAAGCAATTTTGGTGCTTTTTCAGTAAATTAAAATTTAAGTAATTTTAATCTTTTTGTACCACTACTGTTCAATTTGCTTACTTATGTTCTGTATTTCCGTATAAATCGAATAATGTCATTAGACACTGTCACACGGCCGTTAAGGTGGTTCCACCTAAAATATCTTCTTTTTTTTTTTTTTTTTTTTTTTTTTTTTTTTTTTTGATTGGAGGTTTAACGACCACCGTGAGCAACTCAATGGGCTATAAGCAGTCGCCCGTCCCTAATTTTAGGGTCACTGGTTCCAGGGAAGGGAGAGAGCCAGTGCCGTAAGACAAACACAACATCCATGCCTGACCGGGACTCGAACCCGGACCCCTTACGGACGAATGATCAGAGGCCAACGCCTTAGACCACTGCGCCACCGGGGCGGCTAAAATATCTTCCTTATGTTTCCAATGGTAAAACTTTTGTACATATTTTCTTCGCAATTAATGTATTCCCAAGGATGAAAATTTGCACAACGATGAAACTTACTTTAAGTTATAGCAGCCGCCCCGGTGGCGCAGTGGTCTAAGGCGTTGGCCTCTGATCATTCGTCCGTAAGGGGTCCGGGTTCGAATCCCGGTCAGGCATGGATGTTGTGTTTGTCTTACGGCACTGGCTCTTTCCCTTCCCTGGAACCAGTGACCCTAAATTAGGGACGGGCGACTGCTTATAGCCCATTGAGTCGCTCACAGTGGTCGTTAAACCTCCAATCAAAAAAAAAAAAAAAAAATAAGTTATAGCATGGGACACTTGATGCTTGCCAAAACATAATCATAATTAAGCATTCCAACATTTGTTTGTCTACTGACGTCATCAATGTACAGGTCGCGCCATCTATTAACAGGTCGGAACATTACTCAGAGAAAAATTATTGATTTTTAATATAATTATGGTTATGTTTTAGCAAGTATTAAGTATTCCATGCTATAACTTAAGAGTTAGTTTTATCAATGTGAAAATTTTCGTCCTTGGGAATACATTAATTGCGAAGAAAATATGTACAGAAATTTTAGCATTGGAAACATAAGGCAAAGTGGAACCACCTCTTTTTTTTTTTTTTTTGATTGGAGGTTTAACGACCACCGTGAGCAACTTAATGGGCTATAAGCAGTCGCCCGTCCCTAATTTAAGGTCACTGGTTCCAGGGAAGGGAGAGAGCCAGTGCCGTAGGACAAACACAACATCCATGCCTCACCGGGATTCGAACCCGGATCTCTTACGGACGAATGATCAGAGGCCATCGCTTAGACCACTGCACCACCGAGGCGGCGGAACCACCTTAAGTGTTTTATGTGTGTGATTTTTCAGGTGTCGTTTGTAATCAAGGAAGTTAGAATAAGATATCTGGAGATGCCCTTGTTAATGGAGCAGTACCACTTTGCGTGAAGCCTATAACCGCGAGCGAGGGCCGTCAAAGTGTGGGAAAGCTGATGGCTTTCAAGGCTATTGCAATGCATTTTGCGTTGGTCCAACCGCCTTCTTTCGTTGCAAATGTTTCCAATCTCCCTTGTTAGTGAAGCAGTACCACTATGCGTGAAGCCTAACCGCGAGCGACAGCCGTCAAAGTGTGGGAAAGCTGATGGTTTTCAAGGCTATTGCAATGCATTGTGTGTTGACCGAATCGCCTTCTTTCGTCGCAAATGTTTCCAATTTTGCAACATAACTTGCTTCCGATATGTGAGAAAATGCTAAATTTATAAAGTTCTTAATTATTCTGAAGCTCCTTTTCATTTCTATTTTAAATTGAAATACACGCACATTAGTGCGAGTTCAAAACAAAATATAACATTAAAGTTGAGAACTTTTATCATCTACGAAGCATAATTCATTCCGATTTAATATTAACACAATTTCTGCAATTAAAATCCATGCAATTTCAAAATACAAACAGATGAAATGACATAGGTGTTATGTAAACAACGTCAAATTTCCACACCTCGCGGCTTCACGTTTAAGAGACTCAGGGCATCTCCAGAAATATTATTCTAACCTCCTTCTTTGTAATCGGGTTAATCATTTTTAATTGCCCTGTACTTTGTATTGGTATAGAACTAGAACTCTCATTTTAATTACAACGTGTACATTTGTGTTATACGTAATAAAGTTAAACAATTTTGTTTGTACGAAAAATACCTATAGTTCCAGAGGATTTGAATTTCAGAACGCCCGTTAAACCTAGTGTAACAGAGAATTTAAAAATTTCAGTAATTGGAAGCAAACGGCTTTTCGTAAAAGGGATTCGAAGATATTTCTTTTGCCCCCTCTCCTTTTTTTTTTTTTTTTTTGGTTGGAGGTTTAACGACCGCCGTGAGCAACTCAATGGGCTATAAGCAGTCGCCCGTCCCTAATTTAGGGTCACTGGTTCCAGGGAAGGGAGAGAGCCAGTGCCGTAAGACAAACACAACATCCATGCCTGACCGGGATTCGAACCCGGACCCCTTACGGACGAATGATCAGAGGCCAACGCCTTAGACCACTGCGCCACCGGGGGCGGCTGCCCCCTCTTCCCCAGCCGAGTTTTTCATGTACGCCACTGTTGTGTCAGACATTAACGAAAGATCTGAAGCATACATTTAGAACCCCGGACAAATACCTGATATGGAAACAAACTAGAGTTCGCACGCTAGGCAATCTGTTTAAAAATTAAATGAATGCGTAACATTAAATAAAAGAAGAATTACAAATGTTTGTTTCGTTCACTGGAAAGAGAAAGTAGAACTTCATTTGTAATTTACCGATCCAAATATCCCATTAGTTTTCTCCTCCTACGTATTTTTTTTAAATTGAAAGAAATTCGAAGGAACGCTACGAGGTTTCAACTGCCTTTGATTCGTAGTTTCATAATATCCAAAAAAAAAAAAAAAATTCGTTAAATTGGACAGAACATATTGATTAATGAACATTGGGATGGAAATCATCGCGTTTCTTTTTACACAGCCAATCCCTTAACAATTTCGTCCTTTTCAGAGGAAAATTATGGAAAGTTATTTCTTCCTCTATACAATTTAGGTGGCACGATTTATTAGCACAACCACATGATGAGCAGAAGTTAGACATGTCGTTAAGAAATTTGCGAACATTGCGATTTTCCTGAACCCCTGCAACGTAACGTCATGTTAAGCAATGGAAAAATTCCAAATTTTATCATACTGTGAGTAGTGATTTTTACGACCTCCACAGTTTCACTTCTGGACAGCGAAAACCTTTCAATGACACTTTGCAGACGAAGAAAGGCATGTGGCACGTTCGCTTGCAGACGAAGAAAGGCATGTGACACGTTCGCTTGTAGACGAAGAAAGGCTCGTGGCACGTTCGCTTGCAGACGAAGAAAGCCACGTGATACGTTCGCTTGCAGACGAAGAAAGGCACGTGACACGTTCGCTTGCAGAAGAAGAAAGGAACGTGACACGTTCGTTTGCAGACGAAGAAAGGAACGTGACACGTTCGTTTGCAGACGAAGAAAGGCACGTGACACGTTCGTCTGCAGACGAAGAAAGGCACGTGACACGTTCGCTTGCAGACGAAGAAAGAAACACGACACGTTCGTTTGCAGACGAAGAAAGGAACGTGACACGATCGCTTGCAGACGAAGAAAGGCACGTGACACGTTCGCTTGCAGACGAAGAAAGAAACACGACACGTTCGTTTGCAGACGAAGAAAGGAACGTGACACGATCGCTTGCAGACGAAGAAAGGCATGTGACACGTTCGCTTGTAGCCAGGGCCGTAGGTAGCACGTTGCGGTCGATGTTGGCCACTTTACGTTTGATACACGTTTTCAGATCCGAGAAAGAGCGTAAGCGTACGCCTTTCCGATAATCTGTCTTTCAGGTACCCCCAAAGCCAGAAATCACAAGAAGTAAGGTCTGGTGAAAAAGTTGGACGAGGCATTGGAAACTCTGGAGAAATTATGTGCTCATTGTCAAATGTTCGACTTAACATTTGCATAGGAAACTTTCCATGTAAACGACCTGCAATTTCTTGGATTTCAACATTAATGCCTTTGTCGTGCCTCACAGATAATCTCTTGTGGTGGCCAACACATTGAGCAAATTTTACCTTGAAACGTTTGTGCTGTTAAAAACCAATAAATTCACACACGTATCTGTTCTTTTTTTATTGGAGGTTTAACGACCACCGTGAGTAACTGAGTGGGCTATAAGCAGTCGCCCTTCCCTAATTTAGGGCCACTGGTTCCAAGGAAGGGAAATACAGATTTACCATGATCAGCAGCGCAGATTGCGTGCCTCGTCAGAAATCCTTTCGGGAAATGTTGCATTGGATAAAGGAAGACGGGACATTCCCGGACTACATAATCTTCAGTATGACAAACACAACATCCATGCCTCACCGGGATTCGAACCCGGACCTATCTTGGTCGAATGATCAGAAGCCATCGCTCAGACCACTGCGCCACCGGGTGGCATATTTGTTCTTTTGTTGCGTCTGCAACGCCATTGTTCTCCACTAGACCCATAGTTTATTCTTGGCATAAAAATTTTGTTGAGCCTGTTCTGTTCACCATGAGAAATCCGCCGGTTGACTGTCGTGGAGCAAGCGAGGGACAGCTTCGTAGCCCCTCGAAATCAACGCGACGTCCGTCTAATGCATTGGGTATTTCACAACCGACAGTTTGGCGAGTGTTACGAACACGATTGCACTTAAAATCCCACAGATTTACCATGATCAACAGCGCATATTGCGTGTCTCGTCAGAAATCCTGTGGGGAAATGTTGCATCGGATAGAGGAAGACGGGACATTCCCGGACTACGTAATCTTCAGTAATGAGTCAGCATTTTATGTCAGTGGTAAGAGGTTAACTCATACAGCTGCAGGGTTTGGGTCTCCGAAAATCCACGCGAATCTCTAGAACATGTTCGTGACAGCCCAAAGATAATTGTGTTTTGTGCACTTAGCAAACATAAGGTTTACGGCCCCTTCCTTTTTCATAGAAATCCATCAATGGTATTGTGTATCTGGATAGGCTCGAAAATTATCCCATTCCACATTACACGATGATGACCAAGAAAGGCGCATTCACTTTCAGGAGGACGGTGCACCACCTCACTACTCTACAAATGTCCGTAATTTCTTCAATAAATGTTTCCCAGACCGGTGGATTGGTCCAGCAGGGCGGATAGAATGGCCATCTCGTTCTCCCAACTTGACACCTCTCGATTTTTCTTATGAGATTTCATTAAAGATCCAGTGTTTGTTCTAAGATTACCTGAAAATCTCGCTGAACTCAAAACTCGAATCACCGCCGCAACTGCAAAAGTGACAACTGTTATATGCTGCTTCGAGTTTGGGAAGAAATTGACTTTCGGTCAGATGCCTGTCATATCACCAATGGAAATCACGTAGAACCAAAATAAACTATGTGGGACAAAACGTGATGTGCTTTGCTACAGATTAACACCTCAAAAAATTCCGTAAGCATTATGAATAAATTTCTATATGCTTTCAAAGTTATAAAGTTCTTTCCGAATCACCTGCTTTATACACGGTCGACTCACATTATTTGATCACCAGCTAATATCCAGAGTAAACGCCGTGTGCAGCGCGGACAGCAGCTAGACGGACTGGGAGTGACTCAATAAAGTGCTGGAAGATGTTCACAGCTATGTGGAGTCATGCCGACTGCACTACATCTGACAGCTGCTGGAGGGCGCGTGGTGGAGGATCCATAGAGCAAACAACACGATCGAGGTGGTCCCACAGATGCTCAATTGGGTTTAAGCCCGGAGAATTAAGGGGCCAGGGAAGTACTTTAAAGTTTTCATCATGCACTTCCAACAACTCTCGGACATTTATAGCTGTGTGACACGTCGCATTGTCGTGTTGGAAGATCCCATCCGCCCCAGGGAAGACAATCAGCATGCATGGGTGTACGTTACGTGGTCTTCAAGGGTGGATTCATAACGAATTCGGTTCATAGTGCCTTCCACGGGTATGAGTGGACCCAAAGAATGCCACGAAAACATTCTACAAACCATAACGCTGCCCCTTCCAGCATGTGGTCTGCCAGCAATGGTTGAAAGGGTGTTTTTTCTCCGATGTTTATCGCATCAGACGTCAACGTCCATCCGATGAAGCAGAAAACCTGACCCATCGGAGAAGGCAATGCTTTGCCAATCAGCCAATTCTGATACTGCCATGCAGATGTAAGCCTTTTCTGCATATGCACCTTCGTTAGCATAGGTGAAGTGACCATCCGTCTGCATCGTACTCCCATACGCAGCAGGCTTCGCTGAGCTGTCGTTTTAGACACACTTTCGGTAGCTTCCTGGTTCATTCGGCCAGCGAGTTGCTTCACTGTAGCATTTCGATTGGCCCTCGCGCACCTTCGAAGCCGACGTTCACCTCTCCCATCAATGGCACGTGGTGCTTTGCAGTTTCTACATTGCTTATTCGCAATGGTACCATTGCTCCTATCACGATACACTTTAACCACAGCACCACGAGAACAGTTCATACAATGCCCTGTTTCAGAAATACTGCCACCCTTGGCCCGAAAGCCGATAATCTTTTGCAAATCGGATAAATCGCTCTTTTTATCCATGACAGCAACGAGTGATATGTTTCCAGATCAGATCAGATCAGATCATTTGTAGAGGATTTTAGGAAGAGAGTGTCTGACCCCAGGTCTTAAACAACCCTTAGAAATAGGAAACTAGGAAATTTGGGCTACAGTGCCCGACAGGAAAGTTACACGGAAGCTAGGTAGGAAGGGTGAGGAAGACGCCCTTATTTATTACCGGGAGGCCAGTACCCGGGCTACTGATGTTTCCAGAATACATACAGCACACATTATATACATTCCAAGCCAGCTCACGACAAGTGCCTTCTTTCATCATTGGCTACGCGCTGTTGATGTGAAAAGTAGGATGTGGTCGCAATAATGTGACTCGACTGCGTATATGCCTGTGTGTCACACATCTTCAAACGGAGGGGTGTTGAAGAAATTAGGGGTTGAGTTGGAGAGGTGTTAAGGAGTGTATAAATCACATGAACATTGAAGTTGTAAGAAAACATTGCTCATGCTAAATTTAAAATTTCGTAATTAGTCAATGCTGATCTGTGCTACAAAGACATCGCTTTTCAATGACCTACTGTTGATAAGGATCCATAGACAACTGGATGGTTGAACTAATTCTGCTGTCATATCAACAGTTGAAAATATCACCATTAACAGCTTTTGTGGCAGTAAAGCCATATCACTTTTTTATTTTCGCTAAGGTCAAATACATAGAAGGTTCTCCAAGAGTTTGACTGTGAAAGTAAGTGAGCTTTATGATGTCCCAAGGTTTCGGTACTAGGAGTGAGTGGTTCCTGTGCTGATTACTATAACAGGTATAAATATGCAATCTATTGGGTTGGTGCGAATGAAATGCCCGGTAAAGGCCCAGCACACGTGGGCGGAGAGGACGGAAAAATAGGGCAACTTACCTAAGCGAAATAATCCCCCTCGGCGTCGACAATAGTTGCCATCCCTCTGGCAAGGCCATGATCCCGGAGCGAAAGAAGTTTTGTTGTTGGGACCCGAAGAAGCCATCAACTGCACGTTGAAACCCGTTGTCTGTCGTGAACTGTTTCCCGGACACGAAGTGATCCAGGCGACGAAACAAATGATAATCTGTCGGAAAGAAGTCCTTGAATAAGGCAGGACGAGGCAGTGCTTCATAGCCCAAGGCACTTATTATCAGCATTGTTCGTTGTGCGACATGAGGGCGGACGTTGTCCTGGAGCACTAGAGCACCATTTTTTTGATTGGAGGTTTAACGACCACCGTGAGCAACTCAATGGGCTATAAGCAGTCGCCCGTCCCTAATTTAGGGTCACTGGTTCCAGGGAAGGGAGAGAGCCAGTGCCGTAAGACAAACACAACATCCATGCCTGACGGGATTCGAACCCGGACCCCTTACGGACGAATGATCAGAGGCCAACGCCTTAGACCACTGCGCCACCGGGGCGGCCCTAGAGCACCATGTCTGTTGACCAAAGTCTGTTGTTTCAGCAGCAATTTCCGGTGCATCTGGTGTAATTTAGCACGATAACGTTCTACAGTGATGGTTTGGCCTCTTGCCAACAAACTCTGACGAATTATCCCAACTGTGGACCACCAGACAAGGAGCATCACCTTCTTGGTGTGTAGAGGTGCTTAGGATGCCGTCCAGTAGGCTATGCCTTGCTTAACTGTTGTGCAGATCGTCTCCGATTATCATAAAGGACCCACTTCCCGTCGCAAATGACGTATCAATGCAATAGAGGTTCCTGTTTATTCCTGGAAAGCAGCGACGTGCAGACTTCCAAACCGAGCGCCTGGTCTTGTTGGCAGTTGTCAACTCATGCGACAGCCACATATCCAGCTTTTTGACCTTACCCAGCGCAGCCAGACGCCGAACAACTGTAGTGTGGTGTACACCAACCTCTGCCGCTATCTCACGACACGTTTTTCCGGGGTCCGCTTCAACCACGCGTAACAAAACATCGTCAGAAGCAGCAACGGGTCGGCGACCACGTGCTTGGTTTTGCAGATCCGGATCTCAGCTTCGAAACTTCACAAACCATCGGCGAATGGTTCGTTCGTTGCTGTATTCTCCCTAAACGCTTTAACGTTTGAGTGGCAATTCCTGCAGAATCGTCCAGCCGGCGTCTGCACGTTTCCTTTGCAAGCCACGTTACGGCCAAACAAATCACGCCTGAACCTTGTTCTTCACACACGTGTTAGCTATTTGTAGTAACTCTGTGATGTAATACCCACAACACCTGTGCGTGGTTCCATTCCGCTGTGGTCGGGGCCTGTCTCTACTGCTCGTTCGCTCTGAACATTTTTTTGATTGATGGTTTAACGACCACCGTGAGCAACTCAATGGGCTATAAGCAGTCGCCCGTCCCTAATTTTGGGTCACTGGTTCCAGGGAAGGGAAAGAGCCAGTGCCGTAAGACAAACACAACATCCATGCCTGACTGGGATTCGAACCCGGACCCCTTACGGACGAATGATTTTTTTTTATTGGAGGTTTAACGACCACCGTGAGCAACTCAATGCGCTATAAGCAGTCGCCCGTCCCTAATTTTGGGTCACTGGTTCCAGGGAAGGGAGAGAGCCAGTGCCGTAAGACAAACACAACATCCATGCCTGACCGGGATTCGAACCCGGACCCCTTACGGACGAATGATCAGAGGCCATCGCTTAGACCACTGCGCCACCGGGGCGGCCTCTGAACATTTCATTCTCATTTACCCAATATTAAAAAAAGAATAAAGGTATTTTCAAATATTGGCATACTTAATGCATACGTTATTTAAAGGAAATTCAAGTTTCCATTAACGACGAACTGTGCCTAAATTAGTAAAAACGCTACGTGAAAGATGGCTGAAGTAGATGTTCCAACTAGAAATTCTGGAGTCTACTTTACACACAACTTGATATTTTATCATCAGAAGCAGAATTCGAAGAGTAAGTGCCATCGATGCACGCAGAACTTATATCGCCCCTAAAATTACCTCAAAAATACACTCTGCTAGAAGACAAACTATGGAAACCAGATATCCTCAAGAGGCTTCTATTTCTATGACCAAAAACCTGGACAATTTATATGATGTTGCCATACAGCAAGAGCCTAGTTCAAGCCAAGGGAGAGAAAATGGGCAGGGACGGTTTGGGTCGATGAAACCAGGCCGCGAATTTTGGTCTTGTGGTCTACTACAGAAACAAAAATACCCACAGGGAAACAAACACCTCATTAACTCCCTTACGAAATTTTTTTGTTAACTCCTGGGTTAAAAAGTACTGTTAAAATATGCATTGTAAAATTAATTCAGTCCCGAAAGATTTTTAACAGTAATTTAACGATGAAAAAATTAAAAAACACACACTCATGGTTGAATGTAACATACCAAACCATATTCGAAATGGGATGTTGTGTCAGATAATTAATTATATTTATTTGGTAACTGATCGTGTACTACACAACGGTATTCACACCACATCCTTGAACAGACGCCTTTTTGTCTACCCATTATTTTGATTCGTGCGTTCGTGGATAAGAGTGTGGGATTATAGACCATCAAAATTGTTACTAGTGCCATCTTCAAGATTAAACAATTTAGTAAAACCATGCAATGCATTGATTATAATACGCTTTCCAACATACCAGAAATCATTACTCAAGTTACGGGGGCCGCCCCGGTGGTGCAGTGGTCTAAGCGATGGCCTCTGATCATTCGTCCGAACGGGGTCCGGGTTCGAATCCCGGTGAGGCATGGATGTTGTGTTTGTCTTACGGCACTGGCTCTCTCCCTTCCCTGGAACCAGTGACCCTAAATTAAAGACGGGCGACTGCTTATAGCCCATTGAGTTGCTCACGGTGGTCGTTAAACCTCCAATAAAAAAAAAAGTTACGGGGCTAATGGCTGTAGAATAAATCTTGCTCCTGTGCCCTGACCTTTGACCTCATTTCGATGATATTAAACAGAATTGGTTCAGTATACCTCCGGAACAACATACGAAAGTTCTGTCTTAATAGAAGCATCTTCAGTCAAGTTATGAGGATAGTGACGGTGGAACAAATCTCGCTCCTGTGCCTTGACCTTTGACCCCATTTCGATTATATTCAACAGAATTGGTTGAGTATTCCTCCGGAATTACCTGCTAAAGGTTTGTTGCAATAAAAGCATTGTTAGTCAAGTTATGAGGATAATTGCTGTGGAATGAATCTCGCTCCTTTGCCCTGAGCTTTGACCCCATTTCGATGATATTCAACAGAGCCGGTTTAGTATACCTCCGAAACAACATGATAAAGTTTCGTCGCAATCGAAGCATTTTTACGTAAGTTATGGCGCGTAAGAGCGATGGAATTCATCCCGCTCCTATGTCCTGACCATTGACCCCATTTTTCCCATTTTCAATAGGGTTCGTCCCCAGGTTGTCCGCTACCACATACTAAAATTTCATCGAGATCGAACCATTTTTACGCGACTTATCGTGTGGACAGACAGGCGGACAAAGCTGGAGAATATACGCTTCTTCAACCTACGGTTGGAAAGCGTAAGAAAGGAGGGTAGAGCCTACCAATGCCCCTTATTATTTATAACAGTTATTTCATTGATCACAGGGCACGGAAATTCTTCAGTGAAGTAGAGAGAATTTTGGGCTTTGTCATTTTAAAGGAAACGCTCAACATATACATGGATTGTCCCCAAACAACTAAGAACGTTTTAAAAAAAATAATATGGGTACCTTAATCATCAAGGGGAAGTGGGCTTTTTCAAAATACTGCCCATTGCATCGAATACACGCGTCCCAAAGTTCTTCCGACTTTTTGGATGTCTTCTGGAATTCTTCTGAAATGCTGTTGAAGCACCCTTGCACAGCTGTAATAAATTGTTGATCAGTCCCAAATTGTCGTCCCTGTAATATCTTTTTTAAAATGGGGAGCAAACAGAAGTCACGTGGTGACAAATCTGGATTATACGCAGGTTGGGACATCAACTTAATATTAATTTTCTCTAAACAAGAAATGTCAGAACTGGCGATGTACGGCATCGCGTTGGGCCGCACATGAAAATGAGGGAATCGGGAATCCAGGGTTTGTTTAACCGACCCTGCTTACAACTAAGGCATTTCTTAGAACTACATCACTAGTGTTCTCCCTATAGAGTAGGGGTGGCAAACCCGCGGCACGCGTGCCACAAGTGGCAGTCACGTCATTATAATAATTTATTAAACGATTTAGCATTTGTGACGGACATCGTGGACCACCTTAACCACTTAAATGTGCGCTTCCAAGGTACAAACAATCTCTTAGTAGAGTTGTTCAACTCAATTGAGGAATTTAAAGAAAAACTTGTTCTTCTTGGAATGTATGTTTCTCGGCATGATCTAGTACATTTTCCTCGAATGAAACAACTGTCACAAACTAAGTTCGGTGAAATTCCAAACTTTTCTAAATATTAGCAACATAAAAATCAAAACTCCGTTTATTAGGTGGGAGAATTACGATAAAACGAAAGATGCTAGCTTTCGCTACCTCCGGGTAGCTTCGTCAGACATAAAATAGCTAAGAACGCAGAAAACACAACTGGAATAAATATACACTTCTAAGAATAAATTCAAAATAATATGCTGCACCGTACCACGCGCGGCTTGATCCCAGGGTTGGGTGCCCACGTGTGACTTCAAGAAGCAGGTGCCAAATCAAAGTAAAGCTCGTGGTAACCTTATTGCATACATTCCGTCTCGTGACTATCTCAATGGTTTCTCGGAGCGCCGTAGCTCTTGCGTTGTCATAAGCAGCCAGCTTCTTAACCTCACTCCACCTGGGTACTGCTCCTTCAGTAGCAACATCACGGGCTAGTGTTGTTGTAAGTTAACCAGCCTTGACGTCCCTTTGGTGCTCAGAAACGCGGACTTGGATCGATCTTTTTGTCATTCCGACGTGGAATTTAATTGATGCGTCAGAGTAATAAAGAGGAATAGCATTGACTCCTGCGTCAGGTAGTCTAGAAGGTGATGCGCCTCGGTCCAAAGGGACGTCAAGGCTGGCTAACTTACAACAGCACTAGCACGTGATGTTGCTACTGAAGGAGCAGTACCCAGGTGGAGTGAGGTTAAAAAACTGGCTGCTTACGACAACGCAAGAGCTACGGCGCTACGAGAAACCATCGAGATAGTCACGAGACGGAATGTATGCAATAAGGTTACCCCGAGCCTTCCTTTGGTTTGGCACCGGCTTCTTGAAGTCACACGTGACACCGTGCAGCGTATTATTTTGAATTTATTCTTAGAAGTGTATATTTATTCCAGTTGTGTTTTCTGCGTTCTTAGCTACTTTATGTCTGACGAAGCTACCCGGAGATAGCGAAAGCCAGCATCTTTTGTTTTATCGTCATTCTTACACTTAAAACACGGAGTTTTGATTTTTATCGCTTTTCTCATCAGTCTGGCGTATAGTAACCCGATTTCCATTGTCAGTTTCTACACTGCCGGACAATTGCTAAGGACGGATGACAATAGCAACGATAGCAACCGTAAAATGGAAGGCAGGAAAATGTGGAAATTAGCATAAGTGCGGGATACAGTAAGACGTGTTGTGCGTATGCAAATTTTGGATTGCCGAACTTGTTCGTGACGTCATAGCGCTGATAAGAGATATAAAGGATTTGACGCGTATTGACCGTTGTTGTTCAAACGCAAAGTTGAAAGGGAAAGAATCAATTGACGAACTTGCAATTTTCAGTATGTCTTCCCGACATCACCTAGATGATTTTACGCGTGGCCGTATTATTGGCAAGATTGAAGAAGGGCGAAAAATAACAGATGTTGCCAGGGAGTTCGACGTCAGCCACAGTGTTGTTTCAAGGCTTTGGAAATCATTTCAAACAAATGGAGAGTGTTGCAAACGTCACGGGGGAGGTCGTGTTCGCAGTACGACACCTGCAGAAGATCGGTACATAGTGCTATCAACAAAAAGACACCGGCGCAGCACAGCTAGTGAGGTAGCAAATCAGTTTATGGCTGCTACTGGCAAGCGGATCTCCCGAAAAACTGTCGCCAGACGTTTGCATGAAGGAGGACTATACGCCCGCCGTCCTGTTGTGTGCATCCCATTGTTCAGACGTCACCGTACCGCCCGTTTGCAATGGTGCCATCAACATCGCAATTGGACTGATAATGACTGGTCTGCTGTCCTCTTCTCAGATGAGAGTAGATACAGTCTATCGTCTGATTGTCGACGACAACTGATCTGGCGTGATAGTGGTACTGCATATTGTCCAGCAAACATACAGGAAAGGGACCGATATCCGACATGTAGTGTCATGGTATGGGCTGGCATCATGATCAATGGCCGTACGTCCCTCTATGTGCTTCCAATTGGGACTATGACTGGCCAAAGATACATTAATGATGTTCTGCTACCTCATGTTCGCATGTTCCGTGGTGCTGTCGGTGATAGATTCAGTTTCATGGACGACAACGCAACATGTCATCGAACAGTCGCTGTCCAGGAGTGTCTTGAGAGCGAGGATATTCGACGCCTCGTATGGCCCGCACGTTCTCCAGATCTGAATCCCATTGAAAATGTGTGGGATACTTTGGGGAGGAGTCTTGCTGGTCGCCAATGCCCTCCAATAAACAAGGACACCCTCATCCGTGCACTGAAAGAGGAATGGGATAAATTACCTCAACAGCTGCTTGATAATGTTGTGCAAAGCATGACACGACGTGTGGAATCTTGCATCGCCCTCCATGGTGGCCATATCCCGTATTGGCATCTTATGCCGGAACGCCTGCGGACGGTAATTGCATTTTTTTCACGTTTACGTATTCTGCACAAAATGGCCTGTTTGTCCCTTGAACACGTTCCAAAGCCTTCTGGATTTCAGAGCACAATAAATTGTCTTTCTTGTAATGTCCTGGCATTCTGACATTATTTTATTTCACTTGGCATCCAACCACACTTACTTTTTTATGCGCTATATAGCCGTTTATGATCCGTCCTTAGCAATTGTCCAGCAGTGTATATATCAGCAACATATTTCTGATTTGAAAAACTCCTTTGAAGCCAGGTTTTCAGACTTCCGAAACAAAATCTTCTCCTATTCACAAACTCCTTCTCCCTTTCTATCGAAGACATCATTCACTATCCTACTGACGTGTAGACTGAAATTTTGGAGCTTCAGGATAACATTGCAACTCACAGCAAATTCAAGGTGCTTGGAAATCCAGCCAGCCACGAATTTGCCACTTTCTGGAAAACCCCTCCCCCCTCTGTTTCCTGCACTGAGACATTGTTGCAGGTTGAGGTCGAAAATACACTGAAGAGCAATTGAATTAGAGATACCTGTCTAGTAACGTGTAGCACCACCTTTCGCCCTGATGACGGCGGCGATTCGTCTCGGCATGGACTCGACAAGACACCGGAGGCGTTGGGAAGACATACGGATCCACGACCCCTGAACAAGCTCCCACAGTTCACGAAGATTTGATGGAGGGGGGTCAGAGCCTCTAACGTCACTCTCGATGGCATCTCTAGTTGGCCAAGGAAGCAAGGTCACGTGGTGAAGTGTTCATCCAACCATTCGGATACAATTCGGGAGCGATGGCATGGTGCATTGTCTTGTTGCAGAATGAGGTCCCCAGTGGGATGTTGAAGACGCACAAACGGGAGCAAATGGTCATCCAGGATATTCCGGTAACGTTGACCTGTGAGGGACGATGTCACACGTACCAGGGGTCCCATTTCAGTCCACGTAACCAGTCCCCAAACGAGAATGCCACCCCCACCAGCTTGAAGAGTACCCTGCTGGCAAGAAGGATCCACCGCTTTATGTGGTTTGCGCCGTACTCGTGTATCTTGCCATCCGCATGTACAAACGTGAATCTCGACTCATCAGTCCAGGCAACATTTCCCCACATGTCTAGGGTCCAGTGGCGATGTTCCCGCGTCTATGCTAATCTTTGCTCCATGTGATGTGCGGTCAGCAGCGGTACCCTCGTGGGACAATGGCTTCTGTACCCCATAGCGAGGAGATGGTTCTGGATGGTTTGGCTGCTTACACGTTTTTGTGCACCAGCGTTAAATTGCCGAATGATTTCTTGCACTGCGGCCCATCTATCCGCTGTTACAATGCGAGCTAGCCGACGATGACCCCGCTCATCCACATGCTGTTTTCCACAGCAGTTGGCACTAGCAGGGATGGTTTTACCGGATTCGATGTACTCACGGTGCACCCGTGACACAGTGGCTCGTGAAAATCCCAGTGTCTGCACTACTTCCGAGATTTTTTGATTGGAGGTTTAACGACCACCGTGAGCAACTCAATGGGCTATAAGCAGTCGCCCGTCCCTAATTTAGGGTCACTGGTTCCAGGGAAGGGAGAGAGCCAGTGCCGTAAGACAAACACAACATCCATGCCTGACCGGGATTCGAACCCGCACCCCTTACGGACGAATGATCAGAGGGCAGCGCCTTAGACCACTGCGCCCTTCCGAGATGGAGTGACCCATTCGTCGGACCCCGACAATTTGCCCACGATCAAATGCGCTTAGATCCTTCGTCTTAGCCATACTGCGTCAGACTCTTATTAATTCCCGTCGCATCACTCGTTATATTGTCAGATCGCTGCATACGTCATGTAGTTTCCTTTTACAGGGCCGCCCACAGCGCCACATTTGCACAACGCCAGCTGTCTCTAATTCAATTGCTCTTCAGTGTATGTGAAAATACTGTTCCCATCATGAACTTGGTGAAAAATAAGTACCGTTCAGGATTCACTGATCAGCATCTCAAAAATCTACTGGTTCTTTGCTACTTCATCTCTGAATCCCAACATTGAAGAATTGGTGAAGAGGAAAGAGATTCAAAAGCCTCACTAAGAACTAAGCCGGGTTTGTGTCATGTGAATGGAAATGCAATCATGCAGTGTTACAATATGTTTCTTTCTTTGCAAGTAATTTGTGTTTTTAATATACTAGTAAACTAGTTCTTGAACGATTTACTGTTAAGTTAAAATAGTATTGGTTTCACAGTACTTTTCTCTTCTTCAGTACTATTTTATTTGAAGTATACAGAGACACATTATTCTGCATCCTTTCTGGCAACCGTGAAGGGAAGGAGGTGCAGGTTAAGGTGGAGTCGCACGTTCAAGATTATCTACATCAAAAGTGGCACGTGGCAGACCTTGGGTTGGACACCCCTGCCCCAAAGGCTTTTTACTGGGCGGCCCACCCAACTCATATTCTCCACCACCTAGCAATATTTTCTTGAAAGAACGTTTTCACAATGCATATACACTGGCGTGCAAAAAATAAGGATGAGACGGTTTTTCGAATGTAACGTCGTGCAGAAGTGCTCCACATCGACTCAAATCATACCATAAGATCCCCGAGATGTAAGAATATGGGACAAGTGTGCAAAACCGTCCAAACAAGGAATCCAAAGGATACAAAGGCACTTTATTGAAAAGGTAGCTTCGAGCACAACTGGACAGAAGACAGAAACGTTCATGTGACAGGTGGCTGCCAAGAAAAATCCAGTCTTTAGTAAGGGATATGATCACCGCTGACTGCGTTGCAGGATTTACAACATCTGTCCATGCTGAGGACGAGGTTGTCAAGGAGCTGTTGAGGCATCGCGGCCCATTCCTCTTGTAGCGCCAATCGCAGCGGCGGGATCGTTACTGGCGGCTGGTGACGTGCTGCCACTCGTCTCACGAGAAGGTCCCACACGTGTTCGATTGGATTTAGGTCCGTGGACGTTGCGGGTCAATCCATGCGTTGAATATCTTCACTCTCCAACAGCTTTGCGACAGCCACTGCAAGATGAGGTGTAGCGTTGTCGTCCATGAAGAGGAACTCAGGACCCACAGCACCTCCAAACAGACGCACGTGAGGCAGGAGAACCTCGGTACAATAGCGGACACCAGTGACTGAACCTCCTTGGAAGACGTGGAGGTCAGTACGGCTACTAAGCATGATACCGCCCCAAACGAGAACACCGCCACCTCCTAACCGATCCCTTTCGATGATGTTGGAGGTGTGATTGCGTGTTCCCTGCTCTCTCCAGATGTGTATGCGTCGAGAATAGCTCGTCAGACTAAATCGGCTCTCATCCGTAAAGAGAACTCGACCCCATTGCTGATGTGTCCAGTTCTTGTGTTCCTGGTACCACAGAAACTGCAATCTCCGAAGAGCAGGCGTTAATGACACACACCGTACTGGTCGTCGTGCAAATAGACCACCTTTGTGCAGCCTCCTAGCCACGGTAAACCGCGATAACGGATGTCCAGTTGTCTGTTGCATGTGCCTTGCGATATCTGACGCTGTCTACCGTCTGTCTCTTCTCGCATGTAGGACAGTATACCGGTCGTCCGCCGCCATGGTTGCTCGTGGACGACCACTGCTAAACTCTCGGACAGCTGTTCCTGTAGTTTGAAATGCTCTCCAAGCTCGTGAAACGATGCTGTGAGCGATCCCGAACTCCTCGGCCACACTAGTCACACTTCGACCTTCTTCCAACTTTCCAATGTCGTCTACTGGATTGTCTGTTGGCCATGTCACACGGTGGCAGCAACTCGACGTCGTTCAAACCGATGTACACCGTGCAATAGCTTTCACCGAATTGCTGAGCGTACACCGCCCGTGTGCTTTATACCCTTCCGACATCCCCCCCAGCGTCATGCTGCATATATGCGCATGCCCTACCGTACCGGATCCTAGTCTATCTCCTGAGAGGTCTTTCTTTGCGCTGTTATGCTAATTTCTCCTCTTCGTCCTTAATTTTTCCACACCAGTGTAATATTAAGTGTGTAAAACGTATTCCTACATTCACCATCAATATTTATGAAAGCTGGCTGAAATATGTGTCAAATATGATTTATTAGTAAGTACTCATTTTTTAATCATTTATGTACAATGTTCAAATGCTTACCATGTTATGTTACATTAATGCATATCACACTGCTAAGATGTTTTAATAAGTAAAACGATGATAAGCAAAACATTTTATTTTTGATTGGGAAAGATGTTCTTAAAAATACCACCCAGCTCTAAAAGAAATCCAGTGACACTACATCACTGAAATATTCATGCCGGCTATATAACTGACAACATGACAAGCAGACAGAATATTTTTTTTAATACATTCATCGCCCCAAAAATATATATATATAGTTGAAGTCGGAAGCAACCGACAGGAATGAAACTTGGTGGGTAGGTTAGACATCGTGAGACATGCAAATGACTCAAGTATAACGCTCGGTCGCTCATGTGACGTCAGCAAGGAGGGGTCGTCTCCCTGTGCCTGACCTGCTGTATAAGGTCGTCCCGTTGCTCGTGCTGCTGTGTTTGTTGCATCCTTTGCAAGTGAAGCATGCCTCGGAGAAAAGTCCGGAAGCATTTCGAACAGTTGGAGTTCCAGAGGGGCCGCATCGTCGGGATCCGCGAACCGCAACGGTCTTATGGCCGTATTGCGCGCCATACCGGCAGTGCGGATATTACCATAGCAAGCTGTTGGCAGCAGTGGATAGAACAAGGCACGCAGCAACGAAAGGAAGGGTCTGGGAGACCTAGACGAGCAACGGAGAGGGCCGACAGGTTTTCCGGCATGCGCACAGTGACCCAACAGCCACGATTGCGGATTCAGCGAGCAGTGGTGACCTCCATGTATCATCCGATTAGTTCCAGCACACAGAGACTGTGAAGGGGCCACTCAGAATGGCAGAGGGTGATCTTCAGTGACGAGTCCCGCTTTGGTCTTGGAGGAGACGACCGACGAATCCTTGTGTGCAGGCACCATGGTCAGCGCCAATGTCACATGCCCAGAAGGCCTGATGTGCGGTGCAATTGCTTAGGATGCCAGATCACCTTAGGCATTGGTGGCGGAACCGCCCGGGCCCGGTCCCTAATCTCAACCAAGATTTTTATTTTTATTTTTTTATTTAGCATATACGCGATTGTTGTGATGTGCCTTAGAAAGTTCTTCTAGGTAAATGGTCCTAATTCAGCTCCTTAGGCATGGTTTTTCTTCTGTTTGTTCCTGGAAGCGGGAAGGTAGAGGGTGCACCACGATTCAAAATTTCGGGCACGGTCAACGAACTTCGCTTTCCGCCGCCCCTGACCTTAGGTGTTGATTGCAGACACCGTGGTCAGCGCCAACGTCACACGTACTGAAGGCCTGGTGTCATGGTGTGAGGTGCAATTGCCTACGATGCCAGATCGCCTTAGGTGTTTATTGCAGGAACTTATTACAGCCCAACGTTACGTTAATGAGGTCCTGCAACCAGTGGCCCTGCCTTTTCTGAACGCTCACTCCGGTGCGAGCGTTCAGAAAAGGTAGGGCCACTGAAACATTGTATTCAAACGTTGGGATATTTTTGAATGTGCAGCACCTCTGGTTTAAAATCCTAAAGATTGGATAATATAGATCATTTCACAAAAATTTAAAACTTTTAACTGAATCTGTGTGTGAACCTGAATGAATATGTGTATGTGTATAAATACATCCCACACCTTGAAATCGGATTCTATCTGACGTCATGCCGTAGCTGACCCACAGGCCACAACGGTCGACGTCTTGCGTAGTGTACGGGAGGTTTGGATGCTCCGATATCGACGCGGACAGTGTCGCGCCGATTGGTTGCGTCTGGTTTGCTGTCCAGCCGTCCGTTGCGAAGGCTACCTTTAACAGCGAGCCAGCATCGTCACAGTTTGGCGTGGGGGTGGCGAATGGAACCGTGTGGTGTTCTACGACGAATCGCGGTTCTGTCTCACCACGGATGATCGCAGTGTGGGAGCCTGGAGGCGACGTGGCCAACGGGCGGATTCCTCCGCCATAGTGGAGCGCCACACGGCCCGGCAACGTGGAATCATGGTTGGAGTGCTTATCAGCGCCAACAGCCGCTCACCGCTGGCACGACGCTATGCTGACGAGGTACTGCGGCTCGTGGCACTACCGTATTTGCATGGCATCCCAAACGCCGTTTTTCAACAGGATAACGCCCGGCCGCATACCGCTCGGATCAGCCTAAAAGCTTTACACGGTGTGCGGATACTTCCTTGGCCAGCACGATCCCCCGACCTCTCGCCCATCGAACATCTGTGGGACACGATTGAACGTCGATAGAGTACCCCCACACATGCAAAATGAACTGTGGACTCGGATCAACACCACATGGTCCACGATACCCCACGACTATTCGGACTCTCATTGCCACGTCGGATTCAACGCTGTATCGCCCAAAATGAGGGGCCACACTCCTTATTGATCATCTGTGTATTCGGCCACTGGAGCGTAATCTGTATGTGACAATTAAATCATTTGTAGAGGACCTTCTTGGCTATCTGTGTGTGCAGTTTGGTCTGTTTTTAAGCATTCCTTCAAGGTGTGGCTTTTTCTCTCTCAGGCAGTGTAATTACGATTTTTCACTAGGAAGGATTAAATTCATGCAGATTTCCAAATGTGTTTAAGGACTATTTTTTTCTTCTTCTTGCATCTGACAAAGAAAAAAAAATATTTTTCAATGCAAGAAATTTTTACTTACTTTGTGAATTTCATATTAACAATATATTATGCAATTTTAAATACATTTAAATTACTTCCTAATGCATTTGCAGTGAGCTCAAAAACTTTTTTGTTACCTATCAACGAAAGAACATATTTGAAATTTTTACTGTTTATATTTCTCTGTGAAGAACTGAAACCTATCTTGGTCTGCAAATCCAAGAGAACAGAAGATTAACTGCTAATAGGTGAAATTGCTCCTGTTTAAACTGCAGTTCTGATATCAGATATTAATCCAATTCCTTTTGCCTTTCACAATTTCTTGAAGACACATGGAACTGATTCTGCTAGCACTGCTGAATTTTCCGACACAATTGATTTCGTTATCTAGTTATTTGGATGTAGTACAGAAAAATGAAAGAAAAAGAAAAAGTTGGAATTTTTTTCCTATGTCATCATCATTGTCAACCATTATCAATCCACTGCTGGACGAAGGCCTCTCCAAGCCTCTTCCACAATGGTCTGTCTTGTGCCAGTCTCCTCCATGTCACTTCTGCATACTTTCGAATTTCATCCACCCATCTCCCATGTGGTCTTTTTCTGGGTCTTTTCCTGTCCCTTGGAATCCAATCTAAAATTTTGATGGTCTGTCCTTCTGGCAGTAGGTCCAGCCCATTTCCATTTCAGGGATTTAACTCTGATCATGATGTCTTCCACTCTTGTCATTTTTCTGATCCATGAGTTCCTCTTCTTATCTCTCCTAGTTACACCAAGCATGCACCTCTCCATGCTACTTTGAGTTGTCTGCAGCCTTTGTATGTCTCTTTTAGTTAAGGTCCATGTCTCTGCACCATACGTAAGCACTGGAAGGATGCATTGATCAAACACTTTTCTTTTAAGACATAATGGCATATTGCTCTTAAAAATTATGCTGTTTCTTCCAAAAGCTCTCCAGACAAGTTTTATACGCCGATTAATTTCTTCATCAATGTGACCCTCACTTGATATCTGCTGTCCAAGATAAACGTATGCATCTGTTATCTTCAGTTTTTCTCCATCAATCGATAAATCTTCATTTCTTGTAAAAGCATTGAACATCACTGTTGTCTTCTGAAAGTTCATTTTTAATCCCACTTCTTTACTCTTGTCAGCAAGTTTCTGATCATACTCTGCAGCTCTAATGGGGTAGTTGCAAAAATGATAACATCATCAGCAAAACAAAGGTGAGTTAGATAATCTTTCCATGTATCTGCATGAATCTATGTGCTTTTTTTGAAATTGTTAAACTAATTCCATTTCATTTGTATACAAATAAACCACACTATTTACACCTAAGTATGAAATCAAAGAATCTGCTAATGCAGTGGCAGCAATGTACCTATGCCACACTTCACAACCTTTTTGTAGGACATAACATTCAATATAATCACACGAAGACATTGGTTAACACACAATGGGCAAGTGGTCTGTCTTGCATGCTTCTCACATCTCTTTCTTCACTGTCCAGATTAAAAGCAAGGCATTTAACAAATCGTTATCAAGGAAGCTCAAAGTTTAGTATTCTTGTGTATACTTGTAGTGTTTCTGCAGCAAAGGTGTCAATATATTTTCCTTTTCCTTCCAAAAATATAAAAGCAGCATCCTAACTTCATCTAATAGAACCCATTGCACTGCCAGATTTGAATATAGTGAACAAACCATGACTTTTTAGGAGAATCCTTTGTTGAAGTATAAAAATAAACAGCACTTATACTGAAGTAGCAAATTATTAAGAACACCTCCCTAATAACACTTTGGGTCACACCTATCTTACAAAACAGCCTGTGGCATGGATTCAATGAGTCGTTGATATCACTCTAACGGTATGTTTGGCCAATCTCTGTTATGAATGGCTTTCACAATTTCATCCCACAGATGTTCAAATGGGTTACCATCTGGGGACTGCGAGGGACATTTTAGTACTTTGAAATAAGTGTCATACTCCTGGAAGCAGCCTTGTTGTATGGGTGAGTTATCCTGCTGGAATTAGTGTTTCCACCAGGGAAACGCCATCCATATGTACAGATATGCCTGGTTCACAATGATACTTAAATACCTCGTGGCACACAAATGCTGTTCCAAAAGTATTAAGAAACCCAATGCTTGTCAAGAAAACAGACCCGAGAAAATTACATTGCATCCGCCACCTTACATGATCGATACAAAGCAGCCAGGATCCATCCATTCATGCTGCCGATTCATATTCTGGCCCATCCACCACTGAAATATGAGTCATCGTACCAGGTGACCTTTTTCCAGTCCTCCAGGATCCGATTTTTGTGATCCCATGCCAAGCGAAGATGAATTTGTCAGCTTTTAACAGAGACAACTGGTACTCAAAGGGGACGTCTGCTATAATAGCCTGTTTGTGCCAGGCTGCATAAGCTGAAATTCTCTTGATACTGCTGTGCACTGTGAGATAACCTGATGCAATGTGGCTCGTCTGTTACTCCATAGGTGAGCCCCACATGTTCAATACTGTCATTACTTGAAAGTGATGACAGCATTATTGAATGTGTAAGGTCGCTAGAGATGGGACGACGGCATGTAATGATGTGGTAATGACATGAATTCGGATATTCTGATATCGGAGCATGAGTATTGGTGGTTGGAGGGGATACTATCATTAATACTGATCGTGTGAGGACACGTGCATCGTTACTTTACTCATTTCAAATTGCAGAGCCATGATGGAAGGTTGTGTCACCATTGGCAGTGAGCACTTCGAGTGCAAAGTCCACTGAAGAGGAAGATGAAGTTCTTCAGAACCTCGTTGAAATATACGAAGCCCTTCTAGAACTGTGGAATTCTTCACACCCATGGAACATGAACAAAAAAAAAAAAAAAAAAAGAAACGTAGCTCTAGATACGATGATAAACATTTATCGTAAAATGAAGCCCAGGGCCAATTGTACTCAGGTGAGGAGGAAATAAATACACTCAGATTAAATTTGCATAACAGTGCCTTTCCTGCTGACAAACGGTTCAATCATTTGCAGTAATTTACTAAATGTCTCTTCATTCATGTGGAAATAGCTCTTGTAATCAACCACTTGTGTAACACTTATTTCCTTTAATAATACTTATCATGTGAATACTTAACATGCTGTTTTACCCATTCCTTCATCCAATACTGGGGCTTAGCATGATGTTTTATTCCTAAAGCTAAAATTATAGCTAAACCCGTTTTTCTTTGCACATCCATTCTTGAATGCAAACAAACTCAGTGTATTCTCCATGATGACTTGACTGTTACTGAAGCAAAGTAATGATGCTTAATAATGAGCAAGTAAGTTATGAAATTAATGACAGTGTAATAAAGTAGTAATGGCAGTGTAATAAAGTAGTAATGACAGTGCAATAAAGTAGTAATGATGACACCATAATGAAATGCAGGAATGACTGTATATTCAACGTGTAAAGTTTGCTATACAATTCTCTCCAACCACCATTGCCCTTGAATATTAATCAGTCATTTTTGCCCACAAGAGAATCGCTGGCTGCTTGTTTTTTTTTTTTTTGTATTGAAGGTTTAACGACCACCGTAAGCAACTCAATAGGCTATAAATTTAGGGTCACTGGCTCCAGGGAAGGGAGAGAGCCAGTGCCGTAAGACAAACACAACATCCATGCCTCACCGGGATTCGAACCCGGACCCCTTTCGGACGGATGATTAGAGGCCATCGCTTAGACCACTGCGCCACCGGGGCGCCACTTGTTTTTTGTGCACTGCTCATTCACAACCTTGAAGCAGTTCTTCTTGCATAACCAAAAAAGTTTACCATTTGAAAGAGACATGATAGTTATGAAGTTTGCCATTTTCTTGCATAACCAAAGTTTGCCATTCTGAAAGAGACATGATAGTTTGCCACTATCATGTCTCTTTCAGAATGGCTTAAATCACAAGTCTTTCTCACATTATCACTATCTATGCTTCATACATGTATGAATCCTTTGCCATGAGATGCGTATAAGGGCATCTCAATATCTTGCTCGCATACATAAGCAATGACAGCACATGTCCGATTGCTCTATTGGGTAACATTACCCTACAAAATTTAACTTTTTGACTGGGGCTTACATTATTTCAAGTGATTTACATTAATTTTGCTACACTGATTTGAAAAATAACATTTATTTTTCTCTGTCACGTAAGGATTTTTGACAATCGTGAAAACAAAATCGTGAACATGCTGTATATACACTATATTAACAAAAGTCACCAGACACCCCTTCAAAAACAAATGAACGGATATGCTGCTTTGTTAAGAAGTGCGGTACAGCTGCAAACGGTATAAAAGCAAGCCTGTGTCTGACCGCTGTCATATCGCACTGCGAGGTTGAGTGGAAATGTCGCGGCGGGAAAGAACTGATTTTCAGAAAGGAAAGATTGTTGGGTGTTATATTAGTGGGTTGTCCATAAGAGAAACTGAGAGGCATTTAAACATGCCCAAGTTAACTGTTTTGGATGTACTGAATAAGTGGAAGACACATGATGTGCCTGAAGCAGCAAATCCGGCAGACCAAAGAAAATAACTGATAGAGGACGTCGAAGCCTCAGGAGAGTAGTTACAGTTAATCGACGGAGTACTGCACAAGACCTTAGTATACAGGTGAGTAAAAATGCTGGAAACTCGGTATGTACACATACCATTCACAGAGAACTTAATTCCATGGGTTACTGTGGTCGTGTGGCTACTCATAAGCTTTCATCTCACTCGGAATGCTACTCGTCGTTTAGCATAGTGTAAAAATCATTTATCGTGGACCGCAGATCTATGGAAACGGGTCCTATGGACTGATGAATCCAGATACACGATCCATCAGTCTGATGGCTGTGTGGGTACGGTGACAGCCAGGGAATGCTATTTACCACACTGTTCTGTTCCTACAGTCAAGTTTGGAGCTGGCAGTGTACTCGTGTGGAGGTGATTTTCATGGTATGGTCTCGGCCCATTGGTTATCGTGGACAAACCTGTTAAGCAACACGTCTACCTTGATATTCTGGACAATTATGCCCTACCAACTCTGTGGCAACACTATGGAACCAAGCCTTGTTGGTACCAGCAGGATAATGCACCGTGCCATAAAGCAAGGACTGTTACACCATGGTTTGACGATAATTCCATATTGTGTGTGGACTGGCCAGCACAGAACCCTGATCTTAATCCCATAGAGCACCTATGGGATGAATTAGAGTGCCACGCAAGAAGTTTGGAAATAATGCCTACTACTAAGCAACAGTTAGTGGCAGCATTATGTACTGAATGAAAGCGCAAACCTATCGCAGTGTTCCAAAACCTTGTCGAAAGCATGTCTCGAAGGGTCAGTTCCTACATTAAGGCCAAAGGTGGACCGACACCCTACTAATGCATGTCAATAAATGCTAGTGTATATATATATATATATATATATATATATATATATATATATATGGGATGTAAGGTCAGGTGATGCGTAACATCACAGCCTCTCCTTGACAAATGTCAACCCCGCCTTCTCGTGGTGCATCCTGTTCCCACTAAAGGGGCTCTGACTACCGCCAATAGCGGTATAACTATACTATCGGGATCAGAGGAAATGCTATCCCACACTCACCAACCCGCTTGGCCAGCGTGGTGAGTTATGGCCAAACACCTCCAAAATGACTCTACAACTTAAATCTTGGCCCTCAGTCTCCGGCAGCTGGAATGTACCTGGCCAAGGCAGCGGCCAGTGCGACATGAAGGCAGAGGGTGCTAAGAATCCCCGGAGGACCGGACTAGGCTGCCATTTGATGCTGACCTTGGCTACCTATAACGGACGCTCCCTATCTTCTGATTCAAGGCTCCTTGAATTGGAAGAGGAACTACAAAGGATCAAGTGGGACATCGTGGGGCTAAGTGAGGTAAGGAGAAAAGGAGAAGATCTCATTGAACTGAAAAGTGGACATCTCTTTTATTATCGTGGGACAGATACTGACAGAACTAGTGGTGTTGGATTTATAATAAACAAGAAACTGAAGGATAAAGTGGTAGAAGTTGAAAGTTCCTCTGACAGAGCTGCACGACTCATTATCCAACTCTCGAGAAGATACCAGGCTCAGATTATTCAAACTTATGCACCCACCACAAGTCATCCTGAAGAAGAAATTGAAGAATTTTATGAGGAAATTCGTCATCTAAATAATAAAGGTAAGCAGCACTTGAAGATAATTATGGGAGATTTCAATGCAAAAATAGGGCACCGGCAACAGAATGAAACTTCAGTAGGTAAATTCGGTCATGGCAACAGAAACCAGCATGGAAATACTCTCGTTGAGTTTGCAGAGGCTGAAGGATTTTTCATCTTGAACTCCTTTTTCAAGAAAAAGCCACACAGGAAATGGACATGGAGACATCCAATTGGGACGACAAGTGAAATTGATTTTATTATGTGTAACAAAAAATTCGTCATTGAAGACTGCAGTGTGCTGAACAAGTTCAACACAGGTAGTGACCATAGATTGGTGAGATGTAAGATGCACCTCAACACTAAACTGGAACATGGCAAGCTCATAAGACAAACAAAATGTATTGACATAACCAACCTTAAAAAACACCATAATACTTTCAAGTTGGAACTGAAGAACAGATTCTCTGCTTTAGAAGGCCTAACATCAGAAGAAGTGGATATTTCGGAAGTTAACAGAAAAGTAACCAAAGCTCTTATGGAAACAGCAACAAAATTAGCTGGGTCTAAGAACAAGTTGCATGTGAACAAATTATCAGGAAAAACCAAAATGTTGATGCAAAAAAGAAGAGAGATGAGGACAACTAAAGAAGATGTGACTTCCAAAGTGGAATATATAGAGCTATGCAAGACAGCACGAAAAAGTATCACTGAAGACGTAAGGAAATTCAACTGTGAGCTAGTAAGGAAAGCAATTGAAAACAACCAAAGCCTAAAGATAGCAAAGGGACATCTCAGTAAGGGAAGAAAACAGATTATGGCTCTGAGAAAAGAAGATGGTTCTATAACAAGAAATAGAGGCGAAATTTTGACAAGAGTGAAAGATTTCTACTCCAAATTATATGAAAGGGATGATACATGTACTCCAGACATCATGAAAGGTACCAGAGTTCTTCCAATCCTCCCAGCAGAAGTTGCACATGCAATCAAGAACATGAAGCAGAGGAAAGCTCCAGGAGAATATGGAATTACTATAGACATCATACAAGAAGCAAGTGGAGAAATTGAAACAGTACTCGCCCACATTTTCACTCGATGCCTTAATGAAGGGAAGATTCCTGAGGATTGGAACAATGCTACAATGATCCTGCTACATAGAAAAGGTGACATTGAGGATCTCAGGAACTACAGACCTATCAGCCTCCTATCAGTGGTTTATAAAATCTTCACTAAAGTTCTTTCTCACCGCTTGAAGGTAACACTGGACATGGCTCAACCGAGAGAACAAGCTGGATTCAGGAGTGGCTACAGCACAATAGATCATATCCATGTACTGAGAGAACTAATTGAAAGAGCGAGGGAATATGAACTTCCATTGTGCATGGCTTTTATCGATTATGAAAAAGCCTTTGATTTGGTGAAACCATCAGCAGTTACCACGGCTCTGAAATCCTGCGGTATTGAAGATGCATACATTAATATTATTAATAACATCTATGAAAATGCAAGTGCAAAGATTTGGCTGTTTGAAAATACAACACACATAAAAATTGGAAAGTGAGTGAGACAAGGTGACACCATATCTCTGAAGCTCTTTAATGCCACATTGGAAAATGTCTTTCAATCACTGAACTGGGAAAACAAAGGGATAAAGATTAATGGAGATTATCTAACCCACCTTCGTTTTGCTGATGACGTAGTCATTTTTGCAACTACCCCATCAGAGCTGCAGAGTATGATCCAGGAACTTGCTGACAAGAGTAAAGAAGTGGGATTAAAAATGAACTTTCAGAAAACAAAAGTGATGTTCAATGCTTTTACAAGAAATGAAGATTTATCGATTGATGGAGAAAAACTGGAGATAACAGATACGTATGTTTATCTTGGACAGCAGATATCAAGTGAGGGTCACATTGATGAAGAAATTAATCGGCGTACAAAACTTGCCTGGAGAGCTTTTGGAAGAAACAGCATAATTTTCAAGAGCAATATGCCATTATGTCTTAAAAGAAAAGTGTTTGATCAATGCATCCTTCCAGTGCTTACGTATGGTGCAGAGACGTGGACCTTAACTAAAAGAGACATACAAAGGCTGCAGACAACTCAAAGTAGCATGGAGACGTGCATGCTTGGTATAACCAGGAGAGATAAGAAGAGGAACTCGTGGATCCGAAAAATGATGAGAGTAGAAGACATCATGATCAGAGTTAAATCACTGAAATGGCAATGGGCTGGACATACTGCCAGAAGGACAGACCATAGATGGACAGCCGAAATTTTAGATTGGATTCCAAGGGACAGGAAAAAACCCAGAAAAAGACCACATGGGAGATGGGTGGATGAAATTCGTAAATATGCGGGAGTGACATGGAGGAGACTGGCACAAGATAGACCGTTGTGAAGGAAACTTGGGGAGACCTTCGTCCAGCAGTGGATTGATAATGGTTGACAATGATGATGATGATGATGATGATGATATATATATATATATATATATATATATTCTATTAAGAAGAGACTGAAGCAAAAACATTTTTTGACTCATACCAAGTACAACATAGAAAAGGTTATGTATTGACCGGTGTGAGTAAAAAGAGAAAAAATAGAACTGAATGTAGAAAGTGTCGAGAATACTGAGCCTTGGCTTTATCAAGGACCAGCAAAAACTCTGCATTTTCTCACTTCCACAAAGACCTATTTGGAAATGGGTTTCTGCAAAGTCATAGATGCAAGTAATAAGCCCACCAAAAAATTTTAAAATATATATATATATGTCATAACCTCCACAGAGTTGTATGACCAAGGTTTAGTTAACAATTTAGCTTGCATCCATAACTTTCCTGGCCCGACCCATGCTCTTCATCTGTTACTAATAAACAGAAAGAAGATGATTATAGAAAACTCAAGTTGTAAGAGTGACATAATGAATCAGAAATAATGTTCAGCAATAACAAATTGCCAAGTTACCTAGTCGCCTAAGAGAGAATTTAAACCTGAATAGCAATACTAAAGTACTACAAATTCTTAAACATTGCAATAAAAAAGGAAATATTAATTTTTTTCTAAAGCACAGATTCTTGAAAGAAAACTGGATTATAAAAACTCCCTACTCCACAACTTCTGACAACACAAAAACGAGAATAAAATTAAGACAATAATAAACTAAAGAAATGCTTTGTGAAGGTTATATGACATAAACAATTAGTTGCAATATGTACAAAGTATTTCAGAAGTGCTTTAAGTGCATAATTAAGTAGTTATTAAGACCTTAACTACATTAAAAACACATCGTAGACTACAAGAACAATGGAACGGCCAGCTGCTTAGCCTTAGTTCCCTAACAAACGCGCAAAGTTACCAAAAAAAGAAAGAGTTAAAATCCGCAAAAAAGTTAATAGACTTGCTGGTGCCTAAATGCTTAAAGCAAAAAAAAAAAAAGAAAAAATGTTCAAGAAGTTCGAACATTGAACTTGGAAAACCTAAAACCCAAAGACAATGAAGAGAGCGTACCTCTTATGCAACTCAACTTCTTCCACTCTTGAGGAAACATGGCCGACCTTTTACCCCAAACTTCAAAACACCCCTGCCACTCCCTAGTTGCTGGAGGGCAGTGTGGGTGGGGCTGAAGGCCTCCACACACTGAAAAAGATCCTACTCGCGGAGATTTTAACTAGAGAAAAATATAATTAAGATTGTGGACCTGTTTGATCAGAAAGAGCAGAATTAACTCTCCAGAATACATGAGAAATATTATGAAATACACAAGTAGTGTATTTAATAATCTTTGCATGTGTTTAATCACCTTAGTGAGCTTCTGTAGACTATTCAGAATCCTATAAACAAAAAAATATAAAAAAAAAATTAATGCCTTCTTACAAAATCATTTTCCTTTTCTGCCAAAGGAATGTTTACGGTTTAAACTTATGCGGTGAAATTTCAGAAGCAGAATCTCTCTTTAAACCCCAGCAGTAATTCGCCATCATATTTACATTCCACTGTCCTTGATATCATTTTCCATACATTTTATATCTTGGTGAAATCTCTCACCTTCCATTCCACTCACAGCACTAAGATTTTTGGAAAAATAGTCAAGGTGAGAATGCAGAAAATGAATTTTCAAGCTCATGTTGCAACCCAGGTTCTTAAATTTTGGGGAAAATAGTCAAGGTGAGAATGCAGAAAATGAATTTTCAAGCTCATGTTGCAACCCAGGTTCTTAAATTTTTGGGATAATAGTCAAGGTGAGAATGCAGAAAATGAATTTTCAAGCTCACGTTGCAACCTAGGTTCTTAAATTTTCGGGAAAATAGTCAAGGTGAGAAAGCAGAAAATGAATTTTCAAGCTCATGTTGCAACCCAGGTTCTTAAATTTTTGGGAAAATAGTCGAGGTGAGAATGCAGAAAATGAATTTTCAAGCTCATGTTGCAACCCAGGTTCTTAAATTTTTGGGAAAATAGTAGAGGTGAGAATGCAGAAAATGAATTTTCAAGCTCATGTTGCAACCCAGGTTTTTAAATTTTGGGGAAAATAGTCAAGGTGAGAATGCAGAAAATGAATTTTCAAGCTCATGTTGCAACCCAGGTTCTTAAATTTTTGGGAAAATAGTCGAGGTGAGAATTCAGAAAATGAATTTTCAAGCTCATGTTGCAACCCAGGTTTTTAAATTTTGGAGAAAATAGTCAAGGTGAGAATGCAGAAAATGAATTTTCAAGCTCATGTTGCAACCCAGGTTCTTAAATTTTGGGGAAAATAGTCAAGGTGAGAATGCAGAAAATGAATTTTCAAGCTCATGTTGCAACCCAGGTTCTTAAATTTTTGGGAAAATAGTCAAAGTGAGAATGCAGAAAATGAATTTTCAAGCTCATGTTGCAACCCAGGTTCTTAAATTTTGGGGAAAATAGTCAAGGTGAGAAAGCAGAAAATGAATTTTCAAGCTCATGTTGCAACCCAGGTTCTTAAATTTTGGGGAAAATAGTCAAGGTGAGAATGCAGAAAATGAATTTTCAAGCTCATGTTGCAACCCAGGTTCTTAAATTTTCGGGAAAATAGTCAAGGTGAGAATGCAGAAAATGAATTTTCAAGCTCATGTTGCAACCCAGGTTCTTAAATTTTGGGGAAAATAGTCAAGGTGAGAATGCAGAAAATGAATTTTCAAGCTCATGTTGCAACCCAGGTTCTTAAATTTTTCTAGCATAGTTGCTACGATGGCGCTGTAATTAGGATCCTTGTAATTGCCTAGAAAATTTTGAGTGACATTTCTCAAACTAACCCATGCTTCTTTTTCTGTTGTTGTCATTTTTCCCTCAAAAGTTTTATCTTTAGTTAACTGTCTTATATCTGTGCCAACAAACACTCCTTCTTTGATTTTTCCTTCTGATAAATGTAGAAAAGCATTAATCAAATATTGAAAACATTCACCATTTTTGTCCAGAGCTCAACAAATTGTTTCATCAATCTTAATTTAATATGCAAGGGTGGTAAAATAACTTTTTTCCGGATCCAATAGGTCTGGGTGGAGAACGTTCTTTGATCCTGGAATCAGGTTTTCTCTTTTAGGCCATTTTTTGTGATCCAATGTTGCTTATATAAGCTCTATTGTCTCATTCACAGATGAAATATGGCATTTTTGTGTAGCCACTTTGCTGCTCTAATATCATGCTCAGAATTTTAAAATGTCTACAAATTTTCCAGTTGTATTCCTGATATTTTATAAGGAGAACGTCAAGATTTTCATAAGGTTCCTTCAGATGTACTGAATGAGCAACTGGTATTGAGAGGGAAATGTTGCCATTATGCAAAAGAACTCCTTTTAAGCTTCTCTTACTAGAATCAATGAACAATATCCACTGTGATGGGTCATTAACAGTGGAAGACAAATGCATTATAAGTCCAGGAATGTCTGCAAAATACAAGCAATTCTTCTTGGGCGAAATATTCAACATATTCCTTTTCTCGGTTTTTATAATATGAAAATGTTGTTCCTGGAGCAAGTAGATTTTTGTTTTTGTGTCTCGATCCTAAAAATTGTGCACTTACCTTTGGCAGATTTAAATTCCGTACCACATCATTTAATTCACTTTGTGTAAACTTCTGTGGTTCACTACTAGTTTCAGGATTGCCATACAAGTCCTCAGTCTCACAACAATTAAAATGAGCGAAATACACTTCGGTCTTATCGCTTGAAACACAGTGTTCAAAATGGCAAAAACACATGTTTCATTCATTGATATAGAGGCGTCATCTATTGTATCACTTTCCTATTAAAATTTATCCATGTATCATTTTCCAACTGCCACGACTGCTTTAGCTAGTAAATTTAAATTTTTAGAATAAAAAAGTAACAGATTACTTCATAATATTTTTCATTTTTGTCATATATAAACAAAAATAACATGGGAAATTGTGAAAAATCTGTGGGTGACAGAGAAAAATGGATGTGATATTCGTGATCAGCATACCTGAATTACTACAGTATAAAACACTTGAAATTTTGCAAACCTCAGAATCAGGTTGGGTTGTGTAGTGTAATGGTTGACAATGATGATGCTATGATGATATATGAATATACTTGTACTTCACTATTCTGGTAAATGGGGGAGGGACACAGCAAATGTTCTGTTAAGCCAAACATGGTTTTTGATACTTCTTTCACCCACCCCTTGAGTTTCAAGTTTAAGCTCTGCTCAGTCAATTTTTGCCAATTGCAGGTGCAGTTAAATAATACAATAGAATCAAACATGCTATCAAAAATCCGGGTTAGAAACTCAAAATTCGTTGTGCACATTAATGCATTGAGATTCATTAACTATAAAATTTTAGGGTTGCTTTGCATATATATATATATATGTTTTTAACAAGATCTGTGTCTAATTTAGTACTTTTTAGGCCTTACATTACCTAAGAAACCCCTGCTATATGCTAGATATGTCGATGACATTATTATTATATCAAAACTCAACAAAAGTGAGTTCCAAGGTCTGGCAAAACGGTTCTCGGAAATTTGTAACTCCATAGAATTGACCATCAAATTTGAAGAAAATAGAAGAGTGTCATTTTTAGACATACTAATTATGAAGAATAAAAGAAATTCTTACTACACAGTTTTTGGAAGGATACCTACATTCCAGTACTTATCCCATATTCTTCACACCATCCTGTCATACATAAAAAAAATAGTATAGTAAACTTAATTAGAAGAGCATATACGACTTCCAAAGTGGAATATATAGAGCTATGCAAGACAGTACGAAAAAGTATCACTGAAGACGTAAGAAAATTCAACTGTGAACTAGTGAGGAAAGCAATTGAAAACAACCAAAGCCTAAAGATAGCAAAGGGACATCTCAGTAAGGGAAGAAAACAGATTATGGCACTGAGAAAAGAAGATGGTTCTGTAACAAGAAATAGAGGCGAAATTTTGACAAGAGTGAAAGATTTCTACTCCAAATTATATGAAAGGGATGATACATGCACTCCAGACATCATGAAAGATACCAGTACCAGAGTTCCTCCAGTCCTTCCAGCAGAAGTTGCACATGCAATCAAGAACATGAAGCGGGGAAAAGCTCCAGGAGAAGATGGAATTACTGTAGACATCATACAAGAAGCAAGTGGAGAAATCAAAACAGTACTCGCCCAAATTTTCACTCGATGCCTTAATGAAGGAAAGATTCCTGAGGATTGGAACACCGCTACAATGATCCTGCTACATAAGAAAGGTGACATTGAGGATCTCGGAAACTACAGACCTATCAGCCTCCTATCAGTAGTTTATAAAATCTTCACTAAAGTTCTTTCACACCGCTTGAAGGTAACACTGGACATGGCTCAACCGAGAGAACAAGCTGGATTCAGGAGTGGCTACAGCACAATAGATCATATCCATGTGCTGAGAGAACTAATTGAAAGAGCGAGGGAATATGAACTTCCATTGTGCATGGCTTTTATCGATTATGAAAAAGCCTTTGATTCGGTGAAACCATCAGCAGTTACAATGGCTCTGAAAACCTGCGGTATTGAAGATGCATACATTAATATTATTAATAACATCTATGAAAATGCAAGTGCAAAGATTAGGCTGTTTGAAAATACAACACACATAAAAATTGGAAAGGGAGTGAGACAAGGTGACACCATATCTCCGAAGCTCTTCAATGCCACATTGGAGGGTGTTTTTCAGTCACTGAGCTGGGAAAACAAGGGGATAAAGATTAATGGAGATTATCTAACCCACCTTCGTTTTGCTGATGACGTAGTCATTTTTGCAACTAGCCCATCAGAGCTGCAGAGTATGATCCAGGAACTTGCTGACAAGAGTAAAGAAGTGGGATTAAAAATGAACTTTCGGAAGACAAAAGTGATGTTCAATGCTTTTACAAGAAATGAAGATTTATCGATTGATGGAGAAAAGCTGGAGATAACAGACACGTACCTTTATCTTGGACAGCAGATATCAAGTGAGGGTCACATTGATGAAGAAATTAATCGGCGTACAAAACTTGCCTGGAGAGCTTTTGGAAGAAACAGCATAATTTTCAAGAGCAATATGCCATTATGTCTTAAAAGAAAAGTGTTTGATCAATGCATCCTTCCAGTGCTTACGTATGGTGCAGAGACGTGGACCTTAACTAAAAGAGACATACAAAGGCTGCAGACAACTCAAAGTAGCATGGAGAGGTGCATGCTTGGTGTAACTAGGAGAGATAAGAAGAGGAACTCGTGGATCCGAAAAATGACAAGAGTGGAAGACATCATGATCAGAGTTAAATCCCTGAAATGGCAATGGGCTGGACATACTGCCAGAAGGACAGACCATCGATGGACAGCCGAAATTTTAGATTGGATTCCAAGGGACAGGAAAAGACCCAGAAGAAGACCACATGGGAGATGGGTGGATGAAATTCGAAAGTATGCAGGGGTGACATGGAGGAGACTGGCACAAGACAGACCGTTGTGGAGGAAACTTGGGGAGACCTTCGTCCAGCAGTGGATTGATAATGGTTGACAATGATGATGATGATGATACGCATACATCAAATAACAAGCTAAAGAATCAAAAACTGGCGTATATAATGAAAATTGCACTTGCTTACAGTCACCCAGGTAAGCTAGTAAAAAAATGAATGTACGAGATTAAAAGACATATGGCTAGGGGAAATAACGGCCAGGACGATAACAAATCTCGAGGTCAAAGAAAAGAGAAGAAAATATTAAAATATATTGGAGCATTCCCATACATTGAAGGTATAAGTAAAGAAATTAATAAACAAGGTGCAAAATATGGATTGCAATTAGGGAGCTCAGTGAAATCAATGAAAAGTATGATTATTAACAACAAAACAGGGAACAAGATCTTACAGGAATCAGGAACTTATGAAATTCCTATCGCTCACATCCCTCCAATATCGTACATAGGAAGTACAAAAAACAAATTAAAGAAAAGGCTAAAACAGCATATATATCAAATTGGCAAAAAAAAAAAAAAAAAAAAAAAAAAAAGAAGCCAAAACAGCCTCAGTACAATTCTGTAAGGACAACCAAACTTACCCAAAATTTGATGAGATAAAAATGCTAAAAAGAAATAAAAGATCAGAGAGACAGATGAAAATGGAGGTGTCAATCTTAATCTATAAAACTAAGACGAGAGTATGTAACCATAATGACCCCAATATATTATCCAGTCACTGGAAAGATCTAATCAGGCAAGAAACAGACCACCACCAAAAAAAACCCGGCAAAAAAGACGAGGGAACAGCACAAGAAAAAGAAAGGAAGATAAAGAAAGCTTCGGTAATAGGCAAGAAAAAAAAAAAAAAAAAAAAAGAAGTGAAACATAGATGGCGCCAACATGGTTTCAAGAAGCGTATGTAAGATTGAGTCTCCGACGAATGGCAACATCGGAGTATCGCACTCCATTGGTGATAAAAGAACCATGAACATCAGTGGGGACATCCCCATGCTCCTGCAGATGCCCAAAGGCAGGGCGAAAAATTTAGAGCATCAATAACGGTTATTAGTTGGTGTTTTTTGAAGTCCAAAGGTTAAGAGCTACAGTTTCTACCCAAATGGAAGAGTGTGTAATGAGCGAGTGTTGCGTTATATACTACGGACTAAAGAATAAAGACATCGAGGACCTAACAACTTGTATGAAATGTAAAACATATCTAGAAGTGGAATGCATAGGTAAGCAATAAGTTTCTAGAATATTCCTATTATTATTAAAATATAGCACGTAAAAGGAAATAGCAATATCAGGACTAGTGATACATCTCGATATGAACTGTTAATGTGAGTTAATATTACGCAGCATATTTTGGTCTTTCGACACCTCATAAAACTTCTCACACTCCATGACACAATTTTGTCTTACAACTAACATAGCTCTCATTGTCTTAACATTTAACCTAGATTTCTCCTTTGACCACAAACTGTTCACAACAGGAAATATTGTCTGAATAGGTGCTGTACTTCCTGGAAGACAAAGAATGAACTCTACAATATTATAAAAGTCTTGAAAGTATAGGCGTTTTTCGCTCATTTCAGAAAAAAATTGTACCCGTCTATCTGATACAGGAGTGTTTTCTAGGCGTTTTTGCTCATTTCAGAAAAAATGTGCAGGACCAATATACAAGTATATTTATAGTTTTCATTAAAAATGGGACAAAATTGACGTTTTTATTAAAATGACAGGACGGCCAGGGAATATGAAAAAAAATTGTACTGTCCCATTCAAAATGGTACGTATGTTCAGCCTAGCCAAAATGCCCACTGGTCTGTGCACATGAGAAAAAAAAAAAAAAAAAAAAAAAACTAACACATTTACAGTGTATTTAGAAAATACATATATTTTCACTGGAGCTGTCAGTGGCGTATATTCGAGGCTAGCTGCGAAGCCTAGAGAATGCACAAATAAAAGTTAATTAAATATACACAAATAAAAATAAATCATCAACGGTATTAAGAAATGTCGATGCTTTCGGTGCGAAAAATATACGAGCGGATTCGCTTCGTTTGACTATGAGAATCAGTCTGGCGAGCGATGATCAATGGCGAAACGCAAGTAGGTCTTCGAGAGGATTCGCTGTTCTGATGCGAAGAGCTTCAATACTATCTCCTGCTAGCGTTTCCATGACAACATGAATGAGCTACGGAGGTGAGTGGGCGATTGCTTTAGGAGAGGATTCGCTCCAAAAAAGAAGACTTCGGACTACCTCAATCCCTCCATGCTTCCTGCAAGTGTTTCGCGAGTTGTTTCAGTTTGTGTGAAGTGTCAATGAATTAAAATCAGTGATATATCTTTAATTCGTGGCTTTGTTGGATTCGAGCTGTTTTGATAAATTTTGTGAAAGCTTCCCTGAACATCTACTATCCGAGCTTAAAGAACTCTATGCTTCAAAGTTTGATACAGCTTGATTAAAAAATGAACTGAAGGTGTTTTATTCCCTTGATGAATACAAAACAAATCAGTAAGATACATTACTTGTTATATAAAGTTGATTAATTGGACATAAAGCTTATTGAGGTGTACAAATTAGCAGATCTAATATTAAACTTTTCATCAATAACTGCAGCTGCCAAAAGAAGAGTTTTCCATATTAAAAAGAATCAAGATGTATCTCAGAGCAACACAAGCACATGCACTTTCGAGCAACTTGATTGGTTTGTTAATAGAGAAAAACATTATTTTTAAATATGAAAAAGTACTCTGAAGAAACATTTTTGTGAAAACGTAACACTCAAGTTCACACAAAAAGAAAGAAGAATGGAGTTTGTGTACAAATAAGTGTTCAAATCCTAATCCTCATAATTACTTGTTATAATGTTAGCGATAGCATGTACCTAAAATTTAGAAAAAAAAAGGGTTAACCTTCCGCGTTCAGCCCCTAGCAAGTTCCAAAAGCAATAACAGATGGCGCCACGATAGCACTTCACCTCTTCTCTGCTCTTCTCGCACTTTCACGTGAAATGCATTATAGCTACTTACGTCACTTAGTTCTCCATCTTTGCTCCTGTGTTACGTAAGTTTTTTTTCGATCTCTGCTCCTTTAATATGTGGAATTGGAAAAGGTTCTTTCATGAAGTTGGGAAGGATGAGGAAACCTGTATTTCATGGTGTCAACAACAAGCTTTATTTCCCACCTCTAAAAGATGTTCTGAGGGTCATCTCATGACTCTACGTTTCGATGCGTCTCATCGTTTAGGACAATTCAGGTGTCGGAAGAAGCACGCTTCAGGGAATGCTGAGTACTCTTCCCGTACACTTGGTACAAGTTTTTTTTATGCTCAGATTCCGATTGATAGAGTGACGATTCTGACGTATTGTTTCGCCAAAGGATTGTCTTACAATGAGGTGATTGAAGAAACCTCACATGGCGATGTTACCACATCCACTGAGACAGTTAGTGACTGGTATTCGTATTGCAGACAACTAGTCTCAGAGTTTATGGTAGCCTTGCAATGTGAGGAAGGAAGGCTTGGTGGTGATGAAATCGTCGTCGAAGTGGATGAAGCCAAAGTGGGCAAACAAAAGTACAACTGCGGTCGTCTTGTCGAGGGAACCTGGATTCCTGGTATCTTTGAACGAGATACCAAGCGTTTGAGGGTCGAAATCTGCCCTGATAACAACAGATCGGCAGATACATTGCTGCCCCTCATCATGAAACACGTAGAGCCAGGAACAACGATCATGACGGACCAGTGGGCTGCATATCGCAATCTGCCAAGTTCTGGGTACACGCATTTGACGGTCAACCACTCCCTCAACTTCATTGATCCCAGCACAGGAGCCCATACACAAGGAGTAGAAAGCAATTGGCATCCCCTGAAACATAAATTAACACAGGGGAACCACAAAATCTACTCGGCAGACCATATTCTGGAATATTCATTCCGACGGAATTGCCGTCTTTCCTCTGAGCATTGTTTTGAAGTCCTGATTTGTGCGATCAGACAGTTCTTCTCTGGCAGATAAAAATTTGCTTGCTATTTTTCTGCTAGGTAGACACTTTCCGATTCACGAGGAAAAACTATTCTTCCGTCTCAATATATATTTCTCACATATGCCAAACCGTACATTCAAAAAGGTCCTTTTAAGGGCCACCTTTAATCAATATTATTCACTTCGTTTGCCACTTTCACAACGTAACGCTTCACGATGTTGCAATAACGTGTCGCCATCCATCGTCGCTTCGTCTCACTATTTTTGGGCCGAATGCGGAAGGTTTACCAAAAAATGTTACTTCTATTACTTAACAATTAAAAAATAAACTTCGCAGTTTTTTAAAAACAGTACCGGGGGGGGGGGGGGGGAGCCCAGGTCTCGGACTCAAGATACACGACTGGGAGCTGTATATTGCAAATTTAGAACAATGTGCACGCATGTACTCATTGAAATAGTGCTAATAAATAAAACACGAACATGTACGCAGTGGTAGAAATTAAAAAAAAAAAAAAAAAAAAACTTCACTAGTTTGCAGGACCAGTGAATACCAAAAGTTGGTATAGTTTGCTCATATTTACTGGTCCAGAAATGGCACAAATATTAATACATTTTCATTTTATATGCACATGATGCTAGTATCCATGACGGTACACTGGTTATAAGGACACTGATACAAAGCACTGTGCACTATCAGTGCATTTCATACAATGCACTGATTATAAGGTACTTTGGAACATACCAAGAGCCATCTTAATAGAATATCTTGCTTTGGTGTGAAAGGCAGGAAGTTTTCCCCATGTGGAACAGAAACAGATGGGTAAAGCCAGAGCATAATTGGTTCTTCAACCTCCAGTTGGAAAACATAAAAGATCCATAGAGTTATAATCAATATATACACTATTTACCAACAAGTAATTGGACACCTATGATAGCAAAGGAAAACAAAGTTTATTCACCTTCAATAGTTGGTGGAGCCTCCACGAGTGGCGATTACAGCTGCGACCTTCTGGGGCATACTCTCAACCAGGCATTGTATGATGGCTAGCGGTATTTTCTTCAACTCGGCTTGGAGAAGACAGGTCAGTTCCTTCACCGATTTCGGACGGTGGGGGCACCCCTTAAGTCGACGCCCCAAATCGTTCCAGAGGTGCTCAATAGGGTTAAGGTCCGGGCTCTGCGCAGGCCAGTCCATTAGATTAACCCCATTGTCACCATACCAAGCCATGGTGGACCTCGCAACATGACAGGTGGCATTGTCATCCTTAAAGTAACATGGGTCCACCCCGTAAAACTGCCACAAGGTAGGAAGCGCATGGTCATCCAAAATGGTGCAGTAAGTCTCGGCGTTGAGTCTACCAGGAATTGTGACCAAGGGTCCCTTGACATACGAGGAGAAACACCCCCATAGCATAATTCCACCACCACCGAACTTCACATTTGGCACAATACATTCCGGCAGGAGGCGTTCTCCAGGCCGACGCCAAACCCAGACCCTGCCATCCGAATGGTAGAGGGAGAGCTTTGATTCGTCGCTCCAGAGAACCTGTTTCCACTGTTTGACGGTCCACTGTTGACGTTCTTTGCACAACGTTAGCCGAGCAGCGCTATTGGACTTGGTGATCAAAGGCTTGTGGGCGGCAGCACGTCCATGAAAACCGAGCAACTGGGCTTCCTTACGGATGGTATTCATCGAAAGAACACTCCCGGATGCCCGTTGAAACTCCTCGCGGATGTGGCCCATCGATTTGGTGCGGTTCTTCCGAATTTCTGTGGCCAGCACTAGTCGGTCTCTAACTCCCAGTTTTGTGTGTCTGCCGGGTCGGGGCACATTCTCACAGTTACCTCTCATCTTCCACTTGCCAATCACGTAGGCCACTGTCGATTTTGGGTACTTCAACTCGCTGGATATGTCACGTATGGATCGGCCATTTCTGTGATACCCGGAGATGACCCCTTTCTCGAAATCAGAGAGCTCCAAACTGCGTGGCATCTTGCATGCGACTGGTTGCGTGTTGTTTCCCACACGATATTTAACGGCGGCAGCCGTGACGTGTATCAGAACCGCAGATATCGTTGATTGCAGGGGTGTCCCAATTACTTGTTGGTAGATAGTGTACATATATATATTGTATAATATGTTTACGTGGTTTATAAGCTAAATGTCTTGGTGTCTGCTCAGAAAGGTGAAATCAATTATTCATCAACTCCTGTGTTGGAGTTGATGAACAACTGATTTTAAACAGGACGACCTGAGTACAATAGGTATGTTTTAAAATGATTTCTATTACTTTCAACAAATGCTACAACTGTGATACTGTAATGGTCGTGTTTTCAGGGAGTGAGGTCTGAGCTTTGGTAGTCACACCTAAATAATTATTGACGTGTTGAACAGAAGCATATAATATGCAAGTTTGAAAAATCACCTTTTTGAGCGGATACCAAGACATTTATAAAAGATCCATACTTTATGGTCACTACTTGTGCAAAAAATATGGCGGTCTTAATCCGAATATTTTGATCGGAGACCTCGATTTCCTACAGTACAAAATTTTAATAAAACTTTAATATGTTATTTTAATGAGAGTAACAAGAAACTTACCTTTACTAGAAGGTCTCTTCTCATTTGAAACGGATACATTTCTTCGCACATTTTTTCCCCATTTTGAGTTCTACAGTTGGTTTGGGCTTCTGGTGCGGCAGTTTTATGTTGTCTTCAGCTTGTTCTTTATTTGACAGGATGAGTAATTGAACAAGCTGAAGACAACATAAAACCGCCAAATAAAGAACAAGCGAAAGACAACATAAAACCGCCAAATAAAGAACAAGCGAAAGACAACATAAAACCGCCAAATAAAGAACAAGCGAAAGACAACATAAAACCGCCAAATAAAGAACAAGCGAAAGACAACATAAAACCGCCAAATAAAGAACAAGCGAAAGACAACATAAAACCGCCAAATAAAGAACAAGCGAAAGACAACATAAAACCGCCGCACCAGAAGCCCAAACCAACTGTAGAACTCAAAATGGGGAAGAAACATGCAAAGAAATATATCTGTTTCAACTGAGAACATACCTTCTAGTAAAGGTAAGTTTCTTGTTACTCTCATTAAAGTAATTGTAGGCGCATAAACTTTTGAATGGTTATAGTAATACTGTTACTTTTCAAACAATGAATTACTTTAATATGGTATGTAAATCTGATATTCATTGTTTTAAATAGTAAATATCTTAATTTTAAAAAATCCATAGTCAAAACCTGCATTATTTCCAAAAACTGCCTTAGCAAAACCTGGATATTTTGAAATCTGGTTCAATTATTTATAAACTTACAAATTACAACCACAAACTGCAAAAATAAAAAGTTACTGGCCACCAGGGCCGACAACATAAATTTTTCATTAATAAGAGCAATGAGAGTGAACTTACCCCTACCAGTAGGTCCGTTCTCTCAGAAAAGCATACATTTCTTTGCACGTTAACTTCCATTTCAATATCCACGGTTGGTTTTGGCCTTTGGTGCGGTGGTTTTTTATGTTTTCTTCAACATGTTCTTTTATTTGACTGAGTGAGCAATTTATTAACTTATACTGCAGAACTGATACTTTGGTCCAAGAAACCTCTTTTATGCTTTAAAATCCCTATATTTACATTGACTTTGAATAACCCTAACCGGTAACCTAATTGGCTTCAAAAAAAAAAAAAAAACCCTAATTACATGAACATTCAGAAACCATAAACAAACTTCCTATTTACATACACCAAAACATCAAAACAAAACATTTAAAAGCCTAAAATTCATTTATTCACAACAAACTTATCTCATTGCCTTCTATTTACAAACTCATCTCACACACTCATTCATGCACCATACCTCTGCCATTCCCAACGTAGATTGCCCCGAGCAGCTTTCCACCCATCCAGGGTCATCATCTGGACGCCAGTTGGTATCAGCCCTGCAATCACAGTGCGAGTGAGTGACAGAAGCGATTTCTTGCGTCGGCCTCATGTCATATTGAACACATGGCCACCGTGGCTCCACTGTTAAGAACTGTAGTTAATATTTTATTTTCTTCTGGAGTATTTTTTCCTTTTTTGTTCTATTTTTATTAGTTCTTTCCATTTTTCATTAAGTATATTTGGGTCATTATGATTACAAACTCGATCCCTATTTTTTTCGATCAGTACTGATTCTGCAATACGCAAATGTCTTTCATTGTTACATGATTTAATTATTTTGATGTCTTCAAATTTTGGGTATCTTTGATTATCCAAGCAGTATTGTATCAGTACTGTTTTTGCTTCTTTTTTTGCCAATTTTTTGTGTGTTGTTGTAGGCGATGTTTTAATTGGTTTTTGGTACTCCCTATGTACGATATTGGGGGGATGCCTGTTATTGGAATTTCATACACACCAGCTTTTTCCAAGATACTGCTTTTTTCCGTATTATTAATTATCATATCTTTGACCGTTAGTACTTTGTTTCCCATCTGAATTCCATATTTGTGGCATAATTTATTTATCTCTGTTGATATTCTTGGAAGGTAAGGTAAAGCACCAACATATTGTAATTCCTTTTTTTTTTTTTTTGAGGTTGTGGTATCTTGAATCTTAACTTGTACTTCATATATCCATTTATTTATTTTTTGTGTTGGGTATCCATAACTAAATGAAATTTCTTTAATGTACTTGATCTCATCATTCTGAAATTCTTCTTTAGAGGAGTGTGTAATTGCTCTTTTAATTAATGTTTTAATGCTATTGCATTTTTGTGTATAATGGTGTGTTGATGAAAATGGAATCAGAACAGGAACATATGTTAGTTTTCTATGTACTTTATATTGCATATGGTCATTTTGTTTTATAACCTTCACATCCAGGTAAGGCAAGGAATTCCTTTCTTCATGTTCTATTGTTAATTTTATTGATGGATAAATACTGCTAAGTTGTTGTGTCAATGCCTTCAAGCCCATCTGTATCCATTTTGGCCAAGATAAAGATATCATCTACATATCTACAGTATATCAGAGGAGGGTCTTGAAATTTGCTAATAATTTGTTCTTCTATGTTATTCATGATTACTTCAGCAAACAGATTTGATAGTGGTGAGCCCATTGGTCCACCATAATTTTGTTTGTATATTTTATCATTATATTTGAAGATATTATTTTCATATATATACAATAAAGTTGCTTTTAACTCCTGTAGTTGTATGTCATTCATTGATTGGTCCTGTTTCAATTTTTCAATAATGATATCCACTGCCTCTGGTACAGGTGTACTTGGAAACAATGACTTGACATCCATACTCTCCATTCTGTAACTTCTTATATCTTGTTTTACATTCTTCAAAATTTCTATAAATTCGTACGTATTCTTTACAGTGTATTTTGTTTTCATAAATTTTGGTGATAAGAACCTGTAAATATTCTTCTCAAGTTCAATCAGTGGTGAGTTCTTTTTGGACACTATGAGTCTCATGGGTGTACCTTCTTTATGTGTTTTAATTTTAGCAAACAATTATGGCACTTTTGTACCTATTGGTGGTTTTGCATTTTTAATCTCATTAGGTAGGGTTCTATTGGTTCCTGATATTTGCCAAGTATCTTACTTGGCTATGTGTTGGGTCTTTTTTCAACTCAGAACACTGTAATTCCTCTATTGCCAGTAGTACCTTTTGGTTATATTCCTCTGTATTCAGAATCAAAAACACGAATTGCATAGATTGAGAGAATATAAAGAACTAAAAATAAAATTAACAAAGTTTGAAATACAAGTGGAATTTTTGATAGCATGCAGGGACTTTGATCGAACCCCAAAATATATAAGAATAACGAACTCCCCAATGAATAAGAAAAACGAGATTATAATAAAAACGTGCCAGAAAAAAAGATTAAGTGCAGAAATCGTTAATAAAAGAAGGACAATTTTCGGTCTTCAGTCCAAATGTTAAAAGATTATGGAAAGATATCAGTAATACCACATACAGAAATTTCTGTGGAACATGGAAAAATGAAATTTTAGACACTACTTTTAGAGTTTTCTGAGATTGTTGAAAATGAAAGAAAGTCTGCAAAAAACAATGTTACTTCAAAATTGCATAAATTATTGGACGTTACTTTAAAATTGCATAAATTATATACAGGTCATGGGCAGAAAGAAAATAATTATGAAGTTTTTCAGAATATGTCAACGCACAAACTAAATTATTCACAGAGGGCAGTACTGCGGAGAGGAAAGAAATATGTTTTCCCACAGAAGATAACAAAAACAGAAGAATTAATACCAAATTTCGAAGATATCATCAGAAACATCCCAAATGAAGACAAAGAGGAATTCAGTGGTAAACTATTTAGAATAACATTAAAAGAATATAATGAAAAAAATAATAATTATTATTTGAGAAAACTAAAATATGAAAAAAATCAGCTATTGAAATTAAAGGAAGATAGGAACATCAAATTCTGTGAGGCAGATAAGACAGGTCAGATAGTGATTCTGAATACAGAGGAATATAACCAAAAGGTAGTACTGGCAATAGAGGAATTACAGTCTTCTGAGTTGAAAAAAGACACAACACATAGCCAAGTAAGATACTTGGCAAATATCAGGAACCAATAGAACCCTACCTAATGAGATTAAAAATGCAAAACCACCAATAGGTAAAAAAGTGCCACAATTGTTTGCTAAAATTAAAACACATAAAGAAGGTACACCCATGAGACTCATAGTGTCCAAAAAGAACTCACCACTGATTGAACTTGAGAAGAATATTTACAGGTTCTTATCACCAAAATTTATGAAAACAAAATACACTGTAAAGAATACGTACGAATTTATAGAAATTTTGAAGAATGTAAAACAAGATATAAGAAGTTACAGAATGGAGAGTATGGATGTCAAGTCATTGTTTCCAAGTACACCTGTACCAGAGGAAGTGGATATCATTATTGAAAAATTGAAACAGGACCAATCAATGAATGACATACAACTACAGGAGTTAAAAGCAACTTTATTGTATATATATGAAAATAATATCTTCAAATATAATGATAAAATATACAAACAAAATTACGGTAGACCAATGGGCTCACCACTATCAAATCTGTTTGCTGAAGTAATCATGAATAACATAGAAGAACAAATTATTAGCAAATTTCAAGACCCTCCTCTGATATACTGTAGATATGTAGATATCTTTATCTTGGCCAAAATGGATACGGATGGGCTTGGAGGCATTGACACAACAACTTAGCAGTATTTATACATCAATAAAATTAACAATAGAACATGAAGAAAGGAATTCCTTGCCTTACCTGGATGTAAAGGTTATAAAACAAAATGACCATATGCAATATAAAGTACATAGAAAACTAACAAATGTTCTTGTTCCGATTCCATATTCATCAACACACCCTTATACACAAAAATGCAATAGCATTAAAACATTAATTAAAAGAGCAATTACACACTCCTCTAAAGAAGAATTTCAGAATGATGAGATCAAGTACATTAAAGAAATTTCATTTAGTTATGGATACCCAACACAAAAAATAAATAAATGGATATATGAAGTACAAGTTAAGATTCAAGATACCACAACCTCAAAAAAAAAAAAAAGGAATTACAATATGTTGGTGCTTTACCTTACCTTCCAAGAATATCAACAGAGATAAATAAATTATGCCACAAATATGGAATTCAGATGGGAAACAAAGTACTAACGGTCAAAGATATAATTAATAATACGGAAAAAAGCAGTATCTTGGAAAAAGCTGGTGTGTATGAAATTCCAATAACAGGCATCCCACCAATATCGTACATAGGGAGTACCAAAAACCAATTAAAACATCGCCTACAACAACATACAAAAAATTGGCCAAAAAAAGAAGCAGAAACAGTACTGATACAATACTGCTTGGATAATCAAAGATACCCAAAATTTTAAGACATCAAAATAATTAAATCATGTAACAATGAAAGACATTTGCGTATTGCAGAATCAGTACTGATCGATAAAAATAGGGATCGAGTATGTAATCATAATGACCCAAATATACTTAATGAAAAATGGAAAGAACTAATAAAAATAGAACAAAAAAGGAAAAAATACTCCAGAAGAAAATAAAATATTAACTACAGTTCTTAACAGATGGAGCCACGGTGGCCATGTGTTCAACATGACGTGGGACATGAGGCAGACGCAAGAAATCTTTTTTTTTTTTTGGATTGGAGGTTTAACGACCACCGTGAGCAATTCAATGGGCTATAAGCAGTCGCCCGTCCCTAATTTAGGGTCACTGGTTCCAGGGAAGGGAGAGAGCCAGTGCCGTAAGACAAACACAACATCCATGCCTGACCGGGATTCGAAACCGGACCCCTTACGGACGAAGGATCAGAGGCCAGCGCCTTAGACCACTGCGCCACCGGGGCGGCCGCAAGAAATCGCTTCTCTCACTCACTCGCACTGTGATAGCAGGGCTGATACCAACTGGCCTTCAGATGATGACCCTGGATGGGTGGAAAGCTGCTCGGGGCAATCTACGTTGGGAACGGCAGATGTGTGGTGCATGAATGAGAGTGCGAGATGAGTTTGTAAATAGAAGGCAATGAGATAAGTTTGTTGTGAATAATTGAATTTTAGGCTTTTAAATGTTTTGTTTTGATGTTTTGGTGTATGTAAATAGGAAGTTTGTTTATGGTTTCTGAATGTTCATGTAATTAGGGTTTTTTTTTGTTTTTTTTTAAGCCAATTAGGTTACTGGTTAGGGTTATTCAAAGTCAATGTAAATATAGGGATTTTAAAGCATAAAAGAGGTTTCTTGGACCAAAGTATCAGTTCTGCAGTATAAGTTAATAAATTGCTCACTCAGTCAAATAAAAGAACATGTTGAAGACAACATAAAAAACCACCGCACCAACTGGCCAAAACCAACCGTGGATATTAAAATGGAAGTTAACGTGCAAAGAAATGTATGCTTTTCTGAGAGAACGGACCTACTGGTTGGGGTAAGTTCACTCTCATTGCTCTTATTAAAGTAATTGTAGGCACGTAAATTTTTGTATAGTTATAGTGATGCTGTGACTTGCCAAACAAGGAAATAAATTTTTCAGTTGTCCGATGGAAGTTTTACTAGCCAATGGCCAGCGGACCACCGGATAATTTAAAAACTGTAATAGTATACAGAAGTACAGTGATTAGTGGAAATCAGACTTCCAGATTCACACATGACTAAATGAATTAAATTCCCAATTACAATAATTTTCCCACTATAATAACCTCACCTCAACATTCTTACAATAGTAAAAAAAGAGTTTCAAAGGACTGCCAAGTGAGAATGGATTTAGAGACTAATTCTACATTCAAACAAACATCGAATGTCAAGTCCACTAACAGAAGCAGTTTTTTGTTGCATTTTTTGGCTGTGCTTCCAAATCAGAACTTTCAAGTAGTTCCTGATTTAGAGTGTATCATTCTGCTTTGTTTACACAGAACCTGATTACACACAATTCAAAAGAAGGTAGTCCACGATAGATACAGATTATTTTTTTTTACTGTTTTCATCAAAATAAATCTTACTATAATGGAAATAATTATAGGCATTTCTTTTATCACAGAAAATTATAATACATTTACTTCATATCAAAGATTTATACATCACACTTCCAAAAAGTATCATAATGCAATGCCCCATGATACTTCCCTCATAATTCATGTAATGTAACAGCATGAAATTAATATATTTGACATTTATTTTTCTACTCAGTAGAACAAAGTACTTCAATGAACTGTTCATATGGATCTAAATTTTGTTTTTTTACAAAATTGTCAGAGCAAATATTCCATTGGGCTATCAGCCATTAGTTCTTTTGATTTGGAAGTATGGCTTCTTAGATTTTTCCAGATTAAAAACAAAAAAGAAATGTAGCACTATTATTTGATATATTTCCTTTATAAAATATATTTACAAATAAAAATAGTAATTAAAGTGCCTATTATAACAAAATTGTAAAGAAAAATCTACATAAAATTTATCGTGAACTACTTTCTTTCACGCTGGGTGCGATCAGGTTCTATGTAAAGACGGAACAATATAGTTGGAATCTAATACTGCTTGAAAGCGTTCTAATTTGGATGAACATCCCATTTTTTTTTTTATTTGAGAAGAATTATGACATCTGCATTTTAAAACGAAAACACATTATGCTGCATAGTGTTTACCGGAAAGCATGCGGGCTAAAAAAAAATAAAAAATAAAAATACCTGAACGTCATTCCAACCTCGCAACACCACTGGTAATCAATCTAACAGTGACAGCATTGAATCTGCAGCTAAGTTGGTCTGCAACAACCCATTTTTGATGCCACACAAGTAAGGTCCATTGACTAACAATGGCATGTTAGTCAAATCTGTAAAAAGTAAATTAACTTACTGACATATTTATCTCTAACAGTGAAAGTGTCACCTGAAACTGCATTTCCTTCGGGGTATTTCAAAGATACATTTTCCTCGTTGTTCAACAAGTCTTCATGCATTTCAATTAGATGAGGGTTTCTTCACCACATATTACACCATGCAGTTATTCATCTGCATGAAGTAGCAGATGCTTTGACAGGTGACATTTCTGAATAAATTGTTTAGAGCATATATCACACTGGTGAGGCTTTTGACCTGTGTGAACAAGCATATGCATTGAAAGATTACTTTTGCGAGCAAAATTTTTGAAGCATACATCACAATGGTATGGCTTAACACCAGAGTGAAGTGACATGTGCTTCGAAAGGTCACTTTTCCGAGCAAATTCTTTGAAGCACACTTCACATTGGTAAGGCTTTTCACCTGTGTGAAGGAGCATGTGTGTTGAAAGATGACTTTTGCGAGAAAATTGCCTGCAGCATACATCACACTGGTGAAGCTTTTCACCTGTGTGAACAAGCATATGCACTGTAAGATGACTTTTGCGAGCAAATTGCTTGGAGCATACATCACATTGATGAGGCTTTGCACCTGTGTGAACAAGTATATGCTCTGCAAGATGAGCTTTTGTGCAAACTGTCTACAGCACACATCACACTGATGAGGCTTTTCACCTGTGTGAAGGAGCAGATGACATGATAGTTGACTTTTCTGAGCAAATTGTTTGGAGCACAGATCACACCGGTGAGGCTTTTCACCTGTGTGAAGGAGCACATGATGCATAAGAGCACTTTTGTCAGCAAATTGTTTGGGGCACACATCACATTTGTGAGGCTTTTTACCTGTATGAAGAAACATATGCCTTGAAAGATTATTTTTCCGAACAAACTGTTTGTAGCACACATCACATTGGTAAGTTATCACACCTGTGTGAACAGGCATATGGCTTGAAAGGCCACCTATCTGAGCAGATTTTCCTGTGCAAACATCTAATTTTTCAGTTTTTTCATCTGTATGAAGGCAAAGAAGTTCTGAAAGGCAAGCATTCTCAGTTAAGTTCTTAGAACTGGCTTCACACTGGAAAAATTTTTCACTTTCATGAAATTGCACATGTGTAGCAAAACTGGATTCTTCTGTGAATTTCTGTGCGCATATTTCAAATTCCAAAATATTTTCACGTGTATCTCGAGCGATGCATGTTGAAGTAAGAGCATTTTCCTTCACTTCTTTTATAATTAATTCTTGAGTGACCTCCGGTAAAGAATGAGTCATCGCCAACTCCATGCTGTACACCTTATAATAATTAATTCTGGAGACCGCTAGTCTAATTATTTTCCTTTTTGATAAATACATTTGCATTCATGAACTAAACAAAAGACGGCCCCGGCCCGGCCCTTTCATTTAAAATCGGTTGTCTGCGCATACAAAGAGAAACGTCGGATATTCTAAAGAGCATTAAAGGAACATCAGAAATACTTGAAACTATATATATCATGATGAATTAATGCAGGCAAAGAAAAAACAATATAAATATGGGCAAAGAAAGTTAACTGACTTTCTGACTGTCCATTGCAATGACGAGCCGACAGTTCTGCATTAACATCAACAAACATAACATGTTTTTTTTTTTTTTTTTAATTGAATAAGACGATGAGGCTTATAGACAAAGCTTTGTGCCTCACAGCAACTAGTTGGCCATGCGGAAATAGCTAAAATATCTCCTGATCAGTAAGACACGAAGATGCACGACCAACCACAGAGGAGAACCTCCTTGCGACCAGCACGTGAAGTCACAGTAGTAGCACAAAAGTCCATCAAAGGGGCACGCTCATGAGAAGGAATGTTAGAAAAGGAGCGTCCTCACAGAGAAACGTCTTGAGAGAGTAATAAATTTCTCCAAGGCCCGAACTTTACGTTTTGCCACGGAAGCGTCCCGAAAGTCCAACAAAGAATACATTTGAGCAGAGACGGAGGTTGAGGAATGAGGGGTTGTCACTCCAAAACAAATCCTTCGATATGCACTGAACGCAGGGCAGGAGAGGAGGAAGTGAGGAACAGTCTCAGGCCCGGAGCCACAGAAGCACATCGGGGAAGAACGTTTTCGAATCAGAAAGTGGTAGCTGTTTAAAGGTGCCGTGTCCGTGCGTAATTTTTGAATTATGATTGCTGAGGAGCTTCGATAACAGTGTTCGCTAGGCCATCTGTGACGGAAGCTGATGAAAGGATACAGCTCTGCCCACCCGGACGAAAGCCAGGCTGAATCAGAAGCGGTGATGAGCATGTTACCACTGTGCCGAGCAGCGTCGGAGGCTGTAACTGGGGGAAACATGGCCAGGCCCTCAGCATGGCCCTGTCGGGTGGCAGCGTCAGCGGCCTCATTCGCTGGAAGACCAACATGAGCCGGGCACCAAACGAGCACAATGTCCTCGTAGAAAGAACGGAGGCGTTGAAGAGAATCATGCAGAAGAACGATAATGTCTGGAGATTTGCGATTTAATGCCAACAAGGCCTGTAGAACAGAACGACTATCCGTAAGCAGCAAGAGGCCACCGCACGGGCGGGGAGCAAATTCAAGCGCTGATATTAGGGCCCATGCTTCAGCCGAGAACACTGAGGAAATAGTCGAGAAGGAGAACGAACGGCTGGATTTGTTCCGTGGAAAAAAATGCCCGATCGCCACCGAGGAGTTAATCTTCGAAGCGTCAGTAGCAATGATGTGGTGTGACTCTGAGAACTGGGCCAAGAACACCCCAAAGCAATGTCTGATAAGCATCGGATGCAGATATCGTTGTTGAAAAGGGAGACCCGAGCAAATAATCGAGTAGCAGGGTGCAGACGAAACAGGAGGGGCCGACAGAGCCTGAAGAAGATCGCTGTTGACGAAAAACGGCTCCTGTCGGAAGCGACTGAGCACGATTCCAAGGGGAAAGCCATGGGATTTCCAAGCGTAGAATGACAAGGCGTCCTCTTCCAGAAGAAGATGAGCGATAGGCGAACGCTGACCCATCGACAAATGGCGGTACAAAAATCGGACTGTCAGGAGGATGATTCGAGAACGCACGCTAGCGATTCCACATTCGGCACGCAAGACCGCCACAGGCGTCGAACGAGGGAGGTGAATGACTGCACGGAGTGCATGGTTTAGCAGAAATTCGAGAGCGTCGTAGAGATAGGTGGGGGAGGCGAACAGAACCGGAGCCGCATATTCCAGAATAGGCCGAATCACAGCAACGACAAAGGCGAGAGCGTTGGGGAAGCCAAGACCCCACCGGCGATGACAAACAACTTTAACAGCAGACAAGGCTCGGAAGACTGACTTCTTGACGTGCGTGAGGTGGGAAGACCAAGTCAGGGAGGAGTTAAACCAGACCCCTAAAATCTTGATGGAGGACTGCCAAGTCACTGAGTCAGAGCCCAGCTGGAAAGGAGGGGCAGGCGACCGGCGCTTACGAGAAAAGTCAACCGCGAAGCTTTTAGAAGGAGAGAGACGTAAATCCCAGGATGATTCCCACTGAACAATGGAATCCAAAGAGGATTTCATATAGCTAAGTGCCGCCGCCCGGTTGGGACTATAGGAAACAATAAAAATATCGTCTGCAAATAAGAACATATGCGCATTCGGATGACAGCAATCAACCACATCATCAATGTATAAGTTAAAAAGGATAGGTGAAATGGAGCTACCCTGAGGAACACCTCGACACTGCGGAAAGGAGGAAGACACCGTTCCCCGCCAACGAACGCGAAATCTGCGCCGAGCGAGGTAGTCAGCCAGCCAACGGAGAAGACGACCACGAACACCCAGAGACGCCAATTTCCCTAGGAGAGCAGGATGACAGACCGAATCATATGCCACCTGAAGGTCCAAAGACACCAGAAAAACATAATTATGTCTAGCTCGAGCCACCAGAAGATGACGTTGGATCGACAGAAGGCACGCCGATGTGGAACGTCCAGGCAAAAATGCGAATTGCAGCTTGCTGATCCGTTGATGAGAGATAATGAAGTCTGTTCGGCGAGAGACCAAGACTTTCTCCAAGATCTTCGAAAAAACTGAAGTGAGAGTGATCATTCGGTACGATGATAAGTCGAGAGCAGGTTTGTTAGGCTTCTGTATCGGAATCACCTTCTGAATCTACGCTGGTGTGCAAAAATTAAAGACGAAGAGGAGAAATTAGCATAACAGCGGAACGAGCAGGCAGAACGGACTGAAAGACCACTCAGGAGATAGACTAGGGCCCGGTGCGGTAGGGCATGCGCATATATGCAGCATGACGTATGGGGGGTATAGAGCACGTGGGTGGTGCACGCTCAGCAATTCGGTGAAAGCTATTGCACGGTGTACATCGGTTTAAACGACGTCGAGTTGCTGCCACCGTGTGATATGGCCAACAGGCAATTCAGTAGACGACATCTGAATGACTTTACCCAACCAAGGTCACGTCATTGGAAAGTTGGAAGAAGGTCGAAGTGTGACTAGTGTGGCCGAGGATTTCGGGATCGCTCACAGCATCGTTTCACGAGCTTGGAGAGCATTTCAAACGACAGGAACAGCTGTCCGAGAGTTTAGCAGTGGTCGTCCACGAGCAACCATTTCGGCGGACGACCGGTATATTGTCCTACATGCGAGAAGAGACAGACGGTAGACAGCGAGAGATATCGCAAGGCACATGCAATAGACAACTGGACATCCGATATCGCGGTTTACCGTGGCTAGGAGGCTGCACAAAGGTGGTCTATTTGCACGACGACCAGTACGGTGTGTGCCATTAACGCCTGCTCATCGGAGATTGCAGTTTCTGTGGTGCCAGGAACACAAGAACTGGACACATCAGCAATGGGGTCGAGTTCTCTTTACGGATGAGAGCCGATTTAGTCTGACGAGCGATTCTGGACGTATACACATCTGGAGAGAGCAGGGAACACGCAATCACACCAACATCATCGAAAGGGATTGGTTTGGAGGTGGCGGAGTTCTCGTTTGGGGCGGTATCATGCTTGGTAGTCGTACTGACCTCCACATCTTCCAAGGAGGTTCAGTCACTGGTATCCGCTATTGTACCGAGGTTCTCCTGCCTCACGTGAGTCTGTTTAGAGGTGCTGTGGGTCCTGAGTTCCTCTTCATGGACGGCAACGCTACACCTCATCGTACAGTGGCTGTCGCAGAGCTGTTGGAGAGTGAAGATATTCAACGCATGGATTGGCCCGCAAGGTCCCCGGACCTAAATCCAATCGAACACGTGTGGGACCTTCTCGTGATACGCTTGGCAGCACGTCACCAGCCGTCAGCAACGATTTCGCAGCTGCGATTGGCGCTACAAGAGGAATAGGCCGCGATGCCTCAACAGCTTCTTGACAATCTCGTACTCAGCATGGGCAGACGTTGTAAATCCTGAAACACAGTCAGGGGTGATCATATCCCCTACTAAAGACTGGATTTTTCTTAGCAGCCGCTTGTCACATGGGCGTTTCTGTCTTCTGTCCAGTTGTGCTTGAAGCTTCCTTTTCAATAAAGTGCCTTTGTATCCTTTGGATTCCTCGTTTGGACGGTTTTGCTAACTTGTCCCATATTCTTATTTCTTGGGGATCTTATGATATGGTTTGAGTCGATGTGGAGCACTTTTGCACGACGTTACATTCGAAAAACCGTCTCGTCCTTAATTTTTGCAAGTCAATGTAGAACACTAGATTTACATAGAGTCAAGGATATTTTTTAATTCGAGGTTTAACGACTACCGTGAGCAACTCAGTGGGCTATAAGCAATCGCCTGTCCCTAATTTAGGGCCACTGGTTCCAGGGAAGGGGAGAGCTAGTGCCGTAAGAGAAACATAACATCCATGCCCCACTGGGATTCTAACCCAGGCCCCTTTCGGACGAATGACCAGAAGCCATCGCTTAGACCACTGCGCCACCGGGGCGGCTAAAATATTTTTCATTAGCTTATTAGCCCGGGACTACCGTTTAAAAATTTGTTTGTCCAAAGCTGAGGCGCTTAAGTAAGCCCATTTATTTTCTTAGATATTTTAAATGATTTGTCTTTTTTTTTTTATAAGACACACATAACAGCTGTTAAACACAAAAACATTGGAGGAGAATAGACTGACAAAGAGCATGCTACTTCCGGCATAGATATAAACCTCCACTGTTGGGACCAAAGATCGTGGGTTGGGACCAAGGAGGTTAGAATTAAGAGGAGCTGGCAACAGCCCCTCTCCCTGTGCTTCTGGCGTGACGCTACTTTTTATCAGCTGACTACGCCAATGTGCCCAACCTAAGAATCTCCTGTATATCTCTATGGGGAAATCGTGATTTTGAACGGGTTTTTCGGACCCTTACTATACCCATACATGCATGAAAAAAATTGAGGCTGAAATATTCATTCCCATAATAAAAAATTTCCAGGAAAAAACAGGAAAATATGTGTTGGTATTTCTTTAAAAAAATAACAAAATAATGATTTTTTGAGCGGAAGTGCATAGTGCGCATGGTTACTTACTGCTCATGTGCAAGTAACCATACATACTGCCCATGTGCACGTAACCATGTTTAAAACATAACCAAAAGCCTAATGTTAAGAAATAATAAGTCCGAAATATTCCTTCTTTCCATCCTTAGTTTGCATGCGCTAAGCAAAACTGCGTAACCACAGGAAGTGACGTCACGTTCACGAACTCTCGCAGCGTAGACTCCCACTACCTCAGAGAGAGGACAGAAACAGCTGATCTGTTTTGGCTTCACTCAAAACGGGTCCCTTCACCTCCTCTTCTTCTAAGCTCCTCGGTTGGGACAAACTACTGTGTTGACTAAAGTGACCAGATATTGGAACTCTGATGTCAGGACAAAATAGGCCGCCATAAGTACCGTTTTGAACGGAACAGTACCGTTTCTTTCATATTTCCCTGCCGCCCCGTCGTTTTAATAAAAATGTCAATTTTGTTACGTTTTTAATAAAAACTACAAATATACTTGTATATTGGCCAATCAATCATAAATTATTATTCATAATCACAATCTAATCGCATATCAATATGATGAATAATACCAGTAATTTGCATAACCAACCAATAAATACATGGCAGCCCCGGTGGCGCAGTGGTCTAAGGCGTTGGCTTCTGATCATTCGTCCGTAAGGGGTCCGGGTTCGAATCCCGGTCAGGCATGGATGGTGTGTTTGTCTTACGGCACTGGCTCTCTCCCTTCCCTGGAACCAGTGACCCTAAATTAGGGACGGGCGACTGCTTATAGCCCATTGAGTTGCTCACGGTGGTCGTTAAACCTCAAAAAAAAAAAAAAAAAAAAAAAAAAACATGTTGGCTGCGTTGGCAACACTTGCGCGTTTTGTACTGCTTGTGTGCTAACCGGAACTGGTGGCTGCGTTATTAATTTTTTAAAGCTTGAAGTCTATCCTTACAGTGCCAGAGAGGCGAAACTGCAGTTTTAATGACGATCTCCAGCAAGGCCGCCCCGGTGGGCCAGTGGTCTAAGCGATGGCCTCTGATCATTCGTCCTAAAGGGGTCCGGGTTCTTTTTTTTCTTTCTTTCTTTTTTTGATTCGAGGTTTAACGACCACCGTGAGCAACTCAATGGGCTATAAGCAGTCGCCCGTCCCTAATTTAGGGTCACTGGTTCCAGGGAAGGGAGAGAGCCAGTGCCGTAAGACAAACACAACATCCATGCCTCACCGGGATTCGAACCCGGACCCCTTTCGGACGAATGATCAGAGGCCATCGCCTTAGGCCACTGCGCCACCGGGGCGGCGGTTCCGGGTTCGAATCCCGGTGAGGCATGGATGTTGTGTTGTCTTACTTCACTGGATCTCTCCCTTTTCTGGAACCAGTGACCCTAAATTAGGGACGGGCGACTGCTTATAGCCCATCGAGTTGCTCACGGTGGTCGTTAAACCTCCAATCAAAAAAAAAATTCCAGAAAGAATTAAATTTTATTAAACTTTACAACCTGTGTAGCGATGGAACAAAAGTGGTATACCAACATTGTCATGTCCATTTTTCCGTTGCTCATGTAGGCAGAGGCGAACAGTGATGTATTCAGGCATCTTCTCGGGGGTGCCTAGCCCCCAGAAAATCTTCGACACCCCCGTAAGTTTTGGGGCGATCTCCCCTTATTTTAGTCTAATTGTGTTCGTTTATAACTGAATATTTAGAGAAACTAATTCGTAAAAAATAAGAAAATAGGGGTAAATATTATAATAATACAAAAAATCCACATGGACTTCACAATCTGAAGTTTCTATCATCCTTCAACAAAACATTAAACAGTCCTCGCTCAAGGGGCAATTTTTCAAGCACTGACAAATAAAAACTTAATTCCATATATTAGAAATGTTTGCATTGCAATATATCATCATATTTTGGAAGCTGGCATTCAGTTTTATTTCAGTGTTTAGGATGCCGACATTCCATGTATATGGTTAAGCCTTAGTGCAGCTATTGTGGCGTTATTGCTTCCAATGCAACAATATATTTGCTATCTAATTTTTAACAATAGTAAGTTATTAGAAATTGTTCCCATAATAAGGTTTTTTTTTTTTGGTTTTTTTTTCTGTTGGTGGTGCAGTGGCGGCCGGTGACTAGGTGTTGCCGTGCTGCAGCACGCTAAAAAATTTTGAATTCATATTCGTAATGTTTATTGTAGTGAAAGTCTGGATGTGCATGCATATGATTTGCTACGAGCCCAAAATTTGCCGCCCCGGTGGCGCAGTGGTCTAAGGCGTTGGCCTCTGATCATTCGTCCGAAAGGGGTCCGGGTTCGAATCCCGGTGAGGCATGGATGTTGTGTTTGTCTTACGGCACTGGCTCTCTCCCTTCCCTGGAACCAGTGACCCTAAATTAGGGACGGGCGACTGCTTATAGCCCATTGAGTTGCTCACGGTGGTCGTTAAACCTCCAATCAAAAAAAAAAAAAAAAAAAAAAAAAAAAAAGCCCAAAATCTGATTTTTTAGACTGACCGTAATCAAGGCTCCTGTTCGTCATTCAGTCTGTGGTTCTGTTGCCACCTACCCGTTCGGTCTTTCGTGCTCCAAATCGAATAGCACGGCCCCAGCCTCTGGGGGCCCTCTTGTCAAGCCATTCACAAGGGTTTGCAGCGTGCTGTGTTTCTCTCAACGCGATATAAGATCGCCGGCAGCAAACGGCGTTGAAACCAAAGGCCCCATTCCCCTCTTTCTCTCATCGGAACTGGGAGCAGGGCAGTTGACCAATGGAATAGAGGGAAAACCTATTTGATTGTTAGTTTGTTTCTGTGCTCTCATAACGTTTGCTTGATCAGTCAGTCAAAATCTATCTGTGCTTTTATTTATTTTTTTCTTTATTCTGTGGTTTTCGTAATCATTTAATTTCATGAATGGAGACTGCTATTAATTCAGTAGATTCTTTGTTGAAACTACCATTTTCTTCAAGAACTTTAAAGGGAAAAATTGAAGTAAAGTCTTTCGGTCGACTAACACCAGATTTGATTATAGCTCAGAGGGCCAAATGCGGGAAAGTGCATTAAAAATCGCAAATAATAAAGGTGCAAGCGTGATTGACTGAATTGTATATTGAAGCACACTGTAAAAAGTTTCATATTAAAAATATGAAACTGAACAAAAACCTATTTACAAAATAAATAAAAATAAATGAGTAATGTTTTCTAGGCAACTGAAGTCAGGGCAGAATAATCAAGCCGTATATTCCACAAAATATCAGGCTTAATCATGTGTCGAATATGCGATTACAAATTTAACCATTAACGCCAAAGAGGTGAACAAAATGAATAATCATATTAATATATATGTAATTACGAAAATCTGCTCTCTGGTATTTTCCCTGATGACCAAGATGATCCCATTACCCAATTCCTAAGGCCTTTAGTGCTAGTGGGGGGGGGGGGGGGTCGCAGACCGCGTGTAAATAGGTAAGTCGCAGCACGTACACTCTCAGGAGCACAAGCCGCCACTGTGGTGGTGGTTTACACTCTGTGACAAAGAAAGAAAAATCGAGGCATCTGAAACTGGCATCGAAATGGTTAGTTAGTTTTTGTTTTGTTTTTACCACTATTTGCTAATCTAAATAATCTAAAGTGGCTGAAACCAAATGGCAAGGGAATGGCTTACACCATACGTTTTTAGGGAACACTCTAATGATTCCTTAATAATCAGAAACATGCTTGTAGTAAGGCGAGGACATTTTTACCAGTCCTAATGTCTTGGGGGATTTTCTCCAGCACAACCCTACCTTTACTAGCGTCTTCACTATTTCACACCACCCCATGTTGAAATCCGTAGTCGGTTACTGAATTAAAGCAAAGTATAACATTTTAATCACTTTTATCTTACTCACCTTCATTTTGCTGATGGTGTAGTCATTTTTGCAACTACCCCATCAGAGCTTCAGAGTATGATCCAAGAACTTGCTGACAAGAGTAAAGAAGTGGGATTAAAAATGAACTTTCAGAAGACAAAACTGATGTACAATACTTTTAAAAGAAATGAAGATTTATCGATTGAGGTGGAAAAGCTGGAGATAACCAATACCTACAATTATCTTGGACAGCAGATATCAAATGAGGGTCACATTGATGAAGAAATTAATCGGAGTACAAAACTTGCCTGGAGAGCTTTTGGAAGAAACAGCTTTTAATTTTCAAGAGCAATATGCCATTATTTTTAAAAGAAAAGTGTTTGATCAATGCATCCTTCCAGTACTTACATATGGTGCAGAGACGTGGACCTTAACTAAAAAAGACATACAAAGACTGCAGACAACTCAAAGTAGCATGGAGAGGTGCATGCTTGGTGTAACAAGGAGAGATAACAAGAGGAGCTCGTGGATCAGAAAAATGACAGGAGTGTAAGACATCATGATCAGAGTAAAATCCCTGAAATGGCAATGAGCTGGACATATTGCCAGAAGGACAGTCCATCAATGGACAGCTGAAATTTTAGACTGGATTCCGAGGGACAGGACAAGACCCTGAAGAAGACCACATGGGAGATGGGCGGATGAAATTCGAAAGTATGTGGGAGTAACATGGAGGAGACTGGCACAAGACAGACTGTTGTGGAAGAAACTTGGGAAGACCTTCGTCCAGCAGTGGAATGATAATGGTTGATGATGATGATGATGATATATAAAATAACAAAATTGTGATTATATGTATGTAATCAGTCAACAAGTATTAGCCCCCTCGAAATTTGTAATTGCCCCCTTCCCCCTGGATAAACAATCTGAATGCATCACTGAAAGTGACATTAACCAACATCTACGTTTTATCGTCATTCATAGTGGGCGCGGTTATAAAGGATTTGGATAAAACGAAAAGCATTACAGTCAGTATATATGCATCAAACAAAAAATATATAAAACTTTTTCCAAACGTTGTGCGGTACATTTTGCCAAATTATGGTTTTCAAGACAAAATTATAGACTTTATTTTCTTACCTGGTGAAACATCCAATCATGTTGAAGGAAATAAGTCACAAATTTGCCTTACAAAAAACAAAAACAAATGTTGCTTCGTGTGCCGGTAACATGAACACCAATTTTGGTGGTTGCAAAGACTAAAAATAATGTGTGACGAAAATTTGAAACTGAACTGAAGAGGCAGATTATCGGTATTGATTATAAGGCACACATTATACACACAATTGTCCCCAGTGTGCTGTAGACTGTTTACCAATTAATATTGAATGTTTTGCAGTGAAAGTATACAAATACTTCAATATATACCCAGTGAGAGTCGAAGAACTGAAAAACTTTTGTTACTTTGTAGGAAACAATTACGCTAAATTGTTAAAGCATGGAAATACAAGATTTTTGTCCTTCGGTTCATCAACTGACAGAAGTTTAAACATGTTTGATAGGCTTCGTTTTTAACTTTGTTTTCTCAAGAAAAATGGCCTGTTATGTTGTTTGTTTGTTTTATTGGAGGTTTAACGACCACCGTGAGCAACTCAATGGGCCTGTTATGTTGCGAAAATTGTTTGAAGATCTCTGTTGGAAATTGTGGTTGTCATTTACAAAAGATCAAGCGTGTACGTTCCAAATATACATTAGCTTAATTGAAAAAGATAATATTTCTGCTACAGAAGTAGCCATGAACACTGAAAATCTTGTAAACAATTTAGAGTCCAGAAAAAGTGAAGTGTTTGTAACCACTGATGTGCCGCCCCGGTGGCGCAGTGGTCTAAGGCGCTGGCCTCTGATCATTCGTCCGTGAGGGGTCCGGGTTCGAATCCCGGTGAGGCATGGATGTTGTGTTTGTCTTACGGCACTGGCTCTCTCCCTTCTCTGGAACCAGTGACCCTAAATTAGGGACGGGCGACTGCTTATAGCCCATTGAGTTGCTCACGGTGGTCGTTAAACCTCCAATCAAAAAAAAAACAAAAAAAAAACCACTGATGTCCAAAAACAACTGACAATATTATTGGATTCAGGAGAAATTAATGAGGCTAAGTATTTTGAGGTAGTTGAGAATTTCTCTGAAACCAGCTTAGAATATGTAAACAAGTAGAAGTGCAGTTTGGGAAACACTAAGAAGTTCAAGTGGGAGCTACTAAGTAAGACACCTGAATGGAAAGAAATACACAACAGCCTGAACGAGGAACTCATCACACGCACAGAAAGAGAAGAAGCTCGTGATTTCTATCAATGGATCCACATAAAATTCGTAATCGTAAGACAGTTGGATACATGAAATAAAGAAATCATTCCTGTATATGAGTACAATTTTTTTTTTGAAAAACGAGTAAATTTCAAGATTTTTGTAATATTGCAGAGTTTATTCTTTCTCTTCCAGGAAGTACGGCACCTGTTGAAAGAATATTTTCTGTTATGACCACCCTAGAGAAATGAGCGCACCTGGACACCGAACGGTGGCACAGGTGATCATGGGATCATATGTAGAGGATTTTAGGAAGGGAGTGTCTGACCCCAGATCTTAAACAACCCTCAGAAATAGGAAGCTAGGAGATTTGGGCTAGAGTGCCCGATAGGAAAGTGACACGGAAGCGAAGTAGAAAGGGGGAGGAAGACGCCCTTATTTATTATCGGGGGCCAGTATCCGGGGTCCGACAGCATAACGTGCCCATCCGACGCACGGCGGATATTTAGTGGATCGAGCGTTCGTACCTGCCTGGGATCGAACCTGAGGTCCTTTCCGTGGCAGTCACGAACGTTGCCCACTAGGCCACCCGCGGCCCTGTGGCACACGTGAATTTCACAGAGCAGTATATATACAACCCGAGGACCGGCTTTCGGTTAGTAGTGTTTAGAGTCAGAATGGGAAAAACTGCCGATTTATCGGAGTTTATTAAAGGACAAATTGTGGTGGTTCTGAGTCTCGGAACAACGATCTCGGAAACGACGCGGCTTGTGAGTTTTTCACGTGCCGCCAGGGGCGGATTGGCCAACCGGGATACCGGGACATTTCCCGATGGACCACAGGAGAAATGGTCCCTTTTCTCGCAATCTTTTAATCTACCTTTTTTTTTTAACGAACAAATTAGTTTACAGCTTATGAATAAAAATCGATAACATCATTTGTGCTTTATATCTGTCTGAAAAGTTATTTCCCTAAGAAAAGCGTTTCTTTCTTTCTATAATTCGGGTGTTTGCTTCAAAAAGACATAGCAAAATTTTCTGCACTTTAACGAGAAAAGTGCAACTGTATCATTACAAATTAATTAAGAAAAAGGAAACTACATTTAGACGTAGGTCGTTGGACTTGCAGCTCAGCGTAATTGGTAGGCCCTACTATCGTTTTCTAATTTTAACGGCGACACTAGCACCCATTGTGATGGCCCGTCAACTCCACACCCTTGTTTACAAACAGACAAAGCGATTCTTGCATTTCTTGGGCAGAGATATTCAGAAATTCTTGTCCCTTCCACTTTTATCTTGAAAGCGACAATGATTTACCACAGAACTGGTTCATATTGATCAAACTATGGGTCTACCGATAGAGGAGGTACCAATACTCTTAAGTAGAAGGACCAATACGCATTTATTTTATAACTGATAACGCAGTAAGTGAGCACTGATCAAATAAGCCTAAATATTTGTTGCATAAGAAAATTGTTATGTGGCATGTGCACACATTTCAGCTCTCAGGATAACCTTCATGACGATTAAGTTGGAACTGGGGTTTTCGAGAGACTCGTGGTTTTCTCAAAACCAAATTTTTCATAGAAAAACGTTGTCCGGTATAGCATCCCGTTTTGAGCGTGGTTTGATGCAACATTCAATCATGAGCGGATTTAGAAAATTCTTTTGCTGTTAAATTGTTAAAATTCGTTCATTACCGAGTTCGTTTTAAAATGCATTTCTCGACCGTTGTCTTTCATCCAGGATCTAACAGAATTGTTTTACATAAGGGAACTTATGAGGGAACTTAAATTACATAAGGGAACTTAAATTACATAAGGGAACTTAAATTACATAAGGGAACTTAAATTGTTTTACATAAGGGAACCTTGTACGTGTGTATATTATTGTAATGGACCGCAAGATTGAAATTCCCGGCCTGGTTTTGTTGTCCCAATCCGCCCCCGCTGTAGTGAGTACGTGTCAAAAGTGGTGCACAGATGGTCAAACGACGAACTGTCGTCCGCAGCTCACTGATGCCAGAGGGCAGCGGAGCCTGTCACGCATTGTTCAGAGCGACTGAAGGGCCGCAGTGCGACACATCACCCGCAGCTACAACAGTGGTGATCAGGGCAATACGTCACAGCACACAGTTTTTTTTTTTTTTTTTGATTGGAGGTTTAACGACCACCGTGAGCAACTCAATGGGCTATAAGCAGTCGCCCGTCCCTAATTTAGGGTCACTGGTTCCAGGGAAGGGAGAGAGCCAGTGCCGAAAGACAAACACAACATCCATGCCTTACCGGGATTCGAACCCGGACCCCTTCGGACGAATGATCAGAGGCCATCGCTTAGACCACTGCGCCACCGGGGCGGCAGAGCAGCAGCAGCACACAGTTCATCGCAGACTTCTGCGCATGGGGCCTGCATAGCCGAGAACCCATGCTCACTGCATCTCATCGCCAACAACGCATGAAATGGCCCGAACAGTATCAAAATTGGACAGTGGATGATTGGAAGAAAGTGCCCTGGTGTGACGAATCAAGATTCGTGGTGTATCACGTAGACGGCTGAGTACGCACACGCCGATTACTAACGGAGGCTATGGCACCGGGACGCACTGTTGGGCAGAAACAAGCCGGCGCGGCAGTGTCATGCTGTAGGTGATCGATGCTTGGCCGGATGGTCGCTGCTTTGCGGGCTAAATGGGGACCTACAACTTATTAAGCAGGTGGCCATGTGTTCTGGCGAACACCTGAAATGCGGATTAATGTTAAGGAATTTTGAAAAAATTCAAAACACCATTGCCGATGCCCTGAAGAAGAATGGTAGGCTTTTGAAAACGCATTTTAAGGAAAACGTTCGTTTAAATAGACTTTTCCTGCAGACAGTGATTGATGCAGTATTAGTCTATACTGTATTTGAGCAAACAAGAACTAGCATTCCATGGCCATGACGAAAGCATGGGCTCGATAAATCGTGAAAATTTCATTGAATTACACTCATTTGTTGATATGAAGAAGTTCTTTAGAAATTGAAAATCAATAAGGATAAAAAACTATTCAAAATGAATTAATTGAATGTGTATTTCTGAATATATAAACGACCACGTCAAAAATTAAATAATTTTTTATTGTTGATTCGGAAGGTGTATTGGTTGAGGGATTTTTGGGTTTCCATGATGTGAATGAAGATAGAACGTCAGGAGCTTTATACAAAATGCTAGACAAAATTTTGGAACAGTCTGATTACCAACACAAATAAATAGGACAATGTTACGATGGGGCAAGTAAAATGTCTGGACACTTAAATGGGCTACAGAAAAAAAAAGTCAAGGATAAAGCTTCTCAAGCTGTTTTTGTTCATTGCTTAGTTCATCGTTTGAATCTTGTATTACACCAGAGTTTTTCTAAAATTTCTAAGTGTCGAATACTTTTTGCAAGCCTCAGTGGAATTGCTTCGTTTGTTCACCATTCGGCGAAGCGGTCTTATACACTTATATCAACAACCGCAAGACGCAGACAACCATAACAGAAACTCGATGGTCCTCCACTTCGAAATGAAGATTGGAATAAATTGAAGGAAGTGTTCGGATTTCTGACGAATAGCGAATAATCAGACAAAAAATCAATTCATCTTGTCAAAGGGTTTTTGAATGATATGAACACTTTCGAATTTACATTTTTGGCTCCACCGATCTATCATTCGAACTTTAGAAAAAAATAACTAAACATAAACTACTATGTAACTCAAATTAAAAAAAAAAAAAAGCCTCGTGAAATTTTGAGCCATAAAAGGAACGATGAGTTATTTGAAACACAATTTGGAAAAGCTAGCAAAAGCACAGAAATAAGCACGGGAATATGCTGCTCTTACACAGGAAACAATTTTTCAAAATTATAAAAAATTGTATTTTGAAATTTTGGGCCACATTCTTATGGAAATGGATATGAGATTTCAGGACTGTAAGAAACTTCAATTTGTCTGACTTGCTGACGCAACCAAATTCGAATAATTTAATGCATGCTTTCCCTCTCGCGCTCTTGAAAATCTGCATTTTTACGGAAACGCATTTACTAAACACCAGCACCTTAAAAAATGAACTGAGTCTTGTATATGCCGATGAAAAATTAAGGAATATATTGACTCAAGAAATCCTTCGAGTGTTTCACGGAGACAAAGACATTTTTACAGAAGATTATAAATTGGTTTTCCTCCGTTTAACAATTCCATCTACAAGTGTACCAGTGGAAAGAAGTTTTGTTAAAAGAATACAAACTTGCTCAAGAAACACTAGTTCCCAAGATAGACTTGCTTCTTTGGCAAATATTTCTATTCAGGAAGACATTTTATTGATGCCCAAGAAGAAACAACCGTCTAACCATCTTATGACGACATAATCGACAAATTTGCAGCTTTAAAAGGAAGAAAAATTTATTTAATATGTGAAAAATAGCTAAGTCCTCATTAAGGGATTTTCATTGTAGACAGTAGATATCTTTTCATACTGCTCTTGTACCTCTTCACCAATTTTTCCAACCACAAGCCACCACTGCTTTACATCACAAATAATCCCATGGTCAAGAGGTTGAATGAGAGATGTTAAGTTAGAGGGCAGAAATTTGCATTCAACATTGCTCATTGGAATCATAGACTTGTGGCTTGCAGCATTGTCAATTAGGAGTAAGTTTTTCTGTTTGGACTTTTCATTTGAGAGTTTACAGATTTTAACCATTACTCCAAAATGGCTGCTGTCATCCATGCTTTTTTGTTATGACACCAAGTTATTGGTAGATGTTCTGCTTTTACGCCATTTTTCTTAAAGCACGAGGAGTTGCTGCATTGCCGATTAAGAGAGGTTTCAATTTTTCCCCAGTATCATTGCAACAAAATAACACTGTTACAATCTCCTTTGCAAATTTGCCCCCTGAACATTTTTAATTTTTTTGTACAAAAGATTTTGTTGGTAATTGCCGACAAAAAAGTCCAGTTTCATCTGCATTGAACTGATTTTCCACAGGATAATCTTTTGAAACTTCTTTTAATTTTATTTTCCAATCTTCTGCTGCCGTTATGTCTGCAGAAGGTGATTCACCGCAAAGGATACAGAAGTTGATGTTGTTTCTTTCTCTAAATGCATTAAGCCATCCATTGCTGGCATGAAATCAGCTAAATGCATTAAGACATCCATAGCTGGCATGAAATCAGCTAAATGCATTAAGGCATGAAATCAGCTAAATGCATTAAGCCATCCATTGATGGCATGAAAATCAGCAATTTTAAGTTCTTATGCAATTTCTTTTTGCTTTAGCCTGTAACATGGGGCCTGAAATTGGTATGTTTACTGCTCGACATCTTTTAAAAAATTCCAATGTTGCCACATTTATTTCTTCATTTTCAGTCTTATGCAGTTTTCTTTGTCGCTCATTACTACAGTTTTCTAACCAAAATTTAACTATTGAGTCCTTACTTTTTGCAATGTTTCCTATTGTACTTTTAGCTACACCAAACTGGTCAGTTAATTTTCTCTGACTGCTGCCGCTTGCTATCAAATCCAAAACTTCTTTCTTTATGTCAATAGACAATTCCACTAATTTTCTTTTGGGAGCCATCAGTTCATTGAACTAAGAGCGTAACTAAGAACAGCTTGGCCTGTTGCCTGGAGTAAAAGAGAGAGAGAGAGAGAGAGGGATAGACCAACACCTAATTAATTCTAGAAAATTCCCCAGACTTTAGAAGCACACCACCTTCACAAAGGCAAGCCTTTATAGAACCCACCCACTACTAAGCTCTGATGGCAATTTGTATGCACCCCTCTTAAGAAAATCTTAAACCTCACTGTTTTAAACACACACACACACACACACACACACACACACACACACACACACACACACACACACACACACACCTATTTACTGCAAAGAAAGACACTGATAAGGAAAATGATCCATCCATGAATGTGGTCTCAATGTTCCTGGCAACTGCTTAAGGGAGATTAAAGGCTACACAAACACACCTCTCTGGTAATCTCCTACTGTGCTGTAAGAGGTTGGCCAGATGTTGCTGATTACACTAATCCTTTCACACATTCTGTTGATAGTCAACCAAAAACAAAAACAAAATTCAAGCAGTTGGCCAACTTAGAGAGGTTGTGGGGTGAAGTTTTAGTACAGACAAATTCAAAATTTAAGATATTTGGGTGGCCAACTTACAAGTTAGACAGGTGGCCAAGTTACAGAGGTTTTCCTCTGTGTTACTACATAGGATATTTGCCGTTCCTTGAAAAAGTGGTCAACTTAGGTAGGTGGCCAACTTTACAGGTTTTCCTGTACATGTATGAAAGTGCGTGCAGCAATTATACATACATACATACATACATACATACATACATACATACATAAGATTTTAAGGTACGTATTGTAAAGTATCGTACATACTGTACTAACCTTTATTTTAAGCAAAGTAATACAATATTGTTGTCTGTTTCCTACATTCATGTGCAACTTTAGATTCTAGATGAATTTCTAGTTCAGATGACATTTTTAATCCAGTTACATCATTTTTTTGTAAAAAATATTTTCTTAAGTTTTTGACACTTCCCAGTGCATTTTTGTTTGTTAACAGATTGTAAGTTGCAACATCGTCGTCATTGTTTTCTGTGACTCCAGTGGTTTGGTTGCTAGTTTCAACCTCAGTTCTACAAGCAATAAGATTGGATATTTCAAGGAACTGATTTTCGGTTAATGCTTCATCGATTAAGCATACTCTTTGTATGATCTTAGAAATTCTTGAAGTTCTGGATCATCGAAGGTTGTTCCAGATTCCTCTGTTCTTGACACAGTTATGGGGATAAATCCAGCTTTTGTAAAATAGCTGCAGATGGTTGCAGGGCCAATTTTTTTTAATGGCTGATACAATCCACAGTATAGTATCTAAGACAGTGACAGAACCTGCAAGAGCATTTGCAGACTCATCATTGTCCATGTTCACCAAAAGATGCATTACCACACATTGATGGTAAAAAATTTGGAAGCATTTTATTATGCCCTGATCCAAGGGCTGGCAAACTGATGTGGTGTTGGGTGGGAGAAAAACTAATTTAATATTTTCCAGTGTGGCATCTGGATGCGATGATGCATTATCCAGAAACAAAATTACTTTTCTTTCTTGTCGATTATCAGGTCACCCATCATCCACGATTTATTGTTTGCAAGATAAAGTGTCTTAAAAGCATGCAATAATCAACACCTTTAAAGCATCGTGGCTTTTTGTATTTCCTGATAATCAATTCTCAAATTCACCTAACATATTTACACACAACATGTTGGTTAGCCTCTCTTTAGCTATTTTTCCACCACTGCATTTCTCACCATTAAAAGCCTTTGTTTTGCTTCAGAGAGCTCTATAAGATAGGCCTGTCTCATCACAATTGAAGATGTTTTCCTCTTCTTAATCTTTACAGAGATCTTTGAGCTTTGGCTTCCAATCAGACACAACACCAGTTGGAACGGGTGAACTTTCACCATTTATGCACTTGTAACACATGCTGTGCCGAGCCTTAAATTTATCAAGCCAACCACCTGAAGCTTTGAATTCTTTGAATCCTAATCCCTTTGCAATTTCCAAGGTCTTGTCATGAATTATTGTCCCAGACAAAGGAATGTTGTTTGCTCTTGCTTGACAAAAATCAGTCATAAGTGAGAGAGTCCACAGCTAAACCTTCTCTTTGGGGAAAGCTCTCTTAGTTTCTTGATTGCCATTTTCTGCCCAAGATTTTAGGATTTCAGCTTTCTTTCTTAAAATATCACCCACTTGGGTTTTTCCAATGCCTAATTTATCTGCTAAAATACATACACTCAATTTTTCCTTCTCATTAAGTTTTACAACTTCAACTTTTTCCCTCAGAGTCAAACACTTACGTTTTAGCGACATGTTCACAATCCAACTTCACAAAACACAAAACAGTGAAAAATTTGAAAGCACTTGCAGAACCACGCCGCGAAATCACTGGAATGATTTGGAATGGATTCCCAGTCAACTTGACCTTTAAACAGACACCTGTGCACTGCTTAATCACTAACTCTTGCAGAACATGCTTTCTCCCACTGCATCAACCACCCTCCATCCCCACCCGAAAAGAAATCCTTTAATTGCACACCTAGGCCGGGGATTAAGAGAATTTCAACAGAAAAAAGTTTGCAGGTGGAATTTTGGGATTAAAATACACCAGGGGAAGTTTTTTGTTCATGTTTACTGCATATAATTGTCTTTCCTTCCTTGCTTTTTTTTTTTTTTTTTTTTTTTAACCCTTGTCTGCTTTTAAGAAGTTAAAAATCAAGAAGAAGTGGCAATTAGTGTGTCCATGTCCATTATTGAGAATCTCCGGTATTCAGAAGTGAAATACCCATAAGCAGCAACGTAATTCTGCTGGGGAATTATGTGCTGTCCGTTATTCGGAGGTGTCCGCTATGCAGAAGTGTCTGTTAACAGAAGCTTCACTGTATATATCATAACATAAGATAAACCTTTTTCTCCATTTTGTAGCTCTCTAATGATGGCTATTTTGTCATTTACTGATAACACTTTTCTCTTAGGCATTATGTGACTTATGAAAGTTTAGGATTTTCTGCTTGATGCAATGAGAAATTGGCTGCTGTTTAAATGCACACATGATGCAAAAAGACTGTTGATCTTCCCAATGCAATGCTCATTTGGAGGTTGAAAGGGTCAATGGATGTGTTTCCAGGAAATGCTGTATCATGTTTTCCCTTAAGCCACACCCACAGGCCATTGCTTTGCTATCATTCTCTGCAATTGTCACCCAGAAACCTACTTAAGGCATGTGTATGAATCCCATCCATCCTCTTTTTGCATTGGAGTAGGGGACATGTTTTCGATTCTATTGAAGCAATACTTCCAAGGCATAGCCCTTTGAAGTGGTGGTGCAGATTCTCTTACAAAACTCCTTTGTTGAGCATTTGATATACACATTCCCATTGCTTTTCTATCAACATTCTTCCATTAACACAGGGATTTCTCTGTGCTGTTGCAATTTCATCTTGAATACCACTATGTCTTTCCATCCATTCCAGGTGAGTGTGCAGCAGATTTTCACTGACTCATTAAATATGGAATTTAATTAAATTTTGTTACTTGTTAAAAATGATCATCTTAGCTTTTCTCTTAATCATTAAATCCGGGGATTTCATTCGATTTTGTTCATTAAAAATTATCAAATTAGCTTTGAATTAACATCACATCAAACAAAAGTTCCTGTTTTGCTCAAATTCTGGATCTCACTAAATACAGGCTCATATATAGACCAGTTCTTCTGAAATTCAATTCAAAATAACTTAAAGTGTTTGGGTAATCATTTAGATCACACACAGCTGCTTTTATGAATTACATAACTCAGTGCATTCAGTTTAGAACTTAAACAGTCCTGAGAGCAGAAATTATATGTGTCACATGTTTCGGCATTCATATATAATTCCTTTAAAAATATGATGAACATAATCTGCTGAAATGCAAGCAGCCTGTTTCTTCATGTCTAGCTATGATAGTCATCACTTATTATTCATAATGGCGGAAGGTGTAATACAAATGCTGAAAAATATCTGGTGTTGAGTTTCTTTGATTCATTATCTTACTTATTTACTGTACGAGTTTCTATGTTATGTGCAGAAAGTCCTAATGATGTGTTTTTCAGGAAATACACAGTTATCAGGTTTTGATCTACAAATGTCATGTGATAGTTTTCTAACTGCTCCCACTTATATGGTAGCTGTGCTTCCTCTTCTCAATACAGGTGGGCACAGCTATGCACTATACCTGCTGCCTACAAACCTTAGATGTAAACAAACTAGATTTTGGCTTCCCTACACAGCATACTGAACAATGAACATGGCTTTGATTATATATGCATACAAAAACATGTGAATTATTACTACCACTGGCAGAAATGTTGAGTAGCAAAACAAAGTAGAATTTGCAAACTGGATGCACTGGGTTACTTAGAATTTGTAAAAAAGGAAGTATCCATTTTCTAAAAGATTAACCAAATTTTGTTATTACATCCACACATTGGCATAGGTGGTAGTTTATTGTCCTAAATTATTTGGCTACAAATTTTGAGAAAAAAATTGTTTACATAGTTTAATGTATGTAGTTTGATAGAAACTGGGTTACATTTATAGCTTTACAACACATCTCAAAGACATAGAAGATGGTAAAATTTACCTGTAAACATGGGGATGTGAACGAATGCTACAGCGAGCCTGCCTTAGCACTGCTGTGACATCATCCAAAACTTCTGCCCAGACGATGATCTTTGGGGTCGTGCTGTGATGACCATTTTATGGGCGAAAATTATGAGACAGAGTGAATCCAGCATATTGGTGCAAGGTGGAAACCTTGCGCCAATATGCTTTAGTCTCGAAATGAATTCTAAATTTTTCATTATTGTCTTTAGAAAGAACATTAAAACTCAGTTTCTAAGTAGATTGCAAAAGCAAAAAAAAAAAAAAGAAAAGAAAAATCAAAATTGTGATTACTGATTTGCAGAACCCATTAAACGATTGCTGCAGCAGATCATTGGCTGAGCCGTAGATGTCACTGCAACAGTGAGTGCAGGCTCGCCGCAGTGTTTCTCCTCATCCCCATGATCGGTCCTCGACGATTCGTCCAACGACGATTGGTCCAAAGGGACAATTGGTCCAATGCCGATTCGTCCAACGGTACGACTGGTCCAACGCCGATTCGTCCAATGGTATCATCTTACCAACGGTAAATTGTTTTATTTTCCAGAAAGGAATAATGATTTAAATTATTCTGCTCATTATGTCCTTTTGAAAGATCATTTCCGTATATTTGGTAATTGTAAACATTTTACATAAACCTGGTAAAAAGCACTCAATGGAGCATTTCTCAGCTGTTTGCAAAGCACCTAGGAGCGGGCCTTTTTAGAGGATTTTGAGTTACAACCTAGATATTTGGTATTTGTAAACCTTTTGTAAAATCTTACAAAAGGCACTCATCGTATCATTTCTCATGTCTTTACAAGACACCTAGGCCGCAGGCCGTTTTAGAAAATTTTAAGTTACAACCTAGATATTTGGTATTTGTAAACATTTTATAAAACCTAATAAAAGGCACTCATCGTATCATTTTTTATGTCTTTACAAGGCACCTAGGCCATGGGCCTTTTTAGAAGATTTTGAGTTACAACCTAGAAATTTGGTATTTGTAAACTTTTTATAAAACCTTATAAAAGGCACTCATCATATCCTTTTTCAGGTCTTTACAAGGCACCTAGGCCGCAGGCCTTATAACACTTTTTATTCTACTGATGTCATATTCTAAAGTTTACATATTAAGTAAAGTTAAAAATACTAGCATAACATTAGTAAGTTTTCTTGATAGGTAAACGTTATGAATCTGACAATGGTAGGATAAAAACTGTCAAAAAGGCATAGGCCTAGGGCCTGTGAATTAATATTTTGTGCTTAAGTAAAAATGCAATATTAACTTGTTTGATAGGTAAACGTTATGAATATGACATCGGTAGAATAAAAACTGTTAAAAAGGCCTCTTTCCGAAACCGACCAGAACGTTTCCATTGGTCAGTTGGCGGAACCCCACTGCATGCTACAAACAGAAACGGAAAACTAGTATTTTATATTATTTCATGCAAAAGAGAAACATTGAAGTTGATTGAACGGCTCGTACATCAATAACTTCATCAGCAGCAAGGACAGTATAACAAAAAAACAAACCTGATTCCGAAAAAAAACAAAAATCTGTAACCACAATATTACGCATGAAATGTAATATTATTTTACATTCTTTGTACTACCAATACTTTCGTATAACATCGGAGATAAAATCAGAACAGCTGAGATTTTTATAACACGAGTATCATTCGGACAGATAGGATGGAATTGAACCAATTGTCCATTGGATGAATCGGCATTGGACCAATCGTACCTTTGGACCAATTGTCCATTGGACGAATCGGCATTGGACCAATCACCGTTGGACGAATCGTACCAGACCCCTCCATGATAACAGGTGAGTTTTACTGCAAAAATGTTTAAAATGTGCAGTGAACCTGAAATTTTTTCATCATTTTCTCTGTCAAATTATATACTTTTAATTATGTATACAACTTTTCCTCAACATTTTTAGCCGAATAATTTAGGACACTAAACTACACTTTCACCCACACATTAACTCATAATCATTCAGATATCTCACACAGACTTCAATCAGTAAAATAAACTTTGGGTGTATAAAGGTCATATATATCTCTCCCAATATTTAATATCACTCAATGCTTGATAAATTTTATAATGTGTAAGCTGAAAAAATTAAAAATGTTACAAAAGTATTTAGAAGCACATGTCATGTAGTTGTCATTCACTTCTAGGATAGAGCATATGGTTCCACAGATGTTGTATAAGTGTAAATGCTTTGAAAATTGAAAGCATTAACACTATAACACATACAATTATTTAAAAAACTATAAATCATTATTTTAACACTATAAAACATTATTATAAGCATATCACATTGAAGAAATTTTTCACTAATGTAAACAAGCATCTGCCTTCAAAAATTCGCTTTGTGAATTTCTTGCAGTATACCCACATTGGTGAGAATTTGCTTATTTGATGAAGCATATGCTTTGAAAGGCTGTGTTTTGGTGGGAACTGCTTGGAGGATACATCTTGTTGATGAGGTCTGCTTGTGTGAAGCAGCATATGGTTTGGAAGCATGTTTTTCTGTGTGAATTACTTAGAACACAAAACACTAATAAGGTTTTTCAACCATATGAAAGAGAATATGCCTGGCAAATATATCTTCAAATGTTAATTGTTTACAATACTAAGGTGTTTTACCTGCATGCAGGACCATATGCTTCAAAAGTTAACTTTTCCTTGTGAATTGCTTGGAACACACAGCACACTGAGGTTTTTGTATGAAGGAGCATATGCTGGGAAAGGTGACTTTTCTGTCAGAATTGCTTAGAACACACGTCACAATGATGAAGTTTTTCACCTGTATGAAGGAGCATATGCTTGGAAAGGTGCCCTCTCTGTGTGAACTGCTTGGAACACACATCACACTGATGAGGTTTTTCACCTGTATGAAGGAGCATATGCTGGGAAAGGTGACTTTTCTTTCTGAATTGCTTGGAACACACATCACAATGATGAGGTTTTTCACCTGTATGCAGGAGCATATGCTCGGAAAGGTGACTTTTCCCTGTGAATTGCTTGGAACACACATCACAACGATGAGGTTTTTCACCTGTATGAAGGAGCATATGCTGGGAAAGCTGACCTTTCTGTCTGAATTGCTTGGAACACACATCACACTGATGAGGTTTTTCACCTGTATGAAGGAGCATATGCCGGGAAAGGTCGCTTTTCCTTGTGAATTGCTTGGAACATGTATCACAATGATGAGGTTTTTCACCTACATGAAGGAGCATATGTCGGGAAAGGTCGCTTTTCTTTGTGAATTGCTTGGAACACACATCACACTGATGAAGTTTTTCACCCGTATGAAGGAGCATATGCCGCGAAAGGGCACATTTCTCTGTGAATTGCTTAGAACACACATCACAATGATGAGGTTTTTCACCTGTATGAAGGAGCATATGCTGGGAAAGGTGACTTTTCTGTCTGAATTGCTTAGAACACACGTCACAATGATGAAGTTTTTCACCTGTATGAAGGAGCATATGCTTGGAAAGGTGCCCTCCCTGTGTGAACTGCTTGGAACACACATCACACTGATGAGGTTTTTCACCTGTATGAAGGAGCATATGCTGGGAAAGGTGACTTTTCTTTCTGAATTGCTTGGAACACACATCACAACGATGAGGTTTTTCACCTGTGTGAAGGAGCATATGCTGGGAAAGCTGACCTTTCTGTCTGAATTGCTTGGAACACACATCACAACGATGAGGTTCTTTACCTGTATGAAGGAGCAAATGCCTGGAAAGGGCACTTTTCTGTGTGAATTGCTTGGAACACACATCACATTGATGAGGTTTTTCACCTGTATGAAGGAGCATGTGCTGGGAAAGGGCTCTTTGCTGTGTGAATTGCTTGAAACACACATCACACTGATGAGGCTTTTTACCTGTATGAAGGAGCATATGCTGGGAAAGGGCACGTTTCTCTGTGAATTGCTTTGAACACACATCACACTGGTGAAGTTGTTCACCTGTATGGCGAAGCATATGCCGGGAAAAGGTTCCTTTCTGTGTGAATTGTTCTGAACACACATCACACTTATGTGTTTTTGAAATTGTGTGAAGAAGCATGTGCTTAGAAAGATGACTTTTCTGCTTGAATTTCTCTGAACACACATCACACTGATAATGTTGTTCACCTGTATGAAGGAGTGTTTGATCTGAAATCCCACTTTTCTGGGTCAATTGTTTCGAACATACATCATGTATATCTGGTTTTTCATCAGCATCAAGGAGCATATTGCTTGAAAGTTTATCTTCCATCATGAATTTCCTGCAGCACGCACTACATTGGATGGAATTTTTAGTCTCATCAGACTGCATTTGTCATGCAAATTAATTTTCTGTGAACTCGTGAAAACAGACTTTACGCTCTTGAAGTTCTTCCTTTGTAATAGGGAGTGTCTGAGACAATATGTGAAATTTGTTTTTCACTTTCTTTATAATCAAGTCTTAAGTGGTTTCCTCTCATGATGAATATTTTTGTCATGGACTTCATATAAGGAAACTAATTAGATTTCACTTTTTGGCCTCACAGCAACTCAAAAAAAGTTTTCTTTTGGTAAGATTTACAGCATACAATCATGAATTAAATAATGAATGCCACTGTTACTTACTTATGTTGTTTGCCTGTTCTAAGCATCATTGTATCCTGTGTGTTTCAGATCGAAGGGGACATGAAGAACACTTTATATGATCTCAGTCATTGAAAATAAAACAAAAAAGCAAAACAGCAGATTCCATGATTTCAAAACAAACTTTGTGAAATTTCTAACAGTATGTCATGAACTTTTAGAATAAATAGCAAAACTTTTTTCTGATTTAATGATTTTGTAATGTGCATAATGTTACAGTTGGCATTTTATTTGCAAGAAAATGTAAAAGATCACTGGCACACATGCACAAACTTACCTTGGAGAAAAATACCACATATAAGAGCTTGTACGTTAACGAATTAAAATTATTGAAAGAACATCAAGAATGTGGAATTTAGATTTTATTTTTCAGCTTCAGAGCAACTCTAAAATTTTTTTCTTTGGCAACATTTACTGCATACAATCAAGAATTAAATTCTGAATGCCATTGCGACTTATCCGTGTTGTCTGCATACATGTGAATACTTTATATGATCTTAGCCATTAAAATAATAATAATAAAACAGTCTAAAGAGCATGTTCCATCATTTCATAACATAATTTATAATATTCCAAAGAGTATTTTTTTTTTTTTTTTTTTTTTTGATTGGAGGTTTAACGACCACCGTGAGCAACTCAATGGGCTATAAGCAGTCGCCCGTCCCTAATTTAGGGTCACTGGTTCCAGGGAAGGGAGAGAGCCAGTGCCGTAAGACAAACACAACATCCATGCCTGACCGGGATTCGAACCCGGACCCCTTACGGACGAATGATCAGAGGCAACGCCTTAGACCACTGCGCCACCGGGGCGGCTCCAAAGAGTATGATAGGAGCTTTTAGAATAAACAGCAAATTTTTTTTCTGATTCAATGATTTTGTAAAGTACACAATGTCATGAATGGCATTTTATTTTCAAGAAAACAAATGCAAACGATCGCTCACACGCTGTAGAAACTAATCCTGGAGAAAAATACCACATATAAAAACTTGTAAGTTAGAGAATCAAAAATTTCTAAAGGACTAGCATTAAGAATATTTACAGTAAATGTGAAATGCAGTATACCACTCAGATCTCATGAACAACAACAACAACAACAACAAAAAATCTTCCTTAACCCTTTTTGCTGAAAAAAAGAATTTTATCTAATCTCACGGGCAAAAGAGCATGCATAATTTTTAATCGTAATTGTAATTTGGTTTTAAAAACAATGCAATGCAGTAATTCTTTGATGATCTGACAATTTCTGCAAAATGACTGACTACATTAGCATACAAAGACAATAGCATATTTTAAATTGCTAAATTGATCTAAAAATTTTGTAAACAACGTTATAAAAAGCACAGCGTCGCCATCTTACAGCATTTCAAGCTCTGCGGTTACAGACATATATTATTTATACAGAAAACAAACAATTATCGTTCACTAAATATGATAAGTGTGAACCACAAAGGAATTTTTTTTTAACTAAAGGTTTATACTAATCAAATGAATGCCGTCTGTGCACGATATAAACCAAGGCTCACTATGGAACCTCCAGTTACGTTTAATTAAAACACACTGAGTATAAAAGAAACGTATAAGATCTTTCGGACACCCCGCACCGGGATCCATCATCAGATACATAAAAAAAAAGGTGGTATGGGCTGGATAGACAATTTATAATTTCACATGTGACGCAAATAAATTGTCTGTATCCATCCTATACTACCTCTTTTTTATGTATCTGATGATGGATCCCGGTGCGGTATATACGAAAGATCTTATACGTTTCTTTACACTCAGTGTGCCGCCCAGGTGGCGCAGTGGTCTAAGGCGCTGGCCTCTGATCATTCGTCCGTAAGAGGTCCGGGTTCGAATCCCGGTCAGGCATAGATGTTGTGTTTGTCTTACGGCACTGACTCTCTCCCTTCCCTGGAACCAATGACCCTAAATTAGGGACGGGCGACTGCGTATAGCCCATTGAGTTGCTCACGGTGGTCGTTAAACCTCCAATCAAGAACAAGAACAAGAACACTCAGTGTATTTTAATTAAACGTAACCAGAGGTTCCACGGTGAGGCCTGGTTTATATCGTGCACAGACGGCATTCATTTTATTAGTAGAGTTACTTTGCACGAAGATTGTTTTCTTCTAACTAAAGGTTTAACGACCACGGTGAGCAACTCAGTGGGTGTTAAGCAATCGCCCGTCCCTAATTTAGAGCCACTGATTCCAGGGATGGGAGGCAGTCAGTGCCGTAAGACAAACACACCATCCCTGCCTTACCGGGATCCGAACCTGGACTCGTATAGGCATTCCGTACATTGATATATGTGAAATAAAAAATGACAGGCCTACTTTTGAACAGCTTAGGGTGGCGGAGCTTCAATAGAGTCACGTGATCACAACAAACTGGGAAATCCGTTCGTCGTCTTCTTTTTTTTTTTTTTTTTTTTTTTGATTGAAGGTTTAACGACCACCGTGAGCAACTCAATGGGCTATAACCAGTCACCCGTCCCTAATTTAGGGTCACTTGTTCCAGGGAAGGGTGAGAGCCAGTGCCGTAAGACAAACACAACATCCATGCCTCACCGGGATTCGAACCCGGACTCCGTTCGGACTAATGATCAGAGTCCATCGCTAAGACCACTGCGCCACCGGGACGGCATTGGTCGTCTTCGCCAGTGTAAATTCACGTACGGAACTTTAGTAGGCTTTCGCAATATGCAAGATATTTTAAGGCAGTTATAATTTCGTTTGATTTATTCTCAACAATTTTTCCACCACAAACACACACATAGAAAGTATTTTCATTGTTGATTTCAGATACAGCGACCAATGGCGGCTTTTCAGGTGAAGTGCCTCTTCACCTATTTCATTTGAAATAAGGTTTTTTTTAATAATTTCGTATAATATATTATTTTTTCGCTTTTATTGAGTGCCAAAATACCCAAAATTTTGATTAGATATCAATTCACAATGCGCGTTCAATACGGAAAACAAGTCCTTATACGCGAAACAGTTCAAGTGAAGAGCTAAAATGAGAATGCTTGCAGTCTGCAGTTTTCGTCCGAGTTGCCATGGTAACTGTGACGTCACCCTCCCCTATCTGCCGGACGAGTGAAGTGTTTCAGCTTGAGACGCGAAGGCTCTGCACCTTGAGTCGTGACCTTCCGAAGAGATCGCAGTGGACGGGACGGATTGCCAAGGGTTCTTTGCAATCCACTATGGCTTTTTCCTTGCGGTATTTTGGTACATACTTTCCGAAAGAGATGTGTTTTTTCGTGTTTTGTGATTGTTTGTTAAAAACTTCATTAGTTACTTTAGTTTCGTGTACAGTTTTTTTTTTTTTTTTTTTTGATTGAAGGTTTAACGACCACCGTGAGCAACTCAATGGGCTATAAGCAGTCGCCCGTCCCTAATTTAGGGTCACTGGTTCCAGGGAAGGAGAGAGCCAGTGCCGTAAGACAAACACAACATCCATGCCTGACCGGGATTCGAACCCGGACCCCTTACGGACGAATGATCAGAGGCCAACGCCTTAGACCACTGCGCCACTGGGGCGGCCGTGTACAGTTTAACTGATAGTGATAGTTTTTAGTTTTCAGTATGTATCCTGTGAACGACATTGTCTGTAATTTATTGCAAACTCCGTTCAATCGGTGGAAACACGAAAATAAAAGAGACATTTTACTTCAAGGATGACCGACGGATTCACTGACAATTGTCGCGAAGAAAGAAATCAAGAAGGACGGTAAATCTTACAATATTAATTTTAAAAATTGTTGGTTTACTGAATATAAATGGCTTTGTAGTCCTTCTGTGTTACAAAAATTATTTTCTTGGCCCTGCTTATTTTTTAGTAATAAAATTTGGCGTGGAATAAAGACAATTTTCATATTTTTTAAATATAAAACGGTCACTTCACAAACGTGGTGATTCTAGCGAACACCTGAAATGCGAATTAATGTTAAATAATTTGCACCATTGATGATGCCCTGAGGGAGAATGCTAGGCTTTTGAAAATGCATTTCAACGAAAGCGTTCGTTTAAATAGACTTTTCCTGCAGACAATGATTGATGCAGAACAGTATTTGAGTAAATAAGAAATAGCATTCCGCGACCATGACGAAGGCATTGACTCGATAAATCGTAGAAATTCAAGGAATTGATTTCACTGTTGATATCAAGAACTCCTTTAAAAATTCAAAATTAATACGAAACGATAAAGAATGTCTTCACAGGAGACTCAAAAACTATTCAAAACTAATTAATTGAATGTATTTCTGAATATATAAATGATCACGTCAAAAATGAAATAAATGAAATTCAATGCTTTTATATTCAAGTAGATTTGAAGACATAACCAGACTTCCGAGTGCTCTTTAATAATAAGATCTGTTGATTCTGAAGGTGCATTGGTTGAACGATTTTTGGGTTTTCATGGTGTGAGTGAAGATAGAACGTCAGAAGCTTTATACAAAATGCTAGACAAAATTTTGGAACAGTTTGATTATCAACATAATTCAATAGGACAATGTTACGACGGGGTAAGCGTAATGTCTGGAAATTTGACTGGGCTCCAGAAAAAAATGAAGCGTAAAGCTTCTCAAGCTGTTTTTGTTATTGCTTAGTACATCGTTTGAACCTTGTATTACAGCAGGGTTTTTCTAAAATTTCTAAGTGTCGAATATTTTTGGCAAACCTCAGTTTAATTCCTTTGTTTTTCACCACTCAGCGAAGCGTGCGCTTCGCTGAGTGGTGAAAAAACAATACACTCATACCAACAACCGCAAGATGCATGCCAATCATAACAGAAATTCGATGGTCCTCCACTTCGAAGTTAGTAAGTATAATAGTTGAAGATTGGGATAAATAGTGACCAATCAGACAAAAAAATATTTCAACTTGCCCAAGGGTTTTTAAATGATATGAACACATTTGAATTTACATTTTTGGCAATAGTATTTAATGAAATATTTGGCTTCACCGATCTATTATTCGAAATTTTGCAGAAAAAATCACTAGACATAAACTACTGTGTTACTCAAATAAAAAAAAAGCCATAAAAGGAACGATGAGGTATTTGAAACACTGTTTAGAAAAGCTAGCAAAATCACAGAAATAAGCAGATCTAAACGGGAATATGCTGCTCTTACACAAGAAACAATTTTCAAAAATTATAAACAATTGTATTTTGATATTTTGTACCACATTCTTATGGAAGTGGTTATAAGATTTCAAGACTGTAAGAAACTTAAACTTCAATTTGCCTGTCTTGCTGACACAACCAAATTCGCCCAATTTAATTCATGCTTTCCCACTCACGCTTTTGAAAAGCTACAACATTTTTACGGAAAAGTATTTATTAAACACCAGCGCCTTAAAAATGAACTGAGTCTTGTATATGCTGATGAAAAATTAAGGAATATATCGACTCATGAACTTCTTCGAGCGCTTCATCGAGATAAAGACATGTTTACAGAAGCTTATAAATTGGTTTTCCTGTTTTTAACAATTGTATCTGCAAGTGTTTCAGTGGAAAGAAGTTTTTCTTGCCTTAAAAGAATACAAACTTACTCAAGAAACACTATTTCTCCAGATAAACGTGCTTCTTTGGCAAAGATTTCTATTCAGAAAGACATTTTCTTGATGCAGTGGCGGCTCGTGGTGTAAAATGCTGGTGAGGCGAACGGTCTTGATGTAAATGTAAAACAGTAAAACATATGTTATTGAAAAATATATAAATTCGTATAACGTTATACGAATATATATATATATATATCAGTGGCGTAGCAGGGGGGGGTCGTGGTTTGCACCCCCCTTATTAGGCGAGACAAGCTTTTTCTAAGTACGTTTTATAGATAATTTCCCTATTTAAATTCTTTGATTTTTATATAACTCGGAAAGCAATATAATTTCTTGATAATAGAAGAGAAAGTAAAGCAAAGCGGCCAAAGAAGTTGCTTTATTAAATTTTTATTAAAACAACTATAATTTATTGCATTTTCTTCATTTTATTAAATTAGCTTCATTTTGTATTAATATTCAAGATGTGCGTACGTACCAATAGGAAAATATTTGTTGAAGCGCCCCCCCCAATTGTTATATGCACTTATGCACAGTTATACAGCAGAAGCGCAGAACCCCCCTTCAAAAAGTTTCATGTCAAAGGCAGTATCCCCCATTAGATATCTTTGAAGTCCTGGGTTCGAGTCGGCTGAATCATTAAAATCCGCTGAGATTCGGAATTTAGCCCTTATATACAAATATTATTCAACAGTAATGGAATAAAATTATAGAAATATATGAAACACGGCGTGGGGAGTCTTTCTTCACGAAAAAATCCAAAAATTTTAGAGAAAAAATGTACATATACCTCTCTATATATGTGTGTGTGTAATATACGCTACTTTTGCAACAATATTTTTATGAAGACAATTATTCGATAATTTTTACAACAAAGAAAGAAATATTTCACCAGTATTCTTTTATGTAATACACTTGAGCGAAAATACGCAATTTGCGCGGTTTCTTTAGCTAGTCAATGCGTCACTCACATCCCAACGCCAATCGGAGATCCACTTCTTAAAAAATTCAAAGTAAATCATTTGAATATAATTTTTTTCTCACGAAGTGTTTCTTGAGCTTGAATAAAAGTCACAGTTCGATTGGCATATTAGTGAAGGTGCATTTAGCACGGGTCACAAACTGAAGTCCAGGCTCGTGATAACTATGTACAGGAGAAGTCAAGCTAAGGAAGTACATTTCTATATAAAAAAAAGTATAAAATAATTTAAACCTGGAATTAAAAACAGAGGAATACGAAATTAATTTGCTTTGGGCTCGAACAGAATGCTTTCAGTTTATTTTTTATAAATAAGTTCAATTCTGCGATCCTTTTTGGCTGCAAATTTGTCTATGATCAGATCATAAAATGGTTGAGTAGACATTAGATGGTTCAGCAATTCTTTCTCGATTGAAATTTTTAGCGAGTGAAGACAAACGATCTTGTGCCGTTGTATTACGGAGGTAAGTCTTAATTCTCTTCAAACAAGAAAAAATTCCTTTCAGCAGAAGAACTTGTTGACGCCAGTGTCAATACAAGAGAAAATCATTTGTAGGCTTCTGGTAACACATCTTTCAGCTCGTTTTCTTTCATTGTTTTCAAGGTTTTCTGAAAACTGAGTTCCCTGAAGTTGTGATCATTATATAAAAAATCTAATTCGTTTTTTAGTCGTTGTGTGTCTGTAAAAATGTTTGGATAAATTTTTTTGAGTGTTAAGGGCACTGGATGGAAATGACTCTGAATAACTATGGTATTTTGAGCTGTCAACTAGCTGCAGAAACTCGAGCTTTCCCATATCTTCAAAATCTGGTATTTATTTGGACTTTTATATATTCATGAATACACTCCATTAAATCATTCTGTATCGTTTTAGATTGTCCAGAAAAGAAGCTTCGTATTTCTTCAAAATGTGCTTTTAATTCTCGGATGCTCCTACGAAGTAACATTTGGAACATTTAATTGAAATTGCCTTTATTTAATGAGGAAATAGTTTCATCATGTCCTCGAAAAGGCAGTTCTTGCTTGCTTAGAACGACAACTAAATCGATTATATGTTCCATAAAAAGCCTATTTAGTCTGACCTTTTCATTAAACTTGACTTCACGAAGAGCAGCAATTTTCTTTGAGCCTATCAGAAATAGTGTTTGTTTTTTCCATTCGTTTTAGACCTACGTGGTTAGTTCTATGCTCTTTAGAGCTTTCGTGCAATTTTGCACTACGAGAAAAGTTTTTAGATCAAAATAACCCGTTGTATTCCACACATTTTTCTTATTGCTCAAAAGTAAACATGGCCAGCAAAAGAGAGTTTGCTTGTAATAGCACCAGAAAGCCAGGAAAAATCTCGTACTATGATTTATTGAAAGACCTAAAAAACGATTTGCCGCACTTCTTATCTTTAGATATTGAACTTATTATAGGTGTCGGTCTTCCAGATATGAGAACATCCTTGTTATCATAATCTTTCCAGTGTTTAAAAGGAATTTCTTCCAGAACACAAACAACGTCGTTTGTTGGGCCATTCATATTTTCCAACAAAAATCAAAATATGCTGTTTAGTAACAATAACAAAATAAAAAAAGAAAAACTCAACATTACTATGAACTAGCAAACACCCGCAGAAGAGAGGATTGAAAACACACTACAAAAAGTTAGATTCAAATACACTCTGACGAATAGTTAAAGCTACGTAGAAATCTTCGTACTCCAAAGCCTATAGAGGCGAACGGCGTCATCGCCTGTGAAACCACTTTTCACAAGGGTCATCTGCTCATTTTCCCGCGCCCATTGGATACACAATCCTTGGGTTCTCCAATAACAGCGGAGATGCGATTCCAGTTTAAGCGAAATGGAGGGTCGCCTCAGAAATTTCCTTTCTCTTACTGGAAGTCCGGCACCTCTTTAGGTAGACCTCGGACCGTGGGGGTGGGGGGGTTCAGTCTGTAGGGCTCTTCTCTGATCCCCAGTTCCCAAAACCGACTTCTCATCGAGACGATTCAGCCGGTCGCCTCTCAGCGCTTAAAACATGCAGCTAGCTGCTTTGCAAAAATAATGATTCATTCCTCTTCTCGAAAGCCTTTCTTTAACCTAATTCATGAATCACAATGTGAATTTCAGTGTTTCATTTATCCTGCAAAGTTCTTATACCTTTGTTACGGACAGAAGGTTTTTTTTTTCTTTCACTTTGCGGAATTTCAGGTGAGGCGGCGCCTCACTTGCCTCATCTGACGGGCCGCCACTGTCTTGATGTCACGAAGAAACGGCCATTTTATGACGACATAATCGACCAATTTCCAGTTTTAAAGGGAAGAAGAATTGATCTAATATACACTATCTACCAACAAGTAATTGGACACCCCTGCAATCAACGATATCTGTGGTCCTGATACACGTCACGGCTGCCGCCGTTAAATATCGTGTGGGAAAGAACAACACAACCAGTCGCATGCAAGATGCCACGCAGTTCGGAGCTCTCTGATTTCGAGAAAGATGTAATCGTCGGGCATAACAGAAATGGCCGATCCATACGTGTCATATCCGACGAGTTGAAGTACCCAAAATAGACAGTGGCCTACGTGATTGGCAAGTGGAAGATGAGAGGTGACTGTCGGAATATGCCCCGACCCGGCAGACCCACAAAACTGGGAGTTAGAGACCGACGGGTGCTGGCCAGAGAAATTCGGAAGAACCGCACCAAATCGATGGGCCACATCCGCGAGGAGTTTCAACAGGTATCCCTGAGTGTTCTTTCATTAATAGGAGTTTCAACAGGATCCGGGAGTGTTCTTTCGATTAATACAATCCGTAAGGAAGCCCATCTGCTCGGTTATCATGGACGTGCTACCGCCCACAAGCCTTTGATCACTAAGTCCAATAGCGCTGCTCGGTTAACGTGGTGCAAAAAACGTCGACAGTGGACCGTTGAACAGTGGAAACAGATTCTCTGGAGCGACGAATCAAGGGTCACCCTCTACCGTTCGGATGGCAGAGTATGGGTTTGGTGTCTGCCTGGAGAACGCCTCCTGCCGGAATGTATTGTGCCAACTGTGAAGTTCGGCGGTGGCGGAATTATGCTATGGGGGCAGAGCCCATTTAAGGCCACAGGGGGCCAGGGGCTGGCCAATATTTAGGGGCCCCCAGGAGCAGGGTTGGAATTACAAAATGTGCTCTCCGCAATGCTTCATCTACGGGAATTAAGCCTTGCTTTTTATTAAAATTCCAAAGTAAAGCCGTTTTTTATGAATAAATTCCAATGTTGATGTGCCTAAAAAAACCACTGAGTATCACTAAGGAAGGAGTCTTGATTAATGGGAACAAAAATTCAGTATTTGTGGAAAATTGAAACGTTTTAATTGCAGCTATACAAATGACAAGGGTAAAAAACATTTTTACAAGTTATATTGTACTGAGAATGACTTTTTAAGGAAATCATATCAATATTTCTTGACTACTAAAAAGTCTTGCCTTAGAAACACTTTTTTCTTGTCTTCATTGCAGCAAAATTTTGCGATTGTGTCAGTGAAATTCAGTGCCGAAATTATGTCATTTTCGGACGACAGTATAGCAAGATAATTAAGTTTATCTTCTCTCAGTGCTGTTCTTCGAACGTTTTTCACAAGAGCTAACTTTGAAAATGACCTTTCAGCTTCACAGTTTGACACAGGCAAAGTCAAATATATCCTCATGGCAATAAACATATTTGGAAACATATCAAATAATTTCTGATCATGCATATATTTGTAAATCTCAAAAGGTCTTTTTTCTTGTAGATTGCATTTCTTGATAAAATGAGAAAAGTGTACTGCTTCATTTTTTATGCTATCTTCTATGTCAGCAGGATATTTGTCAAGTAGCATTTGTACACTGTTTTCTTCTAACACTTCCTTACCTAGTTTTGATACAAAACCAAATATTGAACAAATATTGTCATACGCAGCAATTCTTTTTTCAGTTCTACATCCAGACTATCGATAATCACATTTAAAGTTTCAACTTCAAATTTTCTTTCACCAGTTAAAATGAAATCATCACTACCATCAAGGAATTTCTTCCTTTTGACTCTCTTTTCAAATGCGAATTCCATAATTTTAACTGACAGACTTCGCATTTCTTGTTTTATGTCTGTGAATTTCTCTCTTAATGTGGACACAAAAGCATTCAACGATTTCAATAAATTAACAGCAGTAAATAAATCAAGCCCTGGTTCTTGGAGGTATGCACTAACGTGGGCGAATCTAGCCAGTATTTTGTTCCAAAGTACAGCCATAAATCCTGTCTCAAACTTAACCATTTTCTTTTTGAGGGATTTAGCTTCTGTTCTGCTTTCTGCATGTTCATTTTCATTGTCGGCTATTTCCTCAGGGCTGTCGATAAGTGCTTTACATGCTTCAGCATGGCGTGCCCACCTTGTACATACCTGTCAACTTGTACGTTTTTTTACGCTTTCGCTCGTGTACGACCGTACAAACCCTTTGTACGGTTTTTTATCCCTGAAAAAAAGTTTTATTTTTTACATTAACTGGCCCTCTGTGGAAACTTTTTTTTCAGATATAATACCAAACGTTTTATGTTTATTCCGTGGCTCGCGCTAAACATTCGTCAAATCGCCACTGATTGAGAAATGCCGTGAGAGAGAAAAAAACAGATTCTGCGAAAATATTGGCGAAAAATGCGCGTCCTTACGGTTTGATGTGGCAGTAAGATTGTTGTGAGGTCTCAAGAACACTGGTCACAGTTGTGTGTAGGGGAATCGGTGGAGGTGAGAATAACAAACAGCTGCTGAGAACAGGGTATATTGCGAGGAGATGACCTCGAGCTTGGAGTCCAGGTGTCGTCCCACCCTCTCAGGGGCGGGGCCTTGGCAGTAAGAATGGGCACATCGGCGAGAAATCGGTGGTTACTCGCTCCCGAAACGTCGATGCATTGAACTTCTTCCTGCCGCACCGGTGGCGCAGTGGTCTAAGGCAATGGCCTCTGATCATTCGTCCGAAAGGGTCCGGGTTCGAATCCCGGTGAGGCATGGATGTTGTGTTTGTCTTACGGCACTGGCTCTCTCCCTTCCCTGGAACCAGTGACCCTAAATTAGGGACGGGTGACTGCTTATAGCCCATTGAGTTGCTCACGGTGGTCGTTAAACCTCCAATCAAAAAAAAAAAAGAAAGAAAAGAACTTCTTCCTCTTCATAAGAATGCAACAAAATGAAATTCATTTATTTTTTGTAGAAAATATTCTTTACCAGTTTGTTCAAATATTGGGTCATCAAACCCACAGATATCATATAAGAGACTAGATTGGCCGAGGAGCTGCTGACGCATGTAAAGCATGGCGCCATTATCAGCGGGTCAGGCAGCAACGATTCACGGCATTTCCATCACTGAGAAACACAGCAGCGTTGCGACTCATACAAACAGAAACATTTATTCCTTAGTGATATGCTTAAAAACCACTTTCATTTACTGTAGAAATAATAATTTTCAGATATAAATAATATTCTGAATAGTTAAAAAAAATATGAGAAGAATTATTACTCAGTACTGTTTGAGGGCAACGATCTAACAGCAAAACATTCACAGAAAACTGCTTACCCGCGATACGTCGCGCCATCAGTCAAATAAGAGGGAAGGGTGCCTTCATGAATACTTTTGGAAGCTTCAATGTTATAAATTTTCAAAATATTGTAATGTTAATAAACACTTCGCGTGTTCGCTTTTGCCCCATACGGATTTACACTACGTCGCTAAAAATAAATAACAGGTACTTACTTTTTTCCAGTCTCCTGTAGTAGCATAAAAACAAAACAACTTCCAGTTTGTCTAGATTACATAATTTATTTGCCGCAGAAGTTCATTTAAAACGTTCTATACCTACACAATTTCAACAGAAATATGCTCTTCATAGATATATTTGAAATCTATTAGTAAAACGGAACAAACAAACAAACAAAAAAGGAATTTATGCACAATTTAATAAGAACGAACATGTCTACAAAAACAGTCTAAATACATTACTATTGCAGATAAAAAAACATGTCTAATACATTATTTCTTTACCTATCATTTTAGCACCATAGTCAAGTAACAAATAGGCATGGCATATTAACCTTAATACCATCTGATGAAAAAATAGGTAAAACTTGAGACCTCAATCAATAACCAAAGCATGTGCTGTCTTATAAATGAATAACAATATGTAAACAAACTATACAGAATGCAATTTACGAAATTTTCATAACAGGTTCATTGGCAAAAATATATTGAACTTTTAAGTAACTAAAATTTTGTTTCAATGTTCCCATTTCTAAAATGAATTACTTAAAGACTGCCACTCAGCATCACTTAAGTGGTCTTTGTAGCACCAAACATTTCACATAAACAACTTACATTTTTGCAGTGTCAAAAATGTTAAATAATACATTGTATTAATACACAATATGCAATTTTTTAAACTTTTTGTTAAACAAATGAGATGCATTATTCATACATTACTCAGATTACAAACTCTATGCTCATTTTATTCACATGTGAGGAGCAAAGTTCCATTCTGATGACGGTAACCAAAGCACGAGAATCAAATAATGTTAAATTAACTTAAGAAAGGAGGTGAAAGTTATGAAATTGAAGCATTTTGCAAATCAAACAGTATACATGCTCGAATAGTAACACAAGTCATGAAGGTAACACAGTTCTGTATCATGTGTTCATAAAGCTAACACAGTTCTGTATCAATTTTGTTACCTTTATGACTTGTGTTACTATTCTAGCACATGTACTGTTTGACTTACAAAATGCTTTAATTTCATAACTTTCACCTCCTTTCTTAAGTTAATTTAACATTATTTGATTCTCATGCTTTGGTTACAGTCATAAGAATGGATCAGAATGCTCCTCACATGCGAAAAAAATGTGCATGGTTGTAATCCAAGTAATGTATGAATAATGCAATTCAATTGTCGAACAGCTTTAGCACATTACAATCGACCATATTCTTATGGTTACAACTTTTTGTTACTTAGATCTATTTGTAAATATACGTTGCTAAAACAGTATGAAGCAATTAATCTGGAATTCTTTTTATTATCTCTAAAACGTAAGATGAATCTTTTCGGACTCCATAATGATGCCATATTAATCTCAGTACCATCTGACGAAGAAATAAGTAAAGCTTGAGAGCTCAATCAATAACCAAAGCATGTGCTGTGTTACAAATGAATAACAGTATGTAAACAAACTATATACAGTATGCAGTTTTAGAAATTTTCATAACAGGTCCATTGTCAAGAATATATTGAACTTTTAAGTAACTAAAATTTGGTTTCAATCTTCCCATTTATAAAATGAATTACTTAAAGACTGCCACTCAGCATCACTTAAGTAGTCTTAGTAGCACCAAACATTTCACATAAACAACTTACATTTTTGCAGTGTCAAAAATTTTAAATAATACATTGTATTAATACACAATATGCAATTTTTAAAACTTTCTGATACTTAGATCTATTTGTAGAAATATGTAGCTAATACAGTATGAAGACATATTAACCTAGAATTATTTTTACTAAAACAAACATGGCACAGCGACTGTTTAGATGCATCTGTTAAGAACAACTTACTGACTCGTAAAACAACAGATTAGTTGGTGAAATTAGCAACTGCACAACTATAACCACAGAATGGTAACCAGAAAAAGATTGTGGGAATGGTTAGCTTGTGTGTGTGTGGAGGGGAGGGGGAATGAAATGCAATATTAATATACATTATTAACAAAACAGGATGTGCAGCTTTACATCACACGTTACCCACTTGATTCATCAGCAGTAATTCTGGAAAATACCACGGCCCATTGTGGGCCACCAGCCCTACCAGACATGTACAGACATTACAAATAAATTAAACAACAGGTACTAAAATAAAACAACAGGTACACTTTTATGGGTTAGAAAAAGGTGGTGATCCACCCTGCTGGATCTACACTTTAAAACATGTAATCACAAAAATCTGGAATTAAAAATGCTACAGACATGAAACCTACAAGAAATCGATTACTGAATTTTAAAAATTATGCTGCGATTCAAAGACTGACGTACATGTGTCTTGTGCAGATTTAAATTAAATGACTTGGCTACAAAATGACATCTAATATTTAAGAAATTCCGAATTATTTTCTTTAAAAAATCATACTTATCACAGTCAAATGTGCTAAACAAATCTCTTTCTGCTGCAAGAGTGGAAAGAACTTCAGTCTCAAGTTTCAGGCCCCAACTAGATGTTCTTTTGGTAACATCACGAAGATGACAGTTACACCTTAAAATTTTCTCGATAATCCTAACAGTTCTCACTAAGTCCTTTGATGGATGTGTAAGTCCACCATTATCTTTGATCATTATCAAAAGGTAATCAGATTTGTTTGCTACTAGTGCTTCACGACAAACATCACAGTCAGCTTGCAAAATACATTTTTCAGCCACAAAACCACTAATGTATGCCAACACGTTATCCACTAAAGGAGAAAATTGCAGAAGCTCCACATTTAAATAGCAATGATCATGTTCATATGATTTAAGAACTGATAATGCAAGTTTGCCTGAGCAATTATTTTCATCATCAGTTACTCGTACATGGCTGATGTCAAACAAAGCTGTTGAATCTAATGGTACAACTGAACCATTTTTACTCGGTGTCACTCCACAGCGGCAAAGCATTTTTTTATAAATACTAGAAAATTCTTTCGTTGTTGGGTTGTTGTTGAATCTTCCAGCTTGGCGTATGGAACCAAAAAATAGTTCCGAATGGTCTTGTGACCACTTGTAGGTCAACATGTATTTAAATGGAGAAACTGCATTCAAAAGATATGTTTCAACAAACAGATGGTACTATCAATGTTGACTGTTAATCCTACGAATGCAGTTCTCCTTCTGCTTAAGTGGAGTGGTTGCCCATTGGGCATTTTAAGGGATATCAGATAGCTACGAGCCTTTAACAAGAAAGATTTGACATACGTCCAATTTTTAGTTGAAATAGGTGCTTTCAAACCTTTGGCAAATGGACTCCTACTGTTTAAAATATCAAATAAATGATCGACTATTTCTATAAACTCAACTGTGGCATCACAGTTTTTGAAAGTACGGTATCCAACTTTTTGACAGAATTTCAAAGCTGTGGCAACTGAAGAACTTAATACTTGGGCTGCAAATTTGACTTTCATTTTGTTTCGGTAAAAATGAACATGTCCTTTGGTTAATTTATTGGCCAGTGAAAGGTTGTCAGATTCTTGTAATGCCTGTAGGGCTGTAATGTATCGCCATTCAATAAGTCCAGTATTAGATTTAAGAATTCGATAATCAGCAAAACAGTTTCTGACCAGTTTTATCATATGGCAGGTATCAAGGAACACAGGTATTTTTATTGTAGAGTCCTGTTTTTGAATTGAAATAATGGTGTCTATACTTTCTGGTGCTAAATTTGCACCTAAATTTGCTAACATTTGTTGGTTGGATGCACATACATCACAAATAAGCCCAACAACATTTATACCACACTCAATTAGATTCAGTAATGTTTCTTTTACCAAACAGCTTAACATTTTCCCTGAATTTTTTTCAATCAAAAAATATGATAATGGCATTTTCCAATTTCCTAAGACTCCAACAGCCATAATAACCAAAGCCTCTGAAGCAACAGGAACAGAATCACTATCAACAGTTCCAGCTTCATAATCCACTAGACCAATCATTTGTTGCTTGTTGTGGTCCCATTGAACATGCTTTTTGATGGCCATGCTATCCACTATAACAGTGCAATACATAAATGACTGCTCACCATTTTCAACTTTTTGTTTGATGACATCAAACACTTGTTTTGTAAGGCCTGGATTACCATTGACACCTTCCATCCATCGTCTTAAGGTGCGCTTGCATGGCAAACTAAGAACTTTGCGAACGTAATCATATGCTTTAGGGGAGTACAGATTCAAAGCACAAGCAAACTTTTTCACTTCGTCAGAGTACTGACTTGGATGTTGTGGACTAAAAAGATCTTGCTGTAAGTCACTAAAGCTAAGCTCAAGTACTAGTTTATGGTCATCTAGCAACAATTTCTGCTCCTGTAGTTCATCAAGTAGCTTAGCAATTGTACATGATCTCCTATAAACCTTATTTTTTTCACTGCGTAGTTTTTTTCTGATGACATTACCTCTCTCTTCAGACTGACTAAGCTGTCGTTTTAAATGAGTTACCTCATCGGTTGTTATACAGTATGTGTGATCATGTGCAATGTACACACTTTTTATTTTAGGCTTTGGAATTTTAGTAGTGACCACCTGATTATTTTGTCGTGACATTATGTTTACAAGAATATTAAAAACTGATGGTACAGCATTATTTCTTAGTATCCTGCGCTGCTGAAGAACTTCAAAATCTGCTGGAACAAAATGTTTTGAACACAAGTAAGAGAACTGTGTTGGCTTCCAAACAGAGCCTTTCTTTTTGCCTTCTCTTTTTGTTGCAAGAGCCCATTCGTGTCTTAATTTCTCATTTTTAGGGAATCTGAAATTATAGCATAAAAGAGTTTCTGAATAATAATACTGTAACCAATTTTCTCTAATTACAGCATTAAGTATATTAAAAATCTAATGATGCCAAGTATTCATCCGCCATCAACACTAAACAATATTCATAAAAAAAAGTGCTGATTTCAAAATCTACAAAAAATAGTAAAAATAAGCCAGCTGAACATACGGTAAATGACTTTTTTCACTAAAATAATGAGTATTATCCTGCAAAATAAAAACTTTATTTCGTCGTTCTGCTAAAGTGGTACTGAAAATTTATGTTGTTATACTTATCAACTAGACATTTCATTCCCAGCCACCAGCAAAAACATTTACCTAGGAATTTCCCCCATAATGAGCAGAGAGTTTTATCAGAGTAGTACAACCCACCAAAAAAAAAAAGCTGCTAGGAGCACATTGGAACATGGAGAACATTGGGGATGCTTTTCACTTGTGTGAAGAAGCATATACCCTGAAAAATGGCATTTATGAGCAAATTGTTTGGAGCATACGTCGCATTCCTGAAGATTTTCACCTAGGTGAAGAAGCATATGCGGTGAAAGATCACTTTTATGCACAAATTGTATTGAGCATTCATGGTGATGGAAAGATGTTCTACTTTTGTGAAGTGGCATGTCTTGCATTAAACCTTTAATAAAATAACTGTCACTATTTTGTTCGAATTATTGCAATGTTCATTTACAAACTGTAATTAATATTAATTAACTAGACTTTAACCCTATTTCTAATTAACAGGTGGTATATTCCACTCAGATAAATCTTACACACTACCACTGGGTCAACTTCATATTGGACAGATATCTTAAAATTCGTTAAACTGACTATAAACACTCACCTGTGAAAGGATATCCCACTTTGTTTGCTCTTTTCATTATCACGAGCACTGCAATTTATCGCCGAACACGCTTTGACCATATTGGATATCTCATAACATACATCGATATCACAGAACCATGCACAGCCCTTTCTCAAACCGCTCAAACTGACCCGCTCAATGTGGCTCGTCGATGCCACATCGTAAGAGTGTTACACAAATAGCGGGCAGCCAATCTAGTCTCTTATTTGATATCTGTGATCAAACCTCGATGCTTTTTCAATTAACGGGCTCTCCAACATCGATTATTATAGGTCGTAAACATCGATGTTCAAAAGCATGGAAGTTTTTGCCCATCCCTACAGCCAATCAAAACCCACGCTTTTCTCGCTTTATACTGAACATCGGCAAGCTATCTCAACGTAACCGTAATCACAAATTCTCTTGACAGATTCGTTTTGAAAAAGTAACAATATTTTCGTAAATTTTGTGCTAATTCAGCAGATGTTTTTCACTGGATTTACAAGTTTTTTGTAGGAATTATTCATCAGGAATTACACGTTTGGGGAAAGCTAGTGTTGTAGGATTTGGGTAAGCCAAAATAATTTTTTCTCAGCTTAATTTGAATATTTCACTCAAACTCAAAAAAACGTAAGTTGGAAGATAGAAACCGAGGTCATGGCAAGTTTCAGGCTGATTGGATTAAACTATTCCCTGGCATTGTTGATGTATCTAAGATAGGATCTACCCATGCTTTTTGTAAAATATGCAGCAAAGATATTAAAGTTGTAGCGTCTAGCTTATATGATCTGAAAGAACACTTTAAGACAAAATTGCATGAAAAAAAATATTAAAATGAAGAAGGAAGCATCTATCGAGACTTTCTTTGCACAGCCAAAGCAAGAAGATAATGTTGCAAGGGCTGAAGTTTTATTTGCAAATTTCGTCGCCCAGCACACTTTACCTTCTTCTGTAGCTGATCACTTTTCTGACTTAGCAGTTAAAATGTTTCCTGACAGCGCCATTACCAAGAAGTTTCATTTAAAGCGGACTAAAACTACACTTATTATTAAAAACTGCTTAGCTTCATCAGCAACAGAACCTGTTATCAATCTGTGCAGGGAGTCACCCTTCTCACTGATGATTGATGAATCAAATGAGAAGAAAAGTGATAAGAGATTAGCTATTATGGTGAGAATTTTTGAGGATGGTTTGGGACCCAGAACAAGATTGCTGGACATGCCAGTGTGTAGTGGTGGAACCAGTGAGGAAATTTTCAATGACATTGACACAACATTCACTAGGCTGAATATCCCTTGGAGTAACTGCATTGGCTTTGTTAGTGATAATTGCAGTGTTATGGTGGGGAAGGCAAACTCTGTACTTACCAGGGTGAAGCAGAGAAATCCTGATGTCTTCAGTATTGGATGCATTTGCCATCAGGCCAATTTGTGTGCACAAGCTGGAGTGAAGCAACTGACTGTACCAATAGATGACCCACTGATTGGCATTTACTACTATTTTCAGTACAGTTCTAAACGACGACAGACATACAAGGACTTCCAATTTTTTACTGAGGTGGATGACCTGAACTTATTGAAACACTGCCTAACCCGATGGTTATCACTGCACAAAGTAGTAGACAGGGTTCTCAACCAGTATTCAGATTTTTCATCCTATTTTGAAAGCCACAGTGATGTTGAAAAACCTGGTAGAGTAAAAAACATACATGATCTTTTAAAATCACCGCTGACACAGATGACCATCCGTGTTCTTCATTTTGTGTTGCCACTTTTAAATGAGTTTAATAAACTTTTTCAAACAGATGAATCACAGATTGGTGGTATGATGGAGGAGATGGACAGGTTACTCAAGAAGTTTATGGTTAAAAATGTGCAGATGAAACATGTTAAACAAATTCCTGATTTGAGGCGAATCAAGTTTGTTAATCGTGAAGTGCAGCATGATGACAGCACACTAGCAGTAGGCCTCTCCAACAGAACATTAACGGAAGAAATGGAATTTAATGGTGCAGACAAAAAGGTATTCTTTGAAGATGTGAGAAACTTTTTATGTTGCGGTAGTGAGAAAGATAGTGGACAAATTTCCACTTGAAAATCGGGTGCTGAAAGACCTGAAAGTATTGGACCCAACCACTAAGGACAGCCTGAAGTACACACATATTTGTAGATTGGCAGATACGTTTGCTCCACATCTTGATCAGGAAGCTCTACAGGATGAGTTTGATGACTATTGTTTGAACTCTAGTGACTGTGTACCTGTACTGTCAGACAATGGCCAGAAAAAGAGCTTTTGTAGCTACTGACTGGATATTTTAAGTTTGAGAACCAGTACTGGTGGTATCCGCTTTCCAAATCTTAAAGTGCTTATTCAGCGACTCCTTGCTTTGCCTCACAGTAATGCTGACTGTGAAAGAACTTTCTTCATGATGAAGAAAATCCATACAGATTGTAGGAAGTCCCTGAATGCAGATACACTAACCTCCTTTTTACAGTGTAAAATAAACACCGACACTTTTTTTTTATTGGAGGTTTAACGACCACCGTGAGCAACTCAATGGGCTATAAGCAGTCGCCCGTCCCTAATTTAGGGTCACTGGTTCCAGGGAAGGGAGAGAGCCAGTGCCGTAAGACAAACACAACATCCATACCTCACCGGGATTCGAACCCGGACCCCTTACGGACGAATGATCAGAGGCCATCGCTTAGACCACTGCGCCACCGGGGCGGCACACCGACACTTGCTGCATAGGCTTTAAATCCACTGATGACATTTTGACGAAGGCAAAGCGTGCATGTGTTGACTATAATACAAAACACTCTTAGATTAAATATGCAAATAATTAATACATGTGTATCAGTTGCTGTCATAAAACAGTTGAGCTTGCAAAATTACGTTTTTTTTTAGTTTTATTTTTTGGGCGTGAGGGTTATTTAGTCTTTGTAAGGTTTTTGTGGGTTCAGTGTACAGGTTATCACCTCAAGAGGTTGACAGGTACGCTTGTATCACATAAGGATTTTAAGACTAGTAGTCAGCTGCTCTCAGAATTTTTAAATTCCTGCAGAGGATATCCCACCTATGCGTTGACGCAACAAAAAATGAATACAACTTTTGTAAAAAACCGAAGAAGTTTACAGCTTCTAAGCAACACTGCACAGCATGAACACCACAAGGATTTAAAGAATGCCCGCTACATGGTGAAAACAGTGCGACATCGCTGATCTTCTTAATGTGAGCTTGCAAGCCTTCATATTCACCTGACATGTTCTTGGCATTGTCGTAACTCTGCCCTCTGCAAAGTGTCATGTCAAGGCCCTTGTCAACAAGATACTTTGTTACATAGCACTTTACCCACATGGCTTTGAATGGGTATATATATGTCAAGAATCGTTCATAAGCATGTCCTTCAAAACAATACCGTATAACAACGGAGAGCTGATCAACATGTGAGGCATCAGGAGTTGAACCTAATATCAGTGCAAAGTATTTGGTGCGTTTGATTTCACTAATTATTTTATGAAGAACTTCTTTTCCCATTACTTCTATCAGTTCATTGCATACCGTTTGAGAAATGTAGGACACATTACCTTTCCCTTTATTTCCGTGATTCTTTAAATGCTTCTTGAGGAAAGGATCGAACTGTGCCAATAGTTCCAGCATCCCTAGGAAGTTCCCATTATTTGGAGATCCAAGAAAATTATTTTCACCCTCAAACGCCAGACCTCTTTGGGCCAAAAACTTTATAACTGCAACTACTCTTTCTAAGACAGTTGTCCAATATTGTTTTTCAAAAGCTAATTGTTCTGGAATTTTTTTCTTTAAAGTTAAGTTAACATTTGTTCGTGATAACCAGCACATCATATGTTTACGATGAGAGGAACTATTTTCATGTTCTGATGTTTTTTCCTCAGCGCGTTTCCAGTTATTAAACCCAGAACCAACAAATGGTGATATATCATTGTCACTAAACAATTTACATACATAACAGTACATAGAACCTGTGATTTCTAAAAACATCAACCATTTACGTTCTTGAACTTCTCCATTTGGAAGTTTGTGTTCGAAAAGGGTGTTGCATAGATATCTGTTCTGTGTTTTAAATTGCCTCTGTGACAAATAAAAGTTATTGAGGTTACGATTTTGAAAGAACCCAGGCCCACTGTTCAGGCATAAATCTCTAAAGTTATTACTTAAAAAAATTGGCCATTTGCCAGGATCTTTGTAATTTTCCATATCAATGGAATTAATGCTTTGGAAATTGGCCGATGCTTGCACATGCTCTGCATTACAAGTTTTGTGCCCTAAATCGCAGGGTTTACTTTTCACACTGTCATTCATACTCATATCAGTTTCATCTGTATGCTCCATGCTGCCACATTTTCATCATTGTTGATAGGAGCTGTTTCGTTGCTATTGGGTTGACGTTCAGGTTCAAGTTCTCTCTTCCGAAATTTAGGGCTATCAGGACTTTTCTCAGCAAATAAATTATCATAATTCTGAAGCTCATTCTCTGTTTCCTCAGTTACGGGATTGGATTCTGCAATTGGAAGCTTAAAGAAATTTGTAAGTTTCCTTACCTTGCTTAATTCTTCTTCTTTCTTTAATCTCAGTTTCCGCTTTGTAACGCCACTAAGGTATTGCCTTTGAGACATGACATAAGAACTATTTTCCAAACTGGATCGTGATAAAACTGTTACTTTAACAAAAGCATATCAATTTTCTTTTCGTACTCCGCTCCAAGTAAACGTCAAACCACTGTTCTGAAAAGAGCATCAGACAACAATGACACACCGGATCTGGAAAGTCAGTGTTGCTAAACGGCAAACCCGATCCAGAAATTCGGTGTTGCCAAACCGGATCTTGAAAGTTCCAAATATAATTTTAACAAATTCCACTAGATGGCTGTGATCATCCAGACAATTACTGGCGCCCTACAACTGTTTTTTTTTTTTTGGTGGATATATATAACATTTTATAGATTTTGGACGTGTTTGTATGTGGGAACGTCCCTATGCTGTTAACTATATTTTTGACTGTCAAATAACTTTTCTTCTTAGACGCTGCCAGTAGATGGCGCCACAATACTGGTGATAAGATTTCCGCTCACACACTCTTTCAGAATCAGAGCAGAGCGACGCTACGTATGTATGACGTCATCGACGAATGACGACGTGGAGTGTGTTCATGTTTTTGACGAGTTTTCTACTCTTTACCTTAAATATTGATTGTTTTTTTTTTTTTTTGAAATGAGCGCTCTTTAAGTATGTGAAAACGTTTCTGCCCCTCCTCTGTGAAAACAACCTACGCGTTCTCAGTATGTGAGAACGTTTCTTCTCGTTCTCTGTGGAAATAAACGCATTATGTCCGAAAAAAATTGAAACACTCAGCAGAAATTGGGAGTCCCTTGAAAGTGCGGGCCCCGGGGCTGTATCCATCCCCTGGCCCCTTCCCTTAAATGGGCTCTGTATGGGGGTATTTCTCCTGGTATGGCACGGGACCCTTGGTCGCAATTCCTGGTAGACTCAACGCCGAGACCTACTGCACCATTTTGGATGACCATGCGCTTCCTATGTTGTGGCAGTTTAACGGGGTGGACCCATGTTACTTTCAGGATGACAATGCCACCTGTCATGTTCCTAGGTCCACCATGGCCTGCGCAGAGCCCGGACGTTAACCCTATCGAACACCTCTGGGACGAGTTGGAGCGTCGACTTAAGGGGTGCCCCCACCGTCCGAAATCGGTGAAGGAACTGACCTGTCTTCTCCAAGCCGAGAGGAAGAAAATACCGCTAGCGTTTGTACAGTGCCTGGTTGAGAGTATGCCCCGGAGGGTCGCAGCTGTAATCGCCGCTCGTGGAGGCTCACCAACTATTGAAGGTAAATAAACTTCGTTTTCCTTTGCTATCACAGGTGTCCAATTACTTGTTGGTAGATAGTGTATAAAAAATAGGTAAGTTCTCATTAACTGATTTTCATTGAAGACAATAGATGTCTTTTCATATTGATCTTGTAGCTCTTCACCTATTTTTCCTACCACGAGCCACCACTGGCTAGATCTCAAATGAAAAAGCTGCATTCTGATGGCTTGGTAGATTAACTGTCTATTCTAAAAACAGCAGATGAGATTTATGACAAATCTGCTCACTATTTGGATCAGTATCAGTGAGATACTCATTTCAAAAACTTGAGCTGTTTTCAGTGGGGATCATTAAATGCTTCACCTACCTGGTCATATATTGAAAAATCAATGGACTATCTGTCACAGAAAAACTTTTTCGATATTAAATACAGTATGATACAGAATTGTATGACGAATGCATGTATGTTACTAGCTATGCGAATGAGGATAAAATATCTCAATGGAACAGTGATAAGTTGCCAATGGAGCAGTGTTGGGTTGAGATGTTCACACATTTCAAAAATTAGAACATTCAACATAAACATATGGTAAAACTTATTCAGTATGTGCTTTGTTTGCCAGGGACAAATGCTCCTGTGGAACGAATTTTCTCTCATGTTAATAAACTGTGGACATCAGAAAAGACTCAACTGTCTATAGCAACACTAAAGCATTGTTGATTACAAAGGTGAATTTTAACAAATCATGCCAAGAATTTTTTGAATTTCTAAAAAATAAAAAAGGAGTTATTAAAACAAATTGCATCCCATGAGAAATATGAGCAGAAGTCTGCTGCATGAAGGTGCAATATATTATTAAAAATGTATCCTGCTGAATGGCAGAAAATTTCTGGTTTACTGTATTTATACAAGTTTATTATACACTGGTGGAAAGTGAAAAAAGAACACCAAGAAGGAGACGTCTAATACCAACGAAATTCATACAGCATAATAACGGAATACAGAGGATAACGTGATAAAAAAATTATGGCAAAATACAGCTGTATTTGCTAGTAAAGTGAAAAATAACATTTCCATGTAACATGGTTAGTACGAGGTTGATCCGCCATGAACTGCGTCACACTGTGCAATTCTGGCATGGAGTCTGTCGTACAGATGTTGGATGCAAGTTTGGGGTATTGAATTCCAAGCATCCTCAACCTGGACGCGTAAATCGTGGGGATGGTCGTGGAGACCGGATAAGTCGTTGTCCCATAAAATCCCACACGTGCTCAATGGGGGACAAATCCGGTGAACGTGCAGGCCATGAAAGTTGTCTCACACCCTGAAGTGCATGTTGCGTTGCACGTGCCGTGTGTGGGCGTGCGTTATCTTGCTGGAAAACACCACGATAGACCGACCTTACAAATGGCACAACGGGCTGAATGATGTTGATGTAGGAGGTGCTGTTTAACGTACCCGGTACAAACACCAGTCGTGTACGGGAGTGATAGCTAATCGCTCCCCACACCAGGAGACCAGTTGTAGGCCCTGTGTGTCGCTGACGGATGTAAGAAGGGTGGAGACGCTCCCCTGTGCGTCTGCGAACACGCATACGGCCATCGCAGGCTCCTGCAAGCAGAATCTGCTTTCATGGCTGAACACGACAGATCGCCATTGCGTTCTCCAGTGCAGACGGTGACGACACCACTGCAGCCGTGCCCGACGGTGACGACACCACTGCAGCCGTGCCCGACGGTGGGCTGGAGTCAGAGGTACACATGCCAGAGGTACACGTGCACGTAGTCCTGCATCCAGTAGACGGTTGCGAATTGTTCGCATAGTCACCTCAGGTGCAACGGCAGCTCGGATTTGCGTCGCAGTGGATGTTCTGCTTGACAACGCCGCTCGTTTTATGCGTCGATTGGTCCGCCTGCGACTCCCGGTTCCACGTCTTCTCGCGTGGGAATGTTCCTCGGACCATCTACGCCCCTATCGTACCACCACCGATACTTCCCGTCCAATTCGCTCCGCAATACGACCATCCGGCCTCGCGGAGTCCGACTAGACGACCTCGCTCAAAGTCGGATAACTGCTGCAATCGTACGTCTTCCATGTCCAGGCATTGCAGCTTCTTCAGGATCTTCGCACGTGTCCGTACGCCGACGACTGATTACATTCACTTCGCCGTACTCCTTAAATACCACCGACGATAATTTGCATATTATGCCGTGCTCTGGCGTAAGTGCTCACCGGTTGGTCCCGAAATGAACATCACACCTATGTACACTCGACCCTATTAATATATGTAAATTTCTTTTTTTTTTTGTTTTTTTTTTTTTGATTGGAGGTTTAACGACCACCGTGAGCAACTCAATGGGCTATAAGCAGTCGCCCGTCCCTAATTTAGGGTCACTGGTTCCAGGGAAGGGAGAGAGCCAGTGCCGTAAGACAAACACAACATCCATGCCTGACCGGGATTCGAACCCGGACCCCTTACGGACGAATGATCAGAGGCCAGCGCCTTAGACCACTGCGCCACCGGGGCGGCCATGTAAATTTCATGAACGTCCGCCAATTCCTTCTCGGTGTTCTTTTTCACTTTCCGGCAGTGTATATATTTTGATAGTTAAAACTTAGAAGGCTACAATAGAGTGTGCATGTACAGTTAAGTGTAAAATAAATCAACAGTCAAACTTCTGCATTGATATTTTATTTTTAAACTGTAAATAGTGTGCTGGGCACTACTTTAATTAAAATACAAAAAAATATTGGAAAACAAAATATCTTAAAAATGTGGGTGTCTACCTCAGCTAATTTTAACAATCCCATCCCAATGCACACTGGCCGATGAGAGATAATTGCAGTTGATGTGCATTGTTGGATTCAGATAGGTTAGGTTAATCTTTTGCTAATTTAGAAAATGTAAGTTATTACTTACATTTCATAAAGCCACAAAATAATTTAATGAAACCTGTCATATTTTTTAAGTAAATAAAACATATTTTTATTGAATCTAATTATGGTTAATTTGGTAATTAAAAAAATAATCTAATTAAATATGGTTAACATTCACTTTAGAAAATATTTTCTTTTGTTTGGAGTTTTAACGACCACCGTGAGCAACTCAATGGGCTATAAGCAGTCGCCCGTCCCTAATTTAGGGTCACTGGTTCCAGGGAAGGGAGAGAGCCAGTGCCGTAAGACAAACACAACATCCATGCCTGACCGGGATTCGAACCCGGACCCCTTACGGACGAATGATCAGAGGCCATCGCTTAGACCACTGCGCCACCGGGGCGGCAAAAATAATTTTGAGACCCTGGGTTTTGATGAATAATAACTCGTGGTTAATAGTTTGTCACGTGAGCTTGACTAACCGCGTCGTACCTGTCGCACTTTTCGGTCAAGAAAAATGGTTACATTAGGGAAGGGAGAGAGAGCCAGTGCCATAAGACAAACACAACAACCATGCCTCACAGGGATGCGAACTCGGATCCCTTCCGAACAAATGAACAGAAGCCATCGCTTAGACCACTGCGCTCCTAACTTTTTCTCGTCGTATCGTTGTGCTAATAAATCATGTCACCTAAAATGTACAGAAGGAATAACTTTTCATAATTTTCCTCTGAAAAGGATGAAACCATTAAAAGAATGGCTGCATTTTAAAGAAACGCAATAAATTCCCTCCCAATGTGCATTCTTGAAAATGTTTTGCCTACTTTAACGAGAAAGATTTTGTATATTATAGCACTAAGAATAGAAGGCGGTTAAAACCTGGCAGTATTCCTTCGATGTAAGTTACGAACAGACTTCTATGTTCTTTCCCGAAAGAGCAGAAACTTATCTACAATTTTCTTTTATTTAATGTTACACATTCATTTTTATTTTTTAAGTAGATTGCCTAGCAGGTGACAATGGGAAGTTTTTAGTTTTTGTAACCCTAATCTGTTTCAATATTACTCATTTGTCTGGACTTATATTTCGTTGGACGAATACGTTTCGCAAAAAAAAAAAAAAAAAAAATCTAGGTTTCTGACGTTTTGTATTCATGTGACGCCAGAAGTGGATTTCTGTGGGCTAATATGACTGTTGATGCAATGTTGTTGCTATTTGATTAACTTTTACTGTTGGCTAATTTTTACAATTTTAACGTCTTGAGGTAAGCCAACGAATTAAAGGGAGTTACAGGGCGAAGAAGGAGAAATTAATTTCTTAAAAGAACACAAGGTTGCAAAAATATACCAAGACAATTTTGTGTTCAATATTTATTTCGCATGATGCAGGGGAACATCGCCATTAGTAACCATGAAGTTTTCAATGAAGCATTTCTCATACACGGTATAATAAATTTTCACGTTCTTATTGTCAGACATTGATGAAACATCTGAAACATAAACTTTTTTTTTTTATTGGAGTTAACGACCACCGTGAGCAACTCAATGGGCTATAAGCAGTCGCCCGTCCCTAATTTAGGGTCACTGGTTCCAGGGAAGGGAGAGAGCCAGTGCCGTAAGACAAACACAACATCCATGCCTGACCGGGATTCGAACCCGGACCCCTTACGGACGAATGATCAGAGGCCATCGCTTAGACCACTGCGCCACCGGGGCGGCAAAAATAATTTTGAGACCCTGGGTTTTGATGAATAATAACTCGTGGTTAATAGTTTGTCACGTGAGCTTGACTAACCGCGTCGTACCTGTCGCACTTTTCGGTCAAGAAAAATGGTTACATTAGGGAAGGGAGAGAGAGCCAGTGCCATAAGACAAACACAACAACCATGCCTCACAGGGATGCGAACTCGGATCCCTTCCGAACAAATGAACAGAAGCCATCGCTTAGACCACTGCGCTCCTAACTTTTTCTCGTCGTATCGTTGTGCTAATAAATCATGTCACCTAAAATGTACAGAAGGAATAACTTTTCATAATTTTCCTCTGAAAAGGCTGAAACCATTAAAAGAATGGCTGCATTTTAAAGAAACGCAATAAATTCCCTCCCAATGTGCATTCTTGAAAATGTTTTGCCTACTTTAACGAGAAAGATTTTGTATATTATAGCACTAAGAATAGAAGGCGGTTAAAACCTGGCAGTATTCCTTCGATGTAAGTTACGAACAGACTTCTATGTTCTTTCCCGAAAGAGCGAAACTTATCTACAATTTTCTTTTATTTAATGTTACACATTCATTTTATTTTTAAGTAGATTGCCTAGCAGGTGACAATGGGAAGTTTTTAGTTTTTGTAACCCTAATCTGTTTCAATATTACTCATTTGTCTGGACTTATATTTCGTTGGACGAATACGTTTCGCAAAAAAAAAAAAAAAAAAAAAATCTAGGTTTCTGACGTTTTGTATTCATGTGACGCCAGAAGTGGATTTCTGTGGGCTAATATGACTGTTGATGCAATGTTGTTGCTATTTGATTAACTTTTACTGTTGGCTAATTTTTACAATTTTAACGTCTTGAGGTAAGCCAACGAATTAAAGGGAGTTACAGGGCGAAGAAGGAGAAATTAATTTCTTAAAAGAACACAAGGTTGCAAAAATATACCAAGACAATTTTGTGTTCAATATTTATTTCGCATGATGCAGGGGAACATCGCCATTAGTAACCATGAAGTTTTCAATGAAGCATTTCTCATACACGGTATAATAAATTTTCACGTTCTTATTGTCAGACATTGATGAAACATCTGAAACATAAACTTTTTTTTTTATTGGAGTTAACGACCACCGTGAGCAACTCAATGGGCTATAAGCAGTCGCCCGTCCCTAATTTAGGGTCACTGGTTCCAGGGAAGGGAGAGAGCCAGTGCCGCAAGACAAACACAACATCCATGCCTGACCGGGATTCGAACAGGGACCCCGTTCGGACGAATGATCAGAGGCCATCGCTTAGACAACTGCGCCACCGGGGCGGCGAAACAAACTTTGGAAATTTGTTTTGCAGAACAAAACATTTGGAAGCCCAGAAATATGCGTACTTTTCTTTTTTGTATTGTTTGTTTGGAAGTTTAACGACCATTGTGAGCAACTCGGAGGGCTATAAGCACGCACCAATCCCTAATTTAAGGCCACTGGTTCCAGGAAAGGGAGAGAGCCAGAGCCATAAGATAAACACAACATCTATGCCTCACTGGGATTCGAACCCGGACCCTTCACAGATAAATGGTCATAAGCCAGCGCTTAGACTGCTGCGCCACTGGGGTAGCATCTTTGACTTTCATGGGAACTCATTAAGCCATAAAATATCCCTCTTTTAAACTTTAGACTTCATGATCACACCATTTTTTCTATCAATTCAATGCATTATCTACTGTTCCATTACTTTTCTTAAAAGGCTGCTTGCGTTCCGGAGCAAATCACGAACTCTGTCAGATGACACCAACAGTTATTTTTCAGCACCATTCTAAAGCAGAGTGATCGCTAGGAACAAAATTCTTACACTGATTCATCTTCCATTTTTTTTTTTTTTTTTATTGGAGGTTTAACGACCACCGTGAGCAACTCAATGGGCTATAAGCAGTCGCCCGTCCCTAATTTAGGGTCACTGGTTCCAGGGAAGGGAGAGAGCCAGTGCCGTAAGACAAACACAACATCCATGCCTCACCGGGATTCGAACCCTGACCCCTTCGGACGAATGATCAGAGGCCAACGCCTTAGACCACTGCGCCACCGGGGCGGCCATCTTCCATTTACATTATTATTGGGGTATTAACCCTTTAACGATCACGATGCTAAAATATTTCGCCAGTCAGAATACCCGAAAAGGTCTGCTGCTCCTTTCCGAATTTCATTCTCCCCTTCCTTTCTGAAGTTAACAAAAGAAGGATTAGTCCTGGTTCACCACTCGAAGCTTCAGGTGATGGCCCACTTCCGTACAATTCAAATTTTGAGCCATTTTGTGTGATTTTCGTACATGTGGAGGAACATTTTTCCAACAAAGTGCCAGCTGCGTACAAGTTCATTTTTCAACAAAGTGAGAGTTTCTAACAAAGGAGTAGAGGGAATTCGATAATTCATATAGAAACGGTTGATTAATAAAATAGTTTTAATAACCAAAAATTGACTAAATTAAAAAATAACTATAGAGATATTACTCCATTTTTTTATGAAATCTACGTGAAATTTATTGCTTATTTTAACGCAAATGACAAAAATTCAAAGATATAATTACATGAAAGCAAGCGTGTGTACATGTGATGATATTTTTTTGCATCATACTGGCACGTTTTCCCTTCACACTTTATCCAGGCTTAGGACTGGCAGCTTAATGCTGGCGTGTTTAAAAAATAGCTGGGATTATTCCTTTATCTTTTATTAATGCAGTTTTTTCTTACCTTTTTTGTTTTAAGGGGTTGTTTTACATTTTTTTTATTTTAAACTTTTTTTTTCAATTTTTTTTACAACTACTCAAATTTTCCAACGATCGCCAGAGCTTTTAAACATTTTTTCATGGTCTCAGAATCATGAGATGCTGCTGCACAATTATCATCTAAAATTCTGTTTATTCGATTGTCAAGGTTGATGTATTTCTCATGGCGTGTTTTCTTTTCTACCTTTAGGTGACGTCTCTTTTTCAAAAAAGACATTATATTCTGCCTCTTCTTTCAAACTTTCTACGAAACTCTTAATTTTTGTGAGCGGCTTCTTCATTAATCGGTTCAGTTTAAACCTGTAGGGAACTCTCATAAGCCTTTTAAGTTATATGTACGGAAATCGCACGGAATGGCACAACATTTGAGGTGTAAGGAAGTCGGCCACAACTGAAGCTTCCTACCCTCTAAGTTTGACATACACTGACCTTTGGACATTTCCTTGGAGGCAATCAGTGCATTCTTCTACTGAGAGCTTTGGACAGATAGGTAGGAGGGAGTGGCAACAGCCAGAAAATAGCATTTACTTTCACCTTTTCTTGTTCTTTCTTATCCTCTCATTTACACCTGAGCAAAATGAATTTTTTACAAAAAAATTCCATAAACTCTGCTTTTCGAACAATGAAAGACAGTGCAGTTTATTTGAAATTAAATATTAGCATTTTATGCTGTCTTTGAGGCATAAATCACTATTTTCTGCTAAATTAATTTTTTTCTCAGAGTACAAAATGTTTTTATGATGCCCGATTATTTTCTTTTTTCTGTAACATCTACAGAATGTATGTGCGCGTATTGCTTGTCTAGTTGGTTAGAATCAAGCCTGGGATTTCCATCTCCACGAATTCAGGTGTCCAGAAAATTGTAATTTCCAAATACACCATCTACCAACAAGTAATTGGACACCTGTGATAGCAAAGGAAAATGAAGTTTTTCACCTTCAATAGTTGTTGGAGCCTCCACGAGCGGCGATTACAGCTGCGACCCTCCGGGGCATACTCTCAACCAGGCGTTGTACGATGGCTAGCAGTATTTTCTTCCACTCGGCTTGGAGAAAACAGATCAGTTCCTTCACCGATTTCGGACGGTGGGGGCACCCCTTAAGTCGACGCTCCAACTCGTCCCAGAGGTGCTCGATAGGGTTAAGGTCCGGGCTCTGCACAGGCCAGTCCATTCGATTAACCCCATTGTCACCATACCACGCCACGGTGGACCTCGCAACATGACAGGTGGCATTGTCATCCTGAAAGTAACATGGGTCCACCCCGTAAAACTGCCACAACGTAGGAAGCGCATGGTCATCCAAAATGGTGCAGTAGGTCTCGGCGTTGAGTCTACCAGGAATTGCGACCAAGGGTCCCGTGCCATACCAGGAGAAACACCCCTATAGCATAATTCCACCGCCGCCGAACTTCACAGTTGGCACAAGACATTCCGGCATGAGGCGTTCTACAGCAGACGCCAAACCCAGACCCTGCCATCCGAACGGTAGAGGGTGAACCTTGATTTGTCGCTCCAGTAAACCTGTTTCCACTGTCGACGTTCTTTGCACCACATTAGCCGAGCAGCGCTATTGGACTTGGTGATCAAAGGCTTGTGGGCGGCAGCACGTACATGATAACCGAGCAGATGGGCTTCCTTACGGATGGTATTCATCGAAAAGCACTCCCTAATGCCAGTTGAAACTCCTCGCGGATGTGGCCCATCGATTTGGTGCGGCTCTTCCGAATTTCTCTGGCCAGCACCCGTCAGTCTCTAACTCCCAGTTTTGTGGGTCTGCCTGGTTGGGGCACATTCCGACAGTCACCTCTCATTTTCCACTTGCCAATCACGTAGGCCACTGTCGATTTTTGGGTACTTCAACTCGCTGGATATGTCACATATGAATGGGCAATTTCTGTGATACCCGACGATTACACCTTTCTCGAAAACAGAGAGCTCCAAACTGCGTGGCATCTTGCATGCGACTGGTTGCGTTGTTGTTTCCCACACGATATTTAACGGCGGCAACCGTGACATGTATCAGGACCGCAGATATCGTCGATTGCAGGGGTATCCAATTACTTGTTGGTAGATAGTGTATATTTGTTCTACGAACCCTTAGTTGTCCAGAAAAATATTCCAAATAATTTTTTCAGTGCCTACAGTCTTCTAATATTTTTGCATGAATTATTTTTTTACTGGCTTCACACTATTTTTGCCACCGATCTGACTTTCTTTGCTTATAATTTCAGCATTTTTTTTATAGCATCATTCCTACTACAGCATGAAATGAGAAAATACATTTTTCTTTGCTTTGATGAAACTGTTTGACACTAGTTGATGAACGCATTATAAACGTGAGTGAGTGCAAATGGGGGTGTGGATCCTGCATATGAGATTGTGCACAGGGCACCGCATGACCAAAAGCTGGCTGTGGGCTACAATGCTCACAATTTCCTTCGGGATGTACAAGTAATGACTCTATGATCACAAATAAGAAGTTTAAAATTGGGGATTGTACATACATACATATCATTAAGCTGTTCTCTGAGATTCAGAGGTTAGCTCCTCAAAGAAAGACCATTGCCAAGTACACATTTAACTGATAGAACTAAAGTTTACTTACTGTTAGTGTATCAAATGTCTCCATTTACAATGATCTTGGCACACAGCTTGAGCTTAATCAACATCCATCACATGCTGCACACATGACCTTTTGTACTTCATACTCATAATCATTTTCTCAAGTAGACATTCCTGAATCTGGTCCTCCAATGATTTTCTTGGCCTTCCTCTACATTTCTTTCCTGCCACTTGGGCTAAAAAAAAATCTCTTAGTCAGCACCTCATCACTCATTCTTTCAACATGGCAAAACCACCTAAGAATATTAGTCTCCACCTTACTAACATTTTGCCTCACATTACACATCTGCAACACATCTTCATTCCTCACATGATTAGAGCATATGTCTTAACACAAACCCCCTGTAAGTAACACATCTCCCCAGCACACAAACAACTCTTACATCTTTTCTGCAGTACCCAGGTTTCACTGCCGTACCTTGGAGTAGGAAAGATTACACTTTCATACACAGCCATTCAAGAGTTCCTTGAACACCCATCATTCCTGAGAAATCCTCCTAAGGAGCTATGGCTTTCAATGAAGAATTCACTCACCTACTAATTCCGTCTCATCTAATGTGTTCTCTCTGTCAAACATGCTTCTTAAATATACAAACTCATTCACCTGACCAATCTCTGTGCCATTAAGGCATATCTCACATTCAGTATGAATAGTTCCTCGCTCAAAAACCATAACTTTGGTCTTTCCCTCATTTATACTCAGTTTGAATTTCATACAAACTTTGTACAGCCAGGACAACATACTCTGCAACTCACTTTTGCTCTCTGCCAACAGGACAGTGTCATCAGCATACAGCAATCTGCACTCATGCATATTACCAAGACACAAACCAGTATCATATATTATTGCATCACACATGCATCCATAAATATATTAAACAGCTAGGATAACATTACACAACCTTGTTTTACTGCCGCACCAATAGAAAAACGTTTCGATAAAACACCAATCACTTGTACACAAGCTCTTTTGCCAGCATACATGGCTTTCATACTATTAAGTAGATTCCCAGTAATACCATATTTACTCAGTACCTTCCACAGAAGAGTCCTATTTACTTTATCATATGCTTTCTCTAAATCTATGAAGGCCACAAACACTTTTTCAAACAGACAGATGCTTTTTAATCATCATGTGTAAAGCAAAAAATTTGATTAGTCCAGGCATAAAACCACTCTATGCATTCCAGACTTTCTGTGATGTAAGACCTTGTACCTTATCAATAATGACCTTCCTAAACACTTTTCCTGGCACACTCAGCAAACTGGTACCATGATAGTTCTTGCATTCAGTCTGATCACTTTTTCCTTGTACATAGGAACAATGATAGCATCACTCCAATCCCGAGAGACCATTACTAGCTCCCAACATAACTGGCAAATTTTAGTTAACCAGTCAATCACAGTCACCACCACATTTTAGCATCTCAGCAAACGTGCATTTTTTGTGAAATATATTTTGCTTATTCTTATTTGCCAGTCTGACTGAAGGAATTTTTACAAAGACACGTTTCCCAAATTTCTCACTCCGTGCTTTCTATATTTGCCTATCAGACAGTTATTTTCCCGATTTCTCTACGTTGAAGGCAAGCTCTTTTTCTTCCATTTAGTTTTTTTTTTTTTACAACTGAGCTGGAGTTGGGGGAAATGGAGCTGCTGTACATTTCTGCAATAAGATCTGCTCTGATATTTGTTCTATTATTTCAAGCTTAATATCATAAACTTTTTTGGCCTCTTTGGAAAGGGATAGTTGGAAGTTGTTTGTATGACAAAACGATTGATTTTAGCAGTCCAGAAGAAAGCAAAACACATACCTCTAGCATTTGGAAGATTTTCTTGCAACTATATACTTGCACCATTGATTGGCTAAGTTTACTCCTCCCATCCATTTGTTATACACAGTCGAGTCACATTATTGTGACCACCTCCTACTTTTCACATCAACAGCACATAGCTAATGAAAGAAGGCATATGTCGTGAGCTGGCTTGGAGGGTATATAAGGTGTGCTGTAGGCAATCTGAAAGCATATCGCTTGTTGCTGTCATAGATAAAAGGAGCGATTTATCAGATTTGCAAAAAGGGATGATTATTGGCTTTCAGGCAAAGGGTAGCAGAATTTCTGAAAAAGCACAGTTTGTGAACTGTTCAAGTGCTGCTGTGGTTAAAGTGTACCGTGTTGCAGAAATGGCATCATTGCAAATAAGTGATGTGGAAACTGCCGAGCACCATGTGCCATTGATGTGAGAGGTGAACGTCAGGTTTGAAGGTGCACGAGGGCCGATTAACATGCTACAGTGGAGCAACTCACTGGCCGAACGAACCAGGATGCTATCGGAAGTGTGTCTAAAATGACAGTTCAGTGAACCCTGCTGCATATAGGGCTCCGATGCAGACGGATGATCACTGCACCGATGCTAATGAAGGAGCATCGGCAGAAAAGGCTTACATTTGCATGGCAGTATTGGAATTGGACCTCCGCTGATTGGCAAAGGTTACCTTCTCCGATGAGTCACATTTTCTGCTTCATCGAATGGATGGACGTTGGCGTATAAGGTGAGGAACATTGGAGAACAAACACTCTTCAACCGTTGCTGGCAGAACACAAGCTGGTGGGGGCAGCAGCATTATGGTCTGGGGAATGTTTTCGTGGCATTCTCTGGGTCCACTCACACCTGTGGAAGGCACTATGGACTGAATTCGTTATGAATCCATCCTTGCAGACCACATACACCCATATATGCTGACTGTCTTCACCCGGGCGGATGGGATCTTCCAGAACGACATGTCACACAGCTAGAAATGTTCAAGAGTAGTTGGAAGAGCAAGATGAAGACTTCAAAGTACTTCCCTGGCCCCCTAATTCCCTAGACGTAAACCCAATTGAGCATCTGTGAGACCACCTCAATCATGTTGTTCGCTCTATGGATCCTCTACCACGCACCCTCCAGTAGCTGTCAGGTGCACTGCAGTCAGCATGGCTCCACATACCTTTGAACACCTTCCAGCACCTTATTCACTCCCAGCCTGTCTAGCTGCTGTCCGTGCTGAACACGGCAGTTACTCTGGATATTAGCTGGTGGTCACAATAATGCGACTTGACCGTGTGTAATGCAAAGGCTACTGGACAAGAGACCTCATGTTTTTCCAAACCCTTTCTTCTGCTTACCCAGGTGTCTTCATTTTGCAAATTTGTGGACAGAAGACAAATTTGCCTTTTATCAATCCATACAATACAAAGTCAATTTGGCACAATTGCATTACTTTTTGTCACTCTGACTAGAAAGCTTTAGTTGTTTTACTTCATTGGGCATGTTTTTCCTATTTGGCACGACAGTACCACAGGCAAGCAGGCCCATTCTTTACAAATCTAAATTTGTGCTAGGAAAGAACCAATCAAAATAAATGTGATGACCTTTGCTTATTAATGATTTACATCAATACATCTCTACATCGTAGTCAATACTTTTTTCTGATCCTGGAATGCTGTTTCTTCCCACAGTACAAATTCAATGTGTATCCTAGACAAAATTTGCAAAGCATCTGCATTTTAAGTCTACAATTGGCATGTTTCATGGGCGTGTACTGCATGATGCCAAGTCTTCCTTTGAATTTTACTAAATCTTTGTCTTGAACAACCCTTTGTATGGCCTAAATTCATTTTTTTCTCAGAGATGAAAGCATTGGTTACAATTTTTTTGGTAAATTTAAAATCACCATTTTCTTTTGGTTCATTTTCTGTTTGAAATATGAAAATAATGACATATTTTAAGAAACCTCTGCTGACTCAATTTTTTTTACCATTTTGTTCCTGAATATGCAGTTTTCTGACAATGGTTATTCTGGATATTAATTGGTAGTCACAATAATGTGACTCTACCGTGTATTTTTAATAATGTAGAACAGTGAAATTCAAGAAATTTTAAAATTTCCTTTTTCTTATCATTAACCAATTCACACACACAAAAAAAATCAACTTTTTATCATAACTAGTAGATTTGACTGACAATGGCACAAACCTTGTAAAAGGTACATGTCCTAAATTATTTCGTCAGAAAAATTTAACTGTGAGAAAAGTGTGACGCACAAATTTTTAAGCATACAAAATAATGGGGAAAGATGCAAAAATTTAGTATTTTTAGATAAAAGAAAATTTTTTTGAAGTATTAACCTGCACGTACGATGGTTTGCAGCAGTTGGTGCAGGAAGCTGAAGCGATACTAACGGCCACCACGTGAAGGTTCCGTGCGTCGGAACGGAGTACGAGTTGCTAGTGAATGCGCGGAAGAATACAACAGGAGTGGGGTGTCTTTTTCGGATGAGTGTGATGCGTCGTGTAATCGTGCGCAAAAAGAAGTAGTTCAGAAATGTTTCATTAATTATTAATAAAGAAATGTGCTAAATGTTTTTGTTTTTATTGAAAAAATGTCTGGGAATGGAATTAATTGAAGGAGGAATGTAAATGACATAATGTGCGGCAGAAGTTTTCAGTAAGAAGTTTTGGTTCCAGTTGAACGCCAAGGTTTGGTTATGGTTTCTTCTTTTTTTTTTTTTTTTTTTTATTGGAGGTTTAACAACCACCGTAAGCAACTCAATGGGCTATAAGCAGTCGCCTGTCCCTAATTTAGGGGCGCTAGTTCCAGGGAAGGGAGAGAGCCAGTGCCGAAAGACAAACACAACATCCATGCCTCACCGGGATTCGAACCCGGACCCCGTTCGGACGAATGATCCGAGGCCATCGCTTAGACCACTGCGCCACTGGGGCGGCGGTTATGGTTTTGTAGATGTTAAGGGGTCGGTGATTTCTTCAAGCACCTCATTTGTACCTCTGTTGTTATTTTGTCCATCGCTCGACCCTTTTTTCCCCCCTCGTGCAACGGCTATTGTTGAAAATAAATGATTTTCTTATAATCAGGAATCATACTATGGCAGGAAGGCCTACAGCTTCGTGTCGAATTGTGGGAGATTATGAAATTTTAAGCCTTTTTGGCAATTTTCTACTTACGATTTTGCAAAATTACCCTTGAAAAATTTATATTACAATGCAGCATAAAACCGACCTCTTTCCTTCAGCGTATTCCTACAACCCGCTTCGATGACTACGTACTGCTGAACCGCTTCCTTGTGTATTCTTCTGCATATAACTTGTCATTCTCAACGACGCTTCCATTCATTGGACTACACCTTCACGCCGTCGCCGCTCCGTCATCTTAGGCCTACCGCACGTACTCTTCCGAACCATCGCACTCAAGGTAAGTTCTTCGGAAAATATTTTTCTTTTCATGTAAAAATACTATATTTTTTCACCTTTCCTCTTTATTTTGCATGCTTAAAAAATTGTACGTCGCACTTTTTCCACACAGTTAAATTTTTCTGAAGAAATAATTTAGGACGCTAAAGTACACATTTACCGTAAATTCTCTTACTTACATATTTTCAATAACTGAATGTGTGACCTGAAGTCGCATAACCCCCAAGGTATTTATTTATAAAACGCATATCTTCACTGTTGACCGAATCTTCATACACTGCAATTTGTTGTGGGTTTCTTCAAGCACGTGTTACACTGGTTCAATTATTCACGTCCACAAAGTAGCATAACTTTTGAAAGATGTTTGAGTAAATTGTTTGGAGGATACATCACAATGATGCATCTTTTCACCATGGCTGCAGTCAAAGAAGGCAGCAGTGAGACCCTGACCTGCCACCTTTCATGAAGATGGAATTTTTTTTTATTGAAGGTTTAACGACCACCGTGAGCAACTCAATGGGCTATAAGCAGTCGCCCGTTCCTAATTTTGGGTCACTGGTTCCAGGGAAGGGAGAGAGCCAGTGCCGTAAGACAAACACGACATCCATGCCTGACCGGGATTCGAACCCGGACCTCTTACGGACGAATGATCAGAGGCCAGCGCCTTAGACCACTGCGCCACCGGGGCGGCAAAGAAGAAGATGGAATGCACCTCATCTTCTTGTACATCTGTGCATTTAACTGAGAAATACTATTCATGAAACCCCCATCGCTTCTCACCATCACATTTCTTTTTCACATAGAACTGCAGCATTGCTATGTGATGGATCACATGACCTGATAGATGACTTTTATTATTCCACTTTGTGCAATACACAGATAAGCCATTACATTATGGCCACCTCCCAGCCTAGAAAAATGAGCTCACCTAGAGACCGAACAGTGGTGCAGGTGAAGTTCAAGAGCAGTATATATATACAACCCAAAGACCAGCTTTCGGTTAGTAGAGTGTTCGGAGTCAGAATGAGAAAAGCTGCCCATTTATGGGAATTTGATAAAGAACAAATTGTGATGCAATGGAACCTCGGAAACAGTGTAGCTTGCAGTTTGTTCATGTGCCAACAATGCTATGGCACCTCGATTCACTGTAAACAACACTGTTCAACAGATGCTACTGCACCTCGATTTACTGTTGGGCAAAAACAGGCTGGCTGCAGCAGCGGCGGCGGTATTATGCTGCAGACGATGCTTTTTGAGACGCTTTAGGCCCCATTACCCGAAACCCTGACAGCTGTCCGGTATCTGAACATCATTGCAGACCAAATTCACCTATTCATAGCAAGCGTTCTCTGCTGCTGATGGCCATTACCAACAGGATAATGCGCCATGCCACACTGCCAAGGAGTGGTTCGAGGAACATGCTGGTGACCTGCTGTTAATGCCCTGGCCTTCAAATTCACCTGACATGAACCCAATCAAACATTTGTGGTGCAGCTTAGAAAAGCGGGTTCGCACTAAATCACCAGTACTCCTAAATGTACGGAAACTGGAGGAGGACCTGCTGTTGACATTACGATACCAGATACCCCAAGATACCTGTCGGCACCTCATCGGATAGATGCCTTGCCAAGTGGCAGCTGTTTTGCGGCTTAAAGGGGATCCTACAGCTTATTAGATAGGTGGTCATGCCTCATCAATGTACATCACACTGGCAAAGCTTCTCTGCCTGTGTGACACAACATGTGCCTTGAAAGATCACTTTTACGAAGAAATTGTTTGGGGCATACATTACAATGGTGAGGCTTTTCACCTGTATGGAGGAGCACATGCTTTGAAAGATCACTCTTGTCAGCAAATTGCTTTGAGCACACATCACACTGATGAGGCTTTTCACCTGTGTGACGGAGCATATGCCTTGAAAGAACATTTTTCCGAACAAACTGTTTTGAGCACACATCGCACTGGTGTGGTTTTTCACCTGTATGAACAAGCATATGTTGTGAAAGATGAGTTTTTTGTGAAAACTGTTTGGAGCATACATCACATTGGTGAGGTTTTTCACCCGTATGAAGAAGTGCATGCTTTACAAGAGCACTCTTGTGAGCAAACTGTTTGCAGCATACCTCACATTGGTGAGGTTTTGCACCTGTATGATGGAGCAGATGCCTAAGAAGAGCACTTTTAAGGGCAAATCGTTTGGAGCACGATTCACATCGGTGAGGCTTCACACCTGAGTGAACAAGCATATGCTGTGAAAGATGAGCTTTCTGTGAAAACTGTCTGCAGCACACATCACATTGGTGAGGCTTTTCACCTGTATGACCAATCATATGCCTTGAAAGAGCACTTTTACGAGCAAACGATTTGCAGCATACATCACATTGGTGAGGCTTTTCACCTGTATGAAGGAGCACATGCTTTAAAAGATCACTTTTTCGAGAAAATTGTTTGCAGCATATATCACATTGGTAAGGCTTTACACCTGTGTGAGATTGTGTATGATTTGAAAGGCTAGCATTCTCAGCTAATTGCTTAGAACTTACATCACACTGGAAAGATTTTTCACTTTTATGAAGTTGCACATATCTAGCAAAGCTGGATTGTGTTGCGAATTTCTGGAAGCATATTTCACCTTCCAGAATATCGCTACTTATATCTGGAACAAGGTATGTCGAAGTATGAGCATCTTCATTTAATTCTTGAGTAACCTCTGGAAATGAACCAGACTCCATGATAATAAACTTACAAAATTAATTTATTAAGAAGACATCCAATCTAATAATTTGCCTTTTGATAATTCTGCATTGTGGAGAAATTAACTCAACAGAGCATACCCCATTATTTTTTGCCCTGTTCGCTCATACGAAGAAAAGTATGTACCAAAGAATATAAACGCTACGCGTGATCTACCTGCAGTAGCAACTGCTGACATTTCCGCCTAAAGGAAACTGTGTTGCCAGATCGTCAAAGCCGAAAATCAGTAAACGGAAACTCAAATAATCCATAGAAATCAGAGAAATACCTAGAGTGTATCTACTGATTTCTTTCTAGTCATGGAGCGCACAAAGTAAACACAATTTTTTTTACTTAAGGTTTAACGACCACCGTGAGCTATTCAATGGGTTATTTTTTTTTATTGGAGGTTTAACGACCACCGTGTGCAACTCAATGGGCTATAAGCAGTCGCCCGTCCCTAATTTAGGGTCACTGGTTCCAGGGAAGGCAGAGAGCCAGTGCCGCAAGACAAACACAACATCCATGCCTCACCGGGATTCGAACCCGGACCCCTTACGGGCGAATGATCAGAGGCCAGCGCCTTAGGCCACTGCGCCACAGGGGCGGCTCAATGGGTTATAAACAGTCAGTATCACGTCTCTAATTTGGGACCACTGATTCCTAGGAAGGGAGAGAGCCAGTGCGGTAAGACAAACACTAGCGTTCATGGCTCACCGGAATTCGAACCCGTACTCTTCACTGACGAATAATTATCAGCCAGCACTTAGACCACTGGGGCGGTAAGCCCATTTTCAATTTTAACCGTAAACATGCACCCAAGGAATGTGAATATATATGTAATAAAGCAAATATAGAAAAATATAATACTGGCAGGTGAAAAAATTGGGCCGTCCCGGTGGCGCAGTGATGTAAGCGATGGCGTCTGATCATTCGTTGGAAAGAGGTCCAAGTTCGAATCCCGGTGAGGCATGGATGTTGTGTTTGTCTTGCGGCACTGGCTCTCTCCCTTCCTTGGAACTAGTGACCCTAAATTAGGGCGGGAGACTGCTTAGTGCCTGTTATATTGCTCACGGTGGTCGTTAAACCTCCAATAAATCAATGGATGTTGTGTTTGTCTTACAGCACTTACCCTGGAACCAGTGACCCAAAATTAGGGATGGGCCACTGCTAGCCCATTGAGTTGGTCACGGTGGTAGTTATTTTTTTTTATTTTTTTTTTTTGATTGGAGGTTTAACGACCGCCGTGAGCAACTCAATGGGCTATAAGCAGTCGCCCGTCCCTAATTTAGGGTCACTGGTTCCAGGGAAGGGAGAGAGCCAGTGCCGTAAGACAAACACAACATCCATGCCTGACCGGGATTCGAACCGGACCCCTTACGGACGAATGATCAGAGGCCAACGCCTTAGACCACTGCGCCACCGGGGCGGCACGGTGGTAGTTAAACCTCAATCAATGGATGTTGTGTTTGTTTTACGGCACTGGCTCTCTCCGTTCCGAGGAACCAGTGTTCCTAAATTAGGGACTTTTTTTTTTTTTATTGGAGATTTAACGACCACCGTGAGCAACTCAATGGGCCAGTCCCTAATTTTGGGTCACTGGTTCCAGGGAAGCAGTCGCCCGTCCCTAATTTAGGGTAACTGGTTCCAGGGAAGGGAGAGAGCCAGTGCCGTAAGACAAACACAACATCCATGCCTCACCGGGATTCGAACCCGGACCCCTTTCGGACGAATGATCAGAGGACATCGCTTAGACCACTGCGCTACCGGGGCGGCCTCAATTAGGGACTGGCGACTGCTTATAGCCCATTAGGGCCGCGGGTGGCCTAATGGGCAACGTTCGTGACTGCCACGGAAAGGAACTCAGGTTCAATCCCAGGCAGGTACGAACGCTCGATCCACTAAATATCCGCCGTGCGTCGGATGGGCACGTTAAGCCGTCGGACCCCAGGTACTGGCTTTTTTTTTTTTTTTTATTGGAGGTTTAACGACCACCGTGAGCAACTCAATGGGCTATAAGCAGTCGCCCGTCCCTAATGTAGGGTCACTGGTTCCAGGGAAGGGAGAGAGCCAGTGCCATAAGACAAACACAACATCCATGCCTCACCGGGATCCCGTTCGAACGAATGATCAGAGGCCATCGCTTAGACCACTGCGCCACCGGGGCGGCGGTACTGGCTTCCCGGTAATAAATAAAGGCGTCTTCCTTCCCCTTTCTACTTCGCTTCCGTGTCACTTTCCTATCGGGCACTCTAGCCCAAATTTCCTAGCTTCCTATTTCTAAGGGTTGTTTAAGACCTGGGGTCAGACACTCCCTTCTTAAAATCCCCTACATATGATCATTATGATCTTATAGCCCATTGAGTTGCTCACGGTGGTCGTTAAAACTCCAATAAAAAAAAATATATTTCCCTCCAATCTCTAATTTTTTTCAAATACCGCATTTTGTTTAACGAGGACTTGTGGTCCTTTACTTTCGTTACTAAGGCTCGTTGCCATGCTAAAAGTCACGTGTCTCTGTAAAGTTGTTTTACATGTCCGTAAAAACAAACTTTACGGGCTATTGCAAATGGCGAATTAAAGTAGAAGTATTGCAGCGGATATGTACCGATTATCAAATATCATTTTGAAAAATTTAAACTGCAAAAGTGAGTGCACCGTCTACTGTTTTAGCATTATCAGACCACAAATAACTGGGGAAATGGGTTTTATGAAGAAATTCTGATAAATTGTATGAAGCCGCTAATATGTTTTTAATTCTTACGCGAAAAATTTCCCCTTGGTTTTGAAGTTAGTTCAACTCAAAACGTTCGTGTAATTTGTTGCATTTTGTACGCTTCTAAACAACGTAAGGTTTTCTGATGAAGACATGACCCTCACCGTGACAAGTGAAGTTATGATGTTTACTGATCTTTGTCTTGCTCCAGCACTTTGTATTTCACAGGAACTGAAAATAGATTATATTTTTCTTGAGGCGAAATGTCAGCACGTCATTGCATAAGGTCTGAAATATAAAATAGGTAAAATTTTTCTATCTTTACCTTCATTGGTCAGGTGTATTTTTTCTTGATCTTCATTTGTCATTTACATATTCTGAAGAATTCGTAATGCTCTTTTGCCCATGTGATGTTTTCCTTTTTGTGCCCACATCGTAAATGAAAGGGGTACGTGCGTTTTGTTCATTTCATAACTGCACAGAAATGGAAATTAGTACTCTCTTCTGAAAAAAATATTATAAGGTGATCAGCATGGAGTCGGTGGTGACTCATTCTTTACCAGAGGCCACTCAAGAATTAATTAAAAAAGAAGTGAAGGAAAATACTCATACTTCAACATGCATTGCTCCAGTAACAAGTGAAAATATTTGGGAATGTGAAATATGCTTTCAGAAATTCACAGAAGAATCCAGCTTTGCTACACATGTGCAATTTCATAAAAGTGAAAAATCTTTCCAGTGTGATGCAAGTTCTAAGAAATTGATTGTGAATGCTAGCCTTTCAAAGCTTATACACCTACATACAGGTGAAAAAACTCAACAGTTTGATGCATGTCCAGAAAAATTTACTCAGACAGGTAGCCTTCCAAACCATAAACTAGTTCAGAGAGGTGTAAAGCCTCACCAATGTGATGTATGTGATAAACAATTTGCACGGAAAAGTACTCTTTCAAAGCATATGCTTGTTCATACAGATGAAAAGTCTTTCCAGTGTGATGTATGCTACAAACAATTTGCTCGAAAAAGTGATCTTTTAAAGCATGTACATCTCCACACAGGTGAAAAGCCTTACCGATGCGACATATGCTACAAGCAATTTGCACGAAAAACTTATCTTTCACAGCATATGCTTGTTCATGCAAGTGAAAAGCCTCACCCATGTGAAGTGTGCTCCAAACGATTTGCTGACAAAAATGCTCTTTCAAAGCACATGTTTGTTCACACGGGTGTAAAACCTCACCAGTGTGATATATGCTTCAAACAATTTGCTCGGAAAAGTAATTTTGTACAGCATATGCACCTTCACACCGCTGTAACACCTGAATGTGATGTATGCTCCAAACAATTTACTCAGAAAAGTGATCTTTTAAAGCATGTGCACCTTCATACAGGTGAAAAGCCTCACCAATGTGGCGTATGCTCCAAACAATTTTCATTGAAAACATATCTTTCACAGCATATGCTTGTTCACATGGCTGTAAAGCCTTATCAATGTGATGTTTGCTCTAAACGATTTATACGTAAAAATGATCTTTCAAGGCATAAGCTCTGTCACACAGGTGAAAAGCATCACCAATGTGATGTATGCTCCAAACCGTTTGTTCGTAAGAGTGATCTTTCGAGGCATTTGCTCCGTCACACAGGTGAAAAACCTCACCAATGTGACATGTGTTCCAGACAATTTGCCGATAGAAGTGATCTTTCAAGACATATGCTCCTTCATACAGGTGCAAAGCCTTACCAGTGTGATGTGTGCTCCAAAAGGTTTGCTCGTAAAAGTAATGTTTCAATGCATATGATGCTTCACACAGGTGAAAAGCCTCACCAGTGTGATGTATGTTCTAAACAGTTTCTTCAGAAATGCCATCTTTCAAAGCATATGCTCCATCATGCAGATGAATAACTGCATCAGTGTAATATGTGCTTGAAAAAAAAAACATCTCTACAGGGGCACTAAACACAAAATATTGTGTGCCAACCTGTCTTTCTACTTTAGCTTCCTAAATTATTTCGTCGGAAAAAATTTAACTCTGTAAGAAAAATGTGACATGCAATTTTTTAAGCACGCAAAATAATGGGGAAAGGTGCAAAAATATAGTAGGAAATAATTTTACCGATATATTTACCTGGGAGTAGGATGGTTTGGAAGAGTACATGCGGTAGGCGTAAGACAACAGAGCAGTGATGGAGTCTAGGTATAGTCCGGTGAATGGAAGCTTCGTTGAGAAGGGCAAGTTACGGGCCGAAGAATACAACAGGAAGCCGTTGAGCAGTACGTAGTCATCGAAGCGTGTTGTAGGAATACACTGAAGGAAAGAGGTCTACTTTACACAGCATTGTAAGTGGTGTTAGTAGCTTTTTCAACAGCGTTAGTGGCTCTTTCCAAAATCGTGAGTCTCCATACTTCATTTCGGATTTCATCAGGGCTTAAAATTTCATTATCCGGCACAATACGACAAGAAGCACTTGGCCTCCCTGCCATACTACGATTTCTGAATTGAAGAAACTCCTTCATTTTCAAAAATATCCATTTCAAGATGAAAAAATGTGAGCTACGTTGTACGGAATAACAGCAGAACTACAAATGAATTGGTTGAAGAAATCTACTACCCTGTACATCTTCAAAACCATAATCAAAACTTGCGATTCAAGCGGAACCAAAATTTCTTACTCAACACTTCTGTCATACATGAAAACATTTTTATTCCTTCATTTTTTTCTATTTCCTTCATTTCTTTCTCTTCAGAGACATTGTGAAACTAATAATAACAACATTCCGCACATTTCTTTCTCAAAAGTTAATAAAACATCTCTGAACTACTTCTACTTGCACACGATTACACGACGCTTCACACTCTTCTGAAAAATACGCCCCACTCTTGTTGCATTCTTCCACACATTCACTACCGCCTCTTACTCCCTTCCGACGCATGCAACCTTCACATCGTGTCCGTTAGCATCGCTTCACCCTCCCGCACCAACTGCTGCAAACCATCGTACTCGCAGGTAAACACTTCGGAAAAATTATTTCCTTTTATCTAAAAATACCGTATTTTTCCACCTTTCTCCGTTATTTTGCTTGCTTAAAAAATTTTATGTCACACTTTTCCCATAGTAATTTAGGACGCTAAAGTAGACATTTACCTTTTCTATATCTTATATTCACACACACACATAAATCTACACTGATTATCAAAACAAATTTAAAGTTGCACCCAAATTTTATCTACAACAGTCATTTCGAAAGTTTTGCACACTGTGGGTTTTCTCTTGAAAAACAAATTAGTTTCACAACATACCTTTACAGGCCTTCAAAGCAATCTCCATGTTTCTTTATGTCAGCGGTCCAGCGTTTGGGCAAGTGTTGTATTCCAGTCAGGACATCACAATTGTTGAGGCTTCAGATTACTTGGGTCACCTCATTAGAAACATCCTGAATCATTTTCAGCGGAGTGGCTTCCTTAGTTTTGGGAACAAGTCATAGTATGGTGGGCTCATGTCAGGACTGTATGATGTGTGAGGAAGCAAGTCCCATCCATTCTTTTCCAGAATTTCTCTTACTCTATAGGAAAATGGGGTCTTATGTTGTGCAAAATGATGACACCAGCTTTGAGCATGTCGAGCCTTCCTTAACGAATTGGGCGGAAAACATTTTGTAGAAACTCTCTGTAGTATTCTATTGTTACAGTGGTCCCCTCAGACACTATGTCTATTGCTATCAATCCAACCTTGTCATAGGCCATAATCATCATCAGTTTAATCTTCATTTGTTGGCGCGCAGAAATGTTGCCTGTTGTATCTGATGCCCAGCCGCGGCTTCTTGTGTCATCTTCAATGCGCTCCTGACCTTGGTGGAAATGAGAAGTGACCATGACCCTGTACTACAATCCACTCCACTAACCTAGCAAACATCACACAAAGCTTTATGAATTTCGGTAGGAGATTTTGCATGCAAAGTTTCAATTTTAATGTAGGATCGCTGGTTGCTACATGAGATCTGGCCTGACTCACTTTCTTCCTCCATTTCTAGGCAGAATTTTTCAGAACATGAACAAATTAGCCAGAAAATATACACACAACTTTGTGTACTGAAATCATACTTGCAACTGGTGCAATGATTGGAGTGATTGCATCACACTATAGGTAGTGTTTCTGCAGTGTGCAAAACTTTTGAAATGTTCTACCAAGGCTGAAGTGGATGAAAAACAGGATATAACATTAACTTTGAAGACAATAGACTTTTGGCGATTGACCAGTGGGCGTTAGGGACAATTTCAGCCTTTAGATGGCACTGTGCCCCAAGATATAAATAACTCAGTTTCCATGTTGTTTGAATTGCTGGATTGTGTATGTTCATTGCTCTTTCTTGTTTCTTTTTAAAAAAACTTAGTTTTAAAACCAAACTGTTGTTTTCACAACAAAATCTAACCCATTTTCAAAATGGTTTACTGCTGTGTGCCGATGTGCACATCTTCTGGAAAAAAAACGTGGGATTTTCATCCCACGAGTACCCCTTAGATCAGAACTAAGAGCAACTCTGGCTGAAAGCAATATCTCGTCAGGATTTTGTTCCAAATGACAAGTCACCTTCAACTGTTGTTTGTGGTAAGCATTTTCATTCTGATAATTATGTACCTAATTCAAATTTAGAAAAAAACCTCATATTAAGTAAAATAGTAGGTAAATGTGTAGATTTGCGTTTTAAATGATTTTGTCGGAAAAATGGTAGTACCTGGAAAAAGTGCAATGTACAGATTTTAAAGTGTGGAAATTAATGGCAAATGGTGCAGGAATTTCGCATTTTAAATGTCTTTTAAAGTTTTTTTCGTAACATTTACCTGTAGGCGCGATGATGTGAAGATATGCTGCCGTAGACCTAACGCAACGCTTGACATTGTCGGTAGTGATGCGTTAGGCCTAAGGCAGCGTCTGTTCACAGCATCGAACATACAGGTAAATCACGACAAAAGTCTTTAAAAGACATTTAAAATGCGAAATTTCTGCACCACTTGCCGTTAATTTCCATACTCTAAAAATCTGTATGTTGCACTTTTTCCACTAGCATTTTTTCGACGAAATGATTTAAGACTAATCTAATCATTTACCAAAATCTCAGCTCTAGATCGTTGAAGAATAAAGGAGGACTAAGATTTACCCATAAATTACACCAATTCCCACAGAAAAATTATCTTGCCCAAGTACTACGAATTCAGAATGTAAATATCCATCTGTTCACATGAAAGTGAATATAAATAAAATCTCAAATGTAAATAATGATATGGAATTGGTTTGTTCATGCGAACTACGTCAATAGATGGTGCTGCATCCCAACTCATCTTTTCTGTCCTTGTCGTTTTGGCTTAATGTTAGAGCCCGGTAGGATCCAGTTCAGCCTTGGTTCTACGTATTATTCCTAAACTGAAAATCCTCCAAATATGTGGCATCAGGGAATAAACAAAGACATCGCTCTTTCCACGTTTTTCACATACAGCAACCGAAAAATGTTTATTTTTTGGTTGCTTCCCAGCAGTGACCGAATAACAATTTTTCGGTTGCTGTGTGTTAAAAATATGGAAAGAGTGATGTCTTTGTGTATTATTCCTATGCAGAAGGTGCAAACAAACTGTGGCTGTACAGCTTTTCCCAACTGCTTTGCGTTTTGGACTTTTGATACCAAATCAAACAGACTGAATGCAGCTCGCAGTCACAGTGATGATCAAATAGCTTCAAGAGAATATTCTACAATGTGAACAACATATATACAAATGTACCTTCATTTCTGAATTTGAGCACCTAACATCCCTGTAACACTTTGAGGAAGAAATTTCAAATTTAAGTTACCAAAACTGGCAAAACATATAAAAACATTCAATAAATGGACAAGAAAAAAAGTATGGTGTAAAAAAACTTGCAGGAACTGGGACAAAAGTTTCATTTTTGTGCCTTTCTTGAGCTACATCGAGGCAGTCCCTATGTGCTAATTATGTCTCTTCACATCTAATTGCAATGTATGAAAACTCATTGAACAATATGGAAATGCATCTTTGAAATACCCTGAGAAACATGCTGCTTCAGGTCAGGCTTTTCATTATTGGAGTATTGTATGTATGTAAAATAATTCACCTTTTACAAGAGTCGGGCAATTATTAGTCAAATCTGCCAGTTGCGATAAAAATTTGAAAGCTGTTAAATTAGCAAAGAAAAAAATTGTTATTGAATTCCATTTTTTTCTTTATGTTTAATTTAGTATGTTCGGGATTGATGAGTGTGTAAAGTAAATTCTTTGAAAATGGCTTTATTTTGCACGTAATCAAAGGTACTCCTCCCAGAAAATGTTCTGAGGGGAATCACAGCTGGATAGCACCTTGACATCCCCACATTCCTTTACTGATTCAGATAAGGGCCAGGAGGTAGAATCTTTTTTTTTATAGCAAGTTGTCCAATGTAAGTATTAAAAAAAGGCAATTTGGAAGAGTTAAAAAGACTTATGAACGAAAAGAAAACCTGTGCATACCTGTTAAATCAATAATTGCAGTTTGTTTTGTTATGTACTTTAGTGTCCTAAATTATTTGGCTAAAAATTTCAAAAAATGATATACATATTTTAAAGAATACAATTCAATAGCAAATAGTGAAAAAGTTTCATTTTTAAAATGCATTTCAGAGAATTTTGCCGTAAAACTTACCTCCAAGTACGACACTGTCAATAAACACTGTGGTGACGACATCAAACTTTCTCCATTGGTTTCTGTTTCGTATCAGGGAATCATATGTGAAAGAAATTCTCAGCATGTGTTTTAAAAAACTGAGAGAGAAATGAACTATTTTCTGTGGTGTAGCACTACAATATGTAACTCTTTCCTGACAAGAACGTACCCATTTCCTCTTGTAGTCTCCGGCCAGTGAATTGCCTGCTGGAGCTAGACATACGATATCCTTCATTTCAGCAAAGTCAAGCTTGACGTCGTAGCTGTGGCATTGTGTTAGGACTGCTTCAGGTGTTTTGATGTTGTCGTACTTGGAGGTGAGTTTTACAATAAAAATCTTTAAATGCATTTTAAAGATGAAATTGTTTTCACTATTTGCTATTAAATTGCACACTTTAAAGTATGTATATCTCATTTTTTTGAAATTTTTAACCAAATAATTTAGGACGCTAAAGTACACATTTACCCAAAATTTATAATAAGCAGTAACACTACTTTAATCAATACACACAATTGACATGGACTAGGAACATGAAACAGAAGTCATCGCTCTTTCCACGTTTTTAAGTGAGTCACAGAAAAAATTCTCATTGGCCGCCACTGGAAAAAAGTGGTAGCATGTCCAGTGCATAAGTGGAAGACCCTGGGTTCATTTCCCGGTGGCAGCCAATGAGAATTTTTCAGTGACTCACTTAAAAACATGGAAAGAGCGATGACTTCTGTTTGAAGTAAAACTACTGTTGTTTTGTATTTTCAAGTCTTTGCTGAGGAAAGTTAAGTATATGACAGAGCTCTCCATTTCTTTTTTTCTTTCCAGAGTAATTCTTCTAGTTAAAAGCCTTAATTTTCCATGCTGCTGAAACTACTTTTTATAACTTGGTAATAATTGATAACATAACTATTGGTAGACTTAATAAATTACAAATTTCTTAAAATTAAGGGTTGTTTTCTTCTAAGGAATGCTGTTATATCCTTTGATAATGTAATAGAATAATAAACTTTCATTCCTTGGAAAAATAAAAAACAACATAATTTTGAGGAATTTCTACTTTTTTAGCTGAACCAAATAAGTTTGTACTTCAACCTAAATTACCTTTGTATCAACAAAGATAACTGTTGAAATCTCACACTGATATGACAAATTACTAAAACTAAATGACAGCACTGGCACATGGAAAGTAAATGTAAGAATAACAGAATTGATAAAACAATTGAAAAGAAAATAGTGTTTATATCTGGTCACAAAGGAAAACAACCAGATGGTGCAACCAGTTGGAAGGCTGTGGGGAAACCACAGTATCTGGTGTGTTTTATATCTACTATGTATTTCAAGAAAGATGCATGGAACTTTTATTTGCTTCATTTTTGACATTATTTTGTTTACATGATTTTTAATGTCATAAAATGTAAGTGGATGATGAATGAGTGTAAGAATTTGTTCCTTGGGAATCTGTTTCAGATTTTCCACTGGCGTGGCAAAAGTAAGGTTCTCTGCCCTCCCAGGTGCGGAGCTGTGGGTAAAAAATATAGGTTCTCTGCCTTTCGAGAAATCACTGATTTTTGGATGAAACTGACCCTCGAAAGGTTCTCTTCCTTTTGGAAAGTTTACCTCTTCAATAAAAAGTGTTTGTCTAAGCTCTGGGAAGTGATTTTTAAGACTTGGAAAAATTTAGAGCAAAATTTGGTTTTTCTCGCATTTATGGTTAAAAAAGAAACACTAATTTTGGTGGGATTTCCGCACTAATTTATTTATTCGTAAATAAATTTAGCAGCTGGATTCCGGTCTCTGAACAAACCTAGACACCAGAAAGGAATTTTATTTGGACAATAATTTTAGCCATTATTTGCATTTTTTTTTTTTTTGCTTCAGCTACAGATAAAAAACCAGGTGTACTAAAAATAAAATCAACAGTGGTTTGGGGAGGAAATATATAGAACAAACTAGTAAACTAAAAAAACCCAACAGCGACAGCCAAATAATCTTAAAAATGAAAATACTAAGTGAAAAGCCGAAAACTCGCGAAAAAGTGAGTCAGGGGGATGGTGTGCTCGAGCTCTCTTAAAAAAATCCAGAAGAGCCAAAGAGATTTGATTTTGACTGAAAATCAGGTTGGCTAACAAATGAACTTTTAGCCCTATACAAAGTTTCAACACCCGCCTCCCCTCTCCCTTGTTCAACCAGGGACCTTCTGAATAGAAGTCCCTGGAGGTGAAAAAAGCCACATGGACAGAGTGCCAATTGGGTACGGAAGTATTGATTTACAAAAGTTTTGACTAAGAGACAAACTCTAAAAGGTGTTTTATAAGAAAATAGTCAGTAGCAATAAAACCTACGCAAAAAACAGCCAAACACCTTTTAAATTCAACGAGTGAAACGCCTGGCTTACTAAGTGCAAGCCACTGCACGCCAACAGTATGGGAACAAGTAAAAGATAGGTTCTCTGCCTTATCAGAAATCACTGATTTCTTTATAAAACTAACCTTTAAAAGGTTCTCTGCCTTTGAAAAGTCTAACTCTTCAATAAAAGTGTTTTCTAAGCTACAGGCAGCCTAAAAAAGAACTTAAGGGTCTCGATTTCCTCTACTACTGCAAATAATAATGCCATAAAATCTAGGCATTTTGGCTTCAAATTTTATTAACACCAATTGTTAATGATCACACTTTACACACTAACTGCTGGACACTTGTCCTTCAGGGGAATTTGCAGGGCCACACACAGTATTTGTCATTTTCTTGTAGGACTTCCGTCCACAGTGAGTAGAGTTTAGGTCCCAGCCACCTACAGCGAGATCGCGTTTTGGGCAGGACACAGAAACGGAAGGAATGAGAGCAAGTCTAGCGACTTTGGCAGAACAGTTTGTAGTGAGATTAGAGTACAGTAGATGGCACCACTATACGAGTATGATGTTGCACAGAGGGGTGAGAGAATTTCAGGAGGGGCATAGGAAAGGATACCCATTTTAACCAGTGGGTCCAGCCTAGGGGCCGTCACTTAACGTGCTTGTCCGATGCACGGCGGATATTCAGCGATTGTTAGTAAATCACACCATCTCTGAAAGATCAGCCCAGGTTCGAACCTGAGGACCTTGCGTTGATAGTCTGACTCGCTAACCACTAAGCCATCCACGGCTCCAGAATTTGTAGGGACTTCACTTAAACTTCTCGATGAAGTCACGTGCTACATCCTATAGACCGTATACATGACGTCACGAAACCGCGGTTCGCGTCACTTTTTCATCTGCTGCTTTCTTGCAAAACAGCTGATGTACAAGTGAGATCAAAGATGCATTACATGGGCTATGTAAGTGGATTATCGGGCAATCAAAAATAGCTTTATTCTCATTAATTGAAGTTATTGAGCAATTCTGGTGACCCATATGTAATTCCATACTCATTTTTCCTGAACAATATTGAGGTCTTACCACAAATAGAGCACAGCGATGTTGTTAATTATTTCGTTTTTTGCACGAACGCTTTCAGTCCCGAGCAAATGAAATCGTGCAAGTCAATCATAAGAAAGGTTAATTCCAGTCTAAAGATCTTCATAGAGTCTTTGTAGATAACAGAAACACATCAGTAAATTTATGAACATACCTGTTATAGGCATAGCCAAGGGAAGGGGGTGGTCCTCGGGTCCAGACCCGCCCCTTCAGAAATTTCTGGCTACGCCACTTCCTGTTGTAAAATGTAAACTACACACTCTAATGTTCCTTTGTTTCCGGTCATCAATGTCAACTCTGCTGATACGCGATAAACACAAATTTTGGCGCTTATGAATGAATTTTTTTGTAATTCTGATCCCACTTCGTTCACTCAGATGGTAATCTATAATACGACACATCATTATCTCTCCCACTTCGGTATCCGCATCTGAAAATAGCACATAACACCATCTTCCTTAACGCTCCACAATGCAAATCCGAGCAGTGTTTGTACACCACTTGATCATCAGGGCGTCTGCTAGGATGGCTTACCTTGCTGTGACGTCATATGCATACGGTCTATATAAATAAATTTTTTTCTGGCCCCGCGTGACCTTTTTTTACTTTTTGGTTTGAGGCTTAACGATCACCATGGACTATAAGCAGTCGCACGTCCCTAATTTTGGGCCACTGGTTCCAGGGAAGGAAGAGAGGCAGGGCCGTAAAATAAGCACAACATCCATGCCTCACCGGGATTCGAACCCGGACCCATCGCTTAGAACACTGCGCCACCGGGGTGGCCGTGACTTTTCGCAGATATATTCTGGAATAACAAAAATGAAAACTTCATTACATTTTGCTAAATATTGTTATAAATTAAAGTCATATGTACTTTCGAACTGATTTATTTACATTTTTTTTCCCGTTTCTTTTTATTGAAGGTCTTACGACCACCGTGAGTAACTCTCCATGGGCTATAAGCAGTCATTCGTCCCTAATTTAGGGTGGCTGACTCAAGGAAAAGGAGCCAGTGCCGTAAGACAAACACAACATCCATGCCTCACTGGATTCGAACCCGATTCCTTTTCGTTCGAATGGTCATAAGCCAGCGCTTAGACCACTGCACTGCCAAGGCGGCCATGTGCGTTTTGAACTCTACTGTTCTACGCCACACTCTCGCTATGCAGTTAAAAAATAACTTATAATTAAATGAATCTGTGGCGTAAAGGGCTATGGCCATATTTTAATCTTGGCAAGATCTATTTTAAAGTCGAGCAGACAGATTGATACATGAGGCCTGAAAAAGAAATGTGTAGGTTAACTGGAAGCACCGCAATCCGTTCCCCTGTGTCCCTTGACATTTTACAGTTGAATGCTTTTTTAGCTGGGCTGTAGTATCAGCAAAGATACTGGAGAAAAATAGACTGGCAAACAGCAAGCTACTTGTCATTCTTTGAAAACAGGAAGTTTTACCTCTAGGGGGAATGGCTTGATGTGTATTTGCCGGTGTTTGATTTCACTAGAAATTATTAGTGTTAGAAGTAACAGAGCGTAGTAGGTAAAATGTACAGAGCTGCGCGATTTTTAGGTAAGCATGAGATCGCTTTCACAATGAGTCGAAGAGTTCTTTGAACAGAGAAAATTATTGAAGATATACACTGCTCAACAAAATTAGGGGAGCAGGTGATGTAGCAAGAACAGACAACTGCTGGTAAATATGCAGCACAATATAAAAATATATTTATGAAGGAGACAAGGAAATAAAGCATTGAACAGGTGAAAATTCATGTTTTACTGCAACAAAGATAATTTTTACAGGAAACACACCTGGTACCATGAAAAAAAAAAAACAACAACATTATTACCCCCCATATCTTTTGGAGAAGAAAAAATAAGCATTGACGAACTTTGTCATCTATCTAATGTGTGTGAACACCTCTAATGTGCAAGACGGCTTCACACCTGTGGTCTGGTGGTCGAGGAGGTTTTGGGGGTTTCTTCCCCACTCTTCAAGAAGGGCATTTGTCAACTGAAGGCAAGTCAACGGAGGTTGTGGTCTAGCACCAATGCGTCCGCCCAGTGGCGTAGCCAGAAATTTCTTAAAGCGGAGGGGCGGGGGGGGGGATTCCAAGGGTTTGATTCATTGGTGAAAGCCTTGTATACACATATATAACGCTTTAAATTCGTGCTGTTTCCCAAGGGAGGTGTTCAACCCCGAAGCCCCACCTCTGCGTCTGCCTAATGAGTCCCAAGCATGTGCGATCGGATTCAAATCCAGGGAGCATGCTGGCTACTCCATACGTTTTATTGTTTCCTCTTTGAGCACCTGATTCACAAGGCACGCTCGACAAGGTCGGGCGTTGTCATCCATAGAAAGGGCTGAATCGCCAATGGCAGCAATTTAAGGTACGACCAAGGGTCTAAGAATTTCGTCCCTCTACCTTTGAGTAGTCAGGGACCCATTCAGAATGACGTGCAGGTCTACTCCCACCTATGCTTATCCCTGCCCAAACAAGCGCACCGCCTGCACCAAAACGCGATCTTTCTTGGACATGCGCTGAATTGTATCGGGTGCCAGGTTCTCTCCAGATCAGAAAAAGTCGATTATCCGGCTTTAGGCTGAATCTGGACTCGCCGGAGAAGAGAACTTGGCTCCACTCGGCAGGTCCCCAATCACAGTGTTCTTCAGTCCAGTTTCTTCGAGCCATACAATGTCGGGAGGTCAGTGGGACACAAACAACTGGCATACAATCCACGTGCGTGAAGGCGTCTACGAATTGTTTTGTGTCGATACGCTACTTTCGGGTGCCATTAAAAGCTGTCTTTGCAGCTGGGTGGCATTTTGACCCCTGTTCCGAAGGTCTATTAATGACAAATAACGGTTATCATTTGAGGTGTGAATGACCTTGACGTCTTCGAACACTTCCCGTCTCATGGAACCGACTCCACAAGCGTGCAATTTACACTTCGGCTTATTCGAATGGAGGACGCTACTATCCGTTGATTTTGACCGGCTTCCAACCTATCTATTGCTCGCCATGCGGTGCTTCCTGGCACATCGTGTTGATTTGGCATGCTAACATAAGATAACGCAACAAACTGCTTCTGCCGCGATCAGCGGTACAAGAATACAGTTCCGAAATAATCGCCCGTTTTATGCGATTCTCACATCGATGTCACTTCTGAAGTCATTGTTGCTAATTTGCATGTCGAACTGTTTTCTACAGCTGTTTTTCATTATTCAGAGGGAATCTTTTAACAGTTCAATAAACATTTCACCCAACTGCTTTGAATAAAATCGTTTAAAAAGCGTGCTCCCGTAATTTTGTTGAGCAGTGTAAGTACATGCGCATATTTCATCAACAATTAAATAAATTTTTCTCACTTGTGCGTTTTTGTCTTGTGTATAAAAATAGATAATAGCAAGCAGAAAAGAAAAAAAATTCCTAGTCCAATTAACTCCATTTCTAAAATTTTCAAAATTGGACCAGCGGCATAAAACACATTGTATATACCTCCCCCGCCCATCCCATCTTCTACACTGAAGAGCAATTGAATTAAAGATACCTGTCTAGTAACGTGTAACACCACCTTTCGGCCTGATGACGGCGGCAATTCGTTTCGGCATGGACTCGACAAGACACCGGAAGCGTTGGGAAGCCGTACAGATCCACGACCCCTGAACAAGCTCCCACAGTTCACAGAGATTTGATGGAGGGGGTCAGAGCCTCTAACATCTCTCTCGATGGCATCCCAGATGTGCTCGGTGGGATTGAGGTCAGGTGTCCTAGCTGGGCTAAGGAAGCGAGGTCACGTCGGTGCAGTGTTCAACCAACCATTCGGATACAATTCGGGAGCGATGGCACGGTGCATTGTCTTGTTGCAGGATGAGGTCCCCAGTGGGATGTTGAAAACGCACAAATGGGAGCAAATGGTCGTCCAGGATATCCCGGTAGCGTTGACCTGTGAGGGACGATGTCACACGTACCAGGGGTCCCATTTCAGTCCACGTGAACAGTCCCCAGATGGGAATGCCACACCCACCTGCTTGAAGAGTACCCTGCTGGCAAGAAGGATCCATCGCTTCATGTGGTTTGCGTCGTACTCGTATCCTGCCATATGCATGTACCAACGTGAATCTCGACTCATTAGTCCAGGCAACATTTTCCCACATGTCTAGGGTCCAGTGGCGATGTTCCCGCACCCATGCTAATATTTGCACCCTGTGATGTGCGGTCATCAGCGGTACCGTCGTGGCACGATGGTTTCTGTACCCCATAGCGAGGAGATGGTTCTGGATGGTGTGGCTGCTTACACGTTTTTGTGCACCAGCGTAAAATTGCTGAGTGATTTCTTGCACTGTGGCCCGTCTATCCGCTGTTACAATGCGAGCTAGCCGACGATGACCGCGCTCATCCACATGCTGTTGTCCATGGCAGTTGGCCCTTGCAGGGATGGTTTTACCCGATTCGGTGTACTCACGGTGCACCCGTGACACAGTGGCTCGTGAAAATCTCAGTGCCTGCACGACTTCCGAGATAGAGGGACCCATTCGTCGGGTCCCGACAATTTGGCCACAATCAAATGCGCTTAGATCCTTCGTGTTACCCATACTGCCTCCGACTTTTACTGATTCCCGTCGCATCACTCCTTATATTGTCGGAACGCTGCATATGTCATATCGTTTCTGTTTACAGGGCCGCCCACAGCACCAAATTTGCATAACGCCAGCTGTCTGTAATTCAATTGCTCTTCAGTGTGCACTGAAATGTAAACGCACGTGCAGTATATACACTGAAAAGCAATTGAATTAGAGACAGCTGGCGTTATGCAAATTTGGCGCTGTAGGCAGCCCTGTAAACGGAAACGATATGACAGATGCAGCGTTCCGACAATATAAAGAGTGATGCGATGGGAATCAGTTAGAGTCGGACGCAGTATGGGTAAAACGAAGGATCTAAGGGCATTTGATCGTGGGCAAATTGTCGGGACCCGACGAATGGGTCACTCCATCTCGGAAGTCCTGCAGGCACTAGGATTTTTACGAGCCACTGTGTCACGGGTGCTCCGTGAGTACATTGAATCCGGTAAAACCATCCCTGCGAGGGCCAACTGCCGTGGACAACAGCGTGTGGATGATCGGGGTCATCGTCGGCGAGCTGGCATAGTAACAGCGGATAGACGGTCCACAGCTCAAGAAATCACTCTGCAATTAAACGCTGGTGCACAAAAACGTGTAAGCAGCCACACCATTCAGAACCATCTCTTTGCTATGGGGTAGAGAAGCCGTTGTCCCACGAGGGTACTGCTGCTGACCGCACATCACAGGGTGCAAAGATTAGCATGGGCGTGGGAACATTGCCACTGGACCCTAGACATGTGGAAAAATGTTGCCTGGACTGATGAGTCGTGATTCACGTTGGTACATGCGGATGACAGAATACGAGTACGGCGCAAACCACATGAAGCGACGGATCCTTCTTGCCAGCAAGGTACTCTTCAAGCTGGTGGGGGTGTCATTCTCATCTGGAGACTGTTTACGTGGACTGAAATGGGACCCCTGGTACGTGTGACATCGTCCCTCACAGGTAAACGTTACCGGGATATCCTGGACGACCATTTGCTCCCGTTTGTGCGTCTTCAGCATCCCACTGGGGACCTCATCCAGCAACAAGACAATGCACCGTGCCATCGCTCCCGAATTGTTGGATGAACACTCCACCGACGTGACCTCGCTTCCTTGGCCAGCTGGGATGCCATCGACAAAGATGTTCGAGGCTCTGACACCCCTCCATCAAATCTTCGTGAACTGTGGGAGCTTGTTCAGGGGTCGTGGATCCGTATGGCTTCCCAACGCTTCCAGTGTCTTGTCGAGTCCATGCCGAGACGAATCGCCGCTGTCATCAGGGCGAAAGGTGGTACTACACGTTACTAGACAAGTATCTCTAATTCAATTGCTCTTCAGTGTATCATCATCATTGTCAACCATTATCAATCCACTGTTGGACGAAGGTCTCCCCAAGTTTCTTCCACAACGGTCTGTCTTGTGCCAATCTCCTCCATGTTACTCCCGCATACTTTCGAATTTTATCAACCCATCTCCCATGTGGTCTTCTTCTGGGTCTTTTCCTGTCGCTTGGAATCCAATCTAAAATTTCAGCTGTCCATCGATGGTCTGTCCTTCTGGCAATATGTCCAGCCAATTGCCATTTCAGGGATTCAGCTCTGATCATGATGTCTTCCACTCTTTTCATTTTTCGGATCCACGAGTTCCTCTTCTTATCTCTCCTGGTTACACCAAGCATGCACCTCTCCATGCAGATTTGAGTTGTCTGCAGCCTTTGTATGTCTCTTTTGGTTAAGGTCCACGTCTCTGCACCATACGTAAGCATTGGAAGGATGCATTGATCAAACACTTTTCTTTTAAGACATAATGGCATATTGCTCTTGAGTGAAAAATCTGCCCCCAGACCAAGCACACTTATATGAATAAAGTAAGCTTAATTGCGGTTAAGGCTGTTTTTGAATGAGTGTTCGGATTCGTCTTCTGCGATAGATGGCGCAAAAAAATTACTTCTTGGGTGTGGCTCTTAACGTCTTGAGCGACTGTCCCAGAAGTTGGCTTTAGTGAATCACTGCAGACCTCACCATATTCAGAATGGAAGCAGTCTCTCGTTGGCTTCACAATGAAAAGACGAAATATGCGCTATTTCGTTTTAACCAATGATATTATTTGTGGGTGGAGCTCAGTAAGTAGGCGGAGTTTCTATAATTCAAATTCTGAGATTCTCTGCTAATGTACACATTTTCTCTTCAAAACATGAACATACAGTAGGATTTAAGATGATCTCTATAGAAGACAAGTTGCAATCTCACTTTTACTCCTATTCATTTGATTTCTATTTGGCTCAGATAATTAGAAAAATCATGCAGAAATTAGAGATCTCATTGCTTCCAGACAGAAACACTGCTATCCTAACTCATTGCGCCATCTAGTGACAAATTGGAATGCTTTCGAGTCATATAAATTGAATTTAAAAAAAATCGGACAAATTTTTCGGGATAATAACTGTGGCATATAGTCTTCAAGAAAATGTGTACAAAAGAATTTGCATTGCAGATATAGGGTAGAAGATGAATGCTAACAATCATTCAAAGACAGCCTTAAGTGTAGGTCCTTGGAGCCAAAGGGACATTTGGTAGGCCCTACTCACCTTGTGTAATCCTGAAGGAGGCACGAGTAACAATTTTAATGGCCCATCATTCCCTCACACTTATCCACGTACAGACAGAGCACACAGTGATTCTTCAGCAGAGATGTTCAAAATACGTGCCCGACTCACATTTATCTTTTTTTTTTTATTGGAGGTTTAACGACCACTGTAAGCAACTTAGTGGGCTATAAGCAGTCGCCCGTCCCTAATTTAGGGCAACTGGTTCCAGGGAAGGGAGAGAGCCAGGGCCGTAAGACAAACACAACATCCATGCCTCGCCAGGATTTGAACCCGGGCCCATCTCGGACGAATGATCAGAAGCCAACGCTTAGATCACTACGCCACCTGGGAGGCCAACCTGTTTTAAGCATGATTTGATATGATACATTCAATCATCTCAGTATATATATTTTTTTATTCTTTCACCCTTAAAATGTTGCTAAAATTTGTTCATGACTGAATCAGTTTAACAATGCATATTTCAATCATTCTATTTCAGTGGCGGCTGGTGGCAACTGAAACAGGTGGGGCCAGTAGCCAAAGTCAAACAATGAAATAAAAAAAACAACTGGCATTATTAGGCCAACTATTCAGCCCCCACCCCTCCCCCAAGATTCTTTTAACTCTGCCTCTGTTTACCCCATTGACTCACAATAATGCCCAAATAAGGTAGGAATGTGTCAACTATTGTATTGCACACGAAAAAAAATTCCTCAGAATAGAATGCAGAAAAATGTTATAACTCCTTAAATAAAATTTTTACCTTAAAACATATGAGCATTAATTTATGTTAGTTGTGCTTTGTGTTTCTTCAGATTTCTCAATTGAGGAATAATCACAGGATACAAAAATGTAGTGAAAAAATAATAACTCCAAATATATGCAGGGAGGAAACGTTTCGTGAATTTCGTCCCATATAGAATGAGTACCATACTACCATTTGCATTATTTGAAAAGTTTAACCTTTTTTTTAAAGAACTTGTGAAACCTAAAAACATATATGTACTCATGTGCAAATTATACTTACAGGTTTTCTTATTTATTTATTTTTAACATAGAAAATCATCTTAGTTAAAACTGAAATTAGTTCTGCAAAGCGTTTGTAAACTTCATACTCTTGGAAACTCAAATTCTTGGGCTGATAAGCACAGAGTTTTTTTAAGTGAAGCTTTTCGACTCAAATTCTTGGGCTGATGAGCACTGTTTTTTTTTTTTTTTTTAAGTGAAGCTCAAACTAAACATTCTTGGGGTGATAAGCACTGAGTTTCTTAAGTGAAGCTTTTCTTCCAGATTTAAAGCAAAGAACGGATATTTGAACAAAATATCCACTCCATTCATTGTACTTGACAAGCAAAAAAGTCACGACACAAAGGAACAACACATCACCGAGAGAGACACGCACAGAAAAAAGCAACTAACTGAACTTTGCTACGACATTTAAAACCCTCCCGCCACCTTTGAGCTTGGTCGGGGTAAGCTTCTCTGTCAACCCACAGCGTTAAGGAAATGGATACACTCCCGTCCAATCAAATTAGCGCGGGGCCAGATACAGCTTTTTTTGCACACGCGGTTAAGGCAGTGTTGTATGTCAGTCATCATACTGAATGAGACTGGGAGGAAATCGTCTCCTCTTCGCTTGCGTAGTGATGTTACTGGGGCCTGTTGGAGCTGGTCCCAATAACCTCACACTCTGAACGTGATCTCTTTCCTCAGGAAATAGTTTTTCGTTTTTGAAGGAAAGTTTTCCCTTATGTAATGGTTTTTGAAGGGAAAGGTTTATCACAATGTAGTTAAGAGAAAGAATACGAATCAGGGCAAAAAAGAAAAAAATATTTCTAGAAATAGAAATTTTTAGGTGGGGCCCTGCCCCCCCGGCCCCTAATGACGAACCGCCCCTGTTTTATTTCATCCAGAAGTTAACAGAAATTTCTTTATGAAGGAATTTATGGTGTTCCCCTTTGGATATGTGTGTTTCTGTAGTAGACCTTTAGACTAAAAATCTCGGCCTGGTTTCATCGACCCAATCTGCCCCCGTTAGAGGAGGCCATAAGGTGGTTGGTGTGTCACTGGGCAAATTTGTCTTATGGAATAAAGTGGAGTACTGCAAGCGCAAGTGGTATTGTCACCCATCATAGAAAGCAATCAATGCATTGAACTGATTCAGCTGTTCCACATTTCTTCTTACTTTTTACCACCTGCTTCAAAAACAATGTTTCCAATGAGGAAGTGCTTACTTAAACTTTCTTTACTTCCCCTATTTAAAGTCCAAATTCTAAGCAAAGGATTTTTTTTCTCTATAGAATGACCTCCCCCCCCCTCCAAAAAAAAAAACAAATCCTTAACACGTCTCTTCATTTTTACATTAATCTTGAGAATACTTAAATGATGAAAATTAGTATATACAGTATAGTATTCAATAGTATTCAGATTGCTTTTTTCTCTCTCCTTTTTTTATTTCATTTTTTATCAGAATAGTGATTCATATAATTTATTCCTTATGATGGGAAACACATTTAAGTTAAACGTGCTGCTTTTAAATATATTGATTATCTTCAATTATTTGAAAATTCTTAGCGTTCGCTGTTGCCACGTTAATTCTGGGCATCGGAAGTTTAAAAATTCCTTGTATTTGAAACGTGATATTACTATAAAATAGAATAAAAAGGCTTTACTCACAATGCTTTTTGGTGGTCCTCTTCCTTTTTAATGCTTTCAATTTTTGAAGTTAAAATATTATGTCATTATTATTCATGCCAAAAAATTTGGTGACGTAGGGGCAGGGTTTTTTCGAATATTTTTCTTTTGGTCATTAGGTTTTACCTAAGACTTCGTTTGCTCATTGAGTTTTAACCAAGACTTCGCTTTTAAGCCATACTCACCTTAGAAGAACCAAGACTTCATTTTTTAAGCTATACTCACCAACTGGGTACCTGCAAGCGTGAACACGTCACCAAATTTTTTGGCATGAATAATAATGACGTAATATTTTAACTTCAAAAATTGAAAGCAATAAAAGGAAGAGGACCACCAAAAAACATTGTGAGTAAAGCCTTTTTATTCTATTTTATAGTAATACGTTTCAAATACAAGGAATTTTTTAACTTCCGACGTCCAGAATATAACATGGCAAAAGCGAACACTAAGAATTTTCAAATAATGGAAGATAATCAATATACAGAATAGTGATGTTGAAAAAAAAATTTTAACCAAAAATAACAATAGTATAACAGCTACCACCTGCTTCAAAAACAATGTTTTCAATGATAAAGTGCTTACTTAAACTTTCTTCACTTCCCCTATTTAAAGTCCACATTCTAAGCAAGGATTTTTTTTTCTATAGAATGACCCCCCTCCCCCCCAAAAACCTTAACACCTCTTTTCATTTTATTTTTGCATTAATCTTGAGAATATTTAACTGATGTAAATAAGTATATACAGTATAGTATTCATATTGCTTTTTTCTCTCTCCTATTTTATTCCATTTTTTATCAGAATTGTGATGTCAAAAAATTATTTTTAACCAAAAATAACAAGGCTCCAGTAAATAATGTTAGGAGAATAAAGAAAAAATTGCTTTAGGTATTGTTTGGATATGCATCGACACACACAGACACAGGTGTCACAATGACACCCATGGGCAATTTAAGAGAGCGTGAGAGGCTGGACATTCTGGTGTTAAGTTATTAAAATTTACATGCATGCATATATAAATTTTGCTGGTTTTTTTTTTTTTTTTTTGTCTTTACTAGACTGATTTTTGTGTCAAAATGTGAAATATCTGTGGGTTAACTATAACTAATTTGTACTCTGATATTTAGGTAAATATGTGGAATACTTAACATCAGAGGTAGACACCCACTCTACCCCCAAATTGTCAGGAGCCAGCCCATTTTTTCAAGAGATACGAGGAAAAAGCCACAATTGATCTAAACAAAAACTACACATACAAAATTGCGACCTTCAACATTCGAAATTAATACATTATTTTTCAGATATTGTTCAATGATTCAAGACCAATTCCATCCTGAACCCAGGGAACGTAGATACTTTCATTAATAGCTGCATTTTGAGAAATAGGTTTTCGTTTCAGAAAGTACTACAGCTTTACCTTCTGGTGCACCAAATTCAATAAAAACAGTAATGTTCATCAACTACTTCTTGTTCATCAACAAGAAGTTGATATAAAGAACAGATGAATTGTGAAACCGGCTGTAATAACTTAAGTACTCACATAATAATTGGTTGAACTATGCATAACGATAAGTTCCTTTAAGATGTTATGTTAAAATAAAAGACCCAATAAGGGTATTCTTTTATTACAAAGTGCTGACTTTTGAATCTGATAGTATAGTAAACGTGCTGAACAGAAGATAAAGTAGTAAACTGGTTTGGTATTGAATAAGCTTCATTTATCTGTTACAGGTGTATTGCATTGTTCCTATAACATACTTTACATTAAGAGGCATGAACAGTAAATTTTTCTTAATGCTTAAATGGCTGAAAAAGCCTTTTTTAATACACAAACACTGCTGCAACAATGAACCTTTATAGTGGAAAATGAAATGAAAACAGTTGTGTCAACGAAGTCCACAATTATACTTTTGGTACTTCATAGTACTGATATTACAGTAATAACTAAAATGCAATTTCATTTGCTGTTTAAATAATGTCCAAAATTTAAGTGCACATTACAGAAATGCATTGCCCCCCCCACCACCAAAAAAAATATAAGGTAAACAAAATCAATACACATGTATTATCACAAAATGGTTTTTGAATGAGAAAAAGAATATTACAGGAATTATAAAATGTAAGGTCTATGAGAAACTGTGAAGTCTGTGATGATTCTGTTTATACAGTGGATACGAGACACAGAATTTGTTGGCGCCATCTTTGTTTTCTTTTCATTTTACACAAGGTGATAGAAAACAGAAAAGAAAGAACAAAACTGATAATGGTACTCCAAAATTTATTTGCAATGGATGTACAATCAAATTTGATACCCCCCCCCCCACACACACACACACACACTGCTCATGGGTTACAAATCTTATTCTGTTCTACTACAATAAGTGGTGGAAATTTCCCCTTTAAACTGCAACTTCACTGGCCACCATCCACTAGGGCATATTCAAGCAACATTTTGGTGTTTCCGGTTAGGGAACACTGCATTGAACCACCTCTCACAATATTCACTCTTAAGGAATCATCTGAATCACCCACCTTAACTTCTTAAGTATGCTTCTAAAGCATTTTTGATGGGTCCCTATCGAAGTTTTGCAGAACAGGTGAGATAATAACCAATACCATGCCCACTCCCCTGAAGAAAAGGTTGCTGCTGTTAGTGTAGTGTGGTCAGATGCTGAAAATCAAGGGTAGACACTTCTGTGAGTTATTGCATCTGACATAAGTGAAACAACTGGTGTGTGTGTGTGTGTGTGTGTGTGTGTGTGTGTGTGTGTGTGTGTGTGTGTGTGTGGTAAAACATAGAAGTTTACTAAATGGAGAGATAGAGACTGATTACCCGATTGATACGAGGTCCGATCAAAAAGTTCTGAGACTAAGCCGATATGCAACAAAGTACTTACGTTATTTAAGTCTGGCTATGATCTCCCTGAAAGTAGACACCTTGGGCAGCGATACACCGCTGCCAGTGTTTTTGCCACTGTTGGAACGCTCCCTGGAAGCCCTGTTTGTGAATCGTGGCAAGCACCGTCTGCGATTCGCGCTGGATCTCACCCACGGTTTCAAAACGGCGACTCATGAGCTTCAGCTTTGTCTTCGGGAACAGAAAGAAGTCACAGGGGGCCAAATGCGGCAAGTAAGGCGGGTGAGGAAGGGTAGTCATGCTGTTGTGGCTGCAAAACTGGGGTGTTGCTAACGATCTGTGAGCTGCTGCATTGTTGCAACAGAGCAGGAAATCGCGCCTGCGCCACATTTCAGGTCGTTTGCAGCGAATGTCCTCCCTAAGACATCGCAGAACATCGCAGTAAAAAAGGGCGGTGACGGTCTGGTCCTGGAGGATGAATTCACGGTGCACAAATGTTGAAGAGCACAATGAGCATGCTTTTGGTTGTGGTGCGGACCTGCTTCGGTCATGGAGATGCCGGGCTCTTCAACTGTGAAGACTGTTGTTTGGTCTCCGGGTCGTAACCGAAGACTCAAGTCCCATCCACAGTGATGACCCGCGACAGGAACATTGGTTCATTCACCACCTGCTGACGAAGATCTTGACAGAAGTTCGACACGGAGCACCTTCTGTTCAGAGTTCAGAATCTTTGGCACAAACCTTACAGCAATGCGCTGTATGTTCAAAACCGGCGTCAGAATTTCTTGCACTGTTCCGTATGATACATTGACAATGGTAGCAATGTCTTGAATGGTTCTCCGAAGATCCTCATGCACCAGTTTTCTAATTTTGTCCACATTTTCGGGGTTTTGCTCGTGGACGGTCGTCCTGACCTCTCTCTCATCGTCTTCCAGTGCAGTTCTGCTGCTCTTGAAGTGCGAGTGCCACTCAAAACACCTTGCACGACTCATTGCCATAAGACTGCCGCAGCATTTCATGCGTCTCCGTTCTCGATTTACCGCAGAATTTGATGTTCACTTGCTACTCTAGTTTGCAGTCCATACCAAAATCACAGCTGTGTTCTGCACGTGATCACCAAATATCGTGTAGCACAGAGCCCAATGTTCACAGAATGGTGCCACTCGGCACAATGACTCATGAAGGTCACTGCCCTCTACCACTGCTCGCGCATCCGCTTACTGCCATCTATTGGTGCGATATGTACCTAGTCTCGAAACTTTTTATTGCACTACGTATGATTCTCTTGCAATTTGGACAATCAGTTGCTGAACTGCTGTATCCAAGGTTGTCAGGCAGGGGTGGATTAGGACACCGGGACATTTCGCAGTTTTCTTCTAAGGAAATTACATCCCAGTATCCTGGTGTTCCTTTGTAGGTTGGTATGTCTTGCCAGCAGGGGCGGATTGGCCCACTGGGACATTTCCTGGTGGGCCATTTCTTGTAAGCCTTTTGTCCAAATTTTTCGAAATGGGCGAATAATTATTTTAGTATTTATGAATAACAATCATTAAGTTCATTTGAGCTTTATTTCTATCGCAAAAATTATTTCCTCAGAAGGAAACTTCCCCTATTTTTTCGTACCTCTTTCTCTTGGGCGTTTACTCCGAGATGATACAGCAAAATTCTGAGAGAAAAGTTCTGCCAGACCAAGCATGCTGTTATAAATGAATTAAGCCAAAGCTGAATTCTGAGAGAAAAGTTCTTCCAGACCAAGAACACTGTTATAAATGAATTAAGCCAAAGTTGAATTCTGAGAGAAAAGTTCTGCCAGACCAAGAACGCTGTTATAAATGAATTAAGCCAAAACTGAATTCTGAGAGAAAAGTTCTGCCAGACCAAGAACGCTGTTATAAATGAATTAAGCCAAAGCTGAATTCTGAGAGAAAAGTTCTTCCAGACCAAGAACACTGTTATAAATGAATTCAGCCAAAGTTGAATTCTGAGAGAAAAGTTCTGCCAGACCAAGAACGCTGTTATAAATGAATTAAGCCAAAACTGAATTCTGAGAGAAAAGTTCTGCCAGGCCAAGCACGCTGTTATAAATGAATTAAGCCAAAGCTGAATTCTGAGAGAAAAGTTCTGCCAGACCAAGAACACGCTGTTATAAATGAATTAAGCCAAAGCTGAATTCTGAGAGAAAAGTTCTTCCAGACCAAGAACACTGTTATAAATGAATTAAGCCAAAGCTGAATTCTGAGAGAAAAGTTCTTCCAGACCAAGCACACTGTTATAAATGAATTAAGCCAAAGTTGAATTCTGAGAGAAAAGTTCTGCCAGACCAAGCACGCTGTTATAAATGAATTAAGCCAAAGCTGAATTCTGAGAGAAAAGTTCTGCCAGACCAAGCACGCTGTTATAAATGAATTAAGCCAAAGCTGAATTCTAAGAGAAAAGTTCTGCCAGACCAAGCACGCTGTTATAAATGAATTAAGCCAAAGCTGAATTCTGAGAGAAAAGTTCTACCACACCAAGCACGCTGTTATAAATGAATTAAGCCAAAGCTGAATTCTGAGAGAAAAGTTCTGCCAGACTGCCAAGCATGCTGTTATAAGTGAATTAAGCCAAATCTGACTTCCGAGAGAAAAGTTCTGCCAGACCAAGTACGCTGTTATAAATGAATTAAGCCAAAGCTGACTACTATTAGATATATTTCGTTGAACTAGGAGCCTATGGTCATTGGTATGCCCTACCCTCCTTTTGAGATCTTGATAAATACACTATTACCCATTGTGATGGCCTATTATCCTGACACCCTTATCCACAGAATGACACACAGCAAAAAGTGATTCTCCTTTAGATATATTTCGAAATTCTTGTCTGGTTCAAATTTATCTTAAAAGAAACAATAGTTTAGTGCTTCTACTCAAGGAGGAGACACCAATACCATTGTGCTGTAGGCTATCAGTTCCCAAGTAAATATGAAAATTAATTGCACAGGAATTAATTTTAGTTATTTTTAATATATAAATTAATTTTTAATTATCTTTATATTTTAAATTAATTTAAAATATATTTTTTATATTTTAAATTTTTTTACATAATTTAAAATACCAACGATTTAATTATTTATTAAAAATTAAATACTTCTTTATATTATTTTTTATATAATTAAAAATACCAACAATTTAATTATTCCATCCATATGGGTAAATTAATTTTTTATATTATTTTTTATAAAATTTAAAATACCAACAATTTAATTATTTAACTAAAATTAATTATGTTTTAATTAATTAAAAAGATCAAGTTTCAGAATGATCTTCGTAGCGCTTTAATTGCAAATGGGGTCTTAAGACTTTTTTATTACAAACCAAATTTTTTAATGGAAAGAAACTGTCTGGTACAGCAACCCATTCTGTAGGCAAGGTTTGATGCTACATTTAATCGTGTGAGCGGATTTTAAAAACCCTTTCACCATTAAATTGTTGTTAAAATTTGTGCATGACTGAATTCGTTGTACATACAATGCCCATTTCAACCATTCTCTTTCATCCAGGATCTAACACAATGTTTTTCATAGGGGAATTTATGAGATCTTCCTTTGCAGGTAGGTGTGTCTATACAGCAAGACAATAAATTCACGGCCGAGTTTGGTCACCCCAATCATCCCCTGTTTCCAGGTCTACAGATTTTTTCCTGCATTCAGTGACTTTTTTTGGAAAAGTGCCTTATTTCTACTGATTTTTTCATGTTTCATTAAATTCTACTTTTTTCAAAGCTTTTAGTGATGCTGTTCAAGAATTTAGACAAAATATAACAGCACTTTTATATAAGGTCTTTAATTTTTGTCTTTCTTACTCTAGTTTTACCACAGAGACTGTCCTTACCAAGGGCTGTGAGAGATCCTGTTGTTGTACCCCTATCTCCCGCATCCCATCCCTGGCTATAAACATTTGGAGCAAAACTACATATGGCCCCAATTGAGAGAGAGAGACAGGGAGAGGACAGAAAGAGAGAGAGAGGAGAGAGAAAGGAAAGAAAAACTAGAGTTTCAGAAACAGAGCAAGCTGCAAGTGAATGGGAAACAAGATTTTGACTGATGTTGAAAACCAATGGGTGTGGCTTTGTTAAATGTATTTCCACAAACATCTGTAAGAAGATCACGAACAAAACAGTGAATGGCACAGGAATGGTTTAAGTGAAGTAAAGAGATGTTAAGTTCCATTCAAGCGAAGAGGAAATAATGCATTGCGAAAAAATTAATGAACATTTTAAAGAAGAATTACCGGCCATATTGCTCAGTAATTACCGGATGATTCAAGCTGGAAATATTTCTATTAAATTAAGCCATCCGAATAGATCTCAAATTTATTCTGAAAGATTCTATTCAGGCTTGATATTTAAGATGCACAGAGTTTGTGTCCTTGCAAAGCAGAAAACTGAATGCCAGGAAAATAGTGCTGATTTTTCAGTCGATTTTCCCACTTTGTGATTAAAAAATTTTACAATTTTTTTTTTCATGTAAAACATTTAAGAAGCCATGCAATCCAACGGAGAGGCAGTTCTGTGAGCACGAGTCAAGGTTCATACCCTTCGTAGCAAAATAAATTCAATCATTTTTCAAGGACTTTTTAAAACCAAATTAGCATTTGCGTGTGTTGTTGATCAGCAGGTAGGTACCTTAGCAGTTAAAACCATTAAAACTTAGCTGGGACGGACACACCTTCAACGACCTGCCCATAACTCCCTGCTGGTTTATTTTATTAACTTAGAATTGCCCCATTGTTTTGGCATTTTTCAAAATCATTTTATTCTGTCGAATATTTTGAAAGGGCACTTATTTTCATATTCACCCTCCGGCAAGAATGCGTCTCTAACCCCAGTCAACAGAAGCCAATCACAATTTGCGAACACATCATTCCACTTATTTTTTACTCCATAGTGATGGCATAGCCAAGGTACCGGCTGCCCGCAAGCTCCCCTGCATTGAATGCAAGTTCTAAGCTATTTGATCCGCTTGATGTTTTTTGTTGTTGTTTTTTCGGAACTACACAGAAATCTTTTATACAACTTTTAGCGCAAACAATTATTTTACAAATGCTCTTACATATTATTACTTAAAAAACAAAAACAAATTCAAGTACTATGCATACCGGACAAAAAATTAGTCACCCCTGTCAGAATATACCTAATAACGGGCGATAGCGCCTCTTGCCTTGATAACAGCATGAATCCGATGTGGTAGAGACGCCGCCATGAGGTCGGGGATGTATTGAGCATCGATTTGCAGCCACTCCTGCGTCAATTGTTCCCGAAGTTCTGCCAGAGTGCGTGGGTGTCTATTCCGGCATTTTACCTTCTGTTCCAAATGATCCCAGATTTTCAATAGGATTTAAATCTGGGGATTTGGCAGGTCAGTCGAGGTGAGACGGTTTTGCCGATTGTTCTTCGTGCCACTCAGATACAGTTTTAGACCTGTGGGCACGGCAATTGTCATTTTGGAAGACACGAGTGGCAATGTGATGCTACTCCTGGAGATGTAAAGCAAAGGGCAACACTTTCGACACAATCAGGATAAAAGGTTTCATAGGGCCTGTGATGCACTCGTCGCCTTCCATCATTGGAGTACAAACAAAAACTAGACTCATCAGACCAAATTACTCATTTCCACTCCTCTACAGTAAAGTTTTGGTGCCTCCAGGCCAGGGCAAGATTTCATCTTCTTTGCTCACTAGCAAATTTTGCTAGTGACCAAATAGTTTGCTAGCAAAACATTTGCATGACTAGCAAGTAAAACTAAATCACATCGTAACTGATTTTCTAATAAAGTTACACAGAAATTTAAATATGTGTACAAATATTTTGACTTACCTTTTTGAATAATGAATAGAATCTTAGATAAGTTTAGTGACTATCTTTATTATTAATTTCTAACAAATTCTCATACCACATGAATATATTTCACTGACATTCTAATTCAGATTTCTTCCCATATGGTTTACGCTCAGGGTGTCTGACTTTGTCATCATACCACTTTATAATTGCTGACCGTGGATTAAAAATCTCTTCTTGTGGCCCTTCTACAGTATTTAAATTGTCATCAGAGCATTTAAAGTTTCAACAGACAAATTGTTCTTCCAATCCCCTTGTATTATTTTTAAAAAACTGGATCCCACCTCACAACATGCAGTACTAAGTGGAAGTATCGCACAAATTTCTGCTAAACTTCTACACACTTCATATCTGCCAACTACCACACAATGCCGTAGTTTCTACGGAATTAGTTGTCTGACTACGGAACTCACTATCAAAACTACGGATTCTACAAATTTTTCTTTTGCTATTATTTTTATGATATACACGAGATTCTTACAGGGATTCACGGAATACCGCTTTATTTATTTATTTTTTGTCATCAGTTAGATCATTCTAACTGATGACAAAAAAAAAAAGAAGGGGGGGGGGTCGTTTTCTATCTGGAGACGAAATTTCGTGCTTCAAAACTTTCGAACACAGTAGTGAAACGGAGTAAGAAAATTTTGCCGTAATCGCAAATTTTTCTCCCAATGTTGTCTTTGTGTCCGCTTTTCTTGTTAAATATCATTTTATTGCATAAATGTTTGCATTTTAGCTTGAAACTGTGGAGAACAATTGGAAAAAACGGAAGTTGGCTGCAGCAAAATTTTTCTGTAATCTTCAGGCATGAGATTCTTCCGCGAATTCAAGGAATTCCGGCTTTTTTCGTTATTATTGGAATTCCGTCTTTACGAAACTAGAAAACGAAAGGTCGACCGAATTCGGATTTTTTCCGTAATCATAATTTTTTTTTTTTTTCTCACGATGTTGCCTCTGTCAAGTATTATTGCTCATTAACATTTTACTGCATAAATATTTGTATTTCAGCTTGAAAATACAAGAAAAATTTCCAAAACCAGAAGTCAGACGAAGCAAAAGTTTCTTCCGTAATCGTTTACCCCTCCACGAACACGTTTCGTAAAAAAGCGTCTATCTATGCCACGCAATAAAGGCGATCGCTTGGCTTAGGTAGGGTACGCAGGAGTTGAGGACAAATTTCGTGGGGCAAAAGAAGGGAGGGTGGCAGAGCAGGTGGTCATAAAACCGATCCATCCCAGAGCTCTGGGTTGCCACAGCAACCATTGCCGACGTCACGTTCAGTTTCTGTAATAGACCAATGAGGGCACGATGGAGAGGAGTTTCAATGCGCTTCTACGACAGTTTGGGAGGGATGAAAGGTATGGGGAGGATGGGTATTAAATGTCGAAAGGAAATGAAATTGGCGAAAGAGAATCGCTGATCATCGCTGTTTTAACAAGTGATAATAGAAACTGTTACGTAAACTTCATGGATTAATAATGATTTTTGGTTACTTTAAATAAAGAAATTACCTTACTAGCAATATTTGCTACTGCGATTTTTTTCACTAGCAAATTTGATTTTTCACTAGCTATTTGCTAGTTGCTAATCGGTGAAATCGCGCCCTGCTCCAGGCCCATTTGATAACATGCAACTTTGTGACCTGCTGCTTTTTAGAGGCCTCTTCTGTGGTACTCTGCTCTAGATGTGCATCGCATGAAGTTCTCGGCGCAACGTTCCTTCGGAAATTGGTTGGAGTGGACTTTAATTGATTATTTATAGCGGTTGTTGCCTGGTTTGAAACCGACTTGCAGTTACTAGGCATGAAATATGGCGGCGGTCCCTGTTGGTGAGAATTGTTTTCCGGTCACAGTTACGTCGCTGATTTACACTTGACTGCGAACTACACTGCTGTTTGTAGATCTGCTGGATAGTACGCTTCGACACACCAACAAATTGGGCGACTTTATTCACTTTGTATCCGTGGGCTTGGCTAAACACGATGGCTCCTTTTTGCCACTCGGTAACGTCTGTCTTACGACCCACATTGCAGACTAAATTCAACACGCACGTTGCTCTTCACCACTACACGAGACAGAAATGATCCTTTAGACTACATCAGGCTTATTTATCTTCCACCAATGCTATCATGGCACCCTCTGGGCAACCAGTAACTTCTTACTGTCATTTATGACTAATTTTTTGTCCAGTGTGCTGTGCTTTTTTATGGAGTTTAAACCTTTCCAAGTACTTTCAACTTGAAAATGAACTTTTTTTTTTCAAGGATTTTTTAAGATTTTCAAAGAGCACACAAACCATGTGTGTTTGTAGTGAAAGAGACCCATCCACAAAATCTCTCTAGCCATCTTTTTTCAGACCGGAGCAAGCCCTCACCCTTAAGTTCAGCTTAAGGATTTGCCCTTGTCTAATATTCTATTTAGGCGAAAATCAGATTTTAACGAAACTTAGTACAAATTTTTTTTTCAAATCTGTTTAATCTAAATAGAATTTTTACATGTCATTAAGTAAAAGAATGCAGGGAAAGTGATTACACCTTTTAAGTTTAATGTAATGCACAATATCATTAAAACCAAAGACCCAAGGTTAAAATTTATTATGATAAAAATTAAAACCCAATGACATGAGATCTTTCAGACCTTTAGAAAAGGTCCATCATCAGATGTAAAAAAAAAAAAAAACAATGCATGGAACACAAGCTGTTAGTATAAGTACATGAAACAAACCTTACATGATGTAAGTCTTGATGTAATCAGGTAATGTCCTATAAGCAGGCTTGGTGAGATAGTTCATGCTAGACTACGTGTCTACTTATTGGATATTACCTGATTACATCAAGACTTACATCATGTAAGGTTTGTTTCATGTACTTACAACAGCTCGTGTTTCATGCATTGGTTTTTCACATCTGATGATGGACCTTTTCTAAAGGTCTGAAAGATCTCATGTCATTGGGTTTAATTTTTATCATAATAAATTTTAACCTTGAGTCTTAGGTTTTAATGATATTGTGCATTAACGGCATTTTTTTCTTACCTTTATGATTAAATCGCACAAAGTTAAATTAATACTTACTTGCAACTGTAATATTTTCTTCTCTAAAAAAAATCAAGAGAAAGAAAAAGGCATATAATATTATTATGTTACTGGCATTTCAAAGAAATGTTAAGTAGATGGTAGTTGAGAGCACGCTAAGTTATGTATAAAAGTTTTTAAGGCAAATATATTTCAGCCATTACTATGGCCTTCATCAGTCCAACTATGATTTGTTTCGTTGCCAGATTGGAAAGGAAAGTTTTGTAAAGGTAACTCCAGGTTATTAAGTCGAAAACAAATGTAGTCTCCTGCAAGATACACTTTAATGAAAAAAACTATGTACAATTAAAATAAATTTGTTTAAGAACTTTCAATGATTTGGACTTTCCCGATTATTGCACATGCGCATTAACTGCTATGTATCTTGTAAAGTATATAGTCTACTCACTTCTGTGCTCACTGCTGCACTGTTTCTGAGGATGACGTCGTTGCCGTGTTGAAAGTTCTTAATCATATTTATTTTCATTGTACATAGTTTTTTTAATTAAAGTGTATCGTGCAGGAGACTGCATTTGTTTTCGACTTAATAGCTTTTGGTGCAAGAGTTAATTTTTTCATAACTCCAGGTGACGTGATGTAATGAGAAATTTCCAGATGTATGGAACATAAATGGGGAGCTCAGAGTTGCAATTTATGGAAAATAAAATTTCTAAACTTTCTCTAAACCTCTGAGCAAAACAATTTTGGAAGGAAGCCAACTTTTCCATCACTCCACTTTGGTCCCATACAAAAAAGTTGGCTTCCTTCCAAAATCGTTTGTTCAGAGGTTTGGAGAAAGTTTAGAAATTTTATTTTCCAAAAAATGCAACTCTGAGCTACCCATTTACATTCCATACATCTGGAAATCTCTCATTACATCACGTCACCTGGAGTTACCATTACAGAACTTACCTTTCCAATCTGGCAACGGCCGCCCCGGTGGCGCAGTGGTCTAAGGCGTTGGCCTCTGATCATTCGTCGGAAGGGGTCCGGGTTCGAATCCCGGTGAGGCATGGATGTTGTGTATGTCTTACGGCACTGGCTCTCTCCCTTCCCTGGAACCAGTGACTCTAAATTAGGGACGGGCGACTGCTTATAGCCCATTGAGTTGCTCACGGTGGTCGTTAAACCTCAAAAAAAAAAAAAAAAAAAAAAAAAAAAAAAATCTGGCAACGAAACATATCGTAGTCGCACTGATGAAGGCCATAGTAATGGCTGAAATATATTTGCCTTAAAAACTTTTACACGTAACTTAGCATGCTCTCAACTACCATCTACTTAACTTGTTTGTTAGTTAAGTGCATTGCCTACTACTCTTTTATGGTCAAAGAAATGTATTAATGTAATGAAAAAAAATGAATATGTGTTCACTATAATATTCCACATATTAATTAAAAAACTGCATTAATGCTCTGTTACTATTTGTAACTAATCACTTACCAGATAAATTAAAATTCTACATGTTTCTTCTTCCAACAACTCACATCAGCAGAAGTAGAAATTGTGGTTGATAATTAACCACAGTACATCAGAATAATCTGTCTGATAATAGTTGCCACAAATTCATGTCAAAATATCTGTCAAGGAGAAGAAAATCAAGCTGCTTCAGCATCCTTACGAAAAAAGTATTTTATAGCGTTTCCAATGCACTCATAAATAAACACCACAGCATAACACACAATTCTGTTGTTTGGTTCCTTTAATGCTTACATATGTTAAACTCACATTATAAGGCAAGCAATTGTAACTCACTGTCCTTTTCTAGCAAGCTTTCAAAATGGGAGGTCCCAATTTGAATATCTTATGCTGCAACCGATAGTGCTTGGCCACCTGAACTTCATTTCAATAACCATTTATTCACACATAATACAGAAAGAAAAGATTGAAGTTTGCCAATGAGTTAATTTCTTTTCTGTGTTAGTAAGCAATGCATCTTTGTGCTTATATGCAGTGCTCTTTGAAATTGTTTCAAAAATTCAGCTATACCTGCATATAAATAATAACTGTTTGCATCCAAGTGAGAAATCACAATACTTGTCAATGTTGCTGAAATGGTGTAGCACTAATGTACCTGTGCCAGTGGTTCACCCACAGGGAGGGCCGATGCCCCCCTTCCCCGACTGACAGAGCGGAAAATTATTACACCGAAGTTTGAAACAAAAATCATGATACGTGATCTACATATACTTCTTCATTATGTACCGTATAGTTATAACAAACAATAATTATAAGGGAATAGTTCTGCCAAATAAATTTAGAAAAGTCTAACGGAAAAAAAAATTCATCTACTGCTTCTTCTAATCATTTAACTTTCTTGTACTGTAACATTACTAGTAACTCGATAAGAATGAACGTACAAAAGTCAACCTCCTTCTTATTTGTTATGGTACCTGACTATTTTTCCCACTAAATTTAGGGGGGCAGTCACCCCCACCTTGGGGAAATTCCTGGGTGCGCTACTGACCTGTGCCACACTTCAAAACAGCATTAAGAGCATGACATTTAACATTATCATTTGAAGACAATGGTTATCGCCTAATGGTGACCAGTGCCAGGTCCTATCTCTCCTTTTTTATTTTTTATTGGAGGTTTAACGACCTCCGTGAGCAACTCAATGGGCTACACGCAGTTGCCCGCCCCTTATTTAGGGCCACTGGTTCCAGGTAAGGGAGAGAGCCAGTGCCGTAAGACAAACACAACATCCATGTCTCACTGGGATTCGAAACCAGACCCCTTTCAGACGAATGATCAGAAGTCATCGCCTTAGACCACTTTGCCGCAGAGGTCCTTTTGCTTCATGGTTTAAGTTAAAAGTAGAGAGTTTAAAAATCACTATCAAGGAAACAAAGTTTGGTACTGTAATTCATGAAGTTCACCCCAAGTACTAATGTGCATATTTGAAATGTTTCTTTAGTAAAGTTAATATGTTTCTTCACTTTTTTGTTTTCTTGATTTTCCTTCCAAAAATGTAAAACAAGCACCTATTCTACTGACAGACTTGAATATAATAAAGTATTACAGATTTTTTTACAAAGCTGTTCTGTTAAAGTGAAACAGCACACAGCACTTATATTTATAATTTTACACTGAGTAACCACTTTATTATGACCACCCCCTCAGTACTTCGTTGGGCCACCTTTCGCCTTTAATAATGCATCGATTCTTCGTGGCATGGACTCCACGAGATGTTGATAGGTGGTTTGTGGAATCTGAGACCATGCTTGATGAAAAGCACTTTCCAGGAGTGTGAGATTGCAGGGTTGTGGATCCAGCTATATGATGGCTCGTTCAACTTCATCCCACAAATTCTTAATGGGGTTGAGATCTGGGGATTGTGAGGGCCACCTAAGCAAAGTAGACTCGCCGGCATGATCCTGAAACCAATCCTGTACAATACGAGCACTATGGCAGAACGCATTATCTTGTTCAAAGTAGCCATCGCCATTGGGATAAACCATCCACATGACAGAATGCACTTGGTCCGCAACGATGTTTAGATATGATGTGCCAGTCAGACGTTGATCAACACGAATTAAAGGGCCCAAAGCATGCCAGGAAAACATTCCCCAAACCATAACATTGCCTCCACCAGCTTCAAGGGTTGTAGCAATGCATTTGGGGTTCATGCTTTCGTGCTGTTTCCGCCAAATTCTCACTCGGCCATCGGCAGGGTGCAACTGAAAACGTGATTCATCGGACCACATAATTTGTTTTCAATTATCGACTGTCCAATCCTTGTGCTCCTGTGCGAACTGGAGACGTTTTCTCTTGTTAACTGCCGACAGCAAAGGTGTTTGAACAGGCCTTCGGCTGCCATATCCCATCCGATGCAGTGTATGGCAAACAGTGCGTGCAGAGATCATTTGAGGGTATCCTTGATTAAGATGGTCTGTAATTTGCTGCACTGTTGCCCTTCTGTTGTCTGTTACCAGTCTGGACACTCTCCGTTCCGCCCGAGCAGACACTAGTCGATGACGACCACACGTTGCACGTAGAGACCCAGTTTTTTTGGCTGACAGTCCAGTCTTTAACAACAGCTGCTCTGGGATATTTCACGAATGCGGCGGTTTTGGTGATACTTGCTCCATGGCTCTGAGCTCCTACAATCATTCCACGTTGAAAGTCCATCAAATCGCATTTTTTATCTATCTCGTCACCCAAAAATCCCTTCTACTACTGTCGCAAGCACTAAGCTTTACCTTTTTATACTAGCCTCGCCCTCTGGCGGCAACAGCATACAGCCATAGCTCATTTGCTTAAAACTGTCAGGTGGTCATAATAAAGTGGCCACTCAGTGTATATTAGAAATTATATATTACATGGGGGAAAAATTCAAATCTTTCATACAATATTGTTTTAAACAGAATGTTTTGGCAACAATGTCATAATTTATTCAAAGTCTTGTGAGAACATTCATTTATCCTAAAATTACTTATACTTTTGAAAATAAAATAAATATATTTCCACTTAGAAAGCACTTTAAAAAAAAATCAATACTTAGTATACATCTATGTTTCAGTAGCCTTCAGCAAATGATGATCAATATCAGATGACGCACATACAGTTCCATATTTTCAGTACCATTCTGAAGCCGAGTCATCACCAGAAACAAATATCTTGCATTAATTTATCATAGATATCAGGCATTTGAAAGTGAACACACATAAAGTGTAAACAATAAGGTAAATCACATCTCTTCCTGCAGAGGTATAACTCTATGCACCAGATATGTTGCTCTACTTTCCACAGTCTTTCAGTCAGACCAGCAACCTGGCTGTTTTGCTTTTTTGTTTTGTAGCCCAACAATTCAAGTCACAAATATTATGAAGTTTTCTAACTCATTTTATTAATCCTATATTTCCATTTCCTCTTTCAGTGCTGTCATTTAGTTTCAGTAATTTGCAATATTAATGCAGGATTTTAACTAGCACTTTCCTGGAGACAAGTACAACTGAAATTGAGGTTCAAATACAAGTTATTTTAGTTCAGCTTAAAAAAAAAAATTCACTAGCATGAGAAATAAAGATTTTCAAAACTAGTAGAGCTATTCTGGAGGGAGATTAGAATCAGAGTGAGAGCTCAGTCATATGTGTTACACTTCCTCAACAAGCAAAGACATAAAAGAATTATGCAACACCAGCATTGTTACTTTTTAGTATTATTTTCATATGAAAAATTGCATAAAAATCAGAAATTCATTTTAGGGTTGCACACTGATATTCTTATAATTTGTTTTTTGCTATTTTTCTACAACAATTACACTGGATAACTTGAACGATCCTTAAAATTCCAATGATCTATTTTGTCCCCCCTCCCCCCAGGGCCTTTATCTGGGATAGCACAAAAAGAAGGGTAAGGAATTCAAGGAGTAAAGGACATAACTGAGTAGAAATAATTGATTCATTTGATTACAGAAATCTCTGGAAACATTCCACATCAAATTTATTTGAATAACCCCACTCCCCTAAAAACTCTTGATTACTCCTATGCCGTATTGTACGAATGAGTGCATTCAAAAGGCGAGAAAATATCAACCAATCAGTATTCAAATTCTCTTGTACAAAATTGCTTGTCTCATCACAGGAGGTTCTGTAATGGAATGATCAAAGCTCCCTCCGTGGGTGCACCAATTGGTGCACCCACGGAGGGAGCTTTCGGGCTTACGCCCTCCAATGAGATCAAGAGCGATATACGTCACAAATTAAACATTCAAAAATATTATTATACATGTTCCAAAAATTACATAGTGTCTTCTATTGCATGGTGTTTTCTTCCCTAAGATACAAAGAGATTAAGAGCAATGTACGTCACAAATTAGTCATTTGGGTAAATGTATACTTTAGCGTCCTAAATTATTTTGTCGAAAAAATTTAACTGTGTGAGAAAAGTGCAACGTACAATTTTTTAAGCATGCGAAATAATAGGGAAAGGTGAAAAAATATAGTATTTTTAGATAAAAGGAAAGATTTTTTTCCAAAGTATTCACCTGGGAGTGCGATGGTTTAGAAGAGTATGTGCAGTAGGCCTAGGACGACGAAGCGGTGAGAGCGTCAAGGTAGAGTGCGGTGAATGGAAGCTCCGTTCGGGTAAGTAACGGACAGAAGAATACAGGAGGAAGCGGTTGAGCAGTACGTAGTCATCGAAGCATGTTGTAGGAATACACGGAAAGAAAGAGGTCGGTACACAGCACTGTCAGTTGTTTTTTTAAGGGTAATTTTGAGAAAGCGTAAGTACAAAATCGTCAGTCTCCACACTTCATTTAGTATTTCGTTAGGGCTTAAAATTTCATTATCCGCCACAATACAAGAAGCTGTAGGCCTCCCTACCATAGTACAATATGTGAATTGAAGGAAATAGTTTATTTTGAAAAACATCCGTTTCATGAGCAAAAATGTGAGCTACAATGTACAGAATAACAGCAGAACTACAAATGATGTGCTTGAAGGAATCACCTACCTCTGCGCATCTTCCAAAACTTAACAAAAACTTTGGGTTCAACTGGAACCAAAAGTTCTTCCTCGAAACTTCTGTCGTACATAAATTCATTAACATTCCTTAATTACTTTCTATTCGGAGACATTGTGAAACTAATAATAATGACATTCCGCACATATCTTTCTCAAAAATTAATAAAACAGGTTCGAACTACTTCTACTTGCGCAGGATTACGCGACGCATCACACTCTTCCGAAAAATTAACCCCACTCCTGTTGTATTCTTACGCGCATTCACTACCAACTCTTACTCTGTTCCGACTCACAGAACCTTCACGTGGTAGTAATTAGCATCACTTCATCTTCCCGCACCAACTGCTGCAAACCATCGTACTCGCTGGTTAATACTTCGGAAAAAAATCTTTTCTTTTATCTACAAATACTATATTTTGGCACCTTTCTCCATTATTTTGAATGCTTTAAAAAATTATATGTTGCACTTTTCTCACACAGTTAAATTTTTCCAACGAAATAATTTAGGATGCTAAAGTACGCATTGTCATTTGCCTTTTAAATGCTATAAAGTGTGACATGCAGCCAAGGGAACAATGCTGCGCAATGGCAAGCACTGATATGTGTCCAGCAGTCATTCCATGCACAATAGCACGCAGTCGTCATCATCATCAGATGACTACATGAGGTGCTTTTAAAGGCATGTTTTTTTTTTTGGGGGGGGTCATCCTTATTAGGGTGAAACAACCAAGCTTGGTAGACCTCGTAGCTTTCGACATGTAAAAACCTAAGTTATGGCAATTGGAAAGGAGCACTTTTGGAGAAACTATTTCTGATAGTGCTACCCCCACCCCCTCAGAATGATAGGTCATACTACACCTATGAGACTGCCGCAGCATTTATTGACAGCGTCACACTTGGAGGTCAGTTTTATGGTCAAAATCTTTAAAATGCAGTATAAAGATGATTTTTTTAAAACTGCTTGCTATTACTGTGGTAAATATTTCTAATGATAAAAAAATGTGACCTGAAACTTCATTTGCCCCAGGTATTACAAAGAGGAGTTTTCCTTATTATTCGATGCATCATCATGCACAGAGTTGTATAAAAATAAAATGTATCTGCGTACACAACCATTGAAACCGAAAACTTGCTGCAAATCCACGAAGCACGATAATAAAGGAAAATTAATAAAATAAATAAATTACAGATTCTAATGAGGACAAAATAAATACATTGCAATTGAATATGAAGCAATGTGTGTGAAATGGACCTTTATGGCAAAATATTAAAATATTGGACTATGAACTCATAAAAACAAGAGATATAAAAGAAAGTTTTTATATCCAGAAAAGTTCCATTAATGAACCTTCAGAAATTATAAATAGAATTTTCAACAACTTAATTCAGAAATTATAAAATAAACATTAATAGATTTTAATTTAATAACTGGAAACTGGAATTGGAACCTGGCAATAAAATATAAATTCTTTCTGCATAAATGAAACTTTTGATGCAGTTCCTATACACTGAGAACAGGCCATGATAAAATCTAGAGGCCACAAATATCAGTAAAAACAAAAGAACTCAGAAGATGTGAAAAACAACTGAATGCTCTTCAGTTAAAAGTATAATTATGAATTTTAATCTGAGTTATGTCTTGAATAAGTGTTTTAATTGCTGTAAACAGCATTTTCATTTATTTATTTATTTTAACGTACAAGCAAAAACTAGCCACAAAATTTGGAAACTATCCACGTACAGCGTATGTCTACATTCTGCTGCTCTGATCATGCATTGCAATTACATGTGGGTTTCTTTAAGCATATATTACAGTTATTCATTCCCATGAAGCAGCATGTGTTTTGTAAGATTACATTTCTGAATAAATTGGTTGGAGCACACATGACACTGGAACGGCTTCTGACCCGTGTGATGGTGCATATGCATTGAAAGATTACTTTTACGAGCAAACTTTTTGGAGCATACTTCACACTGATAAGGCTTTTCACCTGAATGAAGAAGCATGTGCCTTGAAAGAGCACTTTTTTGAGAAAATTGCTTAGAGCACACATCACATTTGTGAGGCCTTACACCTGCATGAACAAGCATATGCGTTGAAAGAGAAAATTTCTCTGCATATGTTTTGAAGCACACATCACACTGGTGAGGTTTTACACCTGTGTGAACAAGCATATGCCTTGAAAGTTGACTCTTCCGAGCAAATTGTTTAGAGCACACATCGCATTGGTGAGACTTTTCACCTGAATGAAGGAGCATATGCCTTGAAAGTACGCTTTTCCGAGCAAATAATTTGGAGCACACATCACATTGGTGATGCTTTTCACCTGTGTGAAGGTGCATATGCCTTGTAAGAGCACTTTTATCAGCAAATTGTCTAGAGCACATGTCACACTGGTGAGGCTTTATACCTGTGTGAACAAGCATATGCTGTGAAAGATGAGCTTTCTGAGAAAATTGTCTGCTGCATACATCACACTGATAAAGCTTTTCACCTGTGTGATGGAGCATATGCCTTGCAAGATCACTTTTTCGAACAAACTGTTTGGAGCATAAAGCACATTGGTGAGGCTTTTCACCTGTATGAAGGAGCACATGCCTTAAAAGATCACTTTTTCGAACAAATTGTTTGGAGCATACATCACATTGGTAAGCCTTTTTATTTGCGTGCTGTGTATGCTTTGAAACACCCTCTTTCTTAGTTAATCTTTCTGTGGATAAATCACAGTTTCGATATTTTTCATCTGTGCGAAGGTTTGTATGCTCTGATAGGTCAGTATTCTCAGTGAACTTCTTAGAACTTGCATCACAATAGAAAGATTTTTCACTTTTATGAAGTTGCACATGTCTAGTAAAGCTGGATTTTTCTGTGAACTTCTGAAAGCATATTTCACATACCCAAATATCTTCAAATGAATCTGGAACAATGTATGTTGAAGTATTGATATCTTCAACTGAATCTGAAACAGTAGATGTTGAAGTATTAACATTTTCAATTGAATCTGGAACAATAGATGTTGAAGTATCAATATCTTCAATTGAATCTGGAACAATATATGTTGAAGTATTAGCAACTTTGTTCACTTCATTTATAACCAACTCTTGTGTGACTTCTGAGGAGTGTGTCCCCACTGACTCCATGCTGATAAACTTACAATAATCACTTATTCAGTAGACAACTATCTAATAAATTTACTTTATGATTTTTTTCACATCAATCATGAACTATGAACAAATCATACTCCTTTCGTCAAAATCGCGTGTACACACGTACCAAAAAAGAAACACTGGTGTCCTGTGGGGCATGTATCAGAGCATTAGAAATACTTGAAATCATCAGACAAGTTCAAGAATGTAGCAGGAACAATAAAGTGGCACCACACAAATTTTGAATGCATATATTCTGAAATAACAGAGCAAATTTTAAAAGGAATTTAGAAAAAAGAAATGTTCCCCCAAATGTCTTATATTGTCAGCTATGCACTGACATGGCTGATATTTTGTCATCAAAGCAAATATAGAAGAATAGTTTTGATCTCATTGCATTTGCAAAAAACAGAACGTCCCTGCAAACAGCTGCTGTCCCACATTATTGTTATGTTTAAATCATCTCACCAGCTTTCCCAAGAAATGCTTAAAAAACAAATTTACAGAAAAAACAAATTTACAGGGCAGCTTCAATATTCTCCATTTTTCGAAATAACATGTGTGTTTGCCGATTCTGAAGGATAACCTTAGTCACACTTAGCCCTCTCGAAATCAAAGGCTATTTTCATAACTTTATAGTTATAAAAACAAAATTTTCTTAGCGAACTGGCAATAAGAATCTTTAATTCCTACATGTGGCGTATCACAAACAATTTATATAAATTCATGTACATATTTTTTACACGGAAAACTAGTTTTCCATTCCATTGCAGTGGAACAAAGTACGTCGACGTATTTATTATAAAATGCTACGTCACTTGCAGCGAGTGAAGGATGCTTAGCATGATACTTCTTCTTGTTCCACTCCTAAAATTCCCTATTTAATATCCAAAGAAATCAGGGGAAATATCAAAGTTACTAACTGAAATATTAAGTCACACAAAACCGCAATTCCACTGCTGCCAGTAATTTGCACGGAGAATAAGTTAAATTCTCTAAGCAATTAAGCTAGATGTAGAAAAAAAGGATTAGAACAGGAATCGTATGTAAACGAATACTGTTTAATACTCTGTTTTTATCGGTATCAGAATTCTATTAATTGACTCCAATTCGGCACGTAAAGCTTGTGATTGTTTTAATGAAAATCCACTCCTAACTGCACAATATTATAAGTTTATCTGCCTTCATTTGAAATATCGGCGGTGCAGAGGTCTAAGCGCTGGCTTATAACCATTCGTCCGTGAAAGGTTCGGGTTCGAATTCCGTGAGGTAAGGATGTTGAGTTTGTCTTACGGCACTGGTACTCTCCCTTCCCTGGAACCAGTAGCCCTAAATTAGGGATGGGCGACTGCTTATCATCCATTGAGTTGCTCACGGTGGTCGTTAAACATTCAATAAAAAAAAAAAAAAAATGTGCTTCCCCTGCTTGAAAAAATGGGCCAAGGGAATCGCTAACCCATTTCAAAGATGGCCGAAGCCCCCTAATTGTATCTGAAATTCCCACAACTTACAATAATCTCCAAGTAATTTTTAAGTTAAAAAAAATTATTCTAATTCTTTGGTAAGTTCGGAATATTATTATTGTAATTTATTTTAAATAAATGATCACTCATGAAAAAATAAAGAAAGGAAGAAGAAAAAAAGTCAATGACGGATTCACATTTCATGATAAAGAAGGCCCATAAGGAACCTTTCTTGCTTAGTTATTACCCCGAGTATCTTGGGGTGCAATGGGTTTCTTTTTTTAGCCATAGGTTTTTTTTCAAGGTGTTGCGAATGATGCCATTTTGTGTTTTGCACTCAACTCAAGTGAACTGGATCGGGAGAGGGCCACAGAATGCTTTGCGCATTGTTAATCGTTGTTATTATAATTATTATAATTATTTTTTATTGAAGTTTTTTTTTTTTTTTGGTTGGAGGTTTAGCGACCACCGTGAGTAACTTAATGGGCTATAAGCAGTCGCCCGTCACTAATTTAGGGCCATTGGTTCCAGGGAAGGGTGAGAGCCAATGCCGTAAGACAAACACAGCATCCATGCCTCACCGGTATTCGAACCCTGACGCATCTCGGACGAATGGTCAGCAATTAGCGCTCAGACCACAGCGTCACCGGGGCCGGCATCGCGGAGTTACATTGATTGTACGTGAAATTAAATCTTTTAAGTGAGTCCATAATTGGAAATGAATCAATGTTAATTGTAAATTAATTAAGTCTTTGTAAGCGAGTCCATAATTGGAAATGAATCAATGTTAATTGTAAATTAATTAAGTCTTTGTAAGCGAGTCCATAATTGGAAATCAATCAATGTCAATTGTAAATTAATTAAGTCTTTTTAAGCGAGTCCATCATTGGAAATGAATCAATGGAAAAAAGCTTACGACCCAATTAACGACTGGTATAATGTTAAAACATTTCGTGCGTGAGTGTATCCAAAGAGGTTAATCTGTCTACACACTATAATTAAAATTAAATTAAAAGGCCAGCCACTATACTATGCCAGAGACATTATTCCAGTCGCTAATTTGTATGTACGTTTTTTACCATTGATTCATTTCCAATTATGGACTCGACTTACCAGAGGTTGAGGCGCAAGTTCTGTATGGAGAAAACTCATTCGTGGTTTTTACTAAATTGTCGCAGTTTGGAAGTCATTCCTAAGTATCTACGTTTGGGCCCTGTCCAATATCAAGGCGTGGTGCAAACATTCTACGTACGACAGAAATCAGGCGTTTAGCTGCTGAAATTAGACGTAAAAGATGTTTCTTAGATTTATTACAACGACAAGCTGACGTCACACACTTGAGGCTTACAAAATGTACCCACCCCATCCTCCCAGAAAGTTGAAGATTAACGCAATTGCGACTCTGTTGTACTTGAGCTATGGAAAACGCATATTCGAAAACTGCATATAATAGTAACCCAGGATATGGGTACGAGATACAAACGACGGAACGAGGATGTAGCAGACCCGTGACTTTCAGCATGGCAAAGAGCCTTGGTAACGTAAGTGAAGGACAACCAGTCCCTTTTGAAATGATGACGTCTTTCTTTGAAAGTTTAACTTCCAAGTACGAAAGGCGGTATTTGGAGAAAATTAAAGAGATTGAAGGAAAAGATCCTTATGTGCTGCATGCAAGTATCTTCGAAGGTCATGCAAAAGTTTTCCGGAAGTGAAAATAGTAAAAATGTTCCATTACTTCGTCTTTGGTAGAAGCATCTTGCCGCGGAACAGTTCGAGGCATGTAAGCCTCGAAGTATACAACAATTTATCATCGTGGATATTCTTTTACATGGTATTTTAGTGAGATTACTAATTAGTGAGCAATTAGTAACTCTCCAATAAAAAGTGCTTTCCTAAGCTCTGGGAAGCGATTACCAACACAGAAAAAATTTAGAGCAAAATCTGGTTTTTCACGCAAAATTGTGGTAATAAACAGCACAGCAACTTTACTGGGATTTCCGCCCTAATTTATTTATCCGTAAATAAATTTAGCAGCATAATCCCGGTCTGTAAACAAACTTAAACACCGAAAAATTTTTTATTTGGACAATAATTTTAGCCATTATTTGCATATTTCCGCAAAAGTATGCTTCAGCTCCAGATAAAAATCCAGGTGTACTAAAAATAAAATAAACTGTGGTTTGGGCGAAGAAATATCATATAGAACAAACCAGTAAAGTAAAATTCCCAACACCCACAGCCAAATAACATTAAAAGTAAAAAAAAAAAAACGTGGGTTGCGCAGGGTGTGCTTGAGCTCTTCTAAAAAAAATAAATGTAGAACAGCCAAAGAGATTTGATTCTGACTAAAAATAAGGTTGACTAACAAATTAACTTTCAGCTCTATAAAAAGTCCCCCCCCCCCCCCCGGATCAACCAGGAACATTCTGCGTTGAAATACCCAGGGCTATAGAAGATAAGGGCTGGTCTTTAGAGCCAGCTCACCTGAAGTACAGTGCCTAGAAGAATTAGTGTGTCGTGCTCGCAGAAAAACTTGCTGCCCGCAATCATGAAAGCGGTAGATGGCGCTGCCATCGAATGTCACGTCGCTTTGGAGGGAGGAAGGAAGGACGACGAAAACACATCTTTCTATGACACATAACCAGCTCGTCAGTATTATGTGTACTCCTGGAATGATATTTTATAAGCAGATAACTTAAGTATATACGAAATAATCGACACACCTCTTTCACCCCCCTCCTCAAAAAACGAACGGGGTGCTCAAGATTCATTAATAAGGGTTATCGTAGTTTAATTTAAGCTTTGCATTGTACTAACGTCAACATTAAAGTTAGATATTTCGGAAGTTTTAGACTCATACATGGGTTACATTATGCAAAAACACTGGCGACCAATATGCAGTTTACAATCACTGAAACATCAACTTACAGTATAAAGTAAAAAGTAAAAAAAAGAAAATGTTTTGCTCCTCAAAACCTTACCGAAAAAAAAGGGAGAAATATTTTCTCAATAAGACATCGGCTTTATAATTTGCATTCCAATAATCCAATTAGGTCTTGAAATTCAGTAACCTAAAAACTTTATAAATTATTTAATAATGTACTTCATTTTTCAGCAATGAGTGACTAAATTTCTTGGTAAGAACATGGGATCAAAATAAATATTGAAACTTAATGCTTTCCATTTAGTTGGCTTCGAAAAGAAGCCTTTTAATGAGTTCAAAATAGAATACAACAAATGCGATTATTATTTTTAAAATTGGTCTATTTTCTAATAATATACCAACTGTAACTCATTTATAAAAATTATTCCTAAAAAAACTTTGCCTGTGATACGATAAACAAAGACTGAATGTATATGATGACATTATTTTAAAGAAAAATAATTATAACATTTTTCTTTACTTTTCTTCACCTTATATAAGAATTGTGTGATTAAATTTGCTATTCAAATGGGTTTGCAGTGAAGAGACGAAAATTCTTTTGCACTTTAAGTAAAAAGTTTAATAAGGTAAAAATTGAGAAGTGGGTAAATGGAATAATTCTATGCAGTTCCTGTAAACTATTTTTACCCTTAAAAAAGGAAATTATTAATGTAGCATACACACAGGCGTAACATGGGGAAGGCACAGTAGGGCATGTCCCCCCCTCCCTTAAAAATTGGAAAAACTAATTAATCATTCGCCTTTTAAATGTCTTTTAAATTTGGGAAAATAGTAGGTATGGCGTCAGGCTTGAGTAATGGTTTGTCTTGGCATGTTAGAACTTCCTTACCTTGAAAGTGGAACGATAATGCATCTCCATGAATTTAGATTCAAAGTGCAAGGCACATACAACACAACTTTCATCAAGTTTCTTATCAGCTCTGGGAATTGCCTTATCCCATTTGCTCAACATATCAGGAAGTTTGGGGACAGCAAAAAGTGATATTTTATTTTTGCAAGATTTATAGCCAGTATTACATCCTGGCACAAAACAGCTGCTTTGCCTTTTCCGTTTTCTATGTTTTTTATTATTTGCTAATGCAGAATTTCCCAGTCCTTTCATAGCTGACATTATTTCCTTATGATCTTATAACTGTTGCAGTCGATTTCAGTACTGCACTTAAGTTTAACCACACAGTAGGTTTAACACGTGACCAGTGTTTCTTTCAGGACTTTTTGGCCGGGGGGGGGGGGCAAATAGAACCTTAGAGGGGGCAAGTTTTCCATTTGCTATATATATAATTTTAACTACTATATTTACATATATAGAAGTAATTACTATATATCTAGCACAGGGGCGCATTTAGAGGGGGACTTTGCTCCCCCCCCGAAAATGTTTCATTTTTTTTTTGTTTTTTGGTTAAAATGCGACTTACATTAAAAAAATGCCTTAATTTTATAAAAATGTATCAACTTAAAAAAATGTTTTAATTTTTCTTCAATTTTTTCCAGATGGTGGATTTCAAAAACTCCCCCTCCCCCTTCCCCCGAAGAAAAATTCTATATACATCCCTGATATAGTAATTACTTCTTCAAACATTTCAGGAATAACAAACTTTTTTCAACTAAAGGAGGGGTGGGGGGAAGGTCCGCAGGCTTAAAATTTTTATCAATTAAAATGCATTCAACGCACTCTTGATGATCCTGAATCACGATTTCCAGACAATTAGATATGATTAGTCTACTTATTATATTTTGAAGAATATCATGCGTTGTAAATACACTTTTTAATAAAATAAACTATAACTAGTACCATTTTAATAAATATTTTAAAAAAGTATAATTGGAGAAATATTTGTAGCATAAAAAGAAACGAAACTTCCTTTTTCATCATAGCCTGAATTTATTAAAATTTGGTTCGGTAACCTAAAATGTCTCCGGGGTGGTCGTTTCTGGGAGGGCTTCGCCCCCTGGATGTATGCCTGAAAGAAACACTGAGCGTGACAGCCAATACTTCATCAACTTCTACATCTGCACGAAAAAAAAGTTACTAATATCGGAAATAAATTTCGTTATAAACAATCTACAGTTGAATAAAACTAGCGCACTAACACCCGAATAAGCCTATTGCGTTTTAGTTGTCAACTGTTGAATTACCTAGTGTATTACTGTTATGATCGAGCTACAACGAATTAGCAAAGATACTGCCAAAAAGATTTCCCTCCACTAGCCTTTGTTTTGTGAAAATTTGAAGTTTCGTAAGGCAGCAAATCCTTGGTAAACAAACTTCCCACCATTGAATAGCATGAAGCCGATGAAGCATCCTAACGTAACTTCCGACGCCAGCGCCCTCTGTCATTTCATGACGATTGGTCACAAAACCGTGAGGGACATCTTAGGGAGCACGTCACACTAATTCTTCTAGGCACTGTACCTGAAGACACGAGTTGCAGATGATGACGTAATCATGATGCACCCGCGGTTTGGTAGTGGGGTTCTCAGTAGCCACTGCTCCACGAGAAATCCGAAATAATCAGTTTAAAAGTCAGGGAAAACCACATAACTGTAAAACATTAGAGTAAAGGAAATGACAATGAACTTAACTATCATCCCTGTAGTTAAAAAATAAACATTATTTAAACTTTAAACATATGTTTCTAACATTACAGTATTGGGCAGTTCATAGAAAATCTACCTCCAATACCATTACGATTCCAAGCTCCTCCACAGCCATCTGTCTGCTCAGAAGTTATCGGGATTATTATTTATGTTGAACCGTGACATTTCACATTCATCTAATAAAAAACTGCGTAACTTAGAGCTACAAAGGATTCGTAAAACAGCCTTGCAGTACGGGTATCTGGCTTCCACAGTGAATTCTATCTTACAAAAACTAACTAATCCAACACTCTACATTAACTCGAGAACGTCGAATAATCAAATATGTGGACTCCTTAGCGTTTATTCCGGGTGTAACTAATGTTTTGAACAATATCTGCAAACGATCTAATTTAGGTTTTGGAATCAAGGTAGTGAACCTGTTAACCCTAATCAGGATTTTTTTTTTTTTTTGGTGTAAGGTTTAACGACCATTGTGAGCAACTCAATGGGCTATAAGCAGTCGCCCGTTCCTAATTTAGGGTCATTGTTTCCAGGGAAGGGAGAGAACCAATGCCGTAAGACAAACACAAACATCCACGCCTCACCGGGATTGGAACCCGGATCATTCACGGACGGATAGTCATAAGTCAGCGCTTAGACCACTACGCCACCAGGGCGGCACATAAACATGGGGAATATTCTATATACCCATGAAAGCTATTGATTCAGAAACACCGAACATCAAGTCAACATTGGTTCTACGCTGCGTACCTTGAACAGTAGACTATTTGAACACAAATATAAATTTAGTACTACGGCTTTATCCAGCCTTTGCTTAAAAGGTACGAATTAACCTGATTGGTCCAAGGCAGATATCTTTGCCACTGCAACAAGATCCTAGATTCCATTTGCAGAAAAGCCTTCTCATTTATAAATTTTGATATTCGTGCTGTAATGACGATTCCCCTTCTACTATCTCTTTTCCCTGGAAATTGCTATTGGATGACTTCATGTAACAAGTCATGTTGGTTTTTCCCAGATATGAGACTTGCTAATAACAATTTGATCTAGAAAGTTCTTAAATATTGACCCACTTGAGTGTTTGACTTTCACCTGTATATAAAGTCTTGTAATCAATGATCCTGTTTGTGCATTCTACATCTGATGATGGAACTTCTTAAAGCCCACAGAGTTGTTCACGGTGGTCGTTAGGCCTCCAATAAAAAAATGGATACTAGGTCAGCTGTTTTAGCCCGTTCCCCCCAGGGTTGGGTTCAGCTTGTTGAAATTATATCGAAGTAGTGAGCAAAATAATATGATCCAAATTAAAAATCATGATTCAATCAAATTTTTAATATATGAAAATTTCCCCCAATTACAGACATTTACAAAAAAGTTCTTTAATGCTTTCGAAAGATTTAAGGATGGACTGGAGGCGAGTAAATGTTTTGCAGACTGCTCCTAAAAAGCGGAGGGAAGAACATTTTTTTCACAAAGCAGTTTCTTATAGTTTTTGCCGTGCTATGTGCAAAAAATACTGTAGAACTCTGTCAATTCTTCATGCATTTTGCATAATTCTGAGGCCCTTAAACAATGCGGGGCCCGGAGCTGCAGCCCCGTAGCCCCCCTCTTAAACGGACTCTGCAAGTCATGTTGATTGTTTCCTAGATATGAGACCTGCTAATAACAATTTGATCTAGAAAGTTCTCGGGTCGTACGAGAACATTCTTTCAAACATCCTTCCGTTCACTGCCAGTTTACCCACATTGGTAGATGGTGCTGCACGTTCAATTGATTTCCGTCGTTTCAGAACCGCTATCATTACGTTTGCCAGTCTAGGCTACTCCAATGTCTTTGAACTGTACACATAAGATTTCTCATAGCGGAAGATATCAGACGTAAAAGGGAGATAGAGGAAAATATGACTTTTGGCCCCGAGCGGAAAGGTTGCGCGCAGTGTTACATTCAGAGATTTTTTTCCGGGGGAGCAACTACAAATTTCGTGGGGGCTAAAACCCCTCATTTGCGATATAAGAGCATTATATGTATATATAACGGTTATATACATATAATCACAAATTTGGTATTTATATATATTAATACACATAAAAATTTTAAATAGAGTACAAAAATGTTTTTATGCTCTTACATCGCAAATGCAGATTCCAAGAAATCTACACATACAAGTGATTAAAATTGTAAAAATGTTATACCTTTGCTTTAATTCAGTAATGGACTACGGATTTCACTATGGGGTGGTGTAAAATATTGATGACGCTAGTAAAGGTAAGGGTGTGCTGGAGAAAATCCCCTCAAGATATTAGGAGTGGTAAAAATGTCCTCGCCTTACTGCAAGCATATTTCTGATTATTAAGGAATCATTACAGTGTTACCTAAAAACGTATGGGGAAGCTATTCCCCTGCCATTTGGTTTTAGCCCCTTTAGATTATTTAGATTAGCAAATAGAAGTAAAAAGCAAAAGTTGTTTCGATGCTATTTTGAGGTGCCTCGACTTTTTCTTCTGTCACAGAGTGTAAACCACCACCGCCACAAAAAAGTTATCTTATTATGGGAACAATTTCTAATAATTTGCTATTTTTGAAAATTAGGTAGCAAATATTTTGTTGCATTGGAAGCACTAACGTCACTTAAACTTCACTGAGGCTTAACCGTATACATGGAAAGTCGACATCCAGAACACTGAAATAAAACTGAATGCCAACTTCCAAAATATGATGATATATTGCAATGCAAACATCTCTACCGTGTAGAATTAGGTTTTTATTGCGGAAGTAGTCAGAGTCATCAGTGCTTGAAAAATTGCCCCTTTAGGGGATTGTTTAATATTTTGTTGAAGGATGATAGAAATTTCAGATTGAAGTCCACGTGGATGTTTTATTTTATTATTGTGATATTTTCCCTCATTTTCTTAATCTTTTAAAATTAATTTCTCTAAATATTCAGTTATAAAAGAACACAATTCGACTAAATATAAGGGTAGATCGGCCGAAAACCTACGGGGGAGGGGGAATTCATAGATTTTCGGGGGGGGGGGGCTAAGCACCCCTGAGAAGATGCCTGAATATATCACTGGTTGCGCGTTACTTAAAATGGGTGCAAAATACTCTTTATGATGAAGATTATCCTATCAGAAAAGGACTTTCAGAATCAATAAACTCATAACAAGGAGCTGAACGCCAATCACACTTAAAATAGTATAACCATACGAGTAATCCGAAGTTCTTGGCGTAGAATATAAATCAAAATTTCCAACCTTTCACACATCAACCAGATGGCTTTTTTAAGGAAGGTAGACAACCAACTGCAAACTGGATAATATATTACTTCAACAAGGGACTTTATTCATGTGACGTCAGAAGTGGATTACCACGGACCAACAGGGCTGCTGACTCAATGCTGTCAATATTTGATTACCTCTTACTGTTGGCCAGTTCTTACAATATTATTCCAACGAATTAATAGAGCTACAGGGCGAAGAAGAAATGAATTTCTTAGAAGAACAAATCGAGGTTGTTAAAATATACAAAGACAATTTTGTGTTCGATGTTTAGTTCGCATGCAGGTGAACATCGCCATTAGTCATCATGAAGTCTTTAAGGAAGCGTTTCTCATACACGGTACATTAAATTTTCATGTTCTAGTTGTCAGATATAGGCGAAACATCTGAGACATAAACTTGGGAATATTTTCTTTTTCTTTTTTTGCAAAACAGAACGTTTGGAAGTCCAGACAAATTTGTAATATGAAAACAAAGTAGGGATAAAAAAAACTAAAACCTTTGCATTATCGCACGTTAGGAAATCTGCATGAAAATTAAACGAATGCGTAACATTTTTTTTGATTGGAGGTTTAAACCATTATTTATTGGATTTGATTGAAGACATACAATGACATATATATTGAACATGTATTGTACTTGGTTAAGAGACACAGTACAAACATTTTTTTGTTTCAACGCCAGCAATGTACATAGGTGAACAAAGAAATCAGCAAATAAATCCCCGAAAGACAAACACAAACAACCATACCTTACCTGGGATTTGAACCCAGACCCCTCCGTTGGACGAATGATCAGATGCCATTGCTTAGGCCACTGCACCATCTGGCGGCTGCGTAACATTAAATAAAAGAAAAATTGCAGATAGGTTTGTTTCGTTCTTTAGGGAAAGAACGCAGAACTTAATTCGTAATTTACTGATCCAAATATGGCATCAGTTTTCTCCTTTTGGCTTTTTTTTATTTTTGATATTGAAATTTGAAGGAACATTTCGAGGTTTTAACTGCCTTTGATTCGTAGTGTCATTATATCCAAAATCTTTTTCGTTAAAGTGGGCAGAATATATTCGGGAATGCGCATTGAGATGGAAATCATCGCGTTTCATTTTACACAGCCCTTCCTTTAACAATTTCGGCCTTTTCAGAGGAAAATTATGGAAAGTTATTCCTTCCTCTATGCAATTTAGGTGGCAGGATTTATTAGCACAACCACACGGTGAGCAAAAGTTAGACATGTCATTAATAAATTTTAAAAAATCGCGATTTTCCTAAACCTCTGCAACGTAACGCCATGTTAAGCAATCGAAAAACGCATGTAAACAAACTATTGTTGGTCCACGGCCACGGAAAAGCTTTCCCATGATACAATGCGAGGTAAATAAGGTCCGGGCATGCATAATGTTTTGCGATTGTGGGACACTACTTGGTAATCGCATATACGATCTTTTATGTGACGTCTCCCATTCGACCAATGAGAAGCGTTGTTAGAAAAGGTATCTCCTTCTACTGCGATTTCTTGTACGCTTTACTTCTGAAGTTCTCTTTTTGTTGTCAGTTAGTGCGTGCGTGGTTTGAATTGATAATTGGCTCAATTTAGATATTAAAAATAACAGTTAAAATGAATTTTGGTTTTCGTCATTCTATTAATGATTATTTTGGATACGTTTTTTCGTTAGAAGATGCTTTAAACGTTATCCAAAACTTCGAGATTTCTACTAATACACATTATATTCAAAAACGTGGTGTAGTTAACAATCTTAGGCAAGCCCAGTTAAGTGATATTGAAGGTGTGAAGAAGGATGTTATGTTCGAAGGGAAAACAATTTCCAATGTTGAAAACAGGATGCCATTTGATAGCATGCCATTTATTTCCATTGATCATTGTACATTAGAGTATCATCTAGGTCGTTCATTGAACAACAACAGTCAGTTGAAAGCAATCCAAGGACATGACTACGCGTGTAGTAAAAGTAAAGTTCAAACAACAAAAAAACAAAAAATGAATTGTGCAGCAGAAATCCAACTGAAAGAAATTTGAAACGGATTTTTTTCCCCAGTCGATTTGATGCTTGTCTTTCGTGAGAATTCCACTAATAACGATGTTCAAAATCACACACATTTTAGGCACTCATGATAAATTTTTATGAAGCTGTTTTAATCCACCAATGGAGGTGTTCGGATATCTGCCTACGTGCGAAAAGCTGATGACAAACACGGTAAATAAAGCACAATTAAAGAAATATTGATGAATGATGCTGTAAGCCATGCAATACCAAGCATCTTTATTTTATAAACAACACTGAGAAATTGTTGAATCAGAATTCCTAACAGTAATCATAGAAAATAAGATATTCGGAGATAAAACACTGAATAAAGCTGTAAAATCGTCAACGACCACTTTCTCGTCGGCGTACGAGAAATCACAGTGGATGGAGATACCTTTTCTAACAACGCTTCTGATTGGTCAAATGGGAAATGTCACATAAGGGACCGTATATACGATTACCAAGTAGTGTCCAACAATTGCACAACATTATACATGACCATTGGAACGCGGTGTGACTATACTACAAATGAATAGGCGCAAATGTGATCAGTCATTCGAAGAAGCGAAGTCACGTTGGTCGGGTACCAAGGAGGTTAGAATAAGATATCTGGATATGCCCTTGTTAATGCAGCCGTGACACTTTGTGTGAAGCCTATAACCGCGAGCAACGGCCGTTCAAGTGTGGGAAAGCTGGTGGTTTTCATGACTATTGCAAAGCATTTTGTGTTGCCCGAATCGGCTTCTTTCGTCGCAAATGTTTCCAATTTCGCATCGCTACTTGCTGCCAATGTGTGAGAATATTCTTTTATTAAATTCTTAATTAATTTGAGGCTCCTTCCCATTTTTATATTAAATTGAAATACACGGACGTTAGTGCGAATTCTAAGCAAAACATGAGGTTAAAATTGAAAACTTCACTCCTTATAAGAAGTAAAATTCAATGCGGTTTGATATTAACACGGTTTCTGCAACTCAAAACCACGCTATTCCGAAATACACACAGTTGACATTACATACGTAGCATGTAAACAACCGTTAACAACATCAAATTCCCACAGTTTGCGGCTTCACGGTTAAAAGTCTCAGGGCATCTTTAGAAGTTTTATTCTAACCGCCTTGTCGGGTAAGCGGTACCATGGTAGAAAACGCATTATTTGAAGAGTTGATTCCAAATGCGTGGCAACTCGAGGAGACGTTATCATTGTAAGCCTCGCTACTGGTCAAGAATAAACTCTTTCCATTACAAATATAAGGTAACCACTCTGGCGGAAGAATTTTGAATTAAACGAGCAGAAATTGCTGGAAACAGAAACTCATGCTTTTTAGCGACAAATTTGTAAACGAAAATTTCAAATTACATGCAAAACATGACGCACCAGTGACCCTGTTGGACAAAGCAGGAATTTTTCAAATCGAATATTTAGAAGCAGAAATGTCGAGAAAATTAAGATATGTATCTACACCTGCTTGCGGAAACACTGCATTATTTTAAGCAGAAAATACGCCCAAAACGTTTTTCGTGGTGAGCGGTATCTTAACCTCAAAGGACTTTTTTTCAATCGAACTCACAGACGCGCACATATAGCTGCAACATCTTCGGAAACAGAAACATACACCTTGGCCCCTCGTAGCAAACGTTTTTTTCTGCCAAACCTTTCGAATTACATACAGAACATTCAACACAGTTAGGATTATTTGAAATGGAACATTTAGTAGCAGAGATATTGGAGAAATCGCAATTTAGCTTTATGCCCTTAGCGGGAAACTATACATTAATTGAAAATGGAATTCTACGCAAAATATTTTTCGTTATAAATGGTATGGAATGGAAGAATTTTTTTAATCGGATATTTAAAAGCAATGATATTGGAATTAAATGTATTTTGAATTTGATAACATCTGCATTTACGCCCCATGACGATGAAGTTATGAAGCGGAGAACGATCTGAAAGCAAGGATCATTGTTCCCGCATTTCTGGCTTCCCAAAGAAAAATCAGGGGTGCTTTTCCTATGGAATCAAATTTCCTGAAATTAACGTAGATCAACACTTTAGAAGAAAAAAACAAAAGACAGAATATATGTGCTGCATTCATAATTTATTTTGATAAAGTACAGTGGGAATAAATTGTTCGTAATTTATTCCCAAGTTTTTTAGAGAACAGTGGCTTTCATAAAATTTCCCTTCAAAGCTAGAATACTTATAAAAAGTAAAATACTGAGAAAAATAAAATAAAAAAGCAACTTACATAACTGATGCTTGCCTGTGTCAACTGAGCATTGTCTTGTGCAGAAAAGATCATGAAATGTATATGACAAAGTTTGTCCAGTTTATACTTTAAACGATTTGCATATTCACGTAATAAGTCATAGCCGTTATGAATTCACAGTGAAGTTTTTGGTGTAAGTAAGACTATGGAATGAACTAGTAGTTGCAGTTGAATAAAATATTTTCAATGAATTTCATGAGATGTCAGTAACAGACCCAATCTATAAAATAGCACTTCATCAGTAGTGGTAGCAAAGATAACCAAGGGTGGGAAGAAGAGGGAGGGTTGACAAAATAGTCAGAGCTCAGACCCTCCCTAGATCTCCATGATAATGAGATGAGAAGTCTTGAAGATCAAAAGCAGCAGGCAATGGAATAGACTACTGCAGTACAGTGGGTTGGCCATTAAGCCCTGGATAGGGCAGGAGCAAAGGGGTGCTGCTAGGAAAAGGAAGGGGTGAGGAACTTCTTTAGAGGAACCCAGCACCAAACCATGAAGGCAAGCAAACAGTTAACACACTATCAGAAGAGAAACAAAACGTTGGATGAGGGTGGGAGGATCTCTCCCAGTGGAATTGGGTAGACACAGAGTGAACCTCTCTCTTCTCTGTCGGGGTAGATTGGAAATGGGATTTCCCAACTCCCAGTGGAATAGAATTTTGCTTTGGCCCCAAACCAAGGGAACAGAAAAATACCACTATTTTGTAAGGGGCCCTGCGAGTGGCTACAAAATACAAAAATAATTTTTTTTTAAGAGAAAATGTAGAAAATTTATAAAACAAACAAACAAACAAACAAAAAAGAAAAAAAACGTCGAAATTTTCTGGAGTACAATGCCGAAAACTTCCGGAAATTCGGGAAAAAAAGCACCTCTGCAAAATGAATTTTCAAAGCAGACTAATACGCTGGTGTGCAAAAATTAAGGATGAATAGGAGAAATTACAATAACAGCGGAACGAGCAGGCAGAACGGACCGAAAGACCACTCAGGAGATTGACTAGGGTCCGGTACGGTAGGGCATATATGCAGCATGACGTAGGTGGGGGGGGGGAGTGTCGGAAGGGTATAAAGCACACGGGCGGTATACGCTCAGCAATTCTTGGGCCGCTGGTGGCCTATTGGTCAGCGTTCGTGACTGCCTGGAGATAACCTCAGGTTCGAACCACTAGATACCCGCCGTGCGTTGGATGGGCACGTTAAGCCGTCGGACCCCGGGTATTGCCCCCGGTAATAAATAAGGGCGTCTTTCTACCTCGCTTCGTGTCACTTTCCTATCGGGCACTCTAGCCCAACTCTCCTAGCTTCCTATTTCTAAGGGTTGTTTAAGACCTGGGGTCAGACACTCCCTTCCTAAAATCCTCTACATTGATGTGATGATGTGCTCAGCAATTCGGTGAAAGCTATTGCACGGCGTACATCGGTTTGAACGACGTCGAGTTGTTGCCACCGTGTGATATGGCCAACAGGCAATCCAGTAGACGACATCTGGATGACTTTACCCGAGGTTGCATCATTGGGAAGTTGGAAGGAGGTCGAAGTGTGACTAGCGTGGCCGAGGAGTTCGGGATCGCTCACAGCATCGTTTCAAGAGCTTGGAGAGCATTTCAAACAAGAGGAACAGCTGTCCGAGAGTTTAGCAGTGGTCGTCCACGAGCAACCACGGCGGCGGACGACTGGTATATTGTCCTACAGGCGAGAAGAGACAGACAGCGGGAGAAATCGCAAGGCACAGACAATTGGACGTCCGTTATCGCGTTTTACCGTGGCCAGGAGGCTGCACAAAGGTAGTCAGTCTATTTGCACGACGACCAGTATGGTGTGTGCCATTAACGCCTGCTAATCGGAGACACGGTTTCTGTGGTGCCAGGAACACAAGAACTGGACACATCCGCAATGGGGTCGAGTTCTCATTACGGATGAGAGCCGCTTTAGTCTGACGAACGATTCTGAACGTATACACATCTGGAGAGAGCAGGGAGCACGCAATCACACCTCCAACATCATCGAAAGGGACCGGTTTGAAGGTGGCGGAATTCTCATTTGGGGCGGCATCATGCTTGGTAGCCGTAGTGACCTCCACATCTTCCAAGGAGGTTCAGTCAATGGTGTCCGCTATTGTACCGAGGTTCTCCTGCCTCTCGTGCGTCTGTTTAGAGGTGCTGTGGGTCCTGAGTTCCTTTTAATGGACGACAACGCTACACCTCATCGTACAATGGCTGTCGCAGAGCTGTTGGAGAGTGAAGATATTCAACGCATGGATTGGCACGCCAGGTCTCCGGACCTAAATCCAATCGAACACGTGTGGGACCTTCTCGGGAGACGCTTGGCAGCGGGTCACCAGCCGCCAGCAACTATTCCGCAGCTGCGATTGGCGCTACAAGAGGAATGGACCGCGATGCCTCATCATCTCCTTGACAAGCTCGTCCTCAGCATGGACAGATGTTGTAAATCCTGCAACGCAGTCAGGGGTGATCATATCCCCTACTAAAGACTAGATTTTTCTTGGCAGCCGCCTGTCACATGGACGTTTCTGTCCAGTTGTGTTCGAAGCTACCTTTTCAATAAAGTGCCTTTGTATCCTTCAGATTCCTTGTTTGGACGGTTTTACTCACTTGTCCCATATTCTTACATCTTGGGGATCTTATGGTATGATTTGAGTCGATGTGGAGCACTTTTGCACGACGTTACATTCGAAAAACCATCTCGTCCTTAATCTTTGCACGCTGTGTAGTTGCAGAGGTATGGTGTCCACAGATAGACGTACATAGTGATAATATAGACATGTTCCATTTTCTACAAAAGACATGCTAAAATCATTTCTGAGTTTAAACATCCAATACAGCTGTTAAAAAAGAAGTCTTACTGTGGCATATTTCAGTATTCACAAGTTTAACTTAGATTTTCAAGCAAGAAAATGCAATAAGAATTAGAAAAACATAGGCCCACATGTCATCAGCTAAAATGATACACAAAAAACTGAAGAAAATGATAAAATTACTTGATATAACGATAAATTACTTATTCTTTTCCACTTCTACAATACAATACAATCCTTACTATGAATAAAAACAATCAAAATTCCAAGATTTCTACTGGGAATACAAAAAATCATTTAAAAAACAGGAAGGAACAAAGTATAAAAGATTGAAATGAGAGCTGGAAAAAAACTGTTCTTTTCCAATTCTACAATAGAAATCAATGTATACCAGGTTTTGAAATCATCCAAAAAAATAAATAAACTGTACATAGCACAGGGGAAAATATGAAATACATAGAAGCTATCACGAGCGAAAAATAAAAGAAAGCTAAGTACAGCATTAAAAGCATAATTGGAATACCTATTGTGTTGCAATTGCTGCCAAAAATCAATAAAAACAAAAAATAAATACTTAATTCTGTATCAACTAGAAGAACTTTCAATTATTCTTCACATCTGAGTTCTTTTACTTTTACAGCGTTTCTGGCCTCGTAGATTTTTATCAAGGCCTATTCTAAATTTACATACACTGTATCAAAAGTTTTATTTACACAGGAAGAATTCAAACACTGTTGCCAGGTTCCTCATGCTGCTGCCAGATATAAATTTCTTTCTTTTTTCTTTATGGGTTTTGTAAGTCCATTGTTTTTTAATTAAGTTGTTGAAAATCCGACTTAAATATTCTAAAGGTTCATTGATAGTTTTTTTTTTGTTTTTTTTTGTATGTAAAAAGTTTCATTAATTAGTCACTTGTTTTATGAGGTTCATAGCCCAATTTTTATTATTTTCATTTATTTATTTATTGCCATAAAGGTTCACATTTGCATAACTGTATGTAATTTACAAATACACTATTTTTATCTTTGTTATTAATAGCTTTTTCATGTTTCTTAATTTTGAGTTCCAGTTTTTGAGACATTTGTCATGCATACATGAGCATACTGATAGCCCCTGCAGTGTGGGGTTTGGGGGGGTCATGGCTAAGAAGGCCTCTTGCCTCAATAGATAGATTTTACAAAATTTCCTCCTGAAACTTTATATAAAATTGCTTAAAGAAATAACCAGCTTTTGACAACAGCTTAGAATGAATTATTTAAAACAAAACTCTTTCTCAGAAAATAATGTAAAATCTTCAAGAAATAATTTTCGCACTGTTTATAAAAACTGGCTGATGGGGGAAAAGGGGGTGTAGCTATTCCAGAGGACTTGAAACCACTTTTCACAGCCATAGTAATAGTTCTATATCATCATCATCATCATCATTGTCAACCATTATCAATCCACTGCTGGACGAAGGTCTCCCCAAGTTTATTCCACAACGGTCTGTCTTGTGCCAGTCTCCTCCATGTCACTCCCGCATACTTTCGAATTTCATCCACCCATCTTCCATGTGGTCTTCTTCTGGGTCTTTTCCTGTCCCTTGGAATCCAATCTAAAATTTCGGCTGTCCATCGATGGTCTGTTCTTCTGGCAGTATGTCCAGCCCATTGCCATTTCAGGGATTTAACTCTGATCATGATGTCTTCTACTCTTGTCATTTTTCGGATCCACGAGTTCCTCTTCTTATCTCTCCTGGTTACACCAAGCATGCACCTCTCCATGCAGATTTGAGTTGTCTGCAGCCTTTGTATGTCTCTTTTAGCTAAGGTCCACGTCGCTGCACCATACGTAAGCACTGGAAGGATGCATTGATCAAACACTTTTCTTTTAAGACATAATGGCATATTGCTCTTGAAAATTATGCTGTTTCTTCCAAAAGCTCTCCAGGCAAGTTTTGTACGCCGATTAATTTCTTCACCAATGTGACCCTCACTTGATATCTGTTGTCCAAGATAAACGTACGTGTCTGTTATCTCCAGCTTTTCTCCATCAATCGATAAATCTTCATTTCTTGTAAAAGCATTGTACATCACTTTTGTCTTCTGAAAGTTCATTTTTAATCCCACTTCTTTACTCTTGTCAGCAAGTTCCTGGATCATACTCTGTAGCTCTGATGGGGTAGTTGCAAAAATGACTATGTCATCAGCAAAACGAAGGTGGGTTAGATAATCTCCATTAATCTTTATCCCTTTGTTTTCCCAGTTCAGTGATTGAAAGACATTTTCCAATGTGGCATTAAAGAGCTTCGGAGATATGGTGTCACCTTGTCTCACTCCTTTTCCAATTTTTGTGTGTGTTGTATTTTCAAACAGCCGAATCTTTGCACTTGCATTTTCATAGATGTTATTAATAATATTAATGTATGCATCTTCAATACCGCAGGATTTCAGAGCCATTGCAACTGCTGATGGTTTCACTGAATCAAAGGCTTTTTCATAATCGATAAAAGCCATGCACAATGGAAGTTCATATTCCCTCGCTCTTTCAATTAGTTCTCTCAGTACGTGGATATGATCTATCGTGCTGTAGCCACTCCTGAATCCAGCTTGTTCTCTCGGTTGAGCCATGTCCAGTGTCACCTTCAAGCGGTGTGAAAGAACTTTAGTGAAGATTTTATAAACCACTGATAGGAGGCTGATAGGTCTGTAGTTCCTGAGATCCTCAATGTCACCTTTTTTATGTAGCAAGATCATTGTAGCATTGTTCCAATCCTTAGGAATCTTCCCTTCATTAAGGCATCGAGTGAAAATTTGGGCGAGTACTGTTTCGATTTCTCCACTTGCTTCTTGTATGATGTCTACAGTAATTCCATCTTCTCCTGGAGCTTTTCCTCGCTTCATGTTCTTGATTGCATGTGCAACTTCTGCTGGAAGGACTGGAGGAACTCTGGTACTGGTACCTTTCATGATGTCTGGAGTACATGTATCATCCCTTTCATGTAATTTGGAGTAGAAATCTTTCACTCTTGTCAAAATTTCGCCTCTATTTCTTGTTACAGAACCATCTTCTTTTCTCAGTGCCATAATCTGTTTTTTCCCCTTACTGAGATGTACATACTGTATATAGAACTAGTAAGTTCTATATACAGTATGTATATTAACAAAAAAATGCAATTGAAATATCAGTGGAATAAATGAAATTTTTATTATGAATGAGGATGAAGTGTTATGTATTATACTTGTTTACACATAACTACACATCCTTCATAATATAATATAAATAAGCAGAAAGGTTTAGTGGAAACGAAAAAACAGAGACCTGCAGTTTTTTTTTTTTTATAGGAGTCAAAAGAAAAGATTTTTACTGTGTGCAAAACATTGTGATATTATGTTAAGTGTATTTTTTATATTAGAAAGTAAATAATATTGCTCTTTTTGTTCCACAATTCTTAATTGTTGCTTGTTTATTTGCTTACTTATGTTCTGTATTTTCGTATAAATCGGAAAAGGTCATTAGACACTCTCACATAGCAGTTACGTGTGTTGTGTGTGTGATCGTGAAGCATTTCAAAAAGGTTGGCAGCCTTAGTTCTCTAAAAGAAGAAAATTTGTACAATGTGATTTACTTTGGCATAAATGTTTTGTAATACTTTGTATTGGTATAAAAACCAGGGCAATCATTTTAATTACAATGCGTATATTTGTGTAACACGCAATAAAGTGCAACAGTTTTGGTTTTATGAAAAATAACTACAGGATACATAGAACTTGAATTATTAAAATGCTCGCAAAACCTAGTTAATAATATGGAACTTAAAGATTTCAGTAATTGAAAGCTAATGGATTTCGCAGAAGGGCCCCAAAGATAGTTTTGTGGAGGGGAGGGGGGTAACAGGTACACCACTGCCTATATAATCAATAATGTAACTATATATAATATAATCATATACATAGTTCCATCATTGAACCTTTGAAACATTTAAATAGGATTTTCAACAACTTCATTAAAAAATAATGGACTTAACAAAACACATAAAGAAAAGATTTTAAATAAATAAATAAATACATCGCTCTTTTCACGTTCCAGAAACACATAGAAACCGAAAAATTGTTTTCCAGCCGCCGGGAATTGAGCCACGGAACTCTCGATAACCAGCCGAACGCGTTAAATTTACACCACGGTGGCCAACAATCCATGGTGCTATGTGTATTTTTAAGTCAGCTTCTGACATCATAAATCCGTAGGATGGGCTCAGCTACTGAGACATCTCCATCTGGTGGGCATTAACGGCACTGGCAATATATATATATATATATTATATAGCAGTTAAATCCAAAGGGCGAGATCCAAGGTGAAAATCCTCCAAATACGTGGCGTTAGTAATTAAATAAATACATCGCTCTTTCCACATTCCAGAAACACATAGCAACCGAAAAATTGTTTTTCAGCCGCCGCCGTGGAACTGAACCACGGAACTCTCAATAACCATCCGAGCGCATTAACTTTACACCACGGTGGCCAACAATCCATGGTGCTATGTGTATTTTTAAGTCAGCTTCTGACATCTTTAATAACTGGCAACAGCAAGAGTAATCTGGCAAAGCAATGTTTAAATTCTTCCTGTGTAAACAAACTTTTGATGCAGTGTCTATACATTGAGAACAGGCCTTGATAAAAATCCAGAGGCCAGAAATGTCTGTAAAAGCAAAAGAACTCAGAAGATTTGAAGAATAATTGAAAGTTCAAGTTGAAATAGGATAAAGTACATTTTTTTTTAAAGTAAAGCTTTGACTAAGTAGTTTACTTTCTGTTAAAAATAAATAAAAGAATGCTAACAATATTTCGCTTTCATTCCTGAAAACAACAACATACAGAAGGCAGCATAGACAATATCAATTATAATTGTAATTTCATGGCATATGACCAATCACATGAATTAATGTGGTGGCTTAGTTTTGATAGCCTGCAGGACATACGGTAGTGACAAGACTCCAGTTGAGAGACTAGTGCTATTGCCCTAAAAGTTGATCTTAGGCATAGATCGAGAAGCATCAGACAGAAGAAGTTGTTTTTTACCTTGTTCAGGAAGTAGCTCCTCTGTATTTTAAATTTTTATGGTTTGCTTCAGATGTTTTCAAACTTTATCACCTTTATTAAATGGTCTTTCAACATTGGCATTCGGTGTCAACCAGTGGATGCTCGTATGGGAAGGGTTCTACCATAAAAAAAAATGTCTTCCCAGAAATAGGTGATGTTTTAAAAAGTCTATTAATAAACCAATTAATCAACAAAAATTTTTTGATTAATCACAACATTTTTAGTCGATTCACACCCCAACAATGCTTAGTACATGCAATCTCAAATGCTTGTTCGATTCTGGTATTATTATAACTAAGAACTTGTTTCGATTCTGTCTCTTGTACTGTTATTGCCATATCAGAGTAGGAAGCTTAAAAAAGTAGGATGTCGTTATGTATGCTGACATTTAAAGAATATATGGAATACTTATAATATACCTATTTTACATTAATAAGCATAAACAATTGTAACTTAATGCTTGAATAAGTGAAAAAGCTTTCTTTTAATATAAAAACATTGTAACACCAATAAACTAAGAGGCTACACAATCCTTTTTATTGGAAAATGAAATGGAAACACTTATGTCAATCAAGTCCACAATTATAGCTTCTGTGATTTCTAACACTAATGTTATGGTAATAACTAACAGGCAGTGAAGTACTTCATGCTGCAAAATGAAATTGCTATTTAAATAATGACCAAAATTTAAGTGAATAAACAAAAATGCACTGGCACTAAAATGTTAAATGAAATCAATGCACAAGCATTATCATAAAATGGCTTTTGAATTCCCACTGGTTATTTAAGAAAAAACAATACTCTAGGAATTATAAATGTAAGTAAGGTCTACGAAAAACTGTGAAGTCTGTGACAAGTCTTAATGTTGTGAATATGAAACATGAAAATCACTGGCTCTAGAAAGCCCCCACACCCTCTTTTGGTTTCTTTTCACTTTACACCAGGTGGTCGAAAAGCAAAAACAATAAAAATGATAAATAAAGGTAATACATACATACATATAACTAAGGTGTTCTCTGAGATTCGGAGGATAGCTTCACAAAGAAATACACTGAAGAGCAATTGAATTAGAGACATCAGTCTAGTAACATGTAGCACCACCTTTCACTGTGATGACGGCGGCGATTCATCTCGGCATGGACTCGACAAGACACCGGAAGCGTTGGGAAGCCATATGGATCCACGATCCCTGAACAAGCTCCCACAGTTCATGAAGATTTGATGGAGGGGGTCAGAGCCTCGAACATCTCTATTGATGGCCGGGAGCTGCATTGTCTTGTTGCAGGATGAGGTCCCCAGTGGGATGTTGAAGACGCACAAACAGGAGCAAATGATCGTCCAGGATATCCCGGTAACGCTGACCTGTGAGGGACGATGTCACACGTACCAGGGGTCCCATTTCAGTCCATGTAAACAGTTCCCAGACAAGAATGCCACCCCCACCAGCTTGAAGAGAACCCTGCTGGCAAGAAGGATCCATCACTTCATGTGCTTTGTGCCGTACTCGTATCCTGCCATCCGCCCGTAAAAACGTGAATCTCAACTCATCAAACCAGGCAACATTTTCCCACATGTCTGGGGTCCAGTGGCGATGTTCCTGCGCCCATGCTAATCTTTGCACCCTATGATGTGCGGTCAGCAGCGGTACCCTCGTGGAACGATGACTTCTGTACCCCATAGCGAGGAGATGGTTCTAGATGGTGTGGCTGCTTACACGATTTTGTGCACCAACGTTAAATTGCCGAGTGATTTCTTGCACTGTGGCCCGTCTATCCGCTGCTACAATACGAGCTAGCCGACAATCACCCCGCTCATCCACACGCTGTTGTCCACGGCAGTTGGCCCTTGCAGGGATGGGTTTACCTGATTCGATGTACTCATGGTGCACCCGTGACACAGTAGCTCGTGAAAATCCCAGTGCCTGCATGACTTTCGAGATGGAGTGACCCATTTGTCGGGCCCCGACAATTTGCCCACGATGAAATGCGCTTAGATCCTTCATCTTACCCATATTGCATCAGACTCTTACTAATTCCCGTCGCACAGCTCCTTATATTGTCGGATCGCTGCATACGTCATGTCGTTTCTGTTTATAGGGCTGCTCACAGCGCCACATTTGCATAACGCCAGCTGTCTCTAATTCAATTGCTCTTCAGTGCATAATAAAAACTACCAGATAATTTTTACTTACTGTTGCCATGTCAAACTTCTACATTTACAGCGATCTTGACATACAACTCGGGCTTCACTAACATTCATCATATGATAATTAACGCAGCAATCAGACATCGCTGAATTGACTGTAATTACTGTTTCACACGTGAATTGAATAACATCAGAAAACATTAAAATTTCATCACTGTGGAGCAGGAATCGAACCCGCATCTCCCGATTACCGTTCGAGCATGCTACAAATACAATTTGTATTGTAGCATGCCACATATTATAAGAATATTTCTTCCACTCTATATATTCATCACATGCCATACACAAGATCTCCTATACAGCATACTCATAATCTTTTCCTTATGCAGGCACTCCTGAATCTGACCCTCCCATGACCTCCTTAGCCTTCCTCTGCCTTTCCTTGCTGCCACTTGGGTAATGCAAATTATATTTACAATGGATGAATCTGCCAAAAAGCAGAAAGGTCACAACTATTTAAGAAAAGCACACCTCACAGAAAAAAGAAGCAAAGCCAAATTACAGCTATATCAACTTAACCAGTATATTACCTCAAGGAGTATGTAGTAACATAAACTAAGTTATATTTATAAAATATGGGGGTAAGAGCAAATATGTTGAGATGATTACTCCTGGCTAGGTTTCATCACCAAGACTAAGAATGCACCACGTAGGAAATTAGCCAATTTTATTTACAAATATGGGAGTTTTCAAGAAAACATGCAGTATAGTAAACTTGTGCTCTTCACTGTCATACTACAAAGGCAGGAAAAGAGAAAAGAATTATAGGCAATTTTTTTATATTAGATTTACCCACTTCTTAATTGCCCTATTCAATGGACTATGCAAATTAGCAGAACACAATGAACAAAATAGTGTCAGGAAGTAAGTTCTACAATTTTTTTTTATTATGGCCTTTTTTTAAAGAAAAAAAAAACCACAAAAAAGTCACAACATACACCCTTGTATAGCTTCAATTCTCACACCATAAATTGACAAGCAGGGGTGCGGATTGGGTCGACGAAACCAGGCCAGGAATTTTAATCTCGTGGTCTACTACAGAAACGCATGTATTCACGAGGGAACATCTCGTAAATTTCCTCATGAAAAAAAAATTCTCTTAGCTCCTAGGTGACTGAGAACTGTTGAAGTATACACTGTAAAACTAATTCAGTCGTGAACAAATTTTTGCAGCAATTTAAGGGTGAATTTTTTTTTAAATCCACTCATGACTGAATGGAGCATGTCAAACCATGCTGTTTTATCAGATAATTATATTTATTTGGTCAATGATCATCTACTGAGCAATGGTATTTGTACCACCTCCTTGAATTTTCAAGAAAACCTTTTTAAGTCTACCCATTATTTTGACTCGCGAACTACAATTTTGATCCATGAACCAGTACCTGTAAATCGTTGTTTCTTTTAAGATAAATGTGAGTGGGATACAGATTACGGAACGTCTCTGCCGAATAATCACTTTGTGCTCTATGCCTGCACATGGGTAAAGGTGTGGGGATGATGGACCATGAAATTTACTTGTGCCTCCTTCAAGATTACAGAAGGAGGGTAGGCCCTACCAATGTCCTTTTGGCTCCAAGTCCAATGACTTACGCTTAACTGCAGTTAGATTAATTTATTTATAAGAGCTTGCTGTGTCAGGTGACAAATTTTTCACCTGAGTAGAGAGAATTTTGCTTTGCCATTTTACAGCAAGCACCCAACATATATATAGACGGAATGAAATGCCATTTTTTTTTAAACAATAGCTTTTTAGACAGATAATATAAAGCTCAAATGAATTTAACGAATTTTATTCATAAGTACCAAACAGTTATTCCTTCTTTCTAGACAATCCAAACGAACAGAATAAGAGAAGTAGTGGGCCATTTTTTATTTAAGGTTTAACAACCACCGTGAGCAACTCGATGGTCTATAATCAGTCGCCCACCCCTAATTTAGAGTCAGAGAGCCAGTGCCATTAGACAAACACAACATCCATGCCTCACCGGGATTCAAACCCAGACCCTTCTCGAACGAATGGTCATAAGACAGTGCTTAGGCCACTGCGCCACCGGGACGGCGGGCCATTTCTCGAGTGGTCCACAGGGAAATATCCCAGTGTCCCGGTGGGCCAATCCGCCCCTTGTAACAAGATGCCTACTTTTTCATTCTGTGAAATTAAAACATTTGGATGTTGATAGGACTTGATTGGATTCATCATGAACATAATTTTTAGCAATACACAGTCATAACCTATCAAACACTTTGTTTCTTAATTGTATTGTGCCTGCTTAACTAGTGTCTTATTGCATCACCCAATATTTTAAGCTTACGCTAGTCACAATGTTTCTAAGTTGCATTTTTGGATACCCAAGGGCACATTTTCCAAACAGTATGACAGCTATAGATACTAATTGTCAACTACAGGAGATATAGTCATCCAAATGTAAACATAGGAGCCATTTTGAATGTAGATCAAAATATTTCATTTTGGAAAATAAAAATTTCATGACTCACTTTTGGATCCTACTTTTTCATCATCTGCTGATTGGCAATGAAATTAGTTTGTAGAAAGAAATGAAGATACGAGAAAAGCATGCAACCGCAACAGCTACATATAGAGGCACGACCTTTCAAATAACAGAAGAAAAAAAAAACTATCATTACTGTAAATACACTGTTCATAATCATTTTCCATTGAATTATTAACACAGCAATCAATCATTCCTGAATTTTATGCATTTACTGTTCATCACATAACATCACATCAGAAAACTTGAGAACTGCATGATTTTCTGATGTGATTGAAATTATGTGATGAACAGTAAACACAGACAATTCAGATAAGTCTGATTGCTGTGTTAATAATTCCGACATATTTCCACGTATTATGAGAAGAGAAGAATAATTTTTCCACAGTAGGCGAGTGAATTCGTAACAAAGTCATAACTGTGTTAGATTTTCACATGAATGATGGGTTCTCAACAGAGTCCCACATGGCTGTGTATGAACGTGTAATTGATGTATGGCAGTGAAACCAGTGTACTACAGAAGAAACATAGGGGACGTTTGTGTGCTAGAGAAATGTGTTACTTATGGAGGGTTTGTGGCAAGACATGGTCAGATTATGTGAGGAATGAAGATGTGTTGCAGTTGTGTGATGTGAAGCAAAATGTTGTTAGCAAGGTGGAGACTAATATGCTTCAGTGGTTTGGCCATGTTGAAAGAATGAGTAATGAGATGCTTGCTAAGAGAAATTATTCAGCTTAAGTGGCAAGAAAGAAAGGCAGAGGAAGGCCAAGGAAGTCATGGGAGGATCTAATTCAGGAGCATCTGCATGGGAAAAAAATTATGAATATGAAGTATAGAAGGTCTTGGTAGGTTGTGTGATGGATGTCAGTGAAGCTCGAGTTGTGTGTCAAGATCGCTGTAAATGGAGAAGTTTTATATGACAACAGTAAATAAATAACCTGTTAAAAATGTATCTGGTAGTTTGTATTTCTTTGTGGAGCTAAACTCTGAATTTCAGAGAACAGCTTAGTGATAAGGTATATTTCTTCCGCAGAATTTAATCATTTTCCACTGTTCTACAGCTTATGTTCTAACAACTGGAAGTGATATTGATGACAAAATTTATGCACAAATAGTAAAAAGAAAGACTAATGTTAACAAAATATGAGACTTACTACTGGCATACTGCATGTTGCCAAATCCTATTTGAAGAAAATATTTCATGCACATTCTCCAATATTAGGATTTAATCTCCCAGCGGGAAGATACGGCCCCCATATCTTTATTACTACCACTGCCAATTAAATATTAAACAAAAAACCATATCTTTATTACTACCAAAAACCATATCTTTATTACTACCACTGCCAATTAAATATTAAACAAAAAACCAATTGAACTCTAACACAACACATCCTAAAGAGATTTTTTCTAGTTAACAGAAAATATATACTTAGCAGACAAAACATACTTCATTCATCTTAACTCAATGTCCCAGAGAACCTATCCATAAAGATCAATTCAATCGTACACCACAAATACATACAAACTACTTTTGCAATTTTAAAACTGTTAGACTAAAATGCACAAAAGCTTAAAACCCTAAAAAAAAAAAAAAACATCTAAACACAATGGGAGAGGGACAATTCGAATGTTTTCATCCAGTCCCATGAGCATCCTCATGAAAGGCTGGTAATCCTAATACTCGGCTGCTTGCAGCAGTGTCATAAGAGCAAAAACTGTATTAATTGGAAAAAAGCAGATAAGCACAAAAAATATTAAGATTACCAGAAACTGTATTAATTGAATAAAAATAGGAATAGAGTCTAACTTTAATGATCTAAATATACTTTCAACCCATTGGAAAGCATTGATAAAACTTGAAAAAAAGGACTAAACAGAAGATAATGTACTACATGCTTTATTTTCCACTAGATGGCACCAGGTTCGCAATGAAGTTGAACATCTCTGTACGACTAACCATGGCAGCTCTTACAACACTCTGCTGCAGGCATCCGAGCTATTAGGATTACCAGCCTTTCCAGGTTTGGACACCTTCAGGAAGTGGTGCTGGTAAAGAATATGAATAATACATCCAAGAATATGGGCCCCATCATGCACATGTATCACAGGGCCCATATTCTTTCAAACGGTGGTGAACACAGACATGTACTGAGAAATTACCTACAGATTTTTTAATCAGTTGAACGACATTGAGTTACAACATGGTTACTTCCAGCAAGACGGGGCAACCTGTTGCATGCCCAAAACATTTTTGTTAGTTGTATCCAGCTTCTTTGAAGATAACATAATCTCCAAAGGAATATGGCCAACATGGTCTCCATATCGCTGTTTACGTTAACAAGTATGGCATATTCAGTTTAACACGTATAAACATAACCATTCCCCAAATTTCGGCCCAAAGTTTCGTTCGTACATTGGGCCAAAGTTTGGGGGAAAGTGAGTCATGCATTCATTTTTATACATTTTGAACAGAATTATATGTGATACTTGTTAACGCAAACCGATATTTTTTTAACCACGTAATAAGCTACTTTTTTTTTTTTTTTTTTTTTTTGATTGGAGGTTTAACGACCACCGTGAGCAACTCAATGGGCTATAGGCAGTCGCCCGTCCCTAATTTAGGGTAACTGGTTCCAGGGAAGGGAGAGAGCCAGTGCCGTAAGACAAACACAACATCCATGCCTGACCGGGATTCGAACCCGGACCCCTTATGGACGAATGAACCGAGGCGAGCGCCTTGGACCACTGCGCCACCGTGGTGGCTAAGCTACTTAGCAAGAGTAGCAAAACTGATATGGTCGCGATATCTCAGCCCCTAAAACTTCTTCTTGTGGGGCATGTTGAAGGGAAAGACCTATGCCAATAAACCATGCACACTCCAGCAATTAAAAGTAAACATCACCACTGCAATTGATAACATCAGCCATGCTCAGCTAATTGAGACATTCAAGAACATGGAGCGCTGGGTTGCCAGGTGCTTGCGAAAGGAGGCGGCCATTTCCAGCATTTGTTATACTGTGATACGTTGGACATCTCTCAAGGTATGTACTACCACAATTACGTTTGCCTACCTTGTTTAGTACATCTGTAATAAATGATAACTCGGGGACTCTTGTGAGTAAAACACCCTGTGTAAATAAGAAGGGGGGGGGGGGTCAGATTTTTCCTAATATATTGTTTTAAACAGATTTTCTCAGCATCAATTTCATAATATTTATTTTAAGTCTTGTGCAAACATTTATCCGAAAATTACTGATACTTTTGAAAAGAAAATATTACTACTTAGGAAGCACTTTTTTTTTTTAATCAATACTTAGTGTCACCTATGTTTCAGTAGCCTTAAGCAAATGATGATGACTATTAGATGGCAGAAATACAGTTCCAAATTTTTCAGTACCATTCTGAAGAAGAGTGATTGACAGAAATAAATTACTAATCAAAAACTACTATTATGGGAATTTTTACTAGGATTTTATTTATTTTAATTGCAAATTTTTGAAGGAAACTTCTCCTTCAGTCCGTTTTTTTTTTTTTTTTTTTTTTGTTGTTGTTGTTGTCACTTATTCCTGTCACTATAGCAGTTACGGTTATTTTTCATCATATCCTGCCAGATGTTAGGCAGGGAAAATTCTCTGCAGACATTGATGACGGAATTTTGATTTTTCTCAATCTCTATTCCTTCTTTTATTTTTATTTTTGGAAAATTGATTTGGAAACTGATGACTTTAAGGGAATTCCAATCCATGCTGTGACTAGTTTCTCTAACGTGCCTATCTAAACCATTCTTGTTGGAGCAATTTTTTATAGCAGCTTTATGCTCTGCTATACGAGTTTCTAGTCTGCGACCTGTTTCACCTATGTAAGATAGTCCACAACTACATTTTACTTCATAGACTACACCTTGCATTTTAAGAATATCTTCTCTTTGAAGTATTTTACGGAAAAATTTCTTCACCTTGTTCTCTAAACTTGGAGCTAGCCTAATATTGTACTTTTTACTAATTCTCTTTAAAGACTCAAATAAACCTTTGTGATAAGAAATTTGTTTAGTGAATTTTACTTGTTGCTTTTGTGGGTTCTTTGCACCATTAAAATTCAGAAGCTTCTCAGTTTCTCCTTTAGGATAGTTATTTTCTGCAAGTATGACTTTAAGTTCTTCTTTATGGGCTTTTTCTTCTGCTGTAGAAACTATTTTATTATTTTTTTCTAAAAACTGACTTGCCACATTCTTCTTAATAGAAATTGGATGATAGGAATTGAAATCCAATAGTCTATAAGTATTTATTAGTTTTTTATACCAACTAGTGAGGAATTTTCCATTTTCATAACAGATAGTAATATCTAAGGAGTTAATTTTTCTTCCCTTTTGAAGTTCAATAGTAAACTTAAGGGAATCATTTAATTCATTGAATGAGTCTTGAATTCTTCCTGGAACAATTTCTGAGCTATCTATTATAAATAAGATGTCCTCCATGTATCTGCTATATAGGCAAAAGTATGTGGGTTGTACTAGTATCTTTTCTTCTAGTTTTCCCACATAATAGTTAGCTAAGCCCATAGCTAGACCAGATTTTCGAAGGAAATTTTTTTCTCAAATTGAAAATAGTTGTTCTGCAAAGAGAAGGTAAGTATTTCAAAAATGCCAACTAATATGTTTCTATCTTTGCTGTGAAAATCTATTAGGTCTGCCAAGTCTTCTGCTATAAAGTCTATAAGTTGATCTATATTGGTGTGAGTATATATAGACACTATGTCTAAACTACCCATAATAGGAGACTATACTTTAGGAAGAAGTTACATTTTTTCTTTAAGCTGCATTGAATTTTTAATCAAGTTAGGTGGCTCTTTTAAAAGGTTCTGAAGGTGTGACTTTAAAAAGTAGTTTAGATTTGAAAGAATTGAGTTTTTTGAGTCAATTATTGGTCTAATTGGTTGGTCTTCTTTATACAGTTTGACTATTCCATATATTTGTGGTAATCTGAACTGTAGTTTTGAGAACTGTTTATTTATAGTTTTCTGGAAGCTGAGTTTTCTTTTTTTTAAAGTGAAATATGCTTTGAGACTTTTTTAATCAAATCTGGTAGTGGGTTTTCTTTTACTTCTGCATACATTGGTTTTTCTAGTTCTTCCATCTTTTCTTGAAAATCTTTCTTATCCATAATAGTAATCAACTTACTTTTGTATGTTTTCACAGCAACTACTACACTTCCATTTTTTCTGAAATCTTTAAGAACTTTTAATTGACTGTTCTTAATTTTTTTTTTTTTTTTTTTTTTTTTTTTTGAGACTTCATTACTTGCTTCAGAATTTTGTAAGGCTATTGTGGTAATCATTTTTGAGGAGGTCTGCTTTAATTTGGTCTGTTTTTTCTAAAGTGCTTCAGATGCTTTCCAATTCAGTTACCAATTTTTCTGTATTTATTTTTTTATTTTTTCCTTGGATAGATTGAAATTATTTCCTGTATTTATCCCTTGTAACTATTCTTGGCTAACTCCAGTAGCATTGTTGTCCTTTACTTGACTAAGAACTGCTGTTTCTTTGTTTTTACTGGAATAGTTTTTCTTAAAAAAAATATTTTCTTTAAAGTTCAGCTTTAGAACATTTTTTTATTTTTTTCTTCCGATTTTTAGTCAGTCCTTTAATTCTGCTTTTACTGTATCACTTAAGATTCCAGAAAATTTCATTTTATTTTCTACTTTTACTTTCTGATAATAAGCAACATTTTTATATTTTGCTTCAATACTTCGTTTTAACATTTTTTCTCTATTGTTCTTACGAAGTTGGCTGAAAGTAAATCTTTAAATGGTTTTCTAAGTCTAAATGAATTTGGAATAAAGTTATTTACCTTGCAATTTTTCAGGAACTTGATTTGAGCTATCGATTTTTCCATCTTCAAGGTAGCATGTTGAACTTTCTTGATTGCTTGCCCAGAAAAGATTACCATAATAGCCTCACAAAATTCCTGAAGCAAGTAAAGAAATCTCCAAAAAAATATTTGAGAACAGTCAATTAAAAGCTCTTAAAGATTTCAGAAAAAATGAAAGTATAGTTGCTGTGAAAACAGACAAAAGTAAGTTGATTACTATTATGGATAAGAAAGATTATCAAGAAAAGATGGAAGAACTAAAAAAGCCAATGCATGAAGAAGTAAAAGAAAACCCACTTGCTACCAGATTTGATTAAAAAAGTCTCAAAGCTTATTTCACCTCAAAAAAAGAAAAATCAGCTTCCAGAAAACTATAAACAGTTCTCAAAATTACAGTTCAGATTACCTCAAATATATGGAATTGTCAAACTGTATAAAGAACACCAACCAATTAGACCAATAATTGACTCAAAAAAATCAATTCTTTCAAATCTACACTACTTTTTTAAGTTCACACCTTCAGAATCTTTTAAAAGAGCCACCTAACTTGATTAAAAATTCAGTGCAGCTAAAATAAAAATTAGAACTTCTTCCAAAATTAAATTCTCCTATTATGGATAGTTCAGACATAGTGTCTATGTATACTGTACTCACATTAATATAAATCAACTTATAGACTTTATAGCGGAAGACTTGGCAGACCTAATAGTTTTTCACAGCAAAGATAGAAACATATTAGTTGGAATTTTTGAAATGGTTACCTTCCCTTTGCAGAACAACTACTTTCAATTTGAGAAAAAAAAAAAATATTTCAAAAATCTGGTCTAGCTATGGGCTTCCCACTCTTAGCTAACTATTGTGTGTTAAAACTAGAAGAAAAGATACTAGTACAACCCACATACTTCTGCCTATATAGCAGATACGTGGATGACATCTTATTTATAATAGATAGCACAGAAATTGTTCCATGAAGAATTCTAGACTCATTCAATGAATTAGATGATTCCTTTAAGTTCACTATTGGACTTCAAAAGGAAAGAAAAATTAACTTCTTAGATATTACTATCTATTATGAAGATGGAAAATTCCTCACTAGTTGGTATAAAAAAATAATTAATACTAATAGACTATTGGATTTCAATTCCTATCATCCAGTTTCTATTTAAAAAAATGTGGCAAGTCAGTTTTTAGAAAAAAATAATAAAATAGTTTCTACAGCAGATAAGAAAGAAGCCCATAAAGAAGAACTTAAAGTCATACTTGCAGAAAATAACTATCCTAAAGGAGAAACTGAGAAGCTTCTGAATTTTAATAGTGCGAAGAACCCGCAAAAGCAACAAGTAAAATTCACTAAACAAATTTCTTATCACAAAGGTTTATTTGAGTCTTTAAAGAGAATTAGTAAGAAGTACAATATTAGGCTAGCTCCAAGTTTAGAGAACAAGGTTAAGAAATTTTTCCCTAAAATAGTTCAAAGAGAAGAAGATATTCTTAAAATGCAAGGTGTAGTCTATGAAGTAAAATGTAGTTGTGGACTATCTTACATAGGCAAAACAGGTCGCAGACTAGAAACTCGTATAGCAGAGCATAAAGCTGCTATAAAAAATTGCTCCAACAAGAATGGTTTATATAGTCATGTTAGAGAAACTAATCACAGCATGGATTGGATTTCCCTTAAGTCAGCAGTTTCCAAAGCAATTTTCAAAAAATAAAAATAAAAGAAGGAATAGAGATTGAGAAAAATCAAAATTCCGTCATCAATGTCTGCAGAGAATTTTCCCTGCCTAACATCTGGCAGGATATGATGAAAAATAACTGTAACCGTCCAGGTAAACCGTAACCATCAAAGTCAACCGTAAGCGCGATAGTGACAGGAATAAGTGACAACAAAAAGACAGCCTGAAGAAGGAAGAGTTTCCTCCAAAAATTTGCAATTAAAATAAAAAAAAATTCCTAGTAAAAATTCCCATAATAGTAGTTTTTGATTAGTAATTGAATTAAGAAACTAGGAAACCAATTCTTAACATGAGTTTTATTCAAAGAATAAGAAACAAATTGTTTATTGATTACACTAATTCATCATATATATTAGTATTAGGGAATTTGAAAGAGAGCAAACACAGACACAAAGGTGAAAAAATAAATTAAATCACATTTCTTCCAGCAAAAATATGAGGCTAAGCACCAGATATAATGTTCTCTCTACAGCAGAGTTAGAGTGGTAGCCTGGGCGCTTCCCATGTAGCACAGCTGTCACGTTATAAATATTATGGAGTTTTTTTTTTTTAACTCGTTATATTAATTTTGTTTATCCTAGATTTTCTTTTCGTGTTTCAGTGAGTGCTATCATTTTGATTCACTAATTTGCAATATTAATGCAGGATTTCAACAAACACTTTCCTGGAGACAAATACAACTGGCACATTGAGGCTCAACTTCAAGTTCCTTTGGTTCAGCCGAAAAAAAAAAATAGTTTCAGTAGCATGGGAAATTAAGACTATCATAATTTGTAGAGCAGCTCTGAGCTCTGGAGGGAGATGAATGACAGTGAGAGATCCGTCATATATGTTACACTTTCTCAACAAGCAAAAACATGAAAGACTTGTGCAGCACTAGTATTGTTGCTTTTGGTATTATTTTCATATGAAAAATTCCATGAAAATATGAAATTCATTTTATGAGTACATGTTGGTATTCTTATAATTTATAAGTTTTTCCTTCCTTTTTTATCATTTTTCTATATACAGTAAAATCTCGAAATTCAGGCACCAGAAAACTAACAACTTCAGAAATCCTGCACTTTTCTGATTTCGTTAGGACATCCGATGTTTCACCAGTAACCATGGAAATTTCCCGATGTACCTCCTCAACAGCACATCGCAAGATCATCCAATCTCGGCATACGAATTGCCTATAGACGCCTACGTGAAACATCGGGAGGTTCCTCATATTCGTCGTCACATTGGGCCGTGCTGAAGTGACATGGACCAATGAGGCGATGAATTGGCGTGTACATTTGAAATGCTTGTCGAACACGTGATGATGATCTGTGCCTGGTGGTGGCAGTATGTGGATTCGATAGTGTAATGACATCTGTATCGGTCTTCACGACGCATCACAGTAATTGCCTTCGCGATGTACCTCCGTTTTGTCAGTCGAAAAAACGTAACATCGATGTGAAATTCACATAGGCTTTTCATGATGTATCGATACATCGCCCAGCATTAGTGGTTGCCTTCGCTTTTTTCAAGTTTTTGCCTAATTATTCGCCAAATTCAATTATTTTTGACAGAGGTTTATAATAAATAGGACAAAAATGTAGTCGCCAATATTTTCGCCGAAACTTTTTTACAACGCCAAAACGATTTTTTCTTCTCAAATTTGGAAGAACGCGATTGGCAGCACGACCCCTGCATATTTATAAAGCATGGACGCTAAATTTTTTTTAAAGTGACGTGTTACATATAAGAACGTGCTTTACGTAACACCCATTATGCAATTTTTGGATAGCTTCATAAATCCGACACTCATCCGGTCCCGTCGATGCCGGATTTTCGAGGTTTTACTGTACATTTAATAACTTGCACAGTATTTAAAATTGAAATGAAAAACTACTTTGCTCCTGGCCTTTGTCTGAGTCAGCCGAAAAAGAAGGGTGGGGAATTCAAAGTAGTGAAAGGCATAATTGAGTAGAAATAATCAATTCATTTGATGAAAATCCTCCAAGTACGTGGCATCAGTAAACAAATAAATACATCACTTTTTCCACGTTCCAAAAACACATAGCAACCGAAAAAAAAATTTCAGCCGCCGCTGTGGAGTTGAACCATGGAACTCTCGACAACTAGCCGAGCGCGTTAACCTTTTCAGTTGCTATGCGTTTCTGGAACGTGGAAAGAGCGATGTATTTATTTATTCACTGACGCCACGTATTTGATTTGGAGGATTTTCGCCTGGGATCTCGCCCTTTGGATTTAACTGCTATAATATATACATAGCCAGTGCCGTTAATGCCCACCAGATAGAGACGTCTCAGTAGCCGAGCCCATCTTACGGATTTATGATGTCAGAAGCTTACCTAAAAAAAGATACACATAGCACCGTGAATTGTTGGCCACCGTTGCGTAAAGTTAACGCGCTCAGCTAGTTATCGAGAGTTCCCTGGTTCAATTCCACGGCGGCAGCTGAAAAACAATTTTTCAGTTGCTGTGTGTTTCTGGAACGTGGAAAGAGCAATGTATTTATTTAATTCATTTGATTATGGAAATCTCTCAAAATATTTGATTATGTCACAATTATTTGAAAAAACAACAACTCTTGATTGTTCCTGTGCTGTATTGTTTGAATGAGTGCATTCAAAAGGCGAGAAAACATCGACCAATCATCACTCAAATTCTCTAGTGCAAAATTGCTTGTCGCTTCTCGAGTCACCATGTGACGGAATGATCTCTTGCTTAAAAGGATCGCTTGGGTTACTTCTACATTGGTTATGTTAATTGAAAAAATTTGGGCAACTTCGTCTTTCATTTACAGATTAGATTCCTTACTTTGTGTATGGAGAGGAAATCTACTGGTAAATTGCAAAAATTAGAAATCATTCAGATGATTAGTTCGAATGAATATATTGATTGGCAAATGTGTACTTTAGGATCCTAAATTATTTTGTCGGAAAAATTCAACTGGGGGGGGTGACATACAATATTTGAAGCATGCTAAATATGGGGAAAGATGCAAAAATGTAGTATTTTTACATGAAAGGAAATAATTTTTCTGAAGAACTTACCTGCGAGTACGATGGTTTGGAGCAGTTGTTGCAGGAGGCTGAAGCGGTGCTATCAGCCACGACGTGAAGGCTCCATGCGTCGGAAGGGAGTAACAGTTGGTGTGAAAGCGCGGAAGGATACAACAAGAGTGGAGTGTTTTTTTTTTTTTTTTTTTTGATTGGAGGTTTAACGACCACCGTGAGCAACTCAATGGGCTATAAGCAGTCGCCCGTCCCTAATTTAGGGTCACTGGCTCCAGGGAAGGGAGAGAGCCAGTGCCGTAAGACAAACACAACATCCATGCCTCACCGGGATTCGAACCCGGACCCCTTACGGACGAATGATCACAGGCCAGCGCCTTAGACCACTGCGCCACCGGGGCGGCAAGAGTGGAGTGTATGTCTCGGAGGAGTGTGATGCGTCGTATAGTCGTGTGCAAGAAGTAGTAGTTAACAAATATTTCATTAATTATTAATAAAGAAATGTGCTAAATGTTGCTGTTTTTATTGTCAAAATGTGTGGGACTGTAAATAAATGAAGCAATGTAAATGCAATAATGTGCAGAAGAAGTTTTCCTTAAGTTTTGGTTCCGATTGAACCGCAAGTTTTGGTTATCGTTTCGGAGATGTTAAGGGGTCTGTGATTTCTTCAAGCAACTCATTTGTACTTCAGCTGTTATTCAGTCCATCGTTGCTCCTTTTTTTGACTTGTGAAACGGATATAGTTAAAAATAAACGATTTTCTCAAAATCAGAAATCGTACTATGGCAGGGAGGCCTAGTGCTTCGTCTCGAATTGTGGGGAATGATGAAATTTTAAGCCCTGACCAAATCCGCAATGAAGTGTGGAGACTAACAAGTTTGGAGACAGCTACTAACACTATGGAAAAAGCTACGAAAATTTTCTAATTACAAGACAGCTACTAACACTATGGAAAAAGCTACGAAAATTTTCTAATTACAATTTCGCAAAATTACCCTTCAAAAAAAGGAAATTACAATGCATCATAAAACCGACCTCTTTCCTTCAATGTATTCCTACAGCCCTCTTCGATGACTAGGTACAACTGAACCACTTCGTTGTGTATTCTTCCGCCTGTAACTTGCAGTTCTCAACGACACTTCCATTCACCGGACTCAACCTTCACGCAGGTGCCGCTCCGTCATCTTAGGCCTACCGCACGTACTCTTTGTGCCTTTGTACTCGCACGTAAGTTCTTCAGAAAATTTATTTCTTTTCATGTAAAAATACTATAATTTTGCATGCTTAAAATATTGTATGTCACCCCCCCCCCCGTTAAATTTTTCCGATGAAATAATTTAGGACGCTAAAGTACACCTGACAAATGCCCTGAGCATTTGTCATTTTTACCCTGAGCATATTTATCTATCTACCAGAAAACTGTTAAATTAGAATTTCTTGACTGTGACTTGACCGATTCCAAACTGGGATTTCTTGGACTGTGAGAATATCAGAAAAATATATGTACGTGTCAAGTTATATGACTGTCGCAACACAGGACTACCAATGTACGTAATGTACTTGTTTCATCCTGTAAATACTATTGTTGATTCTGCAAATTGATAAATGTTAATAACGTGCTAATGTAGATAATCAGTATCATTTCTTATATGGGCCACTGTTGTACAGTAGCAAGAGTTCCCTTCCTCTTCGTTAATTTGATATGATTTGAGGACTGCAACTGGCGTATGGAATATGCGCATATGTCTACTTCATAACACTCGGAGATAGAACGATATGGATTCACCTATATGCCGATAAGCAAATTCACTCCAGATGTGAACACGCAAAGAGTTCACGTTTCCAGCATTACATTCTGGTAAGTGCTGACAGCATGGGTGCCTGCAGGAAATTTTTCAAGGGGGTCAAGTGTAATTAATAAAGGTTTGGCTAATATGTAGAAAACAGTAATTCCTGAAAATGAAAGATTAATACTATTACTGCTACTTACTTTGAAAATGCAAAGATTCGGCTGTTTGATAATACAGCACACATAAAAATTGGAAAGGGAGTGAGACAAGGTGACACCATATCACCCAAGCTCTTTAATGCCACATTGCAAAATGTATTTCAATCACTGAACTGGGAAAACAAAGAGATAAAGATTAATGGAGATTATCTAACTCACCTTCATTTTGCTGATGACGTAGTGATTTTTGCAACTACCCCTTTAGAGCTGCAAAATATGATCCAAGAACTTGCTGACCAGAGTAAAGAAGCGGGATTAAAAGTGAACTTTCAGAAGAAAAAGTGATGTACAATGCTTTTACAAGAAATGAAGATTTATCGATTGATGGGGAAAAGCTGGAGATAACAGATGCGTACGTTTATCTTGGACAGCAGATATCAAGTGAGGGTCACATTGATGAAGAAATTAATCAGCGTATAAAATTTGCCTAGAGAGCTTTTGGAAGAAACAGCATAATTTTCAAGAGCAATATGCCATTATGTCTTAAAAGAAGTGTTTGATCAATGCATCCTTCCAGTGCTTATGTATGGTGCAGATTCAAAGACTGCAGACAACTCAAAGTAGCATGGAGAGGTGCATGCTTGGTGTAACCAGGAGAGACAAGAAGAGGAACTCATGGATCAGAAAAATTACAAGAGTGGAACACATCATGATCAGAGTAAAATCCCTGAAATGGCAATGGGTTGGACATATGCCAGAAGAACAGACCATCGATGGACAGTCGAAATTTTAAGATTGGATTCCAAGGGACAGGAAAAGACCCGGAAGAAGAGCCCATGGGAGATGGGTGGATGAAATTCGAAAGTACGCGGGAGTAACATGGAGGAGACTGGCACAAGACAGATCGTTGTGGAAGACCTTCGTTCAACAGTGGATTGATAATGGTTAATGTTGATGATGACTTACTACACTAGAACACTACTATTGTAATTATTATTGTTATTAATTGATGCTGCTCTTGAAGAAAGTGTATGTTAGTAATAGTCATGTATTATGATGTACATTGGTAACTGTTTTAAAAATAGTGAAAAGTGTCGAGCAGGGCCACGCCAAGCCTTTTAAGTTCAGCATACACCACCCTGAGCGGAACTTGTTTGGACGTATTACCTTACGGATTGCTAGGTGTTCCGCTTTCATGTTATCATTTTCCAATTCCACATTTCCAATAAAATTGGAATATTAAATTAAATGCCCTAAACTCCATCTTTCCTAGTAATGGATTTTGGTTAGTAACAACTACCAAAAATATATTTTATGTGGTAATATATAATTAAATAATAGCTACACACTATATGTACAACTGTTTCACACGTTATATATGTTCTATGTGTCGTGTGCATACTTGCAGCAAAATCATCTTTGCATTCATTCATCATATATGACTAGGAATATTATTATATTTTTAAGTTATTACGTCATCCAGCACTCACCTTGCAGAGGTATTTCATATTAGGATTCTTCATCTAGTATCTTGAAATTGAAGTATGCATATAGCGTGTCTTAGACACGTAGAATATTCCTGTTGCAAATAGGCCTAATTGAAATTAAGACCAGAGTTTAGGTTCAAATAAAACATGACTATTCATACCATACAAAGAGTGCGTGAAAGAACTATATACAATGCAATTTAAAAACCATTTACCATCAACAAGTGTCGTCAAACTTTAAAAGAAGGAATATCCTAACAGACATTAAATAAAATCTCATCAATTTCTGAACAATGCCAGACAACCTCTGCAACACGCACACGACTCCACACAAACCACCAGACATGTTTCAGCACGACTGACTTTTGGCCATTATCATAGGTATGCATCCTGGATCAATGTTCAACGTTGTTATATATCTAGGGCACCTCGGTCTTGCCCTCGTCGACGTCTTCCGTCATCATTACATAGACGTGTATTCACGTGTGAGTCAGATCCACGCCATCTATTGGGTTAATTTCGGAATTACTGCAGCTGTTCTTATTTTTTATGTATATGCTATTTCTTTTGTTTTTATACTTCATATTCTTTTCTTGTTGTATTAAATATTTCCAAGGATATGGGATATCTTTCGGAGTAGATGTATTGTAATTAGAGCCTTGGGTTTTTTCAATTGCTATAGCTTCAGACCACAAAATTTGATTATGTTTATTGTGGGAAGTTAGGATTTTACTATTTTCCCAATCGGGTATTAACTCATTTACCATACAATGCTGTATAAATGATGTTTTTTCTTCTTTTTTAATCCAATTACTATAGTGCTCATTTTTTTTATGATTTTTTTTTATGATTGGAGATTTAACGACCACCGTGAGCAACTCAATGGGCTATAAGCAGTCGCCCGTCCCTAATTTAGGGTCACTGGTTCTAGGGAAGGGAGAGAGCCAGTGCCGTAAGACAAACACAACATCCATGCCTCACCGGGATTCGAACCCGGACCCCGTTCGGACGAATGATCAGAGGCCATCGCTTAGACCATTGCGCCACCGGGGCGGCATAGTGCTCATTCAACCTAGTTTTAAATCTTCTTTTAGTACTGCCAATGTAGTATTTGTCTTGCTTATTTTCCTTTGGGTCTATTGAAGGAATCGTGTATACACCTGCTTTATTTAATGGATTTTTATTGTGATAATTATTTGTTAGTAATTTAGAATTATCGGTAACTATTTCAGCAATTTTAATATTGCAATCCTGGCATTATTTTCTTATAATATTGTTCAGTGGAGGTAAATATGGAATACTTCCATAAAATAGCGGATTTCTTTTAGTTGTACTATTGTTGTGTTTAGATATATCAGCTCTTCTTATTTTGTGATATAATGAATCAATCAATCTTCTGGGATATCCAAAACATTTAGCAGAGTTTTTAATCCATTTTATTTCTTCAATAAGTGCTGTTTTAGATGATGAATGTGTTATGGCTCTATTTATGAATGATCTGAAAGCTGAAATCTTACACTTCCATGGGTGACTGGATTCATTGGGAATTATAGCAGGAATGTAAGTAGGTTTGTGGTATACACTGAATTTTATTTTATTTTTATGCTTAAATAAAGAAAGGTCCAGAAAGTTAAGTTTATTGTCGATTTCTTTTTCATACGTTACTTGAATAGTTGCGTACATACTATTGAAGTTGTTTATGAATAGCTCCATATCATTTTCTGAGTGCAGCCAGAAGATCAATATATCATCAACATATCGTAAGTATAGTATAGGTAAGTTATTAGATCTGCCAGTGAATATTTTCTTTTCTATGTCCTGCATAATAACCTCGGTAAGCAAACCAGATATTGGTGATCCCATTGGTGTACTGTATATTTGTTTATAAATGGTATCATTGAAAGTGAAGTCATTATTCTCGGTTATAAGCTTGAGTGCGCATACAATGCTTTCAATTTTCAAAGATTCGATTTTTGCTTCTCCTAATCTTTCTTCAATCAATTTAATAGCTTCCTGTGTGGGTGTGTTTGGGTATAATGAAATTGCATCCATACTATATATCAAATATCTTGTACCGTCAATAGCTTTAATCTTGTCGATTACTTCAGTTGAATTCTTTACTGTATATTTATGATTACTATAATATACTTTTTCAAGTGGTTATAAAGGCTTTTTTCTAATCTGATTGTTGGGTTTTATTTTTATTAACAATGGGTCTAATTGGTTTGTTTAACTTGTGGGTTTTTAGCTTGCCGAAAATGTGAGGTATAGATGCAGCTATGGGAGGGTACGCACTCTTTTTAACATCATCTGGGAGCGACATATGGTTCTTTATATGTGCCATTCGGTCACGGCAACAGAAACCAGCGTGGAAATACTCTCGTTGAGTTTGCAGAGGCAGAAGGATTTTTCATCTTGAACTCCTTTTTCAAGAAAAAGCCACACAGGAAATGGACATGGAGACATCCAATTGGGACGACAAGTGAAATTGATTTTATTATGTGTAACAAAAAATTCGTCATCGAAGACTGCAGTGTGCTGAACAAGTTCAACACAGGTAGTGACCATAGATTGGTGAGATGTAAGATGCACCTCAACACTAAACTGGAACGTGGCAAGCTCATAAGACAAACAAAATGTATTGACATAACCAACCTTAAAAAACACCATAATACTTTCAAGTTGGAACTGAAGAACAGATTCTCTGCTTTAGAAGGCCTAACATCGGAAGAAGTGGATATTTCGGAAGTTAACAGAAAAGTAACCAAAGCTCTAATGGAAACAGCAACAAAATTAGCTGGGTCTAAGAACAAGTTGCATGTGAACAAATTATCAGGAAAAACCAAAATGTTGATGCAAAAAAGAAGAGAGATGAGGACAACTAAAGAAGATGTGACTTCCAAAGTGGAATATATAGAGCTATGCAAGATAACACGAAAAAGTATCACTGAAGACGTAAGGAAATTCAACTGTGAGCTAGTGAGGAAAGCAATTGAAAACAACCAAAGCCTTAAGATAGCAAAGGGACATCTCAGTAAGGGAAGAAAACAGATTATGGCTCTGAGAAAAGAAGATGGTTCTATAACAAGAAATAGAGGCGAAATTTTGACAAGAGTGAAAGATTTCTACTCCAAATTATATGAAAGGGATGATACATGTACTCCAGACATCATGAAAGGTACCAGAGTTCTTCCAGTCCTCCCAGCAGAAGTTGCTCATGCAATCAAGAACATGAAGCGGGGGAAAGCCCCAGGAGAAGATGGAATTACTATAGACATCATACAAGAAGCAAGTGGAGAAATTGAAACAGTACTCGCCCAAATTTTCACTCGATGCCTTAATGAAGGGAAGATTCCTGAGGATTGGAACAATGCTACAATGATCCTGCTACATAAAAAAGGTGACATTGAGGATCTCAGGAACTACAGACCTATCAGCCTCCTATCAGTGGTTTATAAAATCTTCACTAAAGTTCTTTCACACCGCTTGAAGGTAACACTGGACATGGCTCAACCGAGAGAACAAGCTGGATTCAGGAGTGGCTACAGCACAATAGATCATATCCACGTACTGAGAGAACTAATTGAAAGAGCGAGGGAATATGAACTTCCATTGTGCATGGCTTTTATCGATTATGAAAAAGCCTTTGATTCGGTAAAACCATCAGCAGTTACCACGGCTCTGAAATCCTGCGGTATTGAAGATGCATACATTAATATTATTAATAACATCTATGAAAATGCAAGTGCAAAGATTCGGCTGTTTGAAAATACAACACACATAAAAATTGGAAAGGGAGTGAGACAAGGTGACACCATATCTCCGAAGCTCTTTAATGCCACATTGGAAAATGTCTTTCAATCACTGAACTGGGAAAACAAAGGGATAAAGATTAATGGAGATTATCTAACCCACCTTCGTTTTGCTGATGACGTAGTCATTTTTGCAACTACCCCACCAGAGCTGCATAGTATGATCCAGGAACTTGCTGACAAGAGTAAAGAAGTGGGATTAAAAATGAACTTTCAGAAGACAAAAGTGATGTTCAATGCTTTTACAAGAAATGAAGATTTATCGATTGATGGAGAAAAACTGGAGATAACAGATACGTATGTTTATCTTGGACAGCAGATATCAAGTGAGGGTCACATTGATGAAGAAATTAATCGGCGTACAAAACTTGCCTGGAGAGCTTTTGGAAGAAACAGCATAATTTTCAAGAGCAATATGCCATTATGTCTTAAAAGAAAAGTGTTTGATCAATGCATCCTTCCAGTGCTTACGTATGGTGCAGAGACGTGGACCTTAACTAAAAGAGACATACAAAGGCTGGAGACAACTCAAAGCAGCATGGAGAGGTGCATGCTTGGTATAACCAGGAGAGATAAGAAGAGGAACTCGTGGATCCGAAAAATGACGAGAGTGGAAGACATCATGATCAGAGTTAAATCCCTGAAATGGCAATGGGCTGGACATACTGCCAGAAGGACAGACCATAGATGGACAGCCAAAATTTTAGATTGGATTCCAAGGGACAGGAAAAGACCCAGAAAAAGACCACATGGGAGATGGGTGGATGAAATTCGTAAATATGCGGGAGTGACATGGAGGAGACTGGCACAAGACAGACAGTTGTGGAGGAAACTTGGGGAGACCTTCGTCCAGCAGTGGATTGATAATGGTTGACAATGATGATGATGATATGTGCCATTCTATGTAAAATATTATCCGTAGGGTCATTATTTACAGGGGTGGCCTTTAAATCATCAATAGCATCTTTCATTTTTTTATTGTAATCAGCCTGGTCCAAAATTATTAGCTGCTTACATTTGTCGGCCAACATACATTTAATGTCTGGGTTATTTCGTAGTTCCAGCAAAGCTTGTTTTTCGTACTTAATTCGAGCATCAGGTATATTCTTTTTCATATGATTGATACGTCTTACTATTTTAAAACATGTAGCATCTTGCTTCTTTTTAGGTATTCTGTATATAATGTCTTCAATCTGAGGTAAGATATTTTCTAACTTTGGCACAGCTGCAGCATATGCAAATTTCGCACCTTTGTTTAAAGCCTTTTCCTGCCATGTCGTAATTTGTTTGCTTGAATAGTTGGCAAACAGTATGTTTTGGTCATTATTTCTTTTGTTGTTAGTATACTGATTTTTAGAGCCAATTAAGCTTTCTATTTTATAAAAATGTTTAGTCCTACACGTAGTATGTTGTCTATCGACTGTAGCAAAAATCTTTATCATTTCAATTCTGATACTATTTTGCTCCAAGTACTTTGAGCATTCACAATACTTTTCATAACACTTTCTACTTAGGTAGTCTATGGATTTCCTTTTATCACGTATTGTGGCTCTTAGTCGTTTTACTTCGCATATTTTAATGATTTTCTTGTAGTGATAATTGATAGGCTTGTTGCCAGGGCAAGATTTCATCTTTTTTGCTCACTAGCAAATTTTGCTAGTGACCAAATAGTTTGCTAGCAAAACATTTGCATGACTAGCAAGTAAAACTAAATCACATCGTAACTTATTTTCTAATAAAGTTGCACAGAAATTTAAATATGTGTATAAATATTTTGACTTACCTTTTTGAATAATGAATAGAATCTTAGACAAGTTTAGTGACTATTTTTATTATTAATTTCTAACAAATTCTCATTCCACATGAATATATTTCACTGACATTCTAATTCAGATTTCTTCCCATATGGTTTACGCTCAGGGTGTCTGACTTTGTCATCATACCACTTTATAACTGCTGACCGTGGATTAAAAATCTCTTCTTGTGGCCCTTCTACAGTATTTCAATTGTCATCAGAGCATTTAAAGTTTCAACAGACAAATTGTTCCTCCAATCCCCTTGTATTCTTTTTAAAAAACTGAATCCCACCTCACAACATGCAGTACTAAGTGGAAGTATCGCACAAATTTCTGCTAAACTTCTACACACTTCATATCTGCCAACTACCACACAATGCCGTAGTTTCTACGGAATTAGTTGTCTGACTACGGAACTCACTATCAAAACTACGGATTCTACAAATTTTCGTTTTGTTTCAAATTTTTTTTTGCTATTATTTCATAATATACACGAGATTCTTACAGGGATTCGCGGAACACCGCTTTATTTTATTTTTTTGTCATGAGTTAGATCATTCTGAAGATCTATATTTGGGAGAAGGGGGGGGTCGTCTTCCATCTGGAGACGAAATTTCGTGCTTCAAAACTTTCGAACACAGTAGTGAAACGCAGTAAGAAAATTTTGCCGTAATCGCAAAATGTTCTCCCAATGTTGTCTTTGTGTCCGCTTTTCTTGTTAAATATCATTTTATTGCATAAATGTTTGCATTTTAGCTTGAAACTGTGGAGAACAATTTTCAAAAACGGAAGTTGGCTGCTGCAAAATTTTTCTGTAATCTTCAGGCATGAGATTTTTCCGCAAATTCAAGGAATTCCGGCTTTACGAAACTAGAAAACGAAAGGTCGACGGAATTCGGATTTTTTCCGTAATAATTTTTTTTTTTTCTCACGATGTTGCCCCTGTCAAGTTTTATTGCTCATTAACATTTTACTGGATAAATATTTGTATTTCAGCTTGAAAATACAAGGAAAATTTCCAAAACCAGAAGTCAGACGAAACAAAAGTTTCTTCCGTAATCGTTTACCCCCTCCACGAACACGTTTCGTAAAAAAGCGTCTATCTATGCCACGCAATAAAGGCGATCGCTTGGCTTAGGGTACAACAGGACAAAGTTCGTGGGGCAAAAGAAGGGAGGGTGGCAGAGCAAGTGGTCAAACAACCGATCCATCCGAGCTCTGGGTTGCCACAGCAACCATTGCCGACGTCACGTTCAGTTTCTGTAATAGACCAATGAGGGCATGATGGAGAGGAGTTTCAATGTGCTTCTACGATACTTTGGAAGGGATGAAAGATATGGGGAGGATGGGTATTAAGTGTCGAAAGGAAATTGGCGAAAGAGAATCGCTGATCGTCGCTGTTTTAACAAGTGATAATAGAAACTGTTATGTAAACTTCGTGGATTAATAATGATTTTTGGTTACTTTAAATAAAGAAATTACCTTACTAGCAATATTTGCTACTGCGATTTTTTTTTTCACTAGCAAATTTGATTTTTCACTAGCTATTTGCTAGTTGCTAATCGGTGAAATCGCGCCCTGCTTGTTGCTAATTTGTAGGAATTTAGGGATAACATAGTTGTTCTTACATGTTGTAAGAAATTCAAGGTGCTCAACCTCTTTAGCTAATTTTATTCGAAATTTCTTGAAGGCTTTGGCTTTTGTAATCCCAACAGCATGTCGCATATCCATGACTCATGTAATCCAAGGATATCTATCACAAGGTTATACCTGAGGGTCATGATACCTACACTTTCCAGTTGTATATGAAGTAATGGATTTTGGTTAGTAAGAACTACCAAAAATATATTTTACATGGTAATATATAATTAAATAATAGTTACACACTATATGTACAACTGTTTCACACGTTATATATGTTCTATATGTATGGTATCCATAGTCGTGTTTTATTTGAACTTAAACTCTGGTCGCAATTTCAATTAGGCCTATTTGCAACAGGAATATTCTGCGTGTCTAAGACACGCTATATGCATACTTCAATTTTTTATTTTTTTTTATTTTATTGGAGGTTTAACGACCACCGTGAGCAACTCAATGGGCTATAAGCAGTCGCCCGTCCCTAATTTAGGGTCACTGGTTCCAGGGAAGGGAGAGAGCCAGTGCGGTAAGACATACACAACATCCATGCCTGACCGGGATTCGAACCCGGACCCCTTACGGACGAATGATCACAGGCCAGCGCCTTAGACCACTGAGCCACCGGGGCGGCAACTACTTCAATTTCAAGATACTAGATGAAGAATCCTAATATGAAATACCTCTGCAAGGTGAGTGCTGGATGACGTAATAACTGAAACATATAATAATATTCCTAGTCATATATGATGAATGAATGCAAAGATGATTTTGCTGCAAGTATGCAAACGACACATAGAACATATATAACGTGTGAAACAGTTGTACATATAGTGTGTGGTTATTATTTAATCCATCTTTCCTTGTGGTCCAGTTCTGTGAGTATTAAAAAAAGTAATAAATAAAATAAAATAAAACAAAAAATAAAGTAAAGGGAAAAATAATTCTACAGGAGGGTTAAGTGTCGTTTGCTACGTAGAACTTGCGATTGCCAACCAACATAGGAGAATGGATTGTGACTGTTCCAGTTGTATGTTAAACTATATACTCCTTTCTTGGCCCACTGTGACTGTCAACTCGAATTTAAGAATCAATCTTGCAAAAGATTAAGATATGATCAATGCTTTTTTTGCCGTGGGGATTCATTTGATTATAAATCCTTTTTGAACTGCTTAGCTAGAATGTGGCATTCAAGAACAGTAGAATCAAACACACACAAAAATCAGTTCCAGAGTACATATAACTTTGATTTATCAACAGCATATCGAGAAACTTAGAAAAATATAATGAAATCTTCTTTAAGGAAGGAAATTTTCCTTAAACTTTGTTAATAAAAATATACTTTTGTACAAAGGTTTTCTGGGTACTTACACATTAAACCAAAGTACATCTCACCTGCGACGATTACACTGCCATGTCTGTTGTTTCCAGGCCATATCACTCGTGACGTTCGCCATCGAAGTTCATTTGTTCTGTTCTTCATAACGAACTCATGAAATCACGTGAGAACTTCATTTGATACTTTGATTCCCATTCTGTCTCCTTAGTTTGTTTTGCGTTTCATGTGTTTCAATCGTCCTGAGAATTTCATTGAATACTTTGTTTCCCATTTCTGTGAGAACTTTATTGGATCTTTCTTAGTTTGTTTCTTGTGTTTTGTGTGCTTCAATTGTTATTTGATAATACTGTTTAAGTAACTAAGCTTTTGCTATTTTGTGGAAATATGATTAAAATTTGGAATCTACCTAACACTGAGGAAGAGGCACTGAGATTTTCAGAGTATAGGAATATTGCCAAGACAGCATATATATAAGAATGGCCATATGAAATTATACCTTTCATTTAAATCTTGGCAGTCCAATGTAAAAAGCTGTAAGAGCAAAGTAGGTATGAGTGTTCAAAATTGGTTCGAAGGATCTCGTATACCTTTCGTAACCACTTTACGATTTATTTACTGTTGATGTGAAAGGCTCACATCTCCTAAGTGGTGTAAAAGGCAACTTGATATGTCAGACAAAACTGTAATTGAATGGAACAACTATATGAGAGAAGTTTGCGTGGAAATTTTGGATAAAAGAAATAAGAAAAAAATCGAAGGGCCAAATATGATAGCGGAGATTGATGAAAGTTTGTTTACCAAATGAAAGAGCAACTCGGACGAATATTCCCACAGAAGTGGGTTTTGGGGACGACTTTGTAGAGAGACAAATGAATGTTTTATAATTCAAGTTACTGATCGAAAAATTCTTTAACATTAATGAATGCTATCGTTCAAAACATAATCGAAGGCAGTACAATATATATTCAGATTCATGGCGGTCGTATAAATCTAACGAACTGAAAGAGGCTGGTTTTCATCACTTTACTGTGAATCACAAATAAAATTTTGTTGACCCTGGAAGTGGAGCACACACACAATCCATAGGAAGGTTATGGGGTTCTACAAAACGGCACAACAAGAAACACTGTGGTACTGCACATCATCATATCGACTCTTATTTGGATGAGTTCATGTGGCGAAGAATGGCACAAACAGATGAAAATGAGTATAAAGCCATGCTTACCGCTAGTGTTAAGGTTTGGCCACCATCACAAAAGCTGGACTGATGCCTCAATATATGTTTCTTTTCTTTATGTTGAACTGTTGGACTTTTGTATGTGTAATTTTGGCAGTATGTGTTTTTTTTTTTCTTTATATGAAACTGTTTCACTCTTGTATATGTACTTGTCGTCGTTAAATCTGCGCCAAAAGTGATGTCTGCTGAGGGCCTCTGATTAATATGTAAGTACCCTATTCTGTACATCGTTACGTGCAGCCAGGAAAAGGATTCACGTTGAGTAACATGTGGTAAATGTGTAGTTTAGCATCCTAAATTATTTGGCTGAAAATTTCGGGGATAAAAAAAGGATATACATATTTTAAAGAAAAAAATCATGTAATTTGATGTGAAATGGGAAAAAATTTTCAGCTTTAGAAGGCATTTTTAATATTTTTACCATAAAATTTATGTGCAAGTGTGGCAATGTAAACACACGCTACAGGGATCTTACTCCCAGCACCAATGTGTCGTCAAATGATCTTTGGCTCGTGCTGCAACTGCCATTTTACGGGCAGAAAATGAGACAGAGCAAGCCTTTGCATCTTACGACAATCTGCTTTGCTCCCCATAGCAGAAAGTTCTTGGTCAGTCCGCGCCAGATATAATTGTGCCACAAAATAATCTGCGAGAATTTTGCAAACATTTTCAAGCTCAAACACGAAAAATTATGGAATAAATTATTTAACAACAATAAAGCGCAGAGGCATCAATCACTAGGAAAAAATTGTCATAACAGGAGAAATCTTTACTCCGTTCTACTTCCGTCTTTGGAAAATTTTTCTCCATTTCCCATCCCAAATGCAAACATTTATGTAATTAAATGATGATTAAACAATAATACAGAAGCGTAGCGGGTGGAGGGTTATTAGAGGGAAAATTTTTGCTCTTACAACTTCGGTTTTCAGAAAATTTTCCTCCATTTTTAATCTTAAATATGTATCTAATAAAATGGTATTTAATGACCATATAGGGCAGAGGGAACATCGCAAGAAAAAGAATTCAAGATTTCCATCAAACTTTCTTTTTCGAAAATTCTTGCCTCCATTTTCAAACTAAAGCACATATATTTCTGCAACAAAATGATATTTAACGACAATATCAGACAATCCTCTCTTCAAGCATGGACGGAATGTCGCGAGAAACAATATTATGATTACAGGAGAAATCCTTACTCCGTCTTCGGAAATTTTGAAAGGCAGAAAACTTGCATCTATGACAGCGAGTCTGCAAGATGGTTTAATAGGGTTTTGGGGATGTTGTTTTTGTCTGAAGGACCAAATAAATATGCGACATACGTCGTCCGTCGACACAATTCTGCTAAAGGGGCTTTGCTCTGGAAAAAAGTTTTCAATTACCACTATTGACTGTAGAAAGGTTATGACAACTCATTTTTTAAGTAGATTACAAAAAAAAAAAAAAAGATGCAGCTCTCCATTTTGGCAGATTCACAAAATGGCTGCCACTGCACGACTCGAAGGTCATCTCTTCGCCAAAGCCTCAGGCAGCATTAGGGGTTAAGAGCGCCACAGCGTGTTTACATTGCCATACTTGCAGCTAAATTTTACGGTAAATTTTTAAAAAATGCGTTGAAACTTTTTCATTTCGTATTAAATTACATACTGTAAAATATGTGCAACTTTTTCTCGAAATTTTCAGCCAAATAATTTAGGACACTAAACATTTTAATATATAACTAGAAGCGACACAGTTCATTTTCCTGTGTCAGATGACATTTGGTAGTTGAATGCTTTTTCCCCTCTACGGTAATACGAAAGCATAGAGCTTAGACCTGTCTACTGCCCATAGCAGGCAATACGTTTGCAGTGAAAACAACTTTATATGCTTTTGCAAACGACAGTTGCTGAACGATCGCAGCAGGTAGGTACTGATTTTGAAATTTCATTTTGGCAGATTTAAACTGTAAAAGTGCGTGTTGATATGGTATCATATGACCACAGATAACTGGAAAACATAGGTTTCATGAAAAAACTTAAGTGTAAATTATATTAAGCTATTAATGGAAACTAGTTTGTTTCCATTAATAGCAAAAGTATTAAAAATCATTAACCTAACTTTTTTTTTTGCCACTGAGCTAAAAGGCAAAATAATAATAATGATAATAATGCATCTGGAACCCTTCGGTCTCAGGGAAGAGTGATCTGTTTGTGAGCCATGCATTGGAGGCAGTCTTATCCATATAGTCCGATTGCAGATCTTTGTAATGCCTTCCGTGTAGGACTTTCTAAAAGCCCCAAGCTGCTTCTTTTGGATCCCTCATTCCAATTTTGATGTTCGGAGAAGAGAGGTCTAGAGCTGCGTACTTCTTGTCACTCTGGTTTATCGCTTGGTGAATGGGCCCCTTGCTCTGATGGAAGTATTTTCTGAGGCTGATGATTTGCCTCGGTGTTCCAGGAGATCAATCATTCCCTGTTCTACTTCTGCCTGTCCATTTTTATTGCCGACTTCGGGTGGTGCTGGCGATTTTTGGTGAAGGTTGTCCTGGTATTGCGCATTATTTCCTCAAGCTCTATTATGGAACAAAATAACAAATAATATGCATTATTTCATTAAGCTCTGTTGTAGTATAATAATTTTTATCACAATTAGCAGATTTCCCTAACAGCAGCATGAGTTTTGTAAAAGCTAAACTAGTAAATGTAGGAATTTCTAAAAATGAAAACCTGAAACTGCATTTTCTTTAATATTTCAATGATAAGTTTTCCTCCAAATTCAAAGCACTTTAATACCATCCAATTATATGCGGGTTTCTTAAGCACATATCACACTAACACAGTTTCTCTCTCATTTCCATGAAGCAGCATGTGTTTTGTAAGGTTACATTTTTGAGTAAATTGTTTGGAGCACACATCACACTGGTAAGGTGTCTGACCCGTGTGAAGGCGCATATGCAGTGAAAGATTACTTTTACGAGCAAACTTTTTGCCGCACACTTCACACTGATAAGGCTTTTCACCTGAATGAAGGAGCATGTGCCTTGAAAGAGCACTTTTCTGAACAAATTGTTTGGCACACACTTCGCATTGGTGAGGCTTTACGCCTGCATGAACAAGCATATGCGTCGAAAGAGAAAATTTCTGTGTATATGATTTGAAGCACACATCACATTGGTGAGGCTTCACACCTGTGTGAACAAGCATATGCTCTGAAAGTTGACCTTTTTGTGCAAACTGTTTGCAGCATATATCACATTGGTGCGGCTTTTCACCTGTGTGTAGGAGCATATGCGTTGCAACTTGACTTTTCCGAGCAAATTTTTTGGAGCATACATCACATTGGTGATGCTTTTCACCAGTGTGAAGGTGCTTATGCTTTGAAAGAGCGCTTTTATCGGCAAATTGTCTGGAGCACACATCACACTGGTGTGGCTTTGCACCTGTGTGAACAAGCATATGCTGTGAAAGATGAGATTTCTGAGAAAATTGTTTGCAGCATACATCACATTGATAAGGCTTTTCACCTGTGTGACGCAGCATATGCCTTGCAACATCATTTTTTCGAACAAATTGTTTGGAGCATACACCACATTGGTGAGGCTTTTCACCTGTATGAAGGAACACATGACTTAAAAGATCACTTTTTCGAACAAATTGTTTGGAGCATACATCACATTGGTAAGCCTTTTCACTTGTGTGCTGTGTATGCTTTGAAACACCCTCTTCCTCAGTTAATCTTTCTAAGAATACATTACAGTTTTGATTTTTTTCATCTGTGTGAAGGTTTGTATGCTTCGATAGGTCAGCATTCTCAGTGAACTTCTTAGAACTTGCATCACAATGGAAAGATTTTTCACTTTTATGAAGTTGCACATGCCTAGTAAAGCTGGATTCTTCTGTGAACTTCTGAAAGCATATTTCACATACCCAAATATCTTCAATTGAATCTGGAACAATATATGTTGAAGTATTGATATCTTCAACTGAATCTGAAACAGTAGATGTTGAAGTATCAACATTTTCAATTGAATCTGGAACAATAGATGTTGAAGTATCAATATCTTCAATTGAATTTGGAACAATATATGTTGAAGTATTAGCAACTTTGTTCACTTCATTTATAACCAACTCTTGTGTGACTTCTGAGGAGTGGGTCCCCACCGACTCCATGCTGATAAACTTACAATATTCACTTATTCAGTAGACAACTATCTAATAAATTTACTTTTTGATTTTTTTAACATCAATCACGAACTATGAACAAATCAAACTCTTTTCATCGAAATCGTGTTTACACACGTACGAAAAAAGAAACACTGATGTCCTCCGGGGCATGTATCAGAGCATTAGAAATACTTGAAATCATCAGACAAGTTCAAGAATGTTACTGCAGTAACACGAAACAAGGGGCAGTTGCCTTTCTAGAACGGTCATACAAGAAACGTAAATTCCTGCTCCGAGGGGGCAATATATAGAAATGTACAACGTGTAAATAAATTTACTGAAAACTGTAACTCACAAATAGAAAGGTAAACACTTCAGTAGTATTTTCCTTTTTAAAGACTTCAATTAGCAACATACGGTATTCTACGCAGCTAATCAGGATACAGAGTAATCTACTCAGACTAGCGTCTGCCGACAGACATAGGATCAGCTCACGAACACTCATTCCGTTATCTCATTGGTGGGTGCCATCACGGCACCGAGATGGCACCCACCAATTGGAGACCGCGGTGCGCTGTTGTGTTGATGTTTTGATATGGGAACAATCATTTGGCGGGAACAGTGGCTTGGCTATTGCGCAGAGGTAAAGTCAAGTTTGGATTTTTCCTGCGAGGTGACTGGACGTGCTCTTGATCACCGCTTCGGAATTGCCAGACTTTGTGATCTTTGCTACTTCGCACACAAATAATACAAAAAATGTCTAGTGTATTTATGCTCTGTTTTTAGGCTCCCCTCTGTTTTCTCCCGCTGTCCGTCTTCTGCTTCAACATCTCGAAAGGTAAGGTAAACAAAGTAGATGGTGAGCCCAATGAGGTAAGTTGTCGGGTTTTTTTATCTGCTTCATTTTTGTATTATTGTTTTATGGATACTGCGAACCCGGTGTCACTTGAACGAACACCTCTCTTAGACAGCTGCATCACAGGGGTCTCATCTTTAGAAAGTCCTACTGCTGCGGATGTTTCTGTGATACATGAACCTGGTATTGCAAAGAGATTGGCATGCAACCACTGTGAAGTAACATTTGGAGTAAAAAAAGTTTGTACAGACATTTGAGAAACTTTCATCCTGATAAAGTTGCTCCTGTCTCAGATCAGAATTCCCATGCAGAGCAACTGGTTCCAGGAAAGGGGGGAGCCAATGTTTAACATCTATGCCTTGCCAGGATAACCCGGTCTCACTTGAACAAACAGTCGTACGCCCTATCTTAGACACCAGCATCACAGGGGTGCCATCTTTAGAAAGACCTACTGCTGTGGATATTTCTGTGATACATGAACCTTGTATAGCAAAGAGATTGACATGCAACCACTGTGAAGTAACATTTGGAGTAAAAAAAAGTTTGTACAGACATTTGAGAAACTTTCATCCTGATAAAGTTGCTCCGGTCTCAGATGAGAACTCCCATGCAGAGCAACTGGTTCCAGGGAAGGGAGGGAGCCCATGTTTAACATCTATTCCTTGCCGGGATTCGAACCCGGTCTCACTTGAACAAACAGTCGTAAGTCCTCTCTTAGACAGCTGCATCACAGGGGTGCCATCTTTAGAAAGAACTACTGCTGTGGATATTTCTGTGATACATGAACCTTGTATAGCAAAGAGATTGACATGCAACCACTGTGAAGTAACATTTGGAGTAAAAAAAGTTTGTACAGACATTTGAGAAACTTTCATCCGGATAAACTTGCTCTGGTCTCAGATGAGAATTCCCATGCAGAGCAACTGGTTCCAGGAAAGGGGGAGCCAATGTTTAACATCTATGCCTTGCCAGGATAACCCGGTCTCACTTGAACAAACAGTCGTAAGCCCTCTCTTAGACAACAGCACCACAGGGGTGTCATCTTTAGAAAGGCCTACTGCTGTAAGCAAGGTTCCTGCTGATATCTCTTTCTGTACCAGTGAAAGTTCACCTGATGCTGAACATGTTCTCTGCAAAACCACTGGATCTGATATGTCCATTTCAAGTGCAAGTAGCACTGCAAACAGTGAGGAATTAAATGTGAATGCTAATTTCAACAGTTCTGAATGTGAAATGCCTTCTGTTCACACCAAGATTCCCTGCAACTTCTGTAGCCATACTTTTTCAAGAAAACGAAATTTCAATAGACACATAAAATTGTTTCACTTAACAGGAGATGAGCCATTTTGTGGTAAAGTTGTTTGTAGCATGTGTGAGATCACTTGTAGAACAGTAGAAGAATTGCAAAATCATATTGGCACAAGTCATCCTGATATTTTACTCTCATTGGAAGATAAAGTTTTTCACAACACTGATGATTTTCTAGAGTGGAAAACTAAGATAGAGTGTGATTCTCAGTCGCATTTTGTAAAATATAGCGGTGACAGACACCTTGCAGATGGAACTACTGTTTTGTACTATTATTGTCATCGAAGTGGAATGTACAAATCCATTGAAAATAGGAAACGTCATATGAAATGTGCAGGTACTAATAAAATTGGCAAAACTTGTCCTGCAAACATTAAAGTATATAAGCAAATTAAGGAAGGAACCATGACAATTAAGGTGAAATACCAATCTGTCCATGTTGGACACAAAACTGAAATTGGCAGAACTGTGTTGACAAAATCTCAAAAGGGGCAACTTGCAGCTCAGATGAATCTAGGAATTCCCAAATCAAGAATTCTGCACAATGTTGCAACATCATTCTCACCAACAAAACGCTACAGTTATACCACCCGAAAAGACTTGCATAACATCAGTCAAGCCTTTCATGTTGATAAACATGTAACTTTCGATAAAGATGATGCCATATCTGTTGAAATTCTTGTAAAAAAGATGCAAGATGAAAAAGATAACCCTGTGATTTTGTACAAACCAGTAGATGTGGTTTTACTTGAACATCCTTCAATTACTAGTGAGGAATTTTTATTGGCAATAATGAATGATGCACAGTTAAAGCTTCTAAATTTGTATGGTAGTATGGGTGTAATGATTGATTCCACTCATGGTTTGAACCAGTATGGTTATCAATTAACCACATTAATGGTGAGTGGTTCGAATCATGAGGGGCTTCCAATTGCTGTATTATTTTCTTCAAGAATTTCTCATGACACCTTTGTGGCATTCTTTAAAGAAATCAAAAATCGCCTGCTGCATTTTCAGACACAGGTGTTTATGTCTGATGATGCACCACAAATGTACAGTGCCTGGAAGGAAGTTTTTGGGGAAGTCAAAAATAAATACCTCTGTTCGTGGCACATTCAAAGAGCTTGGAGAGCAAATATTCAAACAAAAATTGCCAAGAAAGAACAGCGCGAGTGTGTAACACTTGCCCTCCAAGAAATTATGAAACAGACTGACATAGCAACATTTCGGCACATTGCGGAAAGTTATATTGAAAAGTTTTTGTCAAGCGAAGAAACTGTTTCGTTTGCAAAATATTTCATTGATCACTACATGAACCGTGTTGAGGAATGGGCAAGCTGTTACCGTGTTGGGTGTCCAATGAACACCAATATGAAAGTAGAAAGGTGGCACAGGGAGTTGAAATATGAAGAAGCGGATGGCAAAAGAATTGGAAGGCTGGATAAAGCCATTAGATTGGTACTGAGCACAGTCACCAAAAGATTAATTGGACGGCTAATTTCCCTTGAGCGCCCAAAGCTAACTGCTCGAATTGCAGAAATTAGAAAAAGGCATATTGCCAGCGAAGAGTTTCCAAAAGATTATATTCTTGAGATGGAAGAACAGAGATCCTGGGTTGTGCGATCAAGCACAGCATCCGACACTCTGCTTCATACATATGATGTTTCCTTTGCAAAGAACTGCCACTGTGAAATTAAGTGCCACAACTGTAATGTCTGCATACATGCTTTATCATGTAATTGTTTAGATTATACCTTGCATTACACAATATGCAAGCACATCCACTTAGTGTGCAGGTATTTTAATGTTGGACCTGCTATTGCAGAACCAGAAGAGTCTGGTGAAAATCCCCTGGTTGTCAATATTGATGAAAATTTTGCAGAAGAACATTCCGCAATCTGCCAGGAGTTACGCAAATTAGTGCCAGATGCAGATTTAGTCAAGAAAAAAGCTGCTGCGATCTCCTGCGCACAAGTCTTAATGCAGCGTGTTGAGGACACTGATTCAGTGGAAGAAGTTAATATACTTCATGATGCCATAAAAATGGGTATGACAAAGTGTGACACAGCGTCTCAAACCAGAAAGATTTTGCCAGTTGGTTCCCAGGAAATTATAGCTGAACCAGCAAACAAAAATATCCAACCGCAGCGCCGATTTGTAAAGGCCAAAAAATCACAAAAGCGCAAACTTCAATTTAATTAATGTGGAACATAAGCACGCCGGTCAAAAAATTAGCCGCCCCTAACAAAAATGACAGTAGGAAGCTAGCAACTGCATGACAGGTGCAGTGATAGCATTATTGGGAGATAAATAGCATGGACATGGTCTACTGTGTCATTTCTGTCTCTTGCAGTTGTGAAGAGCCATGTGTGTGTTGAATTTAGTCTGCAATATGTGTTGTAAGACAGACGTTACTGAGTGCCAAGAAGGAGCCATTGTGTTTAGCCGTGCTTACGGACACAAAGTGAATGAAGTTGCCCAATTTGTTGCTGTGTCGAAGTATACTAGCCAGAGGGTCTACAAACAGTTGTGTAGTTTGCAATGAACTAAAATTTGGCGACGTAATTGTAGCCAGAAAATGATTTTCATCAATCGGGAACACCACAGTGTTTCACGCCTTGTAACTGCAAATTGGTTTTAAACCAGGCAATTTCCGAAAGGACATTGCAACAAGAACTGCATGCGATGAACATCTGAAGCAGAGTACCACGGAAGACGCCTCTTTTAACAGCAAATCACAAAGTCACATGTTTTCAATGGGCTCAGAGGCACCAAAACTTTACTGTGGAATATTGGAAACGAGTAATTTGGTCTGAGGAGTCTCGTTTTTGTTCTTACTCAGATGATGGGAAGCGACGAGTCACAGGCCCAATGAAGCCTTTAATCCTGATTGTGTCGAAGGTGTTGTTCCAGCTCGAGGTGGCTCTGTGTTGTTTTGGGGGATGCTTTTTGTACCACAAAGTGGGCCCTCTTGTTGCAGTGATGATGAATTTGAACAAGCATGCGTACCTCCGCTTTCTGAATGATGAAGTGATGCCCTTTGTCTACATCTCCAGGAGCAGCATCATGTTGCCACTCCTGTCTTCCAAGACTACAATTGCTGTGTACATAAGGCTAAAACTGTGTCTGGAGTGGCACGATGAACAAGCAGCAACATTGTCACCTCAGCTGGCCCGCCGAATCCCAAGATTTAAATCCTATTGAAAATGTGCAGGATCATATGGAACAGAAGATGAAATGCCAAAACAGGTATGTACTCTGGCAGAACTTCAGGACCAATTGATGCAAGAGTGGCTGCAAATCAATGTTCAGTACATCCACAACCTCGTGGAGTTTCTACCACACCAGACTTGTGGTGTTATCAAGGCAAGAGGCACCGTCATCCGTTATTAGGTAAGTTCTACCTGGGATGACTAATTTTTTTGTCTGGCATGCTTATTTCTACTTGATTGCTGAGAACAGTTCATCCAATGAAGAACTTAAAATATTCAATGACAGTTTGGCTTGCACCTAGTTGTCAGTGCTTTTTCATCAGTCTACCCTACAAGAAACACATTCGTGGCACTTAATTTTATCACACAGATTGCTTTGCCCAGTCATTCATTTCTTCTGTTTCACGACTTAGGAATCAATCATTACACCCAGGGTTTGCCCAGCTCCAGAAATCGTGGAAAAGTTCTGGAATTTGCTTTCCGTTTTCCAGGCCTAGAAACTAATTGATTTTCCATATTTTAATGATAGGTCCAAGAATGTTTTATGTAGTGAAAAAGAAAAACTGTTCATTCCATGCAAAATGAACAAATGGGGATTATATCATCATCATCGTCAACAATTATCAATCCACTGCTGGACGAAGGTCTCTACAAGCCTCATCCACAACGGTCTGTCTTGTGCCAGTCTCCATGTTACTCCCACATGCTTTCGAATTTCATCCACCCATCTCCCACGTGGTCTTCAAGACTTCTGGGTCTTTTCCTATCCCTTGGGATCCAATCTAAAATTTCAACTGTCCATCGATGGTCTGTTCTTCTGGCAGTATGTCCAGCCCATTGCCATTTCAGGGATTTAACTCTGATCATGTTGTCTTCCAATCTTGTCATTTTTCGGATCCACGAGTTCCTCTTCTTTTCTCTCCTGGTTACACCAAGCATGCACCTCTCCATGCTACTTTGAGTTGTCTGCAGTCTTTGTATGTCTCTTTTAGTTAAGATCCACGTCTCTGCACCATACTGGAAGGATGCATTGATCAAACACCGCAGTGGAAGGATGCAGGACGTTGGGAAAAAAAAAAAGTTAAATTCACAAACAATTTTAAGTAGTTAAATTTTTTTTTTTTTTTTTTTGGAAATTTAACAATTTATATTTCGTATGTGCAAATGAAACCAGCCATAAGCTTTGAAAGTTGCTAATAATCTATTTTATAATTCTGTACCACAAATGATATGAAAATGCCTAATATTTATCAATTTTAATATCAGGTAATAGCAAATTGAAGTCATGTTTGTTATCACATTTTTTTTTACTATAGAGTATATACAAATACAAGGTCTATTTCGGAATTAGCCTAAACAATAAAGAGATTTGCAAAAAAAAATTAACCTATAGTCTCTGTGTAAAATTAGCTTACCATAATCAACTTCAAGTTGTCCTCAGTGAAGATCAGGTGTTAGTAATGAGTAGTTCAGTAAATTAGCTTGACATAAGATATATTCTATTGGCTGGCTTCTTTTTAATTTGAAGCTTCAGGTTGTAGTTGTCAAGAGAAAATAACACTTCAGAAGAGCGAAAAATGCTGACGCCGATAACTTAGTTTGTCTGAGAGAATAGTATTCCGTGTTAGCTGCAGATATAAGTTGTATTTAGTAATGGATATGTTTTTATATTTGGAAAAAAATCCAGCAATGAGAGTATATCTCATAGTAAGCAATTATGTGAAATTCCCTATATGTCAGCGGTTGCTACAAATTTTTCTTCTGCATTGTTGTTGAGTGATATAATTTCAGAATTGGAATCTGCGTCGTTGGCAAAATTGAAACTTACGCAAGCGAACTATGAATAAAGTGTATGAAAAAACACTCTCCATTGCACAGTTCAGGAATCTTGGATAAAAACACTTAATTGTGTAAAGGCAAATGATGACAAGACTATTATGTGTTGCACTGCTTGCCAAAACTTTCCTGGAAATTGCCAATACCACCAGCAATTTTTTCAAAGAATGTGGGAGTCAGGTGATAATATAGTTTAATAACTTATAAGTGCACACAACAGTAGTCGAAAACATAAAGATTGCCTTTGTTTCTAAACAACAACAATTGGGATATTTTATGATGAAAATCACTTCTGTTTGCGCAAGAGAAAAAGGTAAATATTTTTTACATTCAAAATTGTTGTTGAAAACTACTTAAACTGCTGTACAGTTAACTATGATTATTTAATTTTTTTGCAAAACACAGGATGTATATTAAAAATTCTTGAACATGGCATCGTCACTAAATTTCTCAAATGCCATCAATTACCTTTCTTAAAACTTGAGATATATGCTTTTGTGCACTTTAAAATGGCAATGCAAAAGATGTATAAAAAGTTTATCATAATTTTTAGCTTTAAAAAAATGAGGCTTCTGTTTTGTTATCTTAAAAGATCAATTTTTCTGGGCATGTAGATTTTACTTCTGGGCAAGTAAATATTTTATGCACATGACCAGCTGGGCGTGTAACTTTTCTGATATTTTTCAAGCCCTGATCTGTGTAAAGATTATTTTCGTATTTTCAAGATGTTTTGATTAAAAAAAAAAAAACGGGAAAAAGTCTGTGAATCTTGCAAATGTTCGTAATCACACAAAATATGACAGCAATGAGAACGTCATGTCGTTTTCCGTTTCCGCATATAGAATTTTTTCGACTTTTTTTTTCTCTGCCTGATTATATATATATATATATTTTTTGGTGTGTGTGTGTGATCATGTTCCTCGTTTTTAATGTCTTCAGTAATAGTGAAAAGGAGAGACTTCGTACTATTTAAGAATTCTTTCTAACAAAATGCATGTTTCCGTATTTCTAATACGTACTTCCTCAAAACTAATCAATAGAGAGCAATCGTTTTCACCCCTTTCCCTTTTATTAAATGAAATTAAATTTCTTGATCGGTATTTAATCTGTCCGTGGTGGAATCTGCACCACTTCTGAGCATTGTAAAATTGTTTCACGGCAGAGTGAGCAATGCAGTATCGATTTTTTCACATTTAAATTACCCAAAAAAAATTTTTTTTCAATTTCTTAGTCACTTCTTTATATGTGCACGAGATTCTTCCATGGATTCCCAGAATTCCACAATTTTTTTTTTTTTTTTTTACTTTCATCATTCGGGTCATTTTCAAGATTTATGCAAAACTGAAGATAAGGTTTTTTTTGGGGGGGTCTTAAACCTATATTATTTAATTTTATAAATTGTAAATACACGCACCGCTGAACGCACGTTGATGTCCCTGTTATCGATTTTGAAAAGTTGGACGCTGTGCTTCCACGGACTATTGAGACATGTCATCTCATGATGCTGTAGTGCCAGGTGTTTCAGTGCTAATTTCTGGAAACTTTTTTTGTGTTATACCAGTTTTGTGTTGATGTAGTAACAACAGCATGTGAAAACTTTCCTGCTAGCCCAAGATGACCGTTCCTTCTAGCACATTCTTTCCTCACTTAAGGAGACTGATATCTGGTTTCCCTGCTGCACTGTGTATAGGAATAGGTGACTATAGATAAGGAAATCTTTAGTGCCATATCAAAATTGTTTTGCATTATTGTCATTATATACTATGTGCCAGATTGCTTCACATAAGTTTCATACAGAGCAATTTTTATTCAAAGAAATTTTGCCACTTCATTAAAGCTGTAACACACACAGAAGAGCAATGTAACAGCAGAACCCATGGGATTTCATAAGAATTCCGAATGCGTAGTAAATGTCATCCCATTTTGCAAATTATAAAACAAAACTGTTCTTTACCAAAAATATATGCTCCTGTAATTTCTTGTTGAACTCCTAGAAAATCCCTGGAATTTATTGTCTGTATTTACTGTTACACACGTAACGTTAATCATATCAGAAAACTTTAAGATTAAATCGCCTTGGAGCAGAAATTGAACCCACATCTCCCCAATTTCTGTTTCTGCGTGTTATCCATTACACCAACCTGGACGATCAAGTTCCAAGTATCTGATTGTTAAGTATCGGAATATTCTCTGACCACTTGTGAGTTGAAGCAAATTCTGCTTTCTCGTGGCATTGTTAAGTAAATTTCAAGTCACTCCAAGGTAAATTGTGTGGAAGAAATATCCTTCACATAATATGTGAAATTATATGACGAATATTTATTCCGCACAGTTTACCTGGAATTTTTTGTTCTGTAAATATGTACAAACCCTGTACACAATCATAACCTTCACCTTTTCAAATCCATTTATTCCTTCCATATCAAGATTGGAATCAAAGATTATGCTACAACAATGTTACATCCTAAATCAAGAACAAGCACAGATGCTTTGCTAACTCATTTACTCTTGTTGCATTAATAATTTGGGGTTGGCTAATGTAATATTCCAATTTGTACATGAAGATCGCACATACTGGCTGGCTTTACTTGCAAAATTGAGTCAAAAAATTATGGAAATCAAGTGGGTAAATGCACAGAAGCATGGGTAAACAATTCAATGCCCTGGGTCAAGAGAAATAAGATGCCCCCAAGTAAATATATTTTATTGTAAAAAATCACTCCCAGTTTGAATTTCATCTGTAAACTGTACTGTATTTTTGTTTTTTTGTCAGAATAAGAAATCTAATTGTTAAAACAAAAAAACAATTAGTAATTTTTAGTAGGCCTACATATTTTTTTTAAAACTGGATATTCAAATGAAAAATTTTAAATATTGTTTTTTTGCACATTTAATTTGCACAATTTTGAAAGTTGCATTTTACCATCACTTTTTATGTTTGCAAACAATGCCTACAAATTTTGCATTTAAATTTTCAAAACAAATGACACAATCAATCATATTGCTAAAAGGTTTCATTGCCTGAATGCAAATTTTCTGAGTCCTGTCAAAAATAATGATAGGAAAGCGATAAAGGAAAAAAAGGCGGGAAAATATATTGCAGAATATTGGTTTATGCTAAGAAAAGAAGCAAACTAAAATGGTCTCATATTCATGTCCGGTTATGTGTTTATTCTGTTTTTAAAATTAAAATTTTATTGATGTGTGGAGGGTGGCATGTGTTATTATATTTTTACTAAGTTCATTCAGTTGATCACAGGTTATCTTATATTTTGTCCATAGTTAAATGACATTGCTTATTTTGTATTAAAATTAAATGGCTAAGACCTTTATTAAGTGAACTACTGTAGTTTACTCGGAAAATGTCTTTAAATATTTGGTGGGTTAATTTTATTTGGTGTTTCAGTAGAAGTTAAATTTGATGAATTTAATTTAGCACATATGATTTAACATTTTGTTTATATTTGTTTTTACTTGATTATGTATATTATTATTCTAGTAGCAGGGATACCTGGTATTTCCTGGGTAAATATTACTATTCATGGAATCGCCAAGTGTAGCAGGTGAAAGTTAATGGATGAAAAAGATATTCCTGTAATTTTCCAGTAAACTTATTTTATTTCATTTAGGTTATTACTTTTTGATGAACAATATTTTTGGGTTTTCCATTGGGAGCATTAATATAAAGATTTTTAGGTTTGTCCACCCTTGAGCAGGCGACGTAGCACTGTTCGTGTGAAAAGCAGTTCTTCCGAATTAATGCCAGCCACTGCTAATGACTGGCTGATGAATAAAAGAATTCTTGATTATACTGAATAAAAGAATTCTTTGATTATACTGATGAAGGTAGAAGTCGCTACCGAAACATCCCGCTTATTAATTTTCAACGTAACTTACGCATGTGATGACGATTTCAAGAATTCTTTAAATCTTTTGTTTACCGTTTTGAATTTCAAATATCTGGAATTCTCTATTTACCTTAGATTGTATTTCTTCCTTATGAAGCTGCCTGTTAATGGTGAAAGCTAATGTTTATTCATTTGTGATTTTTAAATACTCCATTAAATGAATATTTTTGCACTTTGTTATCTACGGTCTCTAACTTAGACTGTAGATTTGGTGTTGGAGTGCTGAATTGTGTTGCAGTTCTTAAAAATAAAAAATGGAAATTTTTATGAAAATTTTGTATGGGGGCCCCTTGACCCCGACCCCTCCCCAAAACCATCTACGGTCTAACTAAGAGTACCATACGATGGCATACCAAATTTGGTGGTTCTAAATTGAAAACTTAGAATTGCATAGCAGACATTCAATTATGTACATATATATTTGTATATGACAACTACTAGCACAGGTCCTAAGGGATGAGAATACTGGTTTTGCTTGTGCTTTCAGCTTTTTATGCTGGTCTTGATTCCCATTATCTGACCAATCAGAACCAAGATTTTGTGCAATTGGTTGGTTTAGCAGTGCTTTGTTGTTCTGTATACTGTTGTTTTTGCTTATTTTGTAGCCTATTTCTTTTATTGACTTTATCTTTAAGAATTTTTATAATGGGTTTGTATATTTCTGTTGTATGACAGCAGAATAATTTACTGCTTTATGTTGTTGATTCATTACTGTGTGTTTTTAGTTTTTCATAATTTATGTCAAGATTCAATATAACTTCATTGGTTGTTTTGATATTGATAATTATTGCCAAAAAAGATGCAAATAATGTGATTGTTTTGATATGTTTTTAATAATTTCAAATAATGTGGTCCTTTGCTTTGGAAGATTATGTTAATTACTCTATTATGAAAAGTTTTAGAAGGTGTTTGTGTCTTTCAGTGCAGTTGGCCGGTATAACTGCTCCGTATGTAGTAACCGGAACTAAATAGGCATTTTGTATTTTAACTGCATTTACTGTCTTTCCAAGAAGTAGTCGCTGCATTTTTAACACAATTAGTTTTGCAATATTAAAACTTTCTTGATATGTTTGTCCCAAATATTTTTTTTGTCAACAGTGAGTCCTAGGTATTTAATATAATTTCTCAATGGTAAATTTGCTTAGCAAATTTTTGGCCTTGTTTTTGGAATAATGTTTGTATAGCTTTTAGTAAATAATATTGCTTGGTTGCTTTTTATACATAGACTTTGATGTTCCATTTTGTGAAGTGTTTTCCAGTTTTTGTTGAAAGTTTCTGTAGTTAGTTTTAGTTACTGCTTGTTTGTGATTTATAATAGAGATACTTAATGTTTTCATCTGCATATGAAGTACCTTAGCATTTGTTGTTTTCATGAGTATCTGAGTTATTTCACTGAGGTAGTTGTACAAAAAGCAATAAATTAGAACTGCATGGCATTCATGATATCTACAGAAAGGGTTAGTTACCAGTTACCATTGTGAAAAGCTCAACCTAGTTTTTAATTGTCATATTGAGCAGAAAAGTCAAAACTGTTTATACTGTTGATTTTATGTCAAGACTATGCCTGTAGTACTGACTTGTAGAATAGCCATGAAGTTTGTAATCCTGATTTCCTGTGAAGCCTTTTAGATACTTCATAAAGCTTGTTTTTTTTTTTCCTGTTCAAAAATGTTGTTAAAGTTCTTTCAATTGAAAATTTTTTCTACACACTGATGCCACCAAGTGTGTTGTCTAGACAATGTCATAATTGTTCATATATTCATACAGCATTGCAAATGTCATCTAGCTGCTTAATTATTCACGTGCTATTTAGACAATCTAATTTTGAGGATTAGATGTCATAATTGTTATTACACAGTGCTCATGAAAGCTGAATACCTCTTTTTTTTGTAGGGAGCTAGATATGATAAGTGCTGGAGAGGAGGAAATATTGTGACACCTCCTCACATGCTCAATATTCTCAGAAGGCAGACTACTTTCTGTGCAGCTGTGGCATCCCTTAACTAACTTTTACTGAAATAACTGCTAAAATTTTGTGAGGAAATCCTTTTGCTTATATTGAGCAGTGAAATATGTTGACAAAAAATTTTGTCTGTATTGGAAACATGTAGTCAGAATGTGGGTAGAAAAATTCTTAGAACAGAACAATGTATTAATAGCTGAGTATTTTAATAAGTGGCATGGAACTACATTAGTTTTGTAATGGACCTAAATTTTTATAAAAGATCCGTCAAGCAAAAATATTGAAAAATAAATCATTTAATAAAATAATCTATTGTATAGATGAAAAAAAAAACTTTCTATTTTGTGAACTGTATATTTATGAAATCCTACCAATATTGCAGTTAACCATGTTACATGTATTTTTTTCCCCTGGCATAACTCTTGTGAAACTCATTTTCTTCTAAAGCAAATCTTAAGATCATGTACTTCACTTCAATGTACAAATAAATTCTGTATAGGAAAAGCACCTCATTCCTGTTGTGTAGAGAAATTGGTGCATATTTATACACATGATGTATCAAAGTTCTTCATGTATATTGTCATCAACTTGTAAGACTGATGAGATACTTTTTTTTTTTTTGCACAGAAAACTTTGTATTTACAATACTTAATGCACTCATAACACTAGCATGGTAAATAAATCTCTGATGTATGGAAATATTTGTAGATGTAGGCTAAGTAAAACAGTATAGAAGGCGGAGATGTTTTCCACCGCTAGTTTGTAAACTTATAACATGCTACTGGCAATTTCTGCCACTTTTCATGTATTCCTTTGTTTCAAAGATGTTTATTGATTTTCTGCAACTTGTATGAATTTCATATGTGTGTGTTTGTGTATAGTAGCATATGCACAGGTGAAACTAAAGCGAAACCATGAATGAATTCTTGTTTAATTACCTACATTTAATTTGTCTATCAGTAGCCCAGCTGTTTGTAAAAGATCATAAGGTAGGTTCAAAAGTTCCTGAAATAGTCCCAAACTGTGGGGATAAAAAAATGTAGGATGAATTTCCATTTCAGACATTCGCAACAATCATCGTACAGTGCTAACAATTGCTGCCATTGCATTTCCTGTCTGTTGAGCACCAGCAGTCTTTTTGTTGTGTACTGTGTATTATTAGTTTTGAGAAGTGCCTAATGTAATAACCATATATGTATTGCAAACCAATATCAGCATGTCAGTTTTTATTTTATTCTTCCCTTTATTTTTATTGCATATGTACTGTATCTCTGCCCTAAGAATGAATAAATAATTTTAAAAATGCAATTTGCGGTGCATTCCTTTATCACGAATTTAACATTCAGTTTTGAAGCATTTCCATGTCATTATCAGAATTGCAGAATACAAACGTATGCTGTACGCAGATAGTTTACAGATTATTAGCAGATTTCACAGCTTTTGCTTGTAGATTTAAAAAAAAAAGTTACTCTCAATTTTCTTTTTGTTTTAGACAAAATTTCCTTTTTACTTTAAATTTTCTGTTTACCCATTTTTGGCCACCACTTCAAGATATTACACAGTAAATAAATATGTAAAACTAATACAAAAGCCCATGAAAATGTGGTACCTGCACCCAATAACATAAATGTGATGGAAGTTGAAATCGTGAATTCTAACCACCTCATTTCTGGTTGAAGGTAAAAATCGAATCTAGCCATTTCACACACATTGATGCACATTCAATCCTAATGTACTTTTGTTCTCATTGGAATCTGGAATGTTCTAAAAATTATCTATTGTCTTATTCATTTTTCTTTAAATTATCTTATTCTATTGTTATCTTGGTTAGCACTTCACATTAAGTAGAATCATTGTTATTAGTGACATTTTAAAGATACATGTTCCAGGATGGGGAAAAAAACAAACAAACGTATTCAGCATGCAAAGTTTATTTAAAATTTTTTTTTATGTCAGTGAGACATAACTAATTCCTTTAATTCTGCATGTGCAAGTTTATTCAGAGAAATAAAGATGCTGCTTACATGTCTCAGACGTTACAATCATAATTATACACTGCAGTGTGTATGTTGGTATACAAACTAAATGCACCGATGAGACATTACATTATGGCCATGTACCTAATAAGCTGTAGGACCGGGACCCCCTTTAGCCCGCAAAACAGTAGCCACTCGGCAAGGCATCACAATTCGATGAGGTGGCAATAGGTATCATGGGGTCCCTGATAGCTTTGTTCCAGTTAGATTAATGCTGGGGTTTTTTGTTTACAAAATCCATATTTGTTAAGTGTTTGCAACATTCCCTTCAGTTTCCGCAGCCATGCAGCATTTTGGAAGTTAACGGTCGCATTTTATTTTATCTATTTTTTTACTTCCAGATAGCTTTACTCAGATATTTTTTACTAAAACCATATGATCACAAGTTTTTAAGTCCCCTGCTTCGTTTCCAAGGCCATATTATGTGGTATTCCGGAAGCTGACTGTCGCAACTGTCTTTCAATGATCTTCAAGATTGTTTAATTTCAGATTGACGAGGTGAAAAGTTTTTTGCTTTACAAGAACCATTGCTGTTTTGCTCACTTCAGTTTTATGGGATTTCAACAATTATATCAATGAAAATTCTCCCATCACATTTTCACCAAATTTTTCTTAAAACTGTGGTCAATGCACAAACTGGATTTCAAAGAAAAAATCTTATATGGACCCCTGTTTTACAAATTAAGTTAAATGTGGCAAAATTACTGGTATTTCCGAAGTTGACATGATCCTTACCTTCTCACACAATCACCTGGTGAGGTCCCTAGTACAACATACTGTAATTGCTGCAGGAATAGTAAGAACAACGTCTATCAGGAAAAACATCCTTCAAAGAGAGGAAGTTAAAGTTTGATCATTTAACTAAATGCAAATTAAAAATATGGATTTCAAATAATTCCTTATACTTTTTGACCATTTTTAAAATTCCAAAAGCATTTAAAGAATGATATTTAAGTTCTGAATGTATTAAAATACTTTGTTTCTTCTGCATTTTTATCAGGAAAAAGCAAGTTTGACTATTGCAACTAAATATGAATGTGCACTATTATCAATATCTCAAATTGACTCAGTACAGAACAATAAATTTTTTTGACCATTTTTAAAATTCCAAAAGCATTTAAAGAATGATATTTAAGTTCTGAATGTATTAAAATACTTTGTTTCTTCTGCATTTTTATCAGGAAAAAGCAAGTTTGACTATTGCAACTAAATATGAATGTGCACTATTATCAATATCTCAAATTGACTCAGTACAGAACAATAAATTTTATATATTTAAACAAGTGCCAAAAAAGAAGCAGGAGAAAACCAACTTCAAATTCACCAGCAAAATTACGTAACACAAGGGACTTTTCGAGAAACTGAAAAGGATCGGAGCAAAATATAATATCAGGCTAGCTCCAGATCTTAATAACAAAATAAAGAAATTCCTGCCAGCTTTAAAGCAGAAAGAATTGGACATCCAATTGCAGGAAGGAGTAATTTACTGCATCGACGGTAACTGCGGACTCAGCTATATAGGAGAAACAGGGAGAAGTATTAAGGTCCGAATGAAAGAACACCAAGCAGCTATTAGGAACATTGGGAACAAAACAGGGCTAGACAGACATATACAAGCAAGTGGACACTCCATAAATTGGGACTCAGTGAAAATAATCGCCCACCAGTCAAACTTAGTAAAGAGGAAACTAGAAGAAGGGATCGAAATAGCAAGAAGAAGAAGTACCACAATTAACGATAATTGCGGATGGACTCTTCCAATTGAGTGGCAGCAACTACTCCAGTGACATAGTCCTGATGACGAACTAGGCTTTAGTTCGAAAATTTGACAACCAACTTTGAAGAAAAATAACCTCTATAAGACCCGTAAAAGAATTATTCCACAATAAATTTTATGGCAAAATTAACATTTAGGTATCCCTTTACCTTGCAGAGAGTTAAGTGTTTCTGTGTTGCAGACTTGTGAAAAAGATTCTGCAAGTGAGAAGTGTCCCAAAAAACATCGGCCACAGCATAGTGCAGCTGCCAGCCTGTTTCTGTCTAACAGTGCATCCAGGTGCTATAGCCTCATTTGGTAATTGGCGTATCCATGCTCTGCTGTCTGCATGATGCACCAGAAATCTTGAAGTCTGCAGTGAACGGTGTGCTGTGACACATTGCCCTGATCACCACTGTTGTATATATGTGTGCAATTTGTTGCACTGTGGTTGCTGTGAACAATGTGCGACAGTCTCCACTCCCCCTCTGGCATCGGTGAAGTGCAGACGACGATTCATCATTTGGCCATCTGTGCACCATCGATACCTACTCACTACAGTGGCACGTGAACAATCCATAAGCCACACTGTGCCATCACAATTTGTCCTTTATCAAACTCCTATAAAGCGGCAGCTTTTCCCATTCTGACTCTTAACACTCGGCTAACCGAAAGCTGGTCTGGTTGTTTATATACTGCTCTGTGAACTTCACCTGCTCCACCGTTTGGTCTCCAGGCGCACTCATTTTAAAACTTAATTTTTTTGCCAGTGAGTAGCAACAGTTTGATAATGAGTAAGTTTCAGCATTTAACATTATAATTCATTCATAAATAAATTTTATGCTGTTATATTTTTCTCAGCTGAGTCCAAATTTTTCCCATTTCTGTCATTGAAAAGCCTGAAAGTGAGCTGCGTTTCATACTATCGTAATCTGTGTAAAAATATATCAAAGCTACCATGTCGCGATGGGAGTTCAGTTGCACAAGACAAAAGAGAATAAATGAGCTAATTACAATGTGAAGAAAAATTCAGACAAGTTGATGCCTACACAAATGTAATTTAAAATATTACCAGAAAAGAGACTTACCCACAGTATCTCTAGCCTGAACTTCAGATCTGCTGTAACTGAGACCATCAGAAAGAAGTGTTTTAGTGGACATTTTTTTATATAAATCCACTATGAAACACTTATCTCAAATAGTCAATGTCATCTCCAGGTGACATCTCTCATTAGCTGCAGGAAAATGCTTTCAAACATGCACTGTGTTCCACAATAAGTACATGTGTTTGTCCTCTCAAAAAGTTTAGTCCTCTTAACTGTTCTAATGGAAAAAAAAAAAAAAAAAAAGAGAGAGGATGGGGTGCATGGATATACAAAAACCAGAATACCCAAAGGTTTCAGAAATTAAAAAAAAAAAAAACAGCTGTAAAAAAATACCAAAGTGTTAGGTAGGTACAAGAGATTATATTGAAGTGTAAAATAATATAAGCTCATGACATTGTAAGCTGTTGAAAAATGTATTAAAAGATTAGCATAGGCACGGGATTATTGCCAGTGGACCCTAGACATGTGGGAAAATGTTGCATGGACTGATGAGTCGAGATTCACGTTGGTACTTGCGGATGGCAGGATACGAGTACGGCGCAAACCACATGAAGCGATGGATCCTTCTTGCCAGCAGGGTACTCTTCAAGCTGGTGGAGGTGGCATTCTCGTCTGGGGACTGTTTACGTTGACTGAAATGGGACTCCTGGTACGCTGCAGATTATTCTCTCGGATATCTTTAGCAGCTATATAGCGCTTTTATTTTAAATGAGACTTATTAATCAATATTGTTCATGTCTGAGATTATTATGGCTTTGCACGCATCATTATCCTATGTATACATTACCAGAGGCTTGTTTACGATTTACAAGGTGTCTTACCAAATTTGGGAAATGCAATTTCATGACCACTTTTAAAAGCTCTCTCTCTCTCTCTCTGTATATACACTGAAGAGCAATTGAATTAGAGATACCTGTCTAGTAACGTGTAGCACCACCTTTCACCCTGATGACGGCAGCGATTTGTTTCGGCACAGACTCTACAAGATACCGTAAGCGTTGGAAAGCCAAACGGATCCACGACCCCTGAACAAGTTCCCGCAGTTCACGAAGATTTCTTCACGGAGGGGGATCAGAGCCTCGAATATCACTCTCGATGGCATCCCAGATGTACTTGATGGGATTAAGGTCAGGTGACCTAGCTGGCCAAGGAAGCGAGGTCACCTTGGTGGACTGTTCACCCAACCATTCGGATACAATTCGGGAGCGATGGCACGGTGCATTGTCTTGTTGCAGGATGAGGTTTTCTGTGGGATGTTGAAGACGCATAAACGGGAGCAAATGGTCATCCAGGATATCCCGGTAACATTGACCTGTGAGGCACAATGTCACACCAGCTCCTACAGGACAGCAACAAAACTCTGAATTCTAGAAGGGGGATGGGTGTTGTTGAATCATCTATATATTAATTCTATAAGGTTTTTTACTGTAAAACCAGTTGTAATGGAACGGCTGAACATAAAAATATGGTTGAGGTATCAAAATAAAGGTCTTACCATGTAGATGTGCCAGTCGAAGAGAAAAATGAGATTAGGGCAACGGTCTGGGTGTTGTAGGGTGGCAAATTTCCCATGTAAAATCTATGGGAGAAGCCTGCAGTTCATATCTGATCACCTGCGGTTGACTCGCACGCTACTAAAGGCAGAGGCATGGAAGGACTGAGACAGTCCAAAGTCTCTATTCTAAGCAAACCATTATGCAAAACAATGCTAGCAGGAATTTGTATGAAAGTTCTTAACGGAACAGCGAATACCTGATTGCATTGTGCCGTGTGATGTATACATACAATTTAACTTTCATTTGATCTAGTTTATTCATGTAGGTAAGATGTTTCCCATTATGTAAATAAACATATCATTTGAGTTTATTCTTTACAAAAAAAAAAAAAAAAACATCCTGGAATGTAACGGATTTAGTCTACCGGGTTCGAATCCCGGTGAGGCATGGAGCTGTGTTTGTCTTACCGCACTGGCTCTCTCCCTTTCCTGGAACCAGTGACGCTAAATTAAGGACAGTCTACTGCTTACAGCCCATCTAGTTGCTCATGGTGGTGGTCCTTAAATCTTCAGTCACAATAAAAAAAATCACGAACCTAGGCTATTGTCTCAACTAAATTGGTTGAATGAATTTGTCAATCAAATAAAGTTTACATTTGTTGTTTCACATTAGTTTATTATTTTCAAAAAGAAAAAATCACGAACCAGGGTTAATTGTCTGTACTGAATTGGTTGAATGAATTTGTAAATCAGATAAATTTAACATTTGTTGTTTCATATAAGTTCATTCTTTTCAAAAACAAAAAAACTAACCCATCGATTTCGAGGGGTTTCGGCTAGTTCTACCAATACCTGTTACTAACGATTTTGTATAACATTAGCCAATCTCCATTTCATAAAGGACTGCCAGTGCTGTAATTTTTTTTTTTTTTATTTCTGGTTGAAAACACCCAATTCAAAACATTATTTTTACCTTCCGATACCTTTGACCACAAACAGGGTGGCGATCGTTTAGTTTTCACGAAAGGGCAAACAGAAATTGTAACTACGAATGGCATATACAAACATCATATAAAAATTTCTGCTGTGGACCCCATGCAATACGGCCCAGAAATACATAGGTTTATTCTTGTATTCTTTCAAAAGGCTTAATCCTCCACTGTTTCGATGGGAAGGGCGGGAAAAAATCGAGACAGCACGAAATGACAATCACGATACAAACCGAATGCATCAATGTGCTCCACAAATACACGTTTATTCCTTCAAAAGGCTTAGTCCTCCACTGTTCCGATGTGAAAGCAAAAAAGAAATGCGATTGCGTAATGTGTATTCTGCAGATTTTCAAAAAAAGCACGAGATAAAATCTCACCTCTTCGAAGCAGCCATGATTGTTCCCATATCAAAACATCAACACAACAGCGCACCGCGGTCTCCAATTGGTGGGTGCCATCTCGGTGCCGTGATGGCACCCACCAATGAGATAACGGAATGAGTGTTCGTGAGCTGATCCTATGTCTGTCGGCAGACGCTAGTTCTACTCAGTGAGACAGTGACGTGCCGACACGCAACGGCTCTGTCGCAATGCTTCCACATCATAAAAATTCAGTACCCTAGATTTCGTCTCAGATTACCCTAAATGTAGTCAAATTACCCTAAATTCGAAAAACAAAATACTCTGTTTTAAACCCGTTTTCAAATTAAAAACATAACTAAGTTTTCTACCATTTTTTAAGCCACATGTATATAGTTCACAGAATTTACAATAAGCCAGATTTTTTTTTTTCTAAATTCTCAGATTGGCTTTTACTAGATTTCTGTAACCACAGTTTCAATTCAGATTCTTGCAACCAGTTGCTCCTATAATAAATTGTAGCGAGTACTAGATTATTAGCAATACCTAGACCACGGTGACCTAGACATTACTTTTGGATGGAGTTACATGGATGTTCACACCTCTTCCATATTGATAAATACCCACTGTTTCTCTTTCAACATTTACTCATCAACATGTTGGAGTGCACTTCACTCATACTAAAATGGTCAGCTTTAATCAACTTTAGTTAAAATAATCACAGAGCTTACTAATGCTATAATACGTCGTCGAACTGTGACGTCACATGATGGCGCTGGGCATGAACAAATGTCTGTTCCTTGATTGTTTCCAAAGCGTTTCGACGTGATTTGTGAAATGTGCTCATATTTTGCAATTTCTTCCTTTCTTTCTTACAATTTTTGGCTAATTTAACGTGGTGAAAATGCTGTGAGGTCTTATCACATCAAGTCATTATATTATGAATCACACAGCCAGGAAATACGTAGTCAAATTCAGGATTCCATGAAAGATAAGATATATAGCATCGCGTACGGAGCCACATTGCAATTTCAGTGCCATGAAACTGCTGTGAATAAATAAATATCGTGTAGCTATATTTCCCACTGCCTGAGCAGTTATTGTTCACAAAACATTTTTTTTATATTTCATAATCAATAAGAAAAACAAAGCTTAGAATGAAGAAAATATCTTACTTACAGACCGAAAAGTAAAACAAAACGATACACTAGACCTTTAGACGCACGAAGAACACAAAAATAGAACGCAGGAAGCACTAAAAACCGCACTACGAACGCAAAAATACGAAGCTGAAAACAGGGCGCCCATGTAGCAATTGGAAAGGTGCATTACAGTCTATGATTCAACGCATAATATATCGTATAAATAGCGCAGAAGGAATATTCGGATGCGAATAAACAAAATCCTAGATCAAAATTTAATCCGCAAGTTCCCAATTTCGATGAAAATCAGCTATGAAATAGAAAATACGTCGCTACATACAACGAACACCTGATACGTGAAGTTGCAACAATGCGAATTTAAATATACCGCATTATAGTTCCTTCATATTACCCTAAATTCCCGCTTTTGTTCCTAAAATTGTTTTATTGAAAAATATTTTTACCACATGTTGTCATGAAAAATGAATATCGCTTAAAACAAAAAACAGGGGTCTACAGATATCATGTTTACAAAACTATCACTGCTCTCCCTCAGACATGCAGAGCTCTTTATGTCTATTATTAATTGAAGTGCTATATTCTTACTCAAGAAACTAATTTTAAAAGCTATTGGCAATCTCAGCGGTCCGCTCTCCCTCTAGCGGCAAAAGGAATAATTACTATAGTACGGATAACATTCTTTTTTTTTTTTTTTTTTTTTTTGATTGGAGGTTTAACGACCACCGTGAGCAACTCAATGGGCTATAAGCAGTCGCCCGTCCCTAATTTAGGGTCACTGGTTCCAGGGAAGGGAGAGAGCCAGTGCCGTAAGACAAACACAACATCCATGCCTGACCGGGATTCGAACCCGGACCCCTTACGGACGAATGATCATAGGCCAGCGCCTTAGACCACTGCGCCACCGGGGCGGCTACGGATAACATTCTTAGTTGTTGTTAGATAGTTGCCTAGGTTCGGGGTATTTTTGCATTCATTCTGGAATTAGAGAGTAGTATAATGGCGAACTCGGTGAAAAAGAGAAATTCATATTGTTGCGTCCCGCAGTGTCGTTCCCAAGGTTCCAGCTATGTTTTTCAGAAGTTAGTACAAACGCTTGTGCCTTGCACTTGAAATCCATCCAGTGAAATACTACTAACTTAGTAACTATTTGAATGAATATTAAACAAGACATGATTTTATTGCATAGTAATAATTTAAAATTCCGTATTTCTACATGCTCTTAAAAACAAGTACTTGCTGTTTTCGATGTAAATTTAGACTCCATTAAGGAACAAGATTTGCAATGTTCTGTCAACAGTCACAAGTCCAAAAACACTGAGAACAGAATGATGATCAACAACTACCAATTCAAAAACACTGTTTTAGAAACAGAATGTTCAAAAATTACAAATTTGTTATTGTTGACAGAGTATTGAAAATGAATCCTGGAAATCGCCAAGTGAAACCAAATGTCGGTAAATGTGTAAATTAGCGTTCTAAATTATTTCGTCGGAAAAATGTTACTACCTGGAAAAACTGTGACGTAAAGATTTTAGAGTATGAAAAATAATGGCAAATGGTGCAGAAATTTCATTATTTAAATGTGTTTTAAAGATTAGTTTCGTAATATTTACCTGTGTGTGCGATGGTGTTATGAAACGCCGCGGTAAGCCTAACGTATCGCTACCGCACGATGTTTTTTTTTTTATTGGAGGTTTAACGACCACCGTGAGCAACTCAATGGGCTATAAGCAGTCGCCCGTCCCTAATTTAGGGTCACTGGTTCCAGGGAAGGGAGAGAGCCAGTGCCATAAGACAAGCACAACATCCATGCCTCACCGGGATTCGAACCCGGACCCCTTTCGGACGAATGATCAGAGGCCAACGCCTTAGACCACTGTGCCACCGGGGCGGCCTACCGCACGATGTCATGCGTTGCTCGGTTAAAAAGAAGGTTCGTTGCTGCACCTAAATGACGTGTGGAAGAGTACAAGAGAAAGCGGTTATGTTGTTGGCAGGAGAGAGATAAATATCGTAGTGATCATCATCATCATCATTGTCAACCATTATCAATCCACTGCTGGACGAAGGTCTCCCCAAGTTTCCTCCACAACGGTCTGTCTTGTGCCAGTCTCCTCCATGTCACTCCCGCATATTTACGAATTTCATCCACCCATCTCCCATGTGGTCTTTTTCTGGGTCTTTTCCTGTCCCTTGGAATCCAATCTAAAATTTCGGCTGTCCATCTATGGTTTGTCCTTCTGGCAGTATGTCCAGCCCATTGCCATTTCAGGAATTTAACTCTGATCATGATGTCTTCCACTCTCGTCATTTTTCGGATCCACGAGTTCCTCTTCTTATCTCTCCTGGTTATACCAAGCATGCACCTCTCCATGCTTCTTTGAGTTGTCTGCAGCCTGTGTATGTCTCTTTTAGTTAAGGTCCACGTCTCTGCACCATACGTAAGCACTGGAAGGATGCATTGATCAAACACTTTTCTTTTTAAGACATAATGGCATATTGCTCTTGAAAATTATGCTGTTTCTTCCAAAAGCTCTCCAGGCAAGTTTTGTACGCCGATTAATTTCTTCATCAATGTGACCCTCACTTGATATCTGCTGTCCAAGATAAACATACGTATCTGTTATCTCCAGTTTTTCTCCATCAATCGATAAATCTTCATTTCTTGTAAAAGCATTGAACATCACTTTTGTCTTCTGAAAGTTCATTTTTAATCCCACTTCTTTACTCTTGTCAGCAAGTTCCTGGATCATACTCTGCAGCTCTGATGGGGTAGTTGCAAAAATGACTACGTCATCAGCAAAACGAAGGTGGGTTAGATAATCTCCATTAATCTTTATCCCTTTGTTTTCCCAGTTCAGTGATTGAAAGACATTTTCCAATGTGGCATTAAAGAGCTTCGGAGATATGGTGTCACCTTGTCTCACTCCCTTTCCAATTTTTATGTGTGTTGTATTTTCAAACAGCCGAATCTTTGCACTTGCATTTTCATAGATGTTATTAATAATATTAATGTATGCATCTTCAATACCGCAGGATTTCAGAGCCGTGGTAACTGCTGATGGTTTCACCGAATCAAAGGCTTTTTCATAATCGATAAAAGCCATGCACAATGGAAGTTCATATTCCCTCGCTCTTTCAATTAGTTCTCTCAGCACATGGATATGATCTATTGTGCTGTAGCCACTCCTGAATCCAGCTTGTTCTCTCGGTTGAGCCATGTCCAGTGTTACCTTCAAGCGGTGTGAAAGAACTTTAGTGAAGATTTTATAAACCACTGATAGGAGGCTGATAGGTCTGTAGTTCCTGAGATCCTCAATGTCACCTTTTTTATGTAGCAGGATCATTGTAGCATTGTTCCAATCCTCAGGAATCTTCCCTTCATTAAGGCATCGAGTGAAAATTTGGGCGAGTACTGTTTCAATTTCTCCACTTGCTTCTTGTATGATGTCTATAGTAATTCCATCTTCTCCTGGAGCTTTCCCCCGCTTCATGTTCTTGATTGCATGTGCAACTTCTGCTGGGAGGACTGGAAGAACTCTGGTACCTTTCATGATGTCTGGAGTACATGTATCATCCCTTTCATATAATTTGGAGTAGAAATCTTTCACTCTTGTCAAAATTTCGCCTCTATTTCTTGTTATAGAACCATCTTCTTTTCTCAGAGCCATAATCTGTTTTCTTCCCTTACTGAGATGTCCCTTTGCTATCTTTAGGCTTTGGTTGTTTTCAATTGCTTTCCTCACTAGTTCACAGTTGAATTTTCTTACGTCTTCAGTGATACTTTTTCGTACTGTCTTGCATAGCTCTATATATTCCACTTTGGAAGTCACATCTTCTTTAGTTGTCCTCATCTCTCTTCTTTTTTGCATCAACATTTTGGTTTTTCCTGATAATTTGTTTACATGCAACTTGTTCTTAGACCCAGCTAATTTTGTTGCTGTTTCCATAAGAGCTTTGGTTACTTTTCTGTTAACTTCCGAAATATCCACTTCTTCCGATGTTAGGCCTTCTAAAGCAGAGAATCTGTTCTTCAGTTCCAACTTGAAAGTATTATGGTGTTTTTTAAGGTTGGTTATGTCAATACATTTTGTTTGTCTTATGAGCTTGCCACGTTCCAGTTTAGTGTTGAGGTGCATCTTACATCTCACCAATCTATGGTCACTACCTGTGTTGAACTTGTTTAGCACATTGCAGTCTTCGATGACGAATTTTTTGTTACACATAATAAAATCAATTTCACTTGTCGTCCCAATTGGATGTCTCCATGTCCATTTCCTGTGTGGCTTTTTCTTGAAAAAGGAATTCAAGATGAAAAATCCTTCTGCCTCTGCAAACTCAACGAGAGTATTTCCACGCTGGTTTCTGTTGCCGTGACCGAATTTACCTACTGAAGTTTCATTCTGTTGCCGGTGCCCTATTTTTGCATTGAAATCTCCCATAATTATCTTCAAGTGCTGCTTACCTTTATTATTTAGATGACGAATTTCCTCATAAAATTCTTCAATTTCTTCTTCAGGATGACTTGTGGTGGGTGCATACGTTTGAATAATCTGAGCCTGGTATCTTCTCGATAGTTGGATAACGAGTCGTGCAGCTCTGTCAGAGGAACTTTCAACTTCTACCACTTTATCCTTCAGTTTCTTGTTTATTATAAATCCAACACCACTAGTTCTGCCAGTATCTGTCCCACGATAATAGAAGAGATGTCCACTTTTCAGTTCAATGAGATCTTCTCCGTTTCTCCTTATCTCACTTAGCCCCACGATGTCCCACTTGATCCTTTGTAGTTCCTCTTCCAATTCAAGAAGCCTTGAATCAGAGGATAGGGAGCGTCCGTTGTAGGTAGCCAAGGTCAGCATCAAATGGCAGCCTAGTCCGGTCCTCCGGGGATTCTTAGCACCCTCTGCCTTCATGTCGCACTGGCCGCTGCCTTGGCCAGGTACATTCCAGCTGCCGGAGACTGAGGGCCAAGATTTAAGTTGTAGAGTCATTTTGGAGGTGTTTGGCCATAACTCACCACGCTGGCCAAGCGGGTTGGTGAGTGTGGGATAGCATTTCCTCTGATCCCGATGGTATAGTTATACCGCTATTTGCGGTCGTCAGAGCCCCTTTAGTGGGAACAGGATGCACCACGAGAAGGCGGGGTTGACATTTGTCAAGGAGAGGCTGTGATGTTACGCATCACCTGACCTTACATCCCATCGTAGTGATACGCTGCAGAAAATAGGTCTAGACTACCCACCCTTTATTTTGTTGTATCTGTGCGTTGTTGGCACCGGAAAAAACGTGTTTGATTTGCAAAAAGATACTTATCAGTGAGATAGAAACTGACCTGCGAAGAAAGTATTGACAAGAGAACCAAAAGTACAGTGGCACAGCAAACGCTTGACATTGTCATGGTACCGATGCGTAAGGCATACCGCACCATCTCTTCACAGCATCGCACTTAGAGGTAAATATTACGATAAAAATCTTTAAAAGACATTTAAAACATGAAATTTCTGCACCATTGGCCCTTAATTTCCATAACCTCAAATCTGTACGTCGCACTTTATTCATGTGTAGATTAGCGTACTAAATTTTTTTCCCGACGAAAAAATTTAGGACGCTAATCTACAAATTTACCGAAATGTCTCCCCTACCGGTATTACTATATCACTTGTCTGAAAATGTAAAAATAAAAATTAACTGTTAGATTAAAGCCTTAGTGCTACACAGTGCTTACGCGTTCCATTTCTGCCTGCTTTACAAGAGCACTCAAAACTAAAAAAACTACAGAAATTTCACAATTATTTCTGTCTAAAATACCGTTGACATAATGAGGCAACGACGTTATTGCGGTGACTTGAATGCAATGAGAAACTATGTGGATTTCTTTCCTATCTTCCTTCTTAATTGCACATGAAATTATATGACCTGCATTAAGAATCCCTTCCTCTGCTTTGATGCATCAGTAATTTTTTGTAGCGTCCACAAATTTCAGTATCTCAAGGATTGAGAGTGTTAAACCAGATATTCCTGCATGCGACTTCACGGGAACACGTGCTACTTTATCCGTACTAAAAGAAGTGTACGTTTGCGCAGCGCCCCCTATAGTTCATTGAGGTTGCCAATTCGAAACGCAAACAAGAATGACCAGTGGTGCTTTTTTAAGTGCGCACACCCTGGGAATTTAAATATCTGCGTTGGATCCACGAGGAAATAAAAACATGATCTGTAGCGCCATCTGGAGAGCTTTGGATTGCAATCGCTTTAAGGATTAAGATGTGCGCTGTTAAAAAGCACTCCTGCAGGTGCAAATATTACTTAGCCGCCCCGGTGGCGCAGTGGTCTAAGGCGTTGGCCTCTGATCATTCGTCCGTAAGGGGTCTGGGTTCGAATCCCGGTCAGGCATGGATGTTGTGTTTGTCTTACGGCACTGGCTCTCTCCCTTCCCTGGAACCAGTGACCCTAAATTAGGGACGGGCGACTGCTTATAGCACATTGAGTTGCTCACGGCGGTCGTTAAACCTCAAATAAAAAAAAATATATTACTTACTAAGCTTTGTTTACTGCACGAAGCAACGAACCTTCTCCTCTTCACGAAAATATTGCACAAGAAAATTAAGTTTAGCGGACAAACTTCAGTGAGTCTTACTGGAAATACATAGAAAGAAAAAATAACACCAATATAACAGCAATTGGCTGCTCCGTGAGACTCAAGCGGTGCTGATTTTGCGTAGCACACCTTGAGAGTTCCGCTGGTACGATTCAGACCACAGCGAAATAAGAACGTGACCTGCAGTGCCGTCTGGAGAGCGCTTGTACCACAGCTGCATTATGGTCATCGGATGTGCGGACGTAGTACAGCACACCCAATGATTCTAGCTCGAATGTGATATGCTTACTGAACGAACCTTTTCTTATTAATGAAAACATTATGTGGAGAAATTAATTTTAACCACCACTAGAAGCCTTAGGACGAACTCTGGCGAGTTTTATTAGAAACAAATCCGAAAAAATATTATAGGTTAAATTGCGACTCTGTGTGTGTGTGCTCCGCACACCCCGAATATTCGCCCCATATATATATATAAATGTAGGATCATGCGATGCGTAGCATCACAGCCTCTCCTTGACAAATGTCAGCCCCGCCATCTCGCGGTGCATACTGTTTCCACTAAAATGGCCCTGACGACCGCCAATAGCGGTATAACTATACCATCGGGATTAGAGGAAATGCTATCCCACACTCACCAACCCGCTTGGCCAGCGTGGTGAGTTATGGCCAAACCCCTCCAAAATGACTCCACAACTTAAATCCTGACCCTCAGTCTCCAGCAGCTGGAATATACCTGGCCAAGGCAGCGGCCAGTGCGACATGAAGGCAGAGGGTGTTAAGAATCACCGGAGGACCGGACTAGGCTGCCATCTGATGCTGACCTTGGCTGCATACAATGGACGCTCCCTATCTTCTGGTTCAAGGCTTCTTGAATTGGAATAGGAACTACAAAGGATCAAGTGGGACATCATGGGGCTAAGTGAGGTAAGGAGAAAAGGAGAAGATCTCATCGAACTGAAAAGTGGACATCTCTTCTACTATCGTGGGACAGATACTGACAGAACTAGTGGTGTTGGATTTATAATAAACAAGAAATTGAAGGATAAAGTTGTAGAAGTTGAAAGTTCCTATGACAGAGCTGCACGACTCGTTATCCAACTCTCGAAAAGATATCAGGCTCAGATTATTCAAACTTATGCACCCACCACAAGTCATCCTGAAGAAGAAATTGAAGAATTTTATGAGGAAATTCGTCATCTAAATAATAAAGGTAAGCAGCACTTGAAGATAATTATGGGAGATTACAATGCAAAAATAGGGCAACGGCAACAGAAGGAAACTTCAGTAGGTAAATTCGGTCACCGCAACAGAAACCAGCGTGGAAATACTCTCGTTGAGTTTGCAGAGGCAGAAGGGTTTTTCATCTTGAACTCCTTTTTCAAGAAAAAGCCGCAAAGTAAATGGACATGGAAGCATCCCAATGGATGGACAAGTGAAATTGATTTTATTATGTATAATAAGAAATTTGTGATGGAAGACTACAGTGTGCTGAACAAGTTCAACACAGGTAGTGACCATAGAATGGTAAAGATGTAAGATGCACCTCAATGCTAAGCTCGAGCGTGACAAGCTCATACAACAAACAAAGTGTACTGATGTGACCAAACTTAAAAAACATCATAATACCTTTGAATTAGAACTGAGGAACAGATTCTCTATTCTAGAAGGTCTAACATCAGAAGAAGTGGACATCTCTGAAGTTAACAGAAAAGTAACCAAAGCTCTTATGGAAACAGCAACAAAATTAGCTGGGTCTAAGAACAAGTTGCATGTGAACACATTATCAGGAAAACCCAAAATGTTGATGCAAAAAAGAAGAGAGATGAGGACGACTAAAGAAGATGTGACTTCCAAAGTGAAATATATAGAGCTATGCAAGACAGTACGAAAAAGTATCACTGAAGACGTAAGGAAATTCAACTGTGAACTAGTAAGGAAAGCAATTGAAAACAACCAAAGCCTAAAGATAGCAAAGGGACATCTCAGTAAGGGAAGAAAACAGATTATGGCACTGAGAAAAGAAGATGGTTCTGTAACAAGAAATAGAGGCGAAATTCTGACAAGAGTGAAAGATTTCTACTCCAAATCATATGAAAGAGAAGATACATGTACTCCAGACATCATGAAAGGTACCAGTACCAGAGTTCTTCCAGTCCTCGCAGAAGTTGCACATTCAATCAAGAACATGAAGCGGGGAAAAGCTCCAGGAGAAGATGGAATTACTGTAGACATCATACAAGAAGCAAGTGGAGAAATTGAAACAGTACTCGCCCAAGTTTTCACTCGACGCCTCAATGAAGGGAAGATTCCTGAGGATTGGAACAACGCTACAATGATCCTGCTACATAAAAAAGATGACATTGAGGATATCAGGAACTACAGACCTATCATCCTCCTATCAGTGGTTTATAAAATCTTCACTAAAGTTCTTTCACACCGCTTGAAGGTAACACTGGACATTGCTCAACCGAAAGAACAAGCTGGATTCAGGAGTGGATACAGCACTATGGATCAAATCCATGTACTGAGACAACTAATTCAAAGAACAAGAGAATATGAACTTCCATTATGTATGGTATTCCCCCCCCCTGCTCCGTGCAAACTCCTGAACTGAAGAAAATTCTTCCGAGGGAGTTTCTTTTCCAATTATACCCCTCCCCTGAACAATTACGTGCAGTTTTTTTAAAAATCGAAGGGTCTTAAAAATTTTTTTTAAATCGGCGTATTAACCGCATCGGCATATAATACGCAGAATGTATATTTTTAACTTTTTTAGCAGATAATCCGCTAATTATACGACGGATATTACGGTAGAAATCATTCAGATGATTATTTCGAATGAATGTATCGATTTGTCAGAGGCTGACAAATGCCCTGAGCATTTTGTGCCATCTACCAGAAAACTGTAAAATTGGAAATAACTGGGATTTCTTGACTGTGACTTGACTGATTCTAAACTGGGATTTCTTGGACTGTGAGAATATCAGAGAAATATATGTACGTGTCAAGTTATAGGACTGTCGCAACACAGGACTACCAATGTAAGTAATGTACTCGTTTCATCCTGTAAATACTATTGTTAATTCTGCAAATTGATAAAAGTTAATAATGGGCTAACGTAGATTTTTTTTTTATTGGAGATTTAACGACCACCGTGAGCAACTCAATGGGCTATAAGCAGTCGCCCGTCCCTAATTTAGGGTCACTGGTTCCAAGGAAGGGAGAGAACCAGTGCCGTAAGACAAACACAACATCCATACCTCACCGGGATTCGAACCCGGACCCCGTTCGGACGAATGATCAGAGGCCATCGTTTAGACCACTGCGCCACCGGGGCGGTCTAACGTAGATCAGCATCATTTTGTATATGGGCCACTGTCATACAGTAGCAGGAGTTCCCTTCCTCTTCGTCATTGTGATGATTGCAACTGGCGTATGGAATATGTGTATATGTCTACTTCATAACACTCGAAGATAGCACAATACAGACTCACCTATATGCCGATAAACAAATTCACTTCAGATGTGAACGCGCAAAGAGTTCATGTTTCCAGCATTACAATCTGGTAAGTGCTGACAACATGGGCGCCTGCAGGAAATTATTCAAGGGGGTCAAGTGTAATTAAGGTTTGGCTGAATGAGGTGATTGAGCAGATGAATAAGTATAAACTGGATGTATTGTGTGTAAGTGAAACCAAAAAAGAAGGAAATTGGGGTAGAAGTGAATGGCACAGTGAATGTGTGGTCTGGAGTATTGCATAATGCGAGAGGACAGGCTTGTGTAGGTGTGATTTTAAGTGAAAAGATGAACAACTTGATTCACTATAGTTGCGTGAGAGAATCTCTGAATTCGTTTGAAAGTGAAACTTCAGAGAATCGTAATTGTTGTAGTGTATGCTCCTTGAGACTCTTAAACCTTCTGATAAGAAGAAAGATTTCTGGAATGAGCTAAAAGCTGTATTGAGCCAGTTTGGTGCTAAAGAAAAAGTTATAATAGCAGGGGATTTCAATGCTAGAGGAGGTGTGCAGAATGCAATTTCTGACAATGTTCTGGGTAAGTTTAATGATCCTTGTGTGAATGATAATGGTGAAAGATTAATTGAACTCTGCATTGAGAATGGTTTGTGTGTATCTAATACATTTTTCAACCACAAGTATATACACACATATACTTAAAAATCGTACTCTTGGTCAAAAGAGTGTGATAGATTTTGTTGTTTACGATCAGCGTCTGAAACACTTAGTTGTTGACACCCGTGTGATGAGGGTGCGGATGTTGGTTCTGATCATTACTTGGTAGTGTCACGAGTGAAACTTAATGTTGGTTGGATGAAAAGGAATAGGAACAGACCCAGGATAGAAAGAATAAAGGTTGATAAGCTCCTTGAAGATCATCAGCGGTATTCTGACTTACTCAGAGAACGACTGAAGGGGCTGAAGTCTGGTGAGAAGGATGTAGAAAAGAAGTGGGAATGTTTTAAGAACTGTGTTGTCACTGCTGCTAAAGAGGTCTGTGGCACCACAATAGTGGGTAACAATAGAGGTGATGCTTGGTGGAATAGTGAGATTGAAGAGGCAGTAAAGAGAAAGAAGGAAGCCTATTTGGGGATGTTGCAAGGTAGAGTCTCTGTGGATGAATATCGCTCGAAGAAGCGTGAAGCTGCTAAGCTGGTTCGCCACAGTAAGGCAAAAGAGAGGAAGGAGAAGGTGAAAAGGCATGAACTGGCTTTTTGGAAAGATAGGAAGTCTTTCTGGAAGTACATGAGACTCAGGAGAAATAAAGTAGTAAGTTGTGTGAAGAATGAGATCGGGGAAATGATATGAGAGCCCAATGAGTTAAATGAAAGATGGGATGAATATTTCTGTGAGTTGTTAGATAAGGAAAGCAAAGATGATTCTGAGACAGATGCAGATGATGGCACAGTGAAGGATGGAAGCACAAGAGGGATCTCAAGAGAAGAAGTGTGTAAAGCTCTAAAATCTCTTCAGAATGGTAAGGCTCCGGGAGTTGATGGCATAACTGCGGAGATGTTGAAATATGGTGGTGACTCTAATTGACTGGTTAACTGAAATTTGCTGCATTCATAGATTTAGAGAAAGCTAATGACCGAGTAAAAAGGACACTTTTGTGGAAGATATTAAATTAATATGGTGTTACTGGGAATCTACTTAATAGTGTAAAAGCCATGTATGCTGGCAGTAGAGGTTGTGTACGAGTGAATGGGGTTTTATCAAAATGATTTTCTATTGGTGCAGGAGTTAGACAAGGTTGGGTAATGTCACCATGGCTGTTTAATATATTTATGGACGCGTGCATGCGTGATGCCAAAATAGATGATAGTGGTTTATGTCTTGGTGATATCCGTGTGTGCAGATTGCTGTATGCTGATGACACTGTCCTGTTGGCAGAGAGCAAAAGTGAGTTGCAGAGTATGTTGTCTCAGATGTACGAACTTTGCATGAAATTCAAACTGAGTACATATAAAAGAAAAACCAAAGTTATGGTGTTTGAGAGAGGAACTGGTAGCACTGAATGTAATGTAAGTATAAACGGCACTGTGATTGACCAGGTGAGTGAGTTTGTGTATTTAGGAAGCATGTTTGACAGAAAGAACAAATTGGATGGGGAAATTAGTAGGAGAGTGAATTCTTCATTGAAAGTCATAGCTGCTCTGGGAGGTTTTCACGGGAATGATGGGTTCTCTAGAGAGTCCCGCATTGCTGTGTATGAAACAGTAATTGTTCCTACTCTGATGTATGGCAGTGAAACATGGGTACTGCAGAAGAAACATAGGAGTTGTTTGTGTGCTGGAGAAATGCATTACTTACGTGGGGGTTGTGGCAAGACACGATCTGATTGTGTGAGGAATGAAGATGTGTTGCAGTTGTGTGATGTGAAGCAAAATGTTGTTAGCAAGGTGGAGACCAATATGCTTCGGTGGTTTGGCCATGTTGAAAGAATGAGTGATGAGATGCTTACTAAGAAAATCTTTTCAGCCCAAGTGGCAGGAAGGAAAGGCAGAGGAAGGCCAAGGAAGACATGGGTGGATCAGATTCAGGAGTGTCTGCACGAGAAAAAGATTATGAACATGAAGTACGTATAAAAGATCTTGTGTACGGAGTGTAATGGATGTCAGTGATGCCCGAGTTGTATGTCAAGAACGCTGTAAATGTAGAAGTTTGATACGACAACAGTAAGTAAAAATATGTGGTAGTTTGTATTTCTTTTTGGAGCTAACCTCTGAATCTCAGAGAACAGCTTAGTGATATGTATGTATGTATAATATGTAGAAAACAGTAATTCATGAAAATAAAAGATTAATACTATTACTTACTTTGAAAATGCAAGTGCAAAGATTCGGCTGTTTAAAAATACAGCACACATAAAAATTGGAAAGGGAGTGAGACAAGTTGACACCATATCTCCGAAGCTCTTTAATGCCACATTGGAAAATGTCTTTCAATCACTGAACTGGGAAAACAAAGGAATAAAGATTAATGGAGATTACCTAACCCACCTTCGTTTTGCTGATGACGTAGTCATTTTTGCAACTACCCCATCAGAGCTGCAGAGTATGATCCAGGAACTTGCTGACAAGAGTAAAGAAGTGGGATTAAAAATGAACTTTCAGAAGACAAAAGTGATGTTCAACGCTTTTACAAGAAATGAAGATTTATCGATTGATGGAGAAAAGCTGGAGATAACAGACACGTACGTTTATCTTGGACAGCAGATATCAAGTGAGGGTCACATTGATGAAGAAATTAATCGGAGTACAAAACTTGCCTGGAGAGCTTTTGGAAGAAACAGCATAATTTTCAAGAGCAATATGCCATTATGTCTTAAAAGAAAAGTGTTTGATCAATGCATCCTTCCAGTGCTTATGTATGGTGCAGAGACATGGACCTTAACTTAAAGAGACATACAAAGGGTGCAGACAACTCAAAGGTGCATGGAGAGGTGCATGCTTGGTGTAACCAGGAGAGATAAGAAGAGGAAGTCGTTGATCAGAAAAATGACAAGAGTGGAAGACATCATGATCAGAGTTAAATCCCTGAAATGGCAATCAATGGGCTGGACATACTGCCAGAAGAACAGACCATCGATGGACAGTCGAAATTTTAGATTGGATTTCAAGGGACAGGAAAAGACCCAGAAGAAGAGCACATGGTAGATGGGTGGATGAAATTCGAAAGTATGCGGGAGTAACATGGAGGAGACTGGCACAAGACAGACCATTGTAGAAGAGTCTTGGAGAGACCTTCGTTTAGCAGTGGATTGATAATGGTTGGCAATGATGATGACTTACTACACTAGAACACTACTACTATTATTATTATTAATTGATGCTGCTCTTGAAGAAAGTGTATGTTAGTAATAGTCATGTATTATCATGTACATTGGTAACTGTTTTCAAAATAATGAACTGTGTCGAGCAGGGTCACACCAAGCCTTTTAAGTTCAGCACACGCCACCCTGAGTGGAACTTGTTTGGGTGTACTACCTTACGGTTTGCTAGGTGTTCCGCTTTCTTGTTATCGTTTTCCAATTCCAAATTTCCAATAAAATTGGGATATTAAATTAAACGCCCCAAAACTCCATCTTTCCTTGTGATGCAGTTCTGTGAGTATAAAAAAAAAAAAAGTAATAAATAAAATAAAATAAAATAAAACAAAATAAAGGGGAAAATAATTCTAGTCAAGTGACCCCTGTGACCCCCCCTGTTGGTGCCCATGGCTGACAGTGAGTGTAAAAATAATTCAAATGACTATCATGATTTGTCAGATCTCTCAATTAAAACTTTTTGATTTCATTCGATTATGTCCAACACTAATTCGAAGTACCACCCAGCTGTCATTCTCCATAGCAATTTTCCTAGGATTACTTTGAAAAAAAAAATGTAAAAATTACTTTTTGGTACTAGTTTCCATTAACGGCTTAATACAATTTACCCAAATTTGTTCATGACACTCGTGCTTTCCAGTTGTTTGTGATCTTATGATGCCATATCAGTCATTGGAGCATACACTTCTGCTATTTAAATCTGTCAAAATGAAATTCCAAAATAGGTTCCTACCCACTGCTATGCTCTGGCAACCCGAATTTGCAACAGCACATAAAGTTGTTTTCACAGCATAAGTGTCATTTGCTACGTAGAACTTGGGGTTGCCAACTGACATAGGAGAATGGATTGTGACGGTTCCAGTTGTATGTACTCCTTTTTTGGCCCACCGTGACTGTCAACTCGAATTTAAGAATCAATCTTGCGAAGATTAAGATATGATCAATGCTTTTTTTGCTGTGGGGATTCATTTGATTATAAATCCTTTTTGAACTGCTTAGCTAGAATGTGGCATTCAAGAACAGTAGAATCAAACACACACAAAAATCAGTTCGAGAGTACATATAACTTTGATTTATCAACAGCATATTGAGAAACTTAGCAAAATCTAATGAAATCTTCTTTAAGGAAAGAAATTTTCCTTAAACTTTGTTAATAAAAATATACTTTTGTACAAAGGTTTTCTGGGTATTTACTTATTAAACCAAAGCCCATCTCACCCGCGATGATTATGCTGACAGGTCTGTTGTTCCCAGGCCATATCACTGGCAACGTTCGCCCACGAAGTTCATGGTCACGTGAGAACTTCATTTGACACTTTCCTTCCCGTTCCTGTGAGAACTTCATTGGATACTTTGGTTCCCATTCTGTCTCCTTAGTTTGTTTTGCGTTTCATGTGTTTCAATCGTCCTGAGAATTTCATTGAAAACTTTGTTTCCCATTTCTGTGAAAACTTTATTGGATCTTTCTTAGTTTGTTTCTCGTGTTTTGTGTGCTTCAATTGTTATTTGATAATACTGTTTAAGTAAGTAAGCTTTTGCCATTTTGTGGAAATATGATTAAAATTTGGAATCTACCTAACACTGAGGAAGAGGCACTGAGATTTTTAGAGTATAGGAATATTGCCAAGACAGCATATATATAAGAATGGCCATATGAAATTATACCTTTCATTTAAATCTTGGCAGTCCAATGTAAAAAGCTGTAAAAGCAAAGTAGGTATGAGTGTTCAAAATTGGTTTGAAGGATCTCGTATACCTTTCGTAAACACTTTACGATTTTTTTTTTTTTTTGATTGGAGGTTTAACGACCACCGTGAGCAACTCAATGGGCTATAAGCAGTCGCCCGTCCCTAATTTAGGGTCACTGGTTCCAGGGAAGGGAGAGAGCCAGTGCCGTAAGACAAACACAACATCCATGCCCGACCGGGATTCGAACCCGGACCCCTTACTGACGAATGATCACAGGCCAGCGCCTTAGACCACTGCGCCACCAGGGCGGCCACTTTACGATTACTTACTGTTGATGTGAAAGGCTCACATCTACTGAGTGGTGTAAAAGGCAACTTGATATGTCAGACAAAACTGTAATTGAATAGAACAACTATATGAGAGAAGTTTGCGTGGAAATTTTGGATAAAGGAAATAAGAAAAAAAAAGAAGGGGCGAATATGATAGCGGAGATTGATGAAAGTTTGTTTACCAAATGAAAGAGCAACTCGGACGAATATTCCCACAGAAGTGGGTTTGGGGGGGGGGGGACTTTGTAGAGAGACAAATGAATGTTTTATAATTCAAGTTACTGATCAAAATTCTAACAAATAAAATTTTGTTGACCCTGGAAGTGGAGCACACACACAATCTATAGGAAGGTTATGGGGTTCTACAAAATGGCACAACAAGAAGCACCGTGGTACTGCACATCATCATATCGACTCTTATTTGGCGGAGTTCATGTGGCGAAGAATGGCACAAACAGATGAAAATGAATTTGAAGCCATACTTACCGCTATTGCTAAGGTTTGGCCACCATCAGAAAATTTGGACTGATGCCTCAGTATATGTTTCTTTTCTTTATGTTGAAGTGTTTGACTTTTATATGTGTACTTGGCATTGTTATGCAGTAAATTTTCTTTTCTTTACTTTGAACTGTTTGACTTTTATATGTGTACTTGGCATTGTTACGCAGTAAAGTTTCTTTTCTTTACTTTGAAGTGTTTGACTTTTGTATGTGTAATTTAGTAGGCAGTATGTGTTTCTTTTTTCTTTAAATGAAACTGTTTCACTTTGTATGTGTACTTGTTGTGATTAGATCTGCGCCAAAAGTGATGTCTGCTGAGGGCCTCTGATTAATCTGTAAGCACCTTTTCTGTCCATCATTAGTTATGTGCAGCCAGGAAAAGGATTCACATAGATCAACATATGGTAAATGTGTAGTTTAGCGTCCTAAATTATTTGGATGAAAATTTGGGAAAGGAGGGGGGGGCAGAGGATATACATATTTTAAAGAATGTAATTTGGTGTGAAATAGTGAAAAAATTTCAACTTTACAAGGCATTTTAAAGATTCTTACAGTAAAATTTATGTGCAAGTATGGCAATGTAAACACATGCTACTAGGGATCTTACTCCCAGCACCACTGCGCTGTCGAATGATCTTCGGCTTGTGCTGCGACTGCCATTTTACGGGCAGAAAATGAGACAGAGCAAGCCTTTGCATCTTACAACAATCTGCTTTGCTCCCCATAGCAGAAAGTTCTTGGTCATTCTGCCACAAAATAATCTGCGGGAATTTTGCCAACATTTTCAAGCTCAAACACAAAAAAATACGGAATTAAATGATATTTAACAACAATAAAGCACAGGGGCATCGACTAGGAAAAAATTGTCATAAGAAGGAAATCTTCACTCCTTTCTACTTCCGTTTTTGGAACATTTTTCTCTATTTCCCATCTCAAATGAAAACATTTATGTAATTAAATGATGATTAAACAGTAATACAGAAGCATATTGGGTGAAGGGTTATTAGAGGGAGAAGTTTTTGCTCCATACAACTTTGGTTTTCAGAAAATTTTTCTCCATTTTCAATCTTAAATATTTATCTAATAAAATGATATTTAATTACCATATAGGGCAGAGGAAACATCACAAGAAAAAGAAATCAAGATTATTGGGTTCTGTCAAACTTTCTTTTTTGGTTTTTTTGAAAGTTTACATGCTTTATCAGCAGAAATTACCCTCAGGCCTTTTGTAATCATTGACTTATGTCTGTTAGGTAGATCACATTTCCTCTGGTATTCACTAAATTTGGTTAAATATACCTTTTCATGATGAAACCAAATTCTTGAATTAGTATCATTCAGCTATAGATTTGTACTTTGTGATAAAATATTTCTGTTTCTGGTTGACAATTTACTAATTTGAATAAGTGCAGTTTTTCCATGAGTGTATGATGTCTTATTACAGTCTGCACTAGTATCTGTTAACTGACCAATAGAGCATATTTCAATTGTCGTGGAACATACATACTTCACACTTCTCCATATTTCATGAAAACTGACATACTTAACTTCCTTCTTATACAAATAAATAATTTCACATTTGAGAATAATGTTAAATTATTTAATGCTTCTACTCATTTATTTTAGCAAAATGTATGAAAATAAAATCATGGTCAGGTATATTTAGGGAGAACAAAAACTATGTCTCAACTGATCAGAAAAACATAAGAAAATGCAGAATTTAGAGTTGGACCTCTATTTCAAACACTTGGGAATACTACAATGAACAAATTAAGCCAATGAGAGGAAAAGACAATTTTCTCCTTTCCGTTACATGGTGAAGACCTGTTCAGGGGGACTAGAACTGGACACTCCCTTTTCATGACCCTTAAGCTTAATAGGGCCATAAAGTTATTATTTATGATGCTTTGAAGGACAACTCTCATCCCTGCTGACGGCATCCCTCCCCAACATAAGCCTGAAAACTTATACTATTCACATACCAGTGCTGTACAGGATGTGTCACATCACATGGAAGTTCAGGTACTATAGTCAAACTTACTTTTTCAATGTTTAGGGACATTTCTCTCTAGAATCCATCAAAGGTTTCAATCTGATATTTTTACCACCTATACATACGATGTATTTCTACAAACAGACAATGTGGATCAAAAGTATCTCATTTTTAAAAATTATTAAAAATAAAAATGTGTCATTTTTAAGGTAAAATTATGAAATGCACATTAAAAAATTGTGAATTTTCAAAAATTAAAATATTGATAGAAGCTCTTGTTAAAATGTGCACAAGTTTCCTATAAATAACTGGTAAATTTTTTGCTAAAAACTATTGGATAGCTTTTGAGAAAAATGTACCTAAAAAAGACCTATTTAACATGGGCCCCAATGGAGCGTACCGATTCCCCCTAAAATATTTAAAACAATATAAGACAGCAATTCTCATTCTTGAAACTTTTGTACTAACGGAGTGATAGTTTTAACTTTATTTTTGAAAATACCAACTTCCTCTGAGAAGGGCCACGCCACATACTGGGCCCCATAGCAACTCTCCATACATTTGCCATATCTTGAAAACTATTTAATGTAGAGTCACATGAATTGCATTTTTATGTGCAGCAACAAAAACTACATTAAACATCCAAATTTCATGCTTTTATCTTTAATACATCAGAAGTTAGAGCAGAAAAACAATATATGCCTTTTTACTAGGTGGCCCACCCAGTTACATTTCCTGTAATGAATGTTTTAACAATGCAAATAATAAAGAGTACAAATGGAAAACTTATTCCCACATATACCATCAGTGGTGATGAAAACTGGCTGAAATCTGTGTCACTGCTCTGGTGGCAAGTGCTCGCTTATTACCATTCATCCGAGAAGGATCCAGACTCGAATCCCAGTGAGGCATGGATGTTGCATTTGTTTTATGGCACTAGTTCTCTCCCTCCTCTGGACCCAGTGGCCCTAAATTAGGGACAAGCAATTGCTTATAGCCTATTGAGTTGCTTATGGTGTTCATTAAACCTTCAATCTATTAAAAAAAAAAATTTGGGTTGAATGAACTAAATACTAATTTTTTTAAACCATTTTTGTACAATTTTCTAACTGTTTATCATATTATGTCACATTAATGCCTACCACACTGCTAAAGATGTTTAATAAATATAATGTTAAGCAAAACATTTTTTTTTCGATTGGAGGGGTCATGAAAAGTACCAACCAGGTAAAATTTCTTGCCACCTGGCTGTAAAAAAAAAAAAATCTAGGGAGAACACTAATTACACTAACTTTTTTTTTTTTTGCCATTGAGCTAAAAGGCAAAATTATAATAATAATAATTTTTATCACAAGTAGCAGATTTCACTAACAGCAGCATGATATTTTTAAAAGCTAAACTTTCTTAGTAATGTAGGAATTTCTAAAAATCCTCAAACTGCATTTTCCTTAAAATTTTAAAGACAAATTTTCCTCCATATTCAATGCACCTTAATATCTTGCAATTATATGCGGGCTTCTTAAGCGCATATTACACTAACACAGTTTCTTTCTCATTTCCATGAAGCAGCATGTGTTTTGTAAGATTACATTTTTGAGTAAATTGTTTGGAGCACACATCACACTGGTAAGGTGTCTGACCCGTGTGAAGGCGCATATGCAGTGAAAGATTACTTTTACGAGCAAACTTTTGGTGCACACTTCACACTGATAAGGCTTTTCACCTGAATGAAGGAGCATGTGCCTTGAAAGAGCACTTTTCTGAACAAATTGTTTGGCACACAGTTCGCATTGGTGAGGCTTTACGCCTGCATGAACAAGCATATGCGTCGAAAGAGAAAATTTCTGTGCATATGATTTGAAGCACACATCACATTGGTGAGGCTTCACACCTGTGTGAACGAGCATATGCTCTGAAAGGTGACCTTTTTGTGCAAACTGTTTGCAGCATATATCACATTGGTGAGGCTTTTCGCCTGTGTGAAGAAGCATATGAGTTGAAACTTGACTTTTCCGAGCAAATTTTTTGGAGCATACATCACATTGGTGATGCTTTTCACCAGTGTGAAGGTGCATATGCTTTGAAAGAGCACTTTTATCAGCAAACTGTCTGGAGCACACATCACACTGGTGTGGCTTTGCACCTGTGTGAACAAGAATATGCTGTGAAAGATGAGCTTTCTGAGAAAATTGTTTGCAGCATACATCACACTGATAAGGCTTTTCACCTGTGTGACGAAGCATATGCCTTGCAAGATCACTTTTTCGAACAAATTGTTTAGAGCATACAGCACATTGGTGAGGCTTTTCACCTGTATGAAGGAGCACATGCCTTAAAAGATCACTTTTTCGAACAAACTGTTTGGAGCATACATCACATTGGTAAGCCTTTTCACTTGTGTGCTGTGTATGCTTTGAAACACCCTCTTCCTCAGTTAATCTTTCTAAGGATACATCACAGTTTTGATTTTTTTCATCTGTGTGAAGGTTTGTATGGTTCGATAGGTCAGCATTCTCAGTGAACTTCTTAGAACTTGCATCACAATGGAAATATTTTTCCCTTTTATGAAGTTGCACGTGTCTAGTAAAGCTGGATTCGTCTGTGAACTTCTGAAAGCATATTTGACATACCCAAATATCTTCAATTGAATCTGGAACAATATATGTTGAAGTATCAGAATCTTTTTCCACCTCTCTCGTAATCACTTCTTGAGTAGCTTTTGGCGATTGAGACATTGCTGACTCCATGTTGATAAATGTACAATATTAACTAATTCAAAAGACAACTGATAAATTTGCTTTTCAATTATTTGCACATTACAGACATGAACTGTGAACAAATCGCATTCCTTTCATCGAAATTGTGTTTGTACATACAAAAAGAAAAATACAGATGTACTGATGGGCAGATAAAAGAGCATTAGAAATGCTTCATATTATCAGATAAATTCAGATGTAGCAGGAATAGTAAAATGGCACCACACAGGTTTTGAATGCATATATTCTGAAATAACTGAGCACATTTTAAAAGGAATTTAGAACACAGGAAAAGCAAAAGAAAAGAAAAAAGGTTCCCCAATTTTCTAATTTTGTCACTGACAGGCTGATATTTTGTCATCAAAGCAAATATAGAAAACGCTTTTTGGTCCCTGTACAATGTTGAATGCTGGAGCTCATATTTGCACAAAAATAGAACATTCATGCAAGCAGCCACTGTCCCACATTAATCCGATTTTTTAAAATCATCTCACCACCTTTCCCACGAAATGGTTAAAAAACAAAGCACAGAAAATGTAGGCAACTTCAGTGTTATCGACCTTTCCAAATAACATTGGTGTTTGCTATATACAGAAGGAAAACCCAAATCACACTCTGCTGCTCTTCACATCTAAGCCTCTTTTCATATGATCATATAAACAAATTATTCGTAGCAAACTAGCACTAGGAACCCTTATACAAAGGGATTCTTATACGTGTAGTATCACCAACAAGCCACATATATTTATGTACACATTTTTTACTCCGAAATTAAATTTTTTCATAACATTGCATTAAAACGAGTACAGACCTGATCTCATGTTACTACAAGCAGGAGCAGAATTGTCTCTGTTTATTGTTAAATGCTATGTCGGTTGTAGCAAAGCGAAAAGTGTATTCTTAGTATGATGAAACATTTTCTTGCTCCCCTGCTAAAATTCACCTTTGAACACCCAAAGACAACAGAGTGAATATCAGTTACAAAATCCTGATACTGTTACACATAAATCGCCAAGAGGCAAAAACGCACCTCCTATGTTGCCAAATGACAACTATTTGCCAGATTACCAGGGCAAAATTATGTCGATATATGAATTCTATTAATTGACCACAATCCAATCTAATTTTGTCCTGTGATTACTCTTTAATGTGTATGCACATCTAATAGCAAATGATTATAAGTTCCTTTGACTTCATTTGAAATATTGGAACGTTGATCTTGCTTCCTTTATAAAGTGAAAGGTGGCCAAGAATTTTAAGCTTTGAAGCTAAGATAACAGAAACAGATGGATAGTTTGCATTAGTAATGTTGGAGTGGACAGATCGCAGCAAACACAACACGTATAGCCTGCAACCGAACCTGCAACATGGAAGGCACCTGGTCGCGGTCTTGTAGTTGGAACCAAGGAGCTGGAACTAGGAGCTGAAAGTTCACCGTTAGGATTGCAATTTGACAAAAGCAGAGAGTAAGACAAAAAACCTCCAGATTTCTCGCTAGATGAGAAACAATATCTTTAGTATTGAGACAAGTCGCTGAAATAATAATTTTGTCACCACATGTAAATCAATATCTCCAGATCTGGCGACAAAATCCCGAAGTTAGTCGTCCTAAACACATAGCAAAACACACAAACGAAATTGGCCGCCCCGGTGGCGCAGTGGTCTAAGGCGCTGGCCTCTGATCATTCGTCCGTGAGGGGTCCGGGTTCGAATCCCGGTGAGGCATGGATGTTGTGTTTGTCTTACGGCACTGGCTCTCTCCCTTCCCTGGAACCAGTGACCCTAAATTAGGGACGGGCGACTGCTTATAGCCCATTGAGTTGCTCACGGTGGTCGTTAAACCTCCAATCAAAAAAAAAAAAAACAAACGAAATTGACTATAGAGCCTTTGCACCGACGTCGTTTTTGACGTCACAGTTATTTCCGGGTGGCTAAGAGAAAGTTCGGCTGCTAAGGATCCCATAGGATTAACATGGGGAAGCGATTTCTGGACCCTCTGTCACTTGATTGTTTGAAGTTTTAGAAAGGCCTAAAACTTGTGTGGCGTATAGGTGCTTCTTAAAGTACGAGTAAGGTAGTGGAATTTCCTTTAATCGCTTTCCAACGGCAGAAAAACGCTTGATTATGTGGAAAATAGTCGGAAGGCATGGTCGCCCAGGCCGTATGACAGGATCTGCAGTAAACACTTCATTTCAGGTTTCGTAAATCTGCATATTTTACTACGTTAATAGTCGAATTTGTATCAGTACATTTTCTTGCTCACTCTTATGTGTTATTTTAAAGTTTTTACGTAAATCCTTGTTATTCTGTTTAAAATGCTCTGAATGCATGGCGGATTAACTTTGCTGTCGAATCGAAAATTGCTGAGCTTTCGGGAATTTTCAAGATTTTGTACTGTTACTGATTTCGAAAAGTACTGAAACAGATGCCTTTTCTTTCGAACCGAAATTTAAGGATTTTTTTTTTGATTGAAGGTTTAACGACCACCGTGAGCAACTCAATGGGCTATAAGCAGTCGCCCGTCCCTAATTTAGGGTCACTGGTTCCAGGGAAGGGAGAGAGCCAGTGCCGTAAGACAAACACAACATCCATGCCTCACCGGGATTCGAACCCGGACCCCTTACGGACGAATGATCAGAGGCCAGCGCCTTAGACCACTGAGCCACCGGGGTGGCAAAATTTAAGGATATACGTCCACATAGAATTAGAGAGTGTTGTCATACACTATTGTGTCGTCCGTTTTCCCGGATCTGTTTTTTTTTTTTTTTTTTTTTTTTTTTTGGTGAAAGAATAGTCCGTTTTTTGGGATATGATAAAACGGTATTTTTTTTTTAATGAAATACACACTGGAACGCGTCAGAAATGTAACAACTTGCCTTAGACCGGATAAGAAATTTTTGTTTTCAGTTTTCAGAATTAATATATTTCTAAACCACCCATTGGTAAAATATTTGTATGCATCAAGGCTTTTATAAGCGTTTAGAGCTTTTCCGGTATAACACGAAAAACTGTTTATTAAATAGTTTTAAATATCGTGATAGTTCAGATCAGGGAGGTCCGTATGAACACACTTCCAGACGATAAAAATATCTTTCATGTATGTCATATGGGTCTTATATGACATTATTTCTAAGCTTTTCTTCGTAACGTTACTTTTCCACTACATTAAGATGGCAAACTTTACCAGAAAGAACAGTTTCTTTCACTCTATTTACAGCAGCAGCAGCCATTGAACAGAATGGAGAGAGATCAGCTCGGGTACTTTCTAACCACCTGGAAGGGCAGCAGACAGTTTTGTGACGTCACGTGCAAAGGCTCTATATTGTGCGCCGGACGAGTGGGTAGAGACGTAGCTACGGATAGGGTAAAAAGAGGCAGTTACCTTTCTAGAGTGGTCAGTGGCGTAGGAATCGGGGGAAGGGGGTTAAATGTAACCCCCCAAATTTTGGAGAGGGATACCGTCCCTTAAATATGTAACCGAACAAAAATAAAAAATCTGGATATTCCATATCACGCGATGCGTATTTTGACTTTGTAAGGTGAATACAAACCGTCTGACAGGAGTTGTACACAATATCTGTCAGACAACCACTGTCAGACGGGTTGCCTTCACCACAAATCTTTAGATATTGTGGTAAAGGCAACCCGTCTGACAGGGGTTGTACACAATATTGAAAGATTTGTGGTGAAGGCAACCCGTTTGACAGGGGTCCCGTTAAGGCAACCCATCTGATGTACATAATATCTGTTAGATATTGTGGCCATTTGTATCTTCATTCCAATGGATATGTTTTTTCATTCCGGAAATGACGTCACTTTTTGCGACGCTCTGATTGGTTGTCGTGTTTACACAGCTGTGATTTGATTGGTTGTTTATTTACACAGCTGTGATTTGATTGGCTATCCATTTAGTGATGCAGTGATTTGGTTGGTTGTTCATACTGTAGTGGACGAGCTCAATTATTTTTCTGGGTGGTATTGCCTATATGAGTAAGTTATTATTTCTGGGGTTGGGTTGGCGGGTTACAGTAATATACTATAATTCAGAGACTAAAGACGAACTTACAATGCTCCTAATTATTACTAATAAATAATATATAATAATTCAATATTACTAATAAATATATATATGGCTTTAGAAATTGTAAAAGAATTTCCTGTGTTTTTATCATTAATAATCTTTTTTTCTCTCTTCAAATTGGTTCTATCTTTGAAAGACTGACGAAATAATATTTTTGCATATCGTTATGCAATCAGTCTGCGAATATCGTTATCGAATTCAAAAATTATACATCTTCTGTTTTACTGAGATCAGCACGAAGGAATAATTCTACACAAATACTGTACCAAATATAATAAAGACACACAACACAAACATAAATAAGTAAACACAAAATATAACGGTAAGTGGAAAGGTAAGTGTTTTTTTAAATTTTGAAGCGATTATTTCATATCTTAGCTAAATTTCATATCTTAGGTAGCAATAGGAAGAAATGTTGAATGATCTATCAAGTCTCTCTAGTTATTTCAAAATATCAGGTAGCGTTCTTCGTTGAGGTGATGTGTATTTCTTCTATTTATAATCGACTTGTAATACTGGAAGAATGATGTTAGTGTACGTGTGTTTCTGACATGTCCGTAACAAGATAGCGAAAACTGTGTTTTGAGGGAATAAATGCTCTGTCAAAGTCTTCCAAAACACATAATTTTAAGGCAGACGAACGTACAAAATTCCCAATTGAGTGTCATCATTGTTAATCCGCTGCTAGATAAAGATCTCCCCACGTTTCTTATACAACATCTGTCTTGTGTGTGTCATGCTCCAACACTTTTCCTTTTAAGACATAATAGCATATTACTCCTTGAAAATCGCATGTATTGTTTCTTCCAAAAGCTCTGCAGGCAAATTTCATAATGCCAATTAATTTATTCATCAATGTGGCATTGTATATTTTAATCCCATTTCTTTACCCTTGTCACCATATTCCTAGAGTTCTGCAGCTTTGATGATGTAGTCATTTGTATGCCTACCCATCAGAGCTGTAGAATGTAATCTAGAATCCATTAATATGATCTCAGAAATACTTTAAGTATAAAAAAATGGTTGAATTCTGGTAAATTTCATATAACGGCAAGGATGCAAATATTCAGAGAAAGCATTTAAACAAAAAAATGTAAGATATTATTAATTATAACGAATTCTGGGAATGGTTATTGTATATTGACAATAAGAATAGACTGTTAAGTGATTTTAAACTTTAATTCTATGCTTAAATTAAAAATGCAACTCAAAATTGGTTTATTGATCAACGCCACAACAGAAAAAAAAAATGCATAAAAATCAAATTACTTTTAAAAACCGGTGGTTTGTTAGATTTAGCAATATATAATAATGATAATAAAGCCATTTCTGATCTCAGAAATACTTTAAATTAAAAATAAATGGTTGAATTCTGGTAAATTTCATATAACGGCAGGGATGCAGATTTTCCGAGAAAGCAATTTAACAAAACATTGTAAGATAATCATAATTAAAACGAATTCTGGGAACGGTTAGTGTATATTGACAATAAGAACAGACTGATAAGGGATTTTAAACTTTAATTCTATGCTTAAATTAAAAATGCAACTCAATATTGGTTTATTTCACTTGTAAACATCAATGCCACAATATAAAAAATGCATAAAAAATCAAATTACTTTATAATCAGGTGGTTTGTTACATTTAACAATCTATAATATTGATAATAAAGCCACTTGTGATCTCAGAAATACTTTAAATTAAAAAAATGGTTGAATTCTGGTAAATTTCACATAACGGCAAGGATGCAGATTTTCAGAGAAAGCATTTTAACAAAAAATTGTAAGATAATGATAAGTATAGTTAATTCTGGGAACGGTTAGTGTATATTGACACTAAGAACAGACTGTTAAAGTGATTTTAAACTTCAATTCTATGCTTAAAATTGGTTGATTTGAGAATACAGCATCCAATACATAAAATTGAAAGGGGAGTGAGACAAGATGACACTATTCTCTTCCAACAACTCTTTAATATCACACATTGGAAAAAACTGTTTCAATCACTGAACTGGGGCAAGTATATTAATGGATCCTAGATTACATTCTACAGCTCTGATGGGTAGGCATACAAATGACTACATCATCAAAGCTGCAGAATTCTAGGAATATGATGACAAGAGTAAAGAAATGGGATTAAAATATACGATGCCACATTGATGAATAAATTAATTGCATTATGAAATTTGCCTGCAGAGCTTTTGGAAGAAACAATACGTGCGATTTTCAAGGAGTAATATGCTATTATGTCTTAAAAGGAAAAGTGTTGGAGCATAACACACACAAGACAGACCGTTGTATAAGAAACGTGGGGAGATCTTTATCTAGCAGCGGATTAACAATGATGACACTCAACTGGGAATTTTGTACGTTCGTCTGCCTTAAAATTATGTGTTTTGGAAGACTCTGACAGAGCATTTATTCCCTCAAAACACAGTTTTCTCTATCTTGTTACGGACATGTCAGAAACACACGTACACTAACATCATTCTTCCAGTATTGCGAGTCGATTATAAATAGAAGAAATTCACATCACCTCAACGAAGAACGCTACCTCATATTTTGAAATAACTAGAGAGACTTCTTTTTTTTTTTTTTTTTTTTTTTTTTTTTGATTTGAGGTTTAACGACCACCGTGAGCAACTCAATGGGCTATAAGCAGTCGCCCGCCCCTAATTTAGGGTCACTGGTTCCAGGGAAGGGATAGAGCCAGTGCCGTAAGACAAACACAACATCCATGCCTTACCGGGATTCGAACCCGGACCCCTTACGGCGAATGATCAGAGGCCAGCGCCTTAGACCACTGCGCCACCGGGGCGGCCTAGAGAGACTTGATAGATCATTCCACATTTCTTCCTATCGTTACCTAAGATATGAAATAATCGCTACAAAATTTAAAACACACTTACCTTTCCACTTACCGTTATATTTTATGTTTACTTATTTATGTTTGTGTTGTGTGTTTTTATTATATTTGGTACAGTATTTGTGTAGAATTATTCCTTCCTGCTGATCTCAGTAAAACAGAAGATGTATAATTTTTGAATTCGATAACGATATTCGCAGACTGATTGCATAACGATAAGCAAAAATATTATTTCGTCAGTCTTTCAAAGATAGAACCAATTTGAAGGGAAAAAAAAGATTATTAATGATAAAAACACAGGAAATTCTTTTACAATTTAAATCTAAAGCCATAGAAATTTCAAAATGAGAGTGAGGAAGTTTATTTTTTTCTACAGGATGCGAGATTTTCTTTCTTGCGAAATGATTCGTTTATTTTTTTATATATATATATTTATTAGTGATATTGAATTATTATATATATATTTATTAGTAACATTGAAATATTATATATTATTTATTAGTAATAATTAGGAGCATTGTAAGTACGTCTTTAGTCTCTGAATTATAGTATATTACTGTAACCCGCCAACCCAACCCCAGAAATAATAACTTACTCATATAGGCAATACCACCCAGAAAAATAATTGAGCTCGTCCACTACAGTATGAACAACCAACCAAATCACTGCATCACTAAATGAATAGCCAATCAAATCACAGCTGCGTAAATAAACAACCAATCAAATCACAGCTGTGTAAATAAACAAGTAATCAAATCACAGCTGTGTAAACACGACAACCAATCAGAGCGTCGTAAAAAGTGACGTCATTTCCGGAATGAAAAAAACATATCCATTGGAATGAAGAAACAAATGGTCACATTATCTAACAGATATTATGTACATCAGATGGGTTGCCTTAACGGGACCCCTGTCAAACGGATTGCCTTCACCACAAATCTTTCAATATTGTGTACAACACCTGTCAGACGGGTTGCCTTCACCAAAATATCTAAAGATTTGTGGTAAAACAACCCGTCGGACAGGGGTTGTCTGACAGATATTGTGTACAACCCCTGTCAGACGGGTTGTCTTCACCTTACAAAGTCAAAATACGTATCGCGTGATATGGAATATCCAGATTTTTTATTTTTGTTAGGTTACATATTTGAGGGACTGTACATTAATATCTACTGTACCCCCCCCCCATCAGATATGAGCTAACACAAACCAATCATTCATAAAGAGTGAACTGTAAAATTTATATGCTACTTATTTCTTTTTATTCTATTCTTTCTTCAAAGAAATATCACGATTCATCTGGGTTTTTTTATATCCGAAGCTTCTAGTGGGAAGTCTTCATCCACCAAAAACTGGCCAACCATCTGGGAAACTCCAGCAAATTAGTTCTGCAGGGAAACGACGAGTGCGAGGTTTTTGTTAATAACTTCAAACCGCATATGGTAGGGCTAGGGCTTGATAACATACTTGTGATCAGTGTTTCTTTTCTCTTAAAATTCCATGCATCTTGATCAGGTCGTCCTTTCTTTCCTGTTAAAAAAAATTTAATGCATAAGTGGACATTTCAGCGCCCGCAGCCCCGGCACTAAAATTGTTTTCTGTCTTAAGACCTGTACCAGTGCATTACGGATTTCACATACCACTCATTGAACTCCAATTCCTCGATATCTCCACCATCGTTTAGCTTTGCACCAGACCAATGTGCTTTTTACCTCAATTGTCAGCCTATGTATCGTTCAAAGTTTTTATGGTACTAACTTCGCGGGTAGAGCAGTTTTTATCTTACTGCGGTTTCACTTTATTCACGTAAACAAAAATGATAAGAAATTTAATTCGTTCTTGTAAAGAGTTAAATAACATTTCCTGAGAAATCTCTCATTTCCAAACCCTGCTGACAGAAATTCATCTTAATGTTGACTTGTCTCTGCTGAATATTTTAATGGAAAAAAAAAGTACAAAAATTAACAACAGAGAACACAAAAAAAACTTCTCCATTCATTTTCTGATAAGAAATTAATAATGTGAACTTTTTGTCAGCAATAAAAATAATAATGGTAATAATTAATAATAATATGATGATAATGATGCTATTTCGGATGAATTCCTGATCAGTATACGTATTTTATAAAAACTCTAATATACTACCCCCCCCCCCCAAAAAAAAAAAAATTCGGAGGGGGTCATCCATAGATGGCTTAATCCTTGAGATGTAAGGTACCCCCCTAATCAAAAGCGCTCCTACGCCACTGAGAGTTGTCATACCAGCAACGTCAATTCATGCTCTGAGTGGTGTAATATATAGAAATGCGCAACGTGTGAATAAACGTACTGACAACTGCAACACACAAATAGAAAGTTAAGCACTTCAGTAGTATTTTCCTTTTTAAAGACTTCAGTTAGCATTTAGCAACATATGTCCTTCTGCACAAGAGCCGTCCTTGCTCTTTAACCACCGCCCCCTACAAAACTTACACTAGTCGTAAAACGTAGTTTATTACAGTTATCACCGTGAGCAACTCAATTGGCTATAAGCAGTCGATCGTCCCTAATTTAGGATCACTGGTTCCAGGGAAGGGAGAGAGACAGTGTCGTAAGACAAACACAACATCCATGCCTCACCGGGATTCGAAATCGGACCCCTTTCGGACGAATGATTAGAGGCCATCGCTACAGTTTAATGCAACGTCAAGACGTTGATTCACGTGAGATACACACACTTAGTTATTCTTATTTTCTTTTATTCAAGTTTTGTGTTTTGTTTGTAGGTTTAACTACCCTCGCGAGAACCTCAATGTGCTATATGCAGTCGCTCGTCCCTAATTTAGGGCTAGTGGCTCCAGGGAAATCAGAGAGAGAGAGAGTGGACGGAAGTGGGAAAATAAGGAATGCGCGTGCTCCCTCAATTTAAAAATTGGACAAAATAATAACTAGTAGTTCGCTTTTTAAATGTTATAAAGCGTGAACAGAGGCTTAACTAGGGCGAGGCGGTTGCTCCGGGCGCGTGTCGACATTCCGTACATTGATATATGTTAGGCAAAATTCTGGCCAATGACAGGCGTACTTTCGAACAGCTTAGGGGCGGAGTTTCACTAGAGTCACGTGATCACAACAAACCTCGTATGTTACGTAAGGTGACCAGATATCGAGACACCGATTTGAGGACTAAAGGCGGGCCGCGGGTGGCCGAGTGGGCAACGTTCGTGACTGCCACGGGAAGGGCCTCAGGTTCGATCCCAGGCAGGTACGAACGCTCAATCCACTAAATACCCGCCGTGCGTCGGATGGGCACTGCTCCCCCCGGCATTAAATAAGAGAGTCTTCCTCCCCCTTTCTACTTCGCTTCCGTGTCACTTTCCTATCGGGCGTTCTTGCCGAAATCTCCTAGTTTCCTATTTCTAAGGGTTGTTTAAGTCCTGGGGCCGCCCCGGTGGCGCAGTGGTCTAAGGCGTTGGCCTCTGATCATTCGTCCGAAGGGGTCCGGGTTCGAATCCCGGTGAGGCATGGATGTTGTGTTTGTCTTACGGCACTGGCTCTCTCCCTTCCCTGGAACCAGTGACCCTAAATTAGGGACGATCGACTGCTTATAGCCCATTGAGTTGCTCACGGTGGTCGTTAAACCTCCAAAAAAAAAAAAAAAAAAAGTCCTGGGGTCAGACACTCATCCCTTCCTAAAATCCTCTACATATGATCATGAGGACAAAAGGGCGTGGCGTCCCCAAAATCGGTAGTTCATTTGGGGACACATACGTACTCAAAATAAATATGCAAATCTTTTTGTCATAAGCTGCATTGCTTCAATAAGTGTGATATTACACATTAAAATCTGTGTTTTAAAAGGATATATCTTGTAGAATGTTGGTAATTTATATTCACAAAGCAGAACTATGATGGCGAGAACATATTAGCAAAAGTGAAATGCTTTACCTTAGGTACATGCGCTGAGTTAAAATTAGGCTGCACACCATAGTATCGGCATGGTGAATTTTTCATTTTGCCAAAGTTTTTGTAGAAACTCAGAACAAGTACAGTCGAAATTTGACAGCGCCAGTGATGCATTGACCTAGAGCTGGCCACTGACCATTCGTAAAAGTTGGTACGGATTCTAGTCCCGAATGAGGCACGGGTGGTGATTTTGTCTTGCAGCTCTTGGTATCTCCCTTCCCCAGAACGAATGTCTCCAAATTAGAGACAGGTGACTGCTTATAGTCCTTAGAGTTGCTCGTAGTAGTCGTTTTTTTTTTTTTTTTTTTTTTTTTGATTGGAGGTTTAACGACCACCGTGAGCAACTCAATGGGCTATAAGCAGTCGCCCGTCCCTAATTTAGGGTCACTGGTTCCAGGGAAGGGAGAGAGCCAGTGCCGTAAGACAAACACAACATCCATGCCTCACCGGGATTCGAACCCGGACCCCTTCGGAAGAATGATCAGAGGCCAACGCCTTAGACCACTGCGCCACCGGGGCGGCGTAGTAGTCGTTAAACCCAGAGAGAAGAAAAAAAAAATTCATAATTTGTTTTCACAAGAAGCATGTTGAAAAATTATGAATGTTGTGTTAAAGTTCGCTCGCATCTACCTTTGTTTCATTGCATCTTGTATAATTAATGTGTATATAATCATTCATATTCGTAATGTCCAACCCCTTGGCCTTTTATGAAGCTTAGGAAGCCTGAATAGCTTCAATGTTATTTATTAGTGATGGTGTGTTACAATATTCAAGGTAAACCGAAAACAACAATTCATTATTTAAACAATAGTGAACGATTTTATTAGGCATTTCTTATTCCCACATGGCCTTTTGAAAACAGCGTGGCCGCCCCGGTGGCGCAGTGGTCTAAGCGATGGCCTCTGATCATTCGTCCGAACGGGGTTCTGGTTCGAATCCCGGTGAGGCATGGGTGTTGTGTTTGTCTTACGGTGCTGGTTCTCTCCCTTCCCTGGAACCAGTGACCCTAAATTAGGGACGGGCGACTGCTAATAGCCCATTGAGTTGCTCACGGTGGTCGTTAAACCTCCAATAAAAAAAAAACAGCGTGGAAGCCTGTAGTCTAAATATTAGATTTACATTGTTGATGTAATTTACTGTAACAAAATTATTAGAGAATGAACCAAATTAGTTACAGCTGAGGCCAGTTGAACAATTGTTTTGTATTACTGACCCAATATAAGCAGAAATTTTATTGCATTTATACAGCAGCTCAAGTAAAACTGTAGTACAAAATGACACTGGGCAGCCCCGGTGGCGCAGTGGTCTAAGCGATGGCCTCTGGTCATTTGTCCGTAAGGGGTCCGGGTTCGAATCCCGGTCAGGCATGGATGTTGTGTTTGTCTTACGGCACTGGCTCTCTCCCTTCCCTGGAACCAGTGACCCTAAATTAGGGACGGGCGACTGCTTATAGACCATTGAGTTGCTCACGGTGGTCGTTAAACCTCCAATCAAAAAAAAAAAAGACACTGGTACAACATGCATCACCCTTGTCTCCATGAGCCAGCTTGCTTAAATTTAATCAGAAGGATCCCTCAATTTGGGTCATCATTCCATGTCGATTTAACACAGAAAAATAGTATTTTCAACCTGACCCTTTTGGGTTTTTATGAAACTTTGTAGATTTGTTGACATACAAAAAAAATGAATGTGTGCCAATTTTTAGCACGATAGCTTTAAAATTTCCTGAGGTAGATCATAAAATTCAAAAATTTGCCAAATTTCAGGGTTTTGTATGTCATAAAAGAACAAAACTCAAGTTCTTTTTATCATAGAGTGATGGGGTTTCTAAACCTCTCTTCATTGGCTTAAAACTGATATATTACTAATGCATAATTTCATTTTTTTAAATTTCAAAGTCGCACAATTTCAAATTTGACCTTGAATTTCTCGAAAAGCGATATTTTGATAAAGAAAACATGTGAAATTGCATGACATGGTGATATTTTATAAATTTGAGGGTGGCAATTGAAAGGCATCAAAAGTTACAAGGATTTGTTAAATTTACATGTTCGGTAAATTTACCATATGACTAAAATAAGCACGTTCTACTGATCAATAGGGAAGCTTTATAATCTAGCCAACCAGCAGCATAAAAAGAAACATGTACTATGTTTGGTGATGGGTTATTCTTATTTATAAATCATGTCATGTAATACAGTAAAACCTCCGTTAATGGACACCTCCGAGCAATGGCAAGTGTTGGTTGGTCCCAAATAGCTGCTGAAGGATGAACATTAGCGTAACTTCTAAACAATGAGACCTCTGAACAACAGTCAACTTGAAGGTCTAATGGGCACTTTGCCCATATGAATTTTACGCATTTCATTTGGTACTTTGTCTGGAGTAATAAGAGCGGGGCGAAGAATGTTGTTACACATGCATTATGGCGGGTACAGTGGAATGTTAAGCACATGTAAGGGAGTTAAACTTTAATTCGACGTACAGCAGTAATTCCTTAAGGCGAACTCCATATCTCCCCGTCCCTGCGTTAGGCGGGATGGTGCCTTAAATGTTGGCGACGGTGTCAATCAGTCTTGTCCCTGTGGGTCTTGTTCCTGCTTTCCATTGCAGTAAAAAAACTCTACAGTTACATTTCACTGTCTGTGTCATTTTTCTGTTCGGCATGATTGTAAAAGCTTTGCTTGGCCGTCCAATTTTAGTGAACATAACGAAAGATAACGATCGCGTATTTAAACTGCAAGTCATACTCGCTATTCCTTTCCCTGCTTAAAAAAATCAGCTCCAAATGATCAATTGTTTTATTGTTCTGAATCTGGATAATGTCAATCTTGGATTAAGTTCAGGTTTTTTGTAGACAAGCAATTGCGTTTACATCCTCGCATCAATACAGCCGCAGATCATATATGTCTCTAATTCCGTTTTGACTTTCAGGATAGGCTCAAACCAACTTATTGATGAATGTTTTGGCTTATAGAAATTATCTACATATGGACATGTCTCTTTTCTCCTCATTTCACAGAAAGCTGGTTTCACACACATAAAGATCTGCAGTATTCAGGACGATTTTTCGACATTTCAAAAAGCACACTTTTCTGCCATTTAAACACGTGAGTTCTTGCAATTTCATAAAAATAAGTGAAAAAGGAAAGCGGAAGTTTTTGACATTAGCAGAAAAAAGTGGAAAAAGAATAAGTTTTCTCCGCTTATCAGAATGTTATGCGGAGAACACAATTAATTAAAAATAGTATTGGCAGATAACAATTACCCCTCCTCATATATTAAGAAATTATTTAGACAAGTTTAGTTTTACATTGTGGATGTAATTTACTGATTTTAAAAAAGAAGCAGGAAACAAACAACTTCAAATTCACCGGCAAAATTTTTTTTTTTTGGTTGGAGGTTTAACGACCACCGTGAGCAACTCAATGGGCTATAAGCAGTCGCCCGTCCCTAATTTAGGGTCACTGGTTCCAGGGAAGGGAGAGAGCCAGTGCCGTAAGACAAACACAACATCCATGCCCCACCGGGATTCGAACCCGGGCCCTTTACGGACGAATGATCAGAGGCCATTGCTTAGACCACTACGCCACCGGGGCGGCCCAGCAAAATTACATACCCAAGCGTCTTTTTGAAAAACTGGAGATCGGAGCAAAATTTAATATCAGGCTTGCTCCAGATCTAAATAACAAATTAAAGAAATTCCTGCCAGCTCTGAAGCAGAAAGAAATGGACATCCATTTGCAAGAAGTAGCAATATATTGCATCGACTGTAACTGCGAGTTCAGCTATATAGACGGTATGCATTGACGTCACGAAACCCCGGCTCGCGTCACTTTTTCGTCTGCTGCTTTCTCTCAGAACAACTGGTGTAAAAGTGAGATGAGAGATACATTGCATGGGTTACGTCAGTGGGTTATCTGGTGATCAAAAACAGCTTTATTCTGATAAGTTATTGGGCAATCGTGGTGACCCATATGAAGTTCCATACTCAATTTTCCTGAACAATATTGTAGGAAGGGGAATGTTTCTGCTTGAAAGGAACTCAAAATTCTGCATTCCAGCACAGCCACCAGCTTCTGTGCTAATAGCATGTTTACACAGTTAATTAAGATAAAAAAGTCCTTTCATCTTTGGCTAATTATTTTATTGAAAAGTTTACCTTTCAATAATTTAGATATTCCCCAACCTGAAACTTACGCTAAGGTAAAAATCCCGAGCTTTACACAGGTAAGTCTATAATAATAATAATCATAATAATAGTAATAATAGTAATAATAATAATCTGGCGAGGAGCACTAAGTTTCTCTACCTTATATATAATAACGACAATAATAATAAGCTCTTGAATGTTATCATGAGATCATTTTTCCAAAATCGGCCTTGGAACCTAATATATAAAAGTTTCATAAGATATTCATTCCCCTATAGTAGTGGATACATTCACGATAAAGAACAGCATAATATTACTCATAAGAAAGGTTACTTCTTGTCTAAAGATCTTCATAGAGTTTTTGTAGACGATGCATCAGTTAATTTATGAACATACCTGTTAGAAAATGTAAACTACACACTCTAATGTTCCTTCATTTCCGGTGATCAATGTCAACTCTGCTGATACGTGATGACCACAAGTTTTGGCACTTCTGAATTAAAATTTTATAATTCTGATCCCATTTCGTTCGTTCAGATGGGAATTTATAATAGGACACATCATTATCTCTCCCACTTCGGTTACTGCAGCAAATAGCACATAACACCATCTTCCTTAACGCTCCACAATGCAAATCCAAGCAGTGCTTATACACCAGTTGATCACCAGGACGTCTGCTAGGATGGTTTACCTTGCTGTGACGTCATATGCATACAGTCTATAGGAGAAACAGGGAGAAGTTAATACTTCTCCCTGTTTCTCCTATAGACTGTATGCATATAGTCCAAATGAAAGAACACCAAGCAGCTAATGCACTAGCAGAAAGTGAAAAAAGAACACCAAGAAGGAATTGGCGGACGATCATGAAATTTATATATGTTAATGGGGTCGAGTTTACGTAGGTGTGATGTTAATTTCGGGACCAACCGGTGAGCACTTACGCCACAGCACGGCATAATATGCAAATTATCGTCGGTGGTATTTAAGGAGTACGGCGAAGTGAATGTAGTCAGTCGTCGGCGTGTCGCTGGCGGATGCAAGAAGGGTGGAGAAGCAGCAATGCCTGGACATGGAAGACGTGCACGATTTCAACAGTTATCGGACTTTGAGCAAGGTCGTATAGTCGGACTCTGCGAGGCCGGGTGGTCGTATCGTCGTATTGCGGAGCGAATTGGACGGGAAGTATCGGTGGTGGTACGATGGTGGTGTGGATGGTCCGAGGAACATTCCCACACGAGAAGACGTGGAACCGGAAGTCACAGACGGACTGATGAGCTGACCGATCGACGCATAAGAGCGGCGTTGTCAAGCGGAACATCCACTGCGACGCAAAACCGAGCTGCCGTTGCACCTGAGGTGACTGTGCGAACAATCTGCAACCGTCTACTGGATGCAGGACTACATGCACGTGTACTTCTGGCATGTGTACCTCTGATTCCAGCCCACCGTCAGGAATGGCTGCAGTGGTGTCGCCAACGTCTGCACTGGAGAACGCAATGGCGATCCGTCGTGTTACAGCGATGAAAGCAGATTCTGCTTGGGAGCCTCCGATGCGTGTTCGCAGACGCACAGGGGAGCGTCTCCACCCTTCTCGCATCCGCCAGCGACACACAGGGCTTACACCTGGGGTCCTAGGTGTGGGGAGCGATCAGCTATCACTCCCGTACACAACTAGTGTTGGTACCCGGTACGTTAAACAGCACCTTCTACATCAACATCATCATTCAGCCCGTTGTTGTGCCATTTGTAAGGTCGGTCCATTGTGGTGTTTTCCAGCAAGATAACACACGCCCACACACGGCACGTGCAACGCAACATGCACTTTAGGGTGTGAGAAAAGTTCCATGGCCTGCACGTTCACCGGATTTGTCCCCCATTGAGCACGTGTGGGATTTTTTGGGACGACTTATCCGGTCTCCACGGCCAACCCCGATTTACGCGTCCAGGTTGAGGATGCTTGGAACTCAATACCCCAAACTTACATCCAACATCTGTACGACAGACTTCATGTCAGAATTGCACAGTGTGATGCAGTTCATGGCGGTTGAACCTCGTACTAACCATGTTACAGGGAAATGTTATTTTTCAGTTTACCTGCAAATACAGCTGTATTTTGCCATAATGTTTTGATCACGTTATCCTCTGTATTCCGTTATTATGCTGTATAAATTTCGTTGGTATCAGACGTCTCCTTCTTGGTGCTCTTTTTCCACTTTCCGCCAGTGTATTTCTATTTTTTTCATTGCAAATGTGTTCCGTTAGTTCGAAAACAAAAGAATAGCACATCGATAAAACTAACTTTAAGTTATAGCATGGGATACTTAATACTTGCTAAACCATAACTATAATCAAGCAATCCAACATTTGTTTATATAATGACGTCATCAATGTACAAGTCGCGCCATCTATTAACAGGTCTGAACATTACTCAAAGAAAAATGATTGATTTTTAATATAATTATGGTTATGTTTTAGCAAGTATTAACTATCCCATACTGCAACTTAAAATTAGTTTTATCGATGTGCAAATTTTCATCCTTGGGAATACATTAATTGCGAAGAAAATATGTAAAGGAGGTTTTACCATTGGAAACATAAGGCAGCGATTTTAGGTGGAACCAACTTTAACCTCCAATCAAAAAATAAATAAATAAAAAATAAACCTTGTAATGCTATTAATGACATATTTTTACTATATTCCATGTAACCATTTCTTTCAGAAAACTTGAACATTTTTCTCGTCCTGCAGCGGGAAACGAACCCGCACCTCCCGATTTCCGGTCGAGCATGGTAGTCATTACACTACCCAGGACAAGGAAATTCTAAGCAACTGAACATAGATATCTGAGAACCTTCAGATTATAATCGACCGTAAATCGGGAGGTGCGGGTTCGTTTCCCGCTCCAGGACGAGGAAAAATTTCTAGTTTTCTGAAGGAAATGGTTAGATGGAATACAGTGAAAATATGCCAATAATAGCATTACAATACCTACCTTGTATTTATGAAGAATTATTTCTTCGGAGAAATTCGTTTCCCAATTGTATAAGACCTAGATAAACCATGGGCCCCAAATATATGTTGTAATCATTGTGCAAACAATCTGTGTCAGTGTTTGAATCACAAGAAACTCTCAATTACTTTTGCAGTTTCTATGATATGGAGAGAATCGACTAACTATGTAAATGACTTATTTTTGTATGGTGTCTCCAATTTGGAAAGGCGTTTTCAAAAATAAGAAGTGCATAGTAAACTACCCAAATATTCCATCTGCTATTCGACCTGTACCACATGGTGAAGACCTTCTGGTTCCTAACGCACCTGATTCCTATTCACTTGATTCGACAGAAGAAATGGAAAATGATCTCCAACCATCGACATCTAAAAATCCAAACTTCACACCAGTAGCAATGTCATTTCCTGAACCACATGTAATAACTAGACTTAGAATTTTCATGGGCAAAAATTTGATCAAATATGGGCAAAAATATGGGCAACATACCTTTTACCGGGGACATAAATACACGTTAACATAAAAAAGTAAATTCCAGCACTCTAATGCTTGAAGACACATTTTATTAACGAATTAATGCTAAACTTACTAAAAGGAATTGAATTTAATCACATTCAACATTTCAATGTTCTGAAATAACAGATTTTGTCTATTTGGAGTCAAAATTGTTTTATAAATGGAAAATTACCATTCTACTGCTACAGATGTCAGTGGTGCATACTTTGTTTTAATTCTGAAGTCGACATTTGGACAAGTAGCAAACTTTAAAACATCAGGATTTTTTGATAGGCTGACTTCGAGCTCTTTTTTAGCAAATCCACTTAAACTTGCTGCCACTGTTTGTATAATATTCCACTGATCTTTTTTAGAGATGTTGGCTTTTTCTAACTGTTAGATATGCATTGGAATGTGCTTAAAGCTGTACACTAGAAAGAGCTCATTTTCAAGGAGATTATCATTGACAATCTGTTGTAGTTTTTTGATGGCTTCTGCTTCTTCAGAATCAAGAGTAAGAATAAATTCTTTAATTTTTGTAAAATTTTCTGAAAGAAAAGTACACCACTTAATCCATGTTCCCCATCATGTTAAAACAGGAAATTTGGGAAAACACAGACCTGTTACTTCTCTGTACCTAACAATACGACTAGGCGCTTTTGTGAGGACCTTTTTAGTTCAGATATAAATTGATTCGCAATAGAACACTCAGCACGAATTGCTTCACTCACTCTATGGAGGGCGTGGGCAAGACATGTCACATGGTTTAAGTTTGGAAACAAAACTTTCAATTTATTGATACCTGACAGCATGTATGATGCTTGATCTGTTATTACTTCGTACATGTTTTCATAATTAATTCTCTCAGGCCAGAATTTTCCACAAGCATCCAGGAAACTCTGCATTATTGTTGTAGAATTAATTTTTTCCAATTCATACATTTTAAACAGCATGGCCTTTGAAGGCTCTCCAGTTAGAGGTTGAACTAGAATACTGAGGACATATCTTTGGCAGTCATCTGTTACTTCATCCAAAATAAAAGTTACAGGGTGCTGCCCAATTACCTCTCTGATTTTGTTAACAGTTAAATCATATATTGGTTTCACATAATTCTTCCTTAAAGTGCTTTCAGAAGGTACTGATTTTTTGGTCCATTTTTCCATGAAATTAATTATTGCAGGGTGTTCAACTTTATTTAAAGGTACACCTGCCTTTAAAAATGCAGATGCTAAATCTTGATTAAATTCATTTGGTGAATTTGCCTTATCCTGACTATTTTGTAAAGCATTAGAAATACTTGGTTGTCTAGAGGTAGAGATATTTACCTGCTTTATGTGCTTACCTCCTTTTATATGTTGCTCAGTGACATCCTTCTGGTGCTTTTTTGTTATGCTGATAGTAACATTACAGACACTGCACCTCAGTACACTTCCATCTGTTTCTATAAAATCATTTTTAAAAATGTTTGCTAAAGCAAATAACTTATCTTTTGGTACTTTTGGCATTTTGCAAAATTTATACACTCATTTAGAAATTAATAGACACATAATCTAAGTAGTAGCAAACTAACACAAACTCAAAGAAAGTAGCAAAAACTTAGCTACAGTGCCTAGAAGAATTCGTGTGACGTGCTCCCTAAGATGTCCCTCACGGTTTTGTGACCAATCGTCATGAAATGACAGAGTGCGCTGGCATCAGAAGTTACGTTAGGATGCTTCATCGGCTTCATGTTATTCAATGGTGGGAAGTTTGTTTACCAAGGATTTGCTGTCTTACAAAACTTCAAATTTTCACAAAACAAAGGTTAGTGGACGGAAATCTTTTTGGAAGTATCTTTGCTAATTCGTTGTAGCTCGATCATAACAGTAATACACAAGGTAATTCAACAGTTGATCACTAAAACGCAATAGGCTTATTCGGGTGTTAGTGTGCTAGTTTTATTCAACTGTGGATTGTTTGTAACGAAATTTATTTCCGAAATTAGTAACTTTTTATTCGTGAAGATGTAGAAGTTGATCAAGTATTGGCTGTCACGCGTTAAACCTACTGTGTGGTTAAACTTAAGTGCAGTACTGAAATCGACTGCAACAGTTATAAGATCATAGGGAAATAATGTCAGCTATGAAAGGACGGAAATTCTGCATTAGCAAATAATAAAAAAAAACATAGAAAACGGAAAAGGCAAAGCAGCTGTTTTGTGCCAGGATGTAATACTGGCTATAAATCCTGCAAAAATAAAGTATCGCTCTTTGCTGTCCCCAAAATTCCTGATATGTTGAGCAAATGGGATAAGGCAATTCCCAGAGCTGATAAGAAACTTGATGAAAGTTGTGTTGTATGTGCCTTGCACTTTGAATCTAAATTCATGGAGATGCATTATCGTTCCACTATTCAAGGGAAGGAAGTTCTAACATGCCGAGACAACCCATTACTCAAGCCTGACGCCATACCTACTATTTTCCCAAATTTAAAAGACATTTAAAAGGCGAACGACTAATTAGTTTCTCCAATTTTTAAGTGGGGGGGCACATGCCACTACTGTGCCTTCCCCACGTTACGCCTGTGTGTATGCTACATTAATAATTTCCTTTCTTTAAGGGTAAAAATAGTTTACAGGAACTGCATAGAATTATCCCATTTAGACAGACTCCATGAACACCCACTTCTTAATTTTTACCTTATTAAACTTTTTACTTAAGGTGCAAAAGAATTTTCCTCTCTTCACTGCAAACCCATTTGAATAGCAAATTTAATCACATAATTATTATAAGGTGAAGAAAAGTAAAGAAAAATGTTATAATTATTTTTCTTTAAAAGAATGTCATCATATACATTCAGTTTTTGTATATTTACTTCTGTCCGTATTCATTTTGTTTATCGTATCACAGGCAAAGTTTTTTTAGCAATGATTTTTATAAATGGATTACAGTTAGTATATTATTAGAAAATAGACCAATTTTAAAAATAGTAATCGCATTTTTTGTATTCTATTTTCAACTCATTAAAAAGCTTCTTTTCAAAGCCAACTAAATGGAAAGTTTCAATATTTATTTTGATCCCATGTTCTTACCAAGAAATTTAGTCACTCATTGCTGAAAAATGAAGTACATTATTAAATAATTTATAAAGTTTTTAGGTTACTGAATTTTAAGACATTATTGGAATGCAAATTATAAAGTCGATGTCTCATTGAGAAAATATCCCCCCCCCCTTTTTTTTCCGGTAAGGTTTTGAGGGGCAAAACATTTTCCTTTTTTTTAATTTTTACTTTATTCTATAAGTTGATGTTTCAGTGATTGTTAACTGCATATTGGTCTCCAGTGTTTTTTCATAATGTAACCCATGTATGACTCTAAAACTTCCGAGATATCTAACATCAATGTTGACATTAGCACAATGCAAAGCTTAACTTAAACTACGATACCCTTATTAATGAATCTTGAGCAGCCCGTTCGTTCTTTGGGGGGGGGGGGTGAAAGAGGTGTGTCGATTATTCTGTATATACTTAAGTTATCTGCTTATAAAATATCGTTCAATGAGTACACATAATACTGACGAGCTGGGTGTGTGTCATAGAAAGATGTGCGTTTTCGTCGTCCTTCCTCCCTGAAAAGCGACGTGACATCTGATGGCAGCGCCATCTACCGCTTTCACGATTGTGGGCAGCAAGTTTTTCTGCGAGCACAACACACTAATTCTTCTAGGCACTGTAACTTAGCTAACAAGGTAGGCCTACCAACCATCATGTGCATGATGATGCCAGATTCCAAATAAAGTACTTGTGGGCTTGGTGTTGCCAAAATCCAAATGAAGTATATTTTATACTTATATTCTTCTGCCCTTGGTTTTGCCAACTTATTCATTTTTTGAAGCATATTTTTTTTCATTGTAATTTTTTTTTCCAAATGTAAAAAAACAAACAAAAAATATTAAAAATGTGATTTAATAACTGAAATACGGGGGAAAATGGGCTATTGCACCAAAATATGGGCATTTATGGGCAAATAAAAATAATGATTTTCAAGTAATTTCAGCATATATATGAACATTATGGCAGTTTTAGGTCAAATTAAGCTTCCCATAAAAAAATAAAATTGTGGGCAGCCCATAAAAATCCTAAGTCTAGTAATAACACAAGGTGAGCTGAATGACCGTGTTAAAGATCTTGACTAGTCAAAAAATAAAGCTGAGCTACTTGGACCACAACAGTGGAATTTACTGGAACAAGATATCAGTATTTCTGTTTTGTTCACATCATGAAAATTTACTCCCATTCTTCAAAACAGATGTTACTGTTGTTGTGTGTAGTGATGTAAATGGACTGATGCAAACTAAACATCCTTTACAACCCCAGTGACTAGAGACTTCTTATCAACTTATCAAAGACTAGTCTTAAAGCTGTATTGCATCACAAGGGCAATAAATTGCCTTCCCCCATTCCTGTTACACACTCAGTGCATCTACGGGAGTCAAATAAAACATCTTCAGATCATCAACTATGAAGATCACCAGTGGTAGGTCTGTTACTTTAAAATAGTTGCTTGTCTGCTTGGATTTCAGCAAGGTTATACAAAATTTTGTTGCTTTCACTGTGAATGGGATAGAAGAGACAGAAAGTCACATTTCACAAGGAATAAATGACGATGAGGAAATCTTTAGAGCCAGGATCAAAAAATGTTATACATTTACCTATAACTGAGCCAAACAAGGTTTCATTATCCACATAAAATTAGCTCTTATGAAGAACTTCATAAAAGCTCTGGACAGAAATGGAGCTGCATTTTGTTATTTCAAAGAAAAATTTTCAAAGTTAAGGGATGCAAAAATAACAGAATTGATTTTCATAAACCCACAGATTTGTGACCTCTTCAACAACCCATATGTTGATGAAATACTGTGTGGAGAAAAACAAACAGCCTGCAATAATGCTTTTTGCTTGGTGGCCACTCAATTTCTTGGAAACAAAATAGCTGAGAATCACTAACAATTGTCACAATGTTAGAGAAATGCTTTCATGTTATAAGAAAATGGGATGTACAGTGTCCTTAAAAATGCACTTCCTCCTAGATTTTTCCCAGATAGTTGTGGAGCAGTAAGTGATCAACAAGGTGAATGATTCTATCAGCATGGAAAAGTGATACAGAGGTCACTGGAGCCCAATTCTGCTTGCTGATTATTGTTGATTAATTGAAAAGGAAACATCAGAACATCTTATAAAAGGAAATCAAAAAGGTGTGTCACAGAAGAAAATCATGGAAAAGACATGTTTATTAGCAAAACTATGATTACATGTCTTATTCTTCTCACGATGTGTTTCAGTAGCAATATTTTACATCACATTTGTATCAATAAATTCAGTATTTCCTTCTGTTGACAATATTGTACCTTTCATCTGCAAGGCATTAGCATATACATTTATAGTGATAAAATTACTTTGACTTCCACAGCTAACTCAGAAATTTTGTATCTTTCTAAATTAGGCACAGCAATATTAATAATAAAAACATGATTTGTTCTCTATACCAAACAACTTAAAATTTGTAGACCAGTGTTGTAGGTAATTTTTTTACATTAGCAGATGTACCCACCAGAAGTGTATCCAAGGAGAGGATCCTCAGGTTTGGACCTCCCCCCCCCCCCCCGAGAGGGATTGAATACGAATTTAAAGTATACATGTTAAAAAAAATTCTCAGTAATATTTTTATTAAGAATTTTTTTATTTTTTGACATTTAAAGATTTTTTTTATTTTTGAGTTCATTTTTATTCATTTTTTGAGTTTTAAAGATTTTGGGCTTATTCCCACTTAGAGAATTTTTTCCCAAGAGGCTTTCACCAATGAACCAAATCCATGCCCTCCCCCATTAAGAAATTTCTGGTTATGTCACTGGTACCCACTTTTGAACTACACTATCTACCAACAAGTAATTGGACACCCCTGCAATCGGCAATATCTGCGGTCCTGATACACGTCACGGCCGCCGCCGTTAAATATTGTGTGGGAAACAACAACGCAACCAGTCGCATGCAAGATGCCACGCAGTTCGGAGCTCTCTGATTGGCCATCACCGGGAATCAAACCCAGGGTCTTCCAGTTATGGGCCAGACATGCTACCACTGCACCATGGATTAATGTGTATTAATCATTCATTCGCCTCCTAGTTATATGTTCAGTTGCTGATTTGCATCTTTGGTGCTAATCAGCAACTGAACATATAACTATATAAGCTATTTAAATACCATCAAATGACTTCCTAGAGCATTTCCAGTGAGCTCAAAAATTGTTTTTGCTATCAATGCATTTCTGTGTGAAAAACTGTAAGCTGAGTGGGGTTTAGATCCCTTGAGGAAAGAAGATTTAACAACATGTGAAGGCACCCCTGTTTTAACTACAGTTGAGATATCAGATAATAATCCAATTGTTGTTTCCCACTTCTTGAAAACACATTCAACAGATGCTGCTTGGCCATCTGAACTTCGGGGCAACAAACTCGTTTCAATATCCATTTATTGAGACATAATACAGTAAGAAGAAAAAGGTTGGAGCCACTAAGTTAATTTTTTCCCGTGTAAGTATGCATCTCTGCTTATATGCAGTGCCTTTTGGAATTGTCTCAAAAATTGTGTATAAATAAACAACTGTGTACACCCAAATAACAAACAAACACATCGCTCTTTCCACGTTTTACGAACACACAGCAACCGAGAAATGGTTATTCGGTCACCGTCCGGGAATGGAAACCTGAATCTCTCGATATCTAGCAGAGCACATTAGCCTTACACCACGGTGGCCAACAATCCACGGCGCTATGTGTGTTTTTCAGTCAGCTTCTGACATCATAAATCCATAAGATGGGCTCAGATACTGATATGTCTCCATCTGGTGGGCATTAACGGCACTGGCTGTATATTAATTATAGCAGTTAAATCCAAAGGGCAAGATCAATTTGAAGTGAAAATCCTCCATATACGTGGCATCAGTAATAAACAAATACATCGCTCTTTCCACATTTTACACACAAATGAGGAATTACAATACTTCTCATTAGGTTGAAATGGTGTAGCATCAGGGCTCAATTTCAACCGGTAGTTAGCAGCAAATTGCTAGCAAGCAAATGCTTTTTGCTAGTGATAAAAAGTGCTTCTAGTAAAAGTTGCTAGTGGAAAAATTTTGAATGTTTTAGTGTGGACTGGAAAGCCACACTGCATTGCATGTGTGGAATATTTTAGACAAAAATACAAAAAGGAACAACTACTTTCTGGAAACGAACGTTTCTTGAAAAGTACAAACTTTATAAAAACATTTTGGCACTAGTAGAAATATCCAGTATATTTCCCTTATCTACTTCTGCATATGAGGTTGGGTTCAGTTTCATGAAAAGAATCCAGGGTGATTGGAGGGGCAGTTTAAACTTACAAACATTGAAAGCTCTCATGAGTATTGAGGTTGGAAGTCTGTCGGAAGACCAGTTTGACCCTAGGACTGCTGTTTTAAAGTGGTATGATGAAAAGAACCAAAACCCAGATCGTAAACCATACGGAAAATAACTTAAGATTTTGAATAGTGTTCTTGAATTTTGTGAATAAAGTTAAATAAAAAATAATGTTTTTTTTTTAATATTTGCAATCGAATTAAATTGTTAGAATTAATCTGCCAGGTCATGAAAAGGTGAGTTATATCTAAATATTTGTAATCTTTTCAGTTTTCCATTATGACAATCACAGGAGTGAAATCAAAATTTGCCATGATTGGCTAATGGAGGGGTATATGTTAGTTTCTTTTGTATAATGTTAATAAGTAGATAGTGGAATTTGCTAGTAAAAATTAAGGCCACTAGCAAGTGCAGCTACTGCAAAAAAAAAAAAAAAAAAAAAATCAAGCCCTGTGTAGCACTTATGTATCTGTGTGCAACACTTCAAAACAGCTGGAAGATAATTACTTTCCACATTATCATCTGAAGATAATGGTTTTCTCCCTGTGGTCAACACTGCCAGCTTCTCTTTTATTTCATTTATTTATTTTTTTGTTTCATGGTTTATGTTAAAAGCGCATTTAACAAAGCACTATCAAGGAAGTTCAATATTTCAAGGTGGTTGTACAAAAACACATCTACATTATATTAAATTACTAACCACTTGTAATAAAGAAAAATAACCTAAGACTCTCAGAGAGCATTTGGATTGAAAAATATAAAGTAATGTAATATTTAAGATCTGGCTAGTATCTATGACTTATGGAAAATATTAATAGATATCCAAAAAAGAAACCTATGAAAATGAATAAATACAATCAATAAAATAAATCAATACATATTTGGCATAAATAATATACACTCAAGGAGGTTAGAAGAAAGAGGATCTGGCAACAGCCTTTCTCCCTGTGCTTCTGGCGTGACGCCACTTTTTATCAGCTGACTACGCCAATGCGCCCAACCTGAGAATCTCCTGTATATCTCTATGGGGAAATCACGATTTTTAACGGGTTTTTCGGACCCTTACTCTACCCATACAGGCATGAAAAAAATTGAGGCTGAAATATTCATTCCCATAATAAAAAATTTCCAGAAAAAATAGGAAAATGTGCATTGGTATTTCTGTAAAAAATTGAACAAAATAATGATTTTTCGACCGGAAGTGAATGGTTACTTGCATAATGCGCAAGTGCAAGTAACCATGTTTAAAATATAACCAAAATCCTAATGTTGAGAAATACGAAGTCGGAAATATTCCTTGTTTGCATCCTTGGTTTGCATAGTTTGCATGCACTAAACGAAACTGCTTCAGGAACAGGAAGTGACATTACGTTTCCGAACTCCCGCAGACTCCCACAACCTCAGAGAGAAGACCAAAACACCTGATCTGTTTTGGCTTCACTCAAAACGTGTCCTTTCATCTACTCTTCTTCTAACCTCCTTGTATCGAAACAGTACTCGCCCAAATTTTCACTCGATGCCTTAATGAAGGAAAGATTCCTGAGGAGTGGAACAACGCTACAAAGATCCTGCTACATAAAAAGGTGACATTGAGGATCTCAGGAACTACAGACCTATCAGCCTGCTATCAGTGGTTTATAAAATCTTCACTAAAGTTCTTTCACACCGCTTGAAGGTAACACTGGACATGGCTCAACCGAGAGGACAAGCTGGATTCAGGAGTGGCTACAGCACAATAGATCATATCTACGTACCGAGAGAACTAACTGAAAGAGCGAGGGAATATGAACTTCCATTGTGCATGGCTTTTATCGATTATGAAAAAGCCTTTGATTTAGTGAAACCATCAGCAGTTACAATGGCTCTGAAATCCTGCGGTATTGAAGATGCATACATTAATATTATTAATAACATCTATGAAAATGCAAGTGCAAAGATTAGGCTGATTGCAAATACAACACACATAAAAAGTGGAAAGAGAGTGAGACAAGGTGACACCATATCTCCGAAGCTCTTTAATGCCACATTGGAGGGTGTCTTTCAGTCGCTGAGCTGGGAAAACAAGGGGATAAAGATTAATGGAGATTATCTAACCCACCTTCATTTTGCTAATGACGCAGTCATTTTTGCAACTACCCATCAGAGCTGCAGAGTATGATCCAGGAACTTGCTGACAAAAGTAAAGAAGTGGGATTAAAAATGAACTTTCAGAAGACAAAAGTGATGTTCAATGCTTTTACAAGAAATGAAGATTTATCGATTGATTGAGAAAAGCTGGAGATAACAGACACGTACGTTTATCTTGGACAGCAGATATCAAGTGAGGGTCACATTGATGAAGAAATCAATCGCCGTACAAAACTTGCCTGGAGAGCTTTTGGAAGAAACAGCATAATTTTCAAGAGCAATATGCCATTATGTCTTAAAAGAAAAGTGTTTGATCAATGCATCCTTCCAGTGTTTACGTATGGTGCAGAGACGTGGACCTTAACTAAAAGAGACATACAGAGACTGCAGACAACTCAAAGCAGCATGGAGAGATGCATGCTTGGTGTAACCAGGAGAGATAAGAAGAGGAACTCGTGGATCCGAAAAATGACAAGAGTGGAAGACATCATGATCAGAATTAAATCCCTGAATAGGCAATGGGCTGGACATACTGCCAGAACGACAGATCATCGACGGACAGCCGAAATTTTAGATTGGATTCCAAGGGACAGGAAAAGACCCAGAAGAAGACCACATGTGAGATGGGTGGATGAAATTCGAAAGTATGCGGGAGTAACATGGAGGAGACTGGCACAAGACAGAACGTTGTGGAAGAAACTTGAGGAGACCTTCGTCCAGCAGTGGATTGATAATGGTTGACAATGATGATGATGATATTGATAAAAGTCACCGGACACACCTCCAAAAGCAAATGAACGGATACGCTGCATTGTTAAGATGCGGGGTACAGCTGCAAAGAGTATAAAAACAAGCCTACAGCTGACTGCGATCATATCGCACTGTGAGATTGAGTGAAAATGTCGTAGCGGGAGAGAAATGACTTTGAGAAAGGAAAGATTGTAGGGAATTATATTAGTTGGTTGTCCATAAGAGAAACCGAGAGGCGTTTAAACATATCCAAGTCAACTGTTTTGAATGTACTGAATAAGTGGAAGACACATGGCGTGCCTGAAGCAGCAAAACGTACCGGCAGACCAAAGAAAATCAGTTATAGAGGATGTCAAAGCCTCAGGAGAATCGTTACAGATAATCGGCGGAGTACTGCACAGTATCTCAGTGTACAGGTCAGTAACAATGCTGGAACCTCCGTATGTACACGTACCATTAACAAAGAACTTTATTCCATGGGTTACCGTGCGGCTGCTCATAAGCCTTTCATCTCCACTCGGAATGCTACTCGTCGTTTAGCATGGTGTAAAGAACATTTATTGTGGATCAATGGAAACGGGTCCTATGGACTAATGAATGTAGATACACGATCCATCAGTCTGATGGCCATGTGTGGGTATAGCAGCAGCTGGGGGAACGCTATTTACCACAGTGTACTGTTCCTACACTCAAGTTTGGAGCAGGTAGTGTACTCGTGTGAGGGTGTTTTTCGTGGTATGGTCTCGTACCATTGGTTGTTGTGGGCAAACCTGTTAACCAGCACGTCTACCTTGCTATTCTGGGCAATTATGCCCTACCAACTCTGTGGCAACACTATGGAATTGAGCCTAGTTGGTAATAGTAGAATAATGCACCAAGCCACAAAGCAAGGACTGTTACGGCGTGGTTTGACGATAATTCCGTATCGTGTGTGGACTGGCCAGCACAGAGCCCTGATCTTAATCCCATAGAACACCTATGGGATGAATTAAGACTGCCACATAAGAAGTTTGAAACCAAGGCGTACTACTAAGCAATAGTCTGCGGCAGCATTATGTACTGAATGGAAGTGCATACCTATCGCTGTGTTCTAAAACCTTGTCGAAAGCATGTCTCGAAGGTTCAGTGCATGTATTAAGGCCAAAGGTGGACAAACACGGTACTAATGTATGTCAATAAACGCTATTCTGTGTTTCTCTTCTAGGTGTCTGCTGACTTTTCTCAATACAGTGTATAATAAAAACTTCCAAATCAACTGTAACTTCAAAAAGGTGTAATGAGTTTGACCAATAGATGGCGCACTAACACTTCTTTTGGAGGAACTTGCCACTCGTAATAAGCTCACTTCTGGAACTTAGAAAGTATGGCTGACTGAGAACAGAAGTTATAGGCTACAGAAAGTGCTTGCAGAGCTTAGATAGTATTTACAGGTTTGGGTTCAACCATTGCCTTAGTGAAAAAATATTTTTTAACTCGACGTTTTTAGCATGACCTTAATTTGCTGCGTTTTTAAGTTAGAGTTTGTTTTAATGTGCATTAGGATTGCCATGTTTTATTTATATGTTGATTAGGATGCAAACATTAAATTCATACTGAGGAAGTGGTCAGCTCAAACAAAACTTACTGAAAGTGTGTTTTGTACAAACACCTATTTGTTTGTTTTTTGTACAACTGCCTTGAAATATTGAACTTACTCTAAGTATGGATTTTGATAATGAGAATACTGAATTTTAATCTCATTTTATTGATTTTACTCACCAAGGAAGTGTATACTCGAAGTGTTTCTTTAGTAAAATTAATATACGAGGTCCGATCAAAAAGTTCAGAGACTAGGCCGATATACAACAAAGTACTTACAGTACGTTACTTAATGTCTGGCTATGATCTCTCTCAAAGTAGTCTCCTTGGGCAGCAATACACCGCTGCCAGCGTTTTTGCTATTGTTGGAACGCTCCCTGGAAAACCCGTTCGCGAATTGTGTCAAGCACAGCCTGCGATTTGCGCTGGATCTCGTCCACTGTTTCAAAACGGCGACCCTTGAGCTTCATCTTCGGGAGTTAGTCAGAGTTAATCTTCATCTTAGAGAGTTAATCATCTTTTTAGAGTTAATCTTCATCTTCGGGTGTTCGATTATTAGATCTGGACAGAGTTCCACACGGAGAGCCTTCTGTCCGAGGTTCAGAATCTTTGGCACAAACTTTCAGCAGCAATGCGGTGCATGTTTAAAACAGACGTCAGAATTTGTTTCACTGTTTCGTACGTCACAATGACGATGGTAGCAATGTCTCGAATGGTTCTCTTACGGTCTTCATGCACCAGTTCCATAATTTTGTCCATATTTTCAAGGTTTTGCTCGTGGACGAATGTCCTGACCTCTTGTTGTCTTACAGTGCCGTTCTGCCACCCTTAAAGTGCGAGTGCCACTCAAAGCACCTCGCATGACTCATTGCCATAAGCCTGCCGCAACATTTCATGCGCTTCCGTTCCCGATTTGCCTCGTTTGAAGCAGAATTTGATGTTCACTCACTGCTCTAGTTTGCAATCCATACCAAAATCACAGCTGTGTTCTGCACGTGGTCACCAAATATCGTGTAGCACAGCTCCCGATGTTCACGGAACACCACCACTTGGCACAATGACTAATGAAGGTCCCTGCCCTCGACTGCTGCTCACGCATCCGTGTACTGCCATCTGTTGGATCGCTACATACCTAGTCTCGGGACTTTTTGATAGCACTATGTATTTCTTCACTTTTCTCTTCTTTGTTTTCTTCATTTTTCTTCTAAAATGTAAAAGACATGAAGGAATTATGTAGCACCAGCACTGTTATGTTTTAGTATTATTTTCATATGAAAAATTGCACAAAAATATACATATTAAGTGTATTATATTACTGCATTGCAATATCCTTATATACACAATACTTACGTGGTATAAATCTGATATAAAAAAAAAAAACTGCCCCTTATACGTAATACAGTTTGGAAGGACAAGCTAAATTTCAATGGTCAGTCAACTGCAATGTTCAACGTTATATTAAAGACAAAGAAGAAGCACCAAATGAAAACCAACCGCCAAACTACACAGTAAGTGCAAATGCCCGTTTTTTGACTCAGCTATTATTTAATATATCAAGGTATGGAAATTGCAAATGAGAGGTACGGCCACTTTATCTAACGTTTTCATACATGAAACTGGCCAAGGAACAAAAAAGCTGAACTTTTTAATCGGGCAAAAAAAATCAGAACATGCAACAAGAAATTGTGAATATAAAGCAGCACAAGCAAGATGGAATTGTTCAATGTATTCACAATATAAAATTACTGAATTCAGAACAAAATAAAGTGATTTTAAAAGACACTGCTTCAAACACATCTCTCTCTTTCTTTTGTACTTGCTAGGACATCAGCTTAATTTTCTTCCTGTGTTGCTTTCTTCTCAGCAAGTTCCATGGCCATACTTGTCTTTTGTTGACTATGCAGCTGCACAGCAATCTTTGTTTAGTTTTTCTTCCTGTTGATATAATTCCCTTCTTATTTCTTTACCACTTTTCTTTCCTAATCCCCTTTTATTCCCTCTGATGACAATTTATCCATCATGCTGAAAGAACTTTCAGCCTGAGAACCATGAACGCATGATATCAAAACTTTCCCTACTTTAGATAAACGGTGTGACTTTTAGAATATGAATACTTCTGAACACCATGCAACAATTCTAACTGATTTTCAAACTCTGTCACTACCATTTTTGGAAAATTTCCCCTTCCTTATCAAGCTTAAGTGCAGACATTTATGGGGTGAAATAACACTTAACAAACAACACAGGATAATGAGAACATCGCAGGAAGAAAGAAAAATGCAACTTCGTGCATTGATCTCGAGAATGCTGTGCACTGAGTTTAACTTCAGTTTTAAAAAGCTTTGAAAGATTAAATACCATCCCAAGTGGAAAACGACTCCCACTACCCCCCCCCCCATCTCTTCAGTTCTGCATCGATCGCAAGAATGACCCAAATGATGGCAAAAAAGCAGAATTCTGCGGAAGAATGTCATGTATGCGCTTAATGAGCGTAAAAGAAAAATTAGCGATGAAGAAACCAAAAGATGGCTGTTTCACTACATTCATATGCACAAAAACAAAAATATTTTTATTTTATTTTACAAGTACATGCTAATATTTTTATTCCTTCTTCCCTCTTTTTTTTTTTTTTTTTTTTGTTGCCATTTTTCTACACTAATATTGGATAACTTACAGAATGTTTAAAATTGAAAAATTGAATGAAAAATTATTTTGCCCCTTCGCCTTTGTCTGGGTTAGCAGAAAACGAAGTGCGGGAGATTCAAAGTAGTGAAGGGCATAATTGAGTTGAAATAATCAATTCATTCTATTACGGAATCAAAAGTTTTGATTATGTCAAAACACGAGGAATATCAACTAATCATCATTCAAATTCTCTAGTACAAAACTGCATGTCTCAAGATGCCCTATGATTATCTTTCAGGTTACTTCTACCTTGGTTATGCTCAGTGTTGCATTCAGAGAGTTTTTTCCGGGAGAGGTGGGGGGGGGGGGCAATTACGAATTTCGAGGGGGCTAAAACTTGTTGACTGGTTATATACATATAATCACAATTTTGTAATTTATATATATTAATAAACAAAATATTTTTAAATAGAGTGCAAAAATTTTCTTATGCTCTTATATCGCAAATGCATATTCCAAGAAATTTACGCATACAAAGATTAAAAATGCAAAAATAAAAATGTTATACCTTTGCTTTAATTCAGTAACAGACTACGGATTTCACAATGGGGTGGTGTAAAGTGTAAAATATTGAGGGCGCTAGTAAAGGTAAGGTAAGGCTGTGCTGTAGACCCCCCCGACATTAGGAGTGGTAAAAATGTCCTCGCCTTACTACAAGCGTGTTTCTGATTATTAAGGAATCATTACAGTGTTGCTTGAAAACGTATGCTGCAAACCATTCCCCTGCCATTTGGTTTCAGCCACTTTTGATTATTTAGATTAGCAAATAGTAGTAAAAAAACAACTAACTAACCGTTTCGATGCCAGTTTGAGGTGCCTCAATTTTCTTGTTGTCATTTCCACCACAATAGTCGGAAGGCATGGTCGCCCAGGCCGTATGACAGGATCTGCAGTAAACACTTCATTTCAGGTTTCGTAAATCTGCATATTTTACTACGTTAATAGTCGAATTTGTATCAGTACATTTTCTTGCTCACTCTTATGTGTTATTTTAAAGTTTTTACGTAAATCCTTGTTATTCTGTTTAAAATGCTCTGAATGCATGGCGGATTAACTTTGCTGTCGAATCGAAAATTGCTGAGCTTTCGGGAATTTTCAAGATTTTGTACTGTTACTGATTTCGAAAAGTACTGAAACAGATGCTTTTTCTTTCGAACCGAAATTTAAGGATTTTTTTTTTTTTTGATTGAAGGTTTAACGACCACCGTGAGCAACTCAATGGGCTATAAGCAGTCGCCCGTCCCTAATTTAGGGTCACTGGTTCCAGGGAAGGGAGAGAGCCAGTGCTGTAAGACAAACACAACATCCATGCCCCACCGGTATTCGAACCCGGACCCCTTTTAGACGAATGATCAGAGGCCATCGCTTAGACCACTGCGCCACCGGGGCGGCAATGTGAAAATGTCATACCTTTGCTTTAATTCAGTAATGTACTACAGATTTCACCATGGGGTGATGTAAAATATTAAGGACATAATGTGTAAACCATTCCGCTGCCATTTGGTTTCAGCCCCTTTAGATTATTTAAACATATTAGAAAATAGTAGTAAAAAAACAAAAAAACTAACTAACCGTTTTAATGGCAGATTTTTGAGGGGCCTTGATTTTTTTTTTTTTTTTCACAGTGTGTAAACCACCACTGCCAGAAAAAAAGGAGCAACTTTATTATGGGAACAATATGTAACAATTTGCTATTGTTAAAAATTAGGTAGCAAATATATTGTTGCACTGGAAGCAATAACGCCACGTTAGCTACACTGAGGCTTAAACGTATACGTGGAAAGTCGGCATCGAGAAGACTGAAATAAAACTGAATGGCAGCTTCTAAAATACGATGATGTATTGCAGTGCAAACATCTCTACTGTGTGGAATTAGGTTTTTATTGCGGAAGTAGTCCAAGTTGTCAGTGTTTGAAAAATTGCCCCTTCAGCAAAGACTGTTTAATGTTTTGTTGAATGATGATAGAAATTTCAGATTGAAGTCCATGTGGATGTTGTTGTTGTTTTTTTATAATAATTTCCCTCATTTTCATAATTTTCTAAAATTAATTTCTCTAAATATTTAGTTATAAACAAACGCAATTAGACAAAATATAAGGGGGATCGCCCAAAAACCTACAGGAAGGGGGGCATTAATAGATTTTCGGGGGAGATAAGCACCCCCGAGAAGATACCTGAATACATCCCTGGTTATGCTAATTTTAAAAAATTCTGACACTTTCATCTTTCATTTACAGATTACATTCATTAGTTTGGGTAAGGACAGGAAATCCACTGGTAAATCACAAAAATTAAAAATCATTTAAATGATCATTTCCAATGAATATCCCAATTTGTCAAAGCTGGGGAAATGCCCCGAGCGTACATACCGGCAAATTATAAAATTAGAAATAATTCGAATGATTACCTCAATTTGTCAGATCACTCAATTACACATTTTCAATTTTTAATTCATTCAGTTAGGCCCAACACTAATTCAAAGTGCTACCCAGGGACATTTTACAAGGCAATTTTCCTAGAAAAACCATAAAAAAAAAAAAAAAACTCAATGTTTTTTTTTTTTTTTTTTTTTGCATGATTTAGAGCAATCATATTCAAAATAATTAAACTAACTTTTTTCTGCCATGCTACTGAATTGAAGAGAAAAAAAATTATACTTAATTTTGATCACAACTGATAGATTTCACTAAAAATGGCATGACCTTTGTAAAAACTGAATTTTCTTATGAAGGAATTTCTAATAATGAAAAGTGTGACTACAAACTGAATTTTCTCTATATTTAAAAGACAAGTTTTCCTCATTGTTCAGCGCACCTTCAGGGGCAAATCCAGGATTTTCGTGAGGGGAGGGGGTGCGAGTGTCAGAAATAACTGGTCCCCTTTCTGATATTTTTCCTCAACATGAAAAAGTGTTCCTAGTATGTCTATAAATTCTTCCAACTTATTTAGGAAAATTATATACTTTTAGGTAATACAGTAGAGTCTCGGCAATACGACACGCTCAGTAATCCGACACTCGCGACAACCGACAGGAAGGCACGCACGAGTACACGCGTACCGGAAATGTGTTCTTCATGCACGTGCCAAAAACCGGAAAAGTGTGAGTAACGCCTTCCTTCAGTCGCTAGTTATTTGTTGCACATGCGGTCGGCAAAGCAGTCACAGTGTTTGTTTTTGTACTGTATTGTTCAAAATGTCTCAATCTGTTAAACGTAGGCATAAAACTTTAACTTTGACTGAAAAGGCGGAAATCATCAACAAAATTGAAAAGAATGAAAAGTTCGGTGATTTGGCCGCATTTTACAGTGTTGGACGTGCCACGATTTGTGACATCAAGAAAAACCGTAACAAAATTGAGGGATTTGTTCTAGATTTAGACGGCAGGACCAGTGATAGGAAAGTTGTAAGATCTGGTGAGTACCCTTTAGTTGAAGATGCTCTTCACACATAGTTTCTCCAGGAACGTAACGGACACACTACTATTACTGGTGAAATTATTAAAGAGAAAGCAAAATTCTTCTACAAGGGAATCATGAAAAAAGACGATTTTCATGCCAGTACTGGCTGGTTTGATAAATTAAAAAAATGATTTGAATCCGTTTACTAAGAACGACAGGTGAGAAACTCTTGTAACTTTCAAGCAGTTGAACCTTATAAAGAAAATTTTATCAAGTTGGTACAAGAGTTAAATCTTAGCCCCGATCAAATCTATAATGTTGATGAAAGTGGATTATTTTAGAGGCTTTTGCGGAAAAAACATTTGTTCACCGAGCATAAGCCAGTGCTCCTGGTCGGAAAATGGAAAAAGATAGAATCAGGTTTATGCCGTGTTCAAATGCTAGTGGTACACATAAGCTGCCGTTATTAGTTATAGGCAAGTCTAAAAATTCAAGGACATTTAAAAATGTAAAAAATCTTCCGGTTGTGTACAAAAACAAATGCCGGGCTTGGATGACAAAAGAAATGTTCACCGACTGGTTTCAGGAGCAATTTGTCCCATCAGTTAAGAAATTGCGGCTAACCTTCCAAAAGTGGCCCGCTACGATAGATGGCGCCACGCTAGTACTTCCCTTCCTCCCTTTACGTTAAACGCGTTATAGCTACTTACGTTACTTTGTTCTCGTACGTGGTTTTTCTATGCTCACATTCCTATGGATATAGTAGGAAGGCTTGGTGGTGATGAAATCATCGTTGAAGTGGACGAAGCCAAAGTGAGAAAATGCAAGCAAAACTGTGGTCGTCTCGTCCAGGGCACCTGGATTCTTGGCATCTTTGAAATCACGTCGAGCCAGGAACAACCATTATGCCGGACCAGTGGGCATATTCTGGAATATTTATTCCGACGGAATTGCCGTCTTTCCTCAGAACACTGCTTTGAAGTCCTGCTTCGTGCGATCAGGAATTTCTTCCCCAGCGGATAAAACTTTTCTTGCTTTTATTCTGCTAGGTAGAGTTTCATATTCATGAGGAAAACTTATTCTCTTATTCTTCCGTCATAATAAATATTTCACACATATGCCACAAGTACATTCATAAAGGTCCTTTTAAGGGCCACCTTTAATCCATATTATTCACTTCCTTTGCCACTTTCATTACATAGCGCAACACTTTATGATGTAGTGATAACGTGTAGCCATCTATTCTCACTTCAGAAAACTACTTCTGGGCCACATTTGGAAGGTTTACCGAAATTTCTTCGACAGAAAAATTTGCCACAGAAAGCTTTGTTACTATTAGATAATTTCCCGGGCCATCCAGAAGAAGATGAACTAGCATCTGCAGATGGTTTTGTAAAAGTGATGCTCTTACCACCAAATGTAACACCTTTGTTACAACCAATGAATCAAAATGTAATACAAACTGTTAAGATCCAATACAAAAAAAGTCTACTCTACAATGTGATAAGCAAAGACGAAAGCATCCTCGACTCTCTGAAGGCCATTAACGTTAAAGATGTCATTTACAATCTGGCTCGTTCATGGGAAAATGTATCGACTGATGTATTGGTCACCTCGTGGGGCAAATTATGGCCTACACTGCCATTGTTAGCTCAGTACAAAAAAACTAAAAATAAAGTTCAAGAAGTCCCTGACAGTAATGATTCAGCTGTTACAGACCTCCAAGAAGCCATCACCGTGCTGTGCAGTGATGGAATATGAAAGCCTGACTGTAGTTAATGTAACGATTGGCTCATTGAGAATGAAGAAGAAAATTTCCAACTGATGACTGATGAAGAGATCGTTCTAGATGTTTTAGATGACAATGATAAGGAACAAGAGGGGCCAACTGTACAACAAGTTCATGCCATACAGCACATCAGTGCATTTACCACGTATCATGTGGGCCGAGGAAAACGACGTAGCAGCAGATGACATATTGGTTTTAAAAAGACTGTAAGAACAAGTTATGAAACTGTCTTTAACAGCAAAAAGACAAATTGACAAGTTTCTTGTACTCTCTACTGTGTGATTAACTGACTGTGTATTTTGTTAACTTGTACGTAAGTATATTAATAATCAGTGATTTGTTCTTGTACATGCCGTAGTTCCATTTTTTATTCAAAATCCAGTAATCCAACACCCGCAGGTCTGATATGTGTTGGATCACCGAGACTCCACTGTACTTTCTTTCACAAAAAAATATTTGAATTTGTTGTTAAAACCTAACAGATCGAAGCTTTTCCTTGGTCCTGGGTGAAGGGTGAGTGCCCCCCCCCCGGCGACCCCACCCCCATCTGCCACTGTGCACCTTCATACCTTGATTTCTTTAAGCACATATTGCACTAATATAACTACTCACTTGAATGAAGAAGCATGTGCTTGGTAAGATTACATTTCTGAATAAACTGAATAAATTGTTTGTAGCACATATTACACTGGTAAGGCTTCTGACCGTGTGAAGCCGCATATCCATTGAAAGATTCCTTTTACGAGCAAACTTTTTGGAACATACTCCACACTGATGAGGTTTTTCACCTGAGTGAAGGAACATGTGCCTTGAAAGAGCAATATTCTGAACAACTTGTTTCAAGCAGACATTGCATTGGTGAGGCATTATGCCTGCATGAACAAGTACATGCGTTGAAAGAGAAAATTTCTGTGCCTATAGTTTGAAGCACACATCAGTGAGGTTTTACACCTGTGTGAACAAGCATATGCTCTGAATTTTAACCTTTTTATGCCAACAATTTGCAGCATATATGACATTGATGAGGCTTTTCACATGTGTGAAGGAGCATATGTCTTGAAACTTGTCATTTCTGTGCAAATTGCTTGAAGCAAACATTGCATTGGTGAAACTTTCCACCTGTCTGAAGGTGCATATGCTTTGAAAGAGACCTTATATTAGCAAATTGTCTGGAGCACACATGACAGTGGTGGGGCTTCTGACCTACATGTGCATTGACAGATTACTTTTGCACACAAACAATTTTTTTACACTGACGAGACTTTTCACCTGAATGAACAAGCATATGCTGTGAAAGATTACTTTTCCGAGTAAATTGTTTGGAGCATACATTACATTGGTGAGGCTTTTCACCTGTGTGAATAAGCATATGATCAGAAAGATGAGATTTCTGTGCAAATCGTTTGAAGCATACATCACATTGGTGAGGCTTTTCACCTGTGTGAAGGAGCATATGCCCTGAAAGTAAACTTTTCCGAGCAAATTGTTTGAAACATAAAACACATTGGTGAGGCTTTTCACCTGTGTGACGGTGCATATGCCTTGAAAGAGCACTTTTATCAGCAAATTGTCTGGAGCACACATCACACTGGTGTGGCTTTGCACCCGTGTGAACAAGCATATGCTGTGACAGATGAGCTTTCTGTGAAAATTGTTTGCAGCATACATCACATCGATGAGGTTTCTTACCTGCGTGATGGAGCATATGCCTTGCAAGATCACTTTTTTGAACAAACTGTTTGCAGCACACATCACACTGGTGAGGCCTTTCACCTGTATGAAGGTACATATGCTTTGAAAGGTTACTTCTACCAGCAAATTGTCTGGAGCACACATTACACTGGTGAGGCTTCATGGCTGTGTGAACTAGCATATGACGTGAAAGATAAGCTTTCTGTGCAAATTGTTTGCAGCATACATCACATTGGTAAGCCTTTTCACTTGTGTGTTGTACATGCTTTGAAACTCCCATTTTCTCAGTTAATCTTTCTGAGGACACATCACAGTTTTGTTTTGTTTTATCTATTAGATGGTTTATATGCTTTAAAAGGTCAGCATTCTCAGTGAACTCAGAGCTTGCATGACAATGGAAAGATTTTTCACTTTTATGAAGTTGCACATGTCTAGTAAAGCTGGATTCTTCTGTGAATTTCTGAAAGCATATTTCACATCTCCAAATATCTTCAATTGAATCTGGAACAATATATATTGAAGTATCAATATCTTCAATTGAATGTGGAACAATAGATGCTGAAGAATCAATATATTCAACTGAATCTGGAACAATAGATGCTGAATTATCAATATGTTCAATTGAATCTGGAACAATAGATGTTGAAGTATCAGGATCTTTGTTCTCTTCTTTCATAAGCAATTGCTGAGTGACTTCTGAACATTGAGTCAGCACTGACTCCATGCTGATAAATTCACTTATTCAGAAGACTACTATCTTATAAATTTCCGTTTTGATTATTTTCATATTACAGTCATGAATTGTGAACAAATCATACTCCTAACATTGAAAATGTGTTCGCACACAGGAAAGGAGAAACACATGTGACCTAATGGGCATCAAACAGAGCATTAAAATGCACAATGTTCTCAGCTAAATGCAATCATGAAACAGGAGTAATAAAATTGAACCGAACAGTTTGAATGCATATATTCTGAAATACCTAAATAAATTTTAAAAATAATTTGGAACATAGGAAGGAGTAGGAAAATGTCCCCAGATATTTTTTAGTTTTGTCACCCATGCAGTGACATAGCTGATATTTTTACATCAAAGCAAATATAAAGAGCGTTATGGTTCATGCACAACACAAAATGCTGGAGTTCATATTTGCAGAAAAATAGAACTTGCAAGAAAACAGCTACTGACCCACATTATTCCATTTTTTTAATATTCTCACCAGCTTTCGGAAGAAATGGTTAAAAAACAAATTTACAGAAATGTGGGCAACTTCAATGTTATCCACCTTTCCAAATAACATTGGTGTTTGCCTATGCAGAAGAAAAATCCAAGTCACGCTTAGGCCTCTTTAAATGTAAGCCTCTTTTCATAACGTTATGGTACTCTTGTGATCATAAAAGCATAAATTTATCAGTGCGAATTAGCAATAGGAATTCTTTACAGGGGCTTCCTGTGCGTATCTGATCCTACGTTAGTGCTGCAGAATTGTCTATGTGTTTATTGTGAAATGCTATATAAGTTGTAGCAAAGTGGAAGATGTATTCTTAACATGATAATTCTGTTTGTTGCTCCCTAAAATTCCCAGTTTAACAACCGATGACATCAGAGTGAATATTAAATTTGCTAAATGGATATACCATTTACAACTAATCAAACATACAAAACACAACTTCTCTGTTGCCAACTATTCGCCAGAGCAATAAGCTAAATTTCACAGACAGAGGAGAAACACACACAGAGTAGAGACAGAGGTGACGAGGTCCAACTGTCGTGTTTAAGACAGCGCCCCAATGGTCGGACATGAAATTACCATGGCGTTTATCACGTGATACGGTACCAGTGGCTATGGCTTTTATTGATGGGAGCAAGACCAGGACACCATTCTGAAGTGGGTAGGGATAAAACTCCGGTTTTCTTTTTTTTTTTTTTTTTGATTGGAGGTTTAACGACCACCGTGAGCAACTCAATGGGCTATAAGCAGTCGCCCGTCCCTAATTTAGGGTTATTGGTTCCAGGGAAGGGAGAGAGCCAGTGTCGTAAGACAAACACAACATCCATGCCTCACCGGGATTCGAACCCGGACCCCGTTCGGACGAATGATCAAAGGCCATCGCTTAGACCACTGCGCCACCGGGCCGGCCTCCGGTTTTCATCAACTTTGATCTAAATATGAAGAAAAATATTACAATCTTTGATCTTAAGAAAACATTATTTAAAAAAAATTGCTACAGTTTTAGTGGAATTACCAATATCTATGTAATTTACAATGTCGGTAATTTTATTAATAATTAAAAAAAATATTTTTTATTCTCCGATGTTATTAAATTTTCAGTTCACACCCCATTCAAGAGAGCGCATGTCGCCATCTATGAAATGCACTAGTCATTAGCAAAAAACAACTATACTAGTAACTTTGTCGCTAATGAAAATCTCTATAAAATATACGAAAAATATTAAGAATCAGAAATTTACTGAAATCCTGCGAACTAAGGACTTCAGCTTTTCTTAGGAAATGATTCATTTAAAAGATCACTGCCCAAGCAATGTTGTTTGGTATCACTAGGTCGGCTCACATATGACTGTTCAGTGAATAATGCTGATCAGTGGGGTAACCAGAAATTTCTTAAGGGGAGAGGGGGTTGGTTCACTGGTGAAAGCCCCATATATAGATCGCTTTAAATTTATACTAAATCTTCCCTCAAGAAGGGGGGAGGGGGTCCGGACCCGAGGACCACCGCCTTGGCTACGCCTATGATGCTGATAATAGGAACGTCGGGATAACGAAATGGAGCAAGATGCAAACTGGCGAATAGTTATTGTTGCATCTGCTTTATTTCCGCATTTGTCAAAAGAACATCACGAAGAAACACGATACAAATCAATCTTTTTTGTTTGCATCTGCTTTATTTCCACATCAGTTACGCGAATTTTTTTGTTTGGGGGTTTAGCGACCACCGTGAGAAACTCAGTGGGCTATAAACAGTCGTCCGTCCCTAATTTAGGGTCACTGGTTCCAGGGAAGGGAGAGTGCCAGCGCCGTAAGACAAACACAGCATCTATGTCTCACCGGGGTTCGAACCCGGACCCCTTTCGGACGAATGATCAGAGGTCATCGCTTGCACTACTCCGCCACCAGGACGGCACACGAATTTTCTGATTGCTTCAAAAAACACGTTTACATCTGCTCTGCCCATAGGGATAATATATAGGTTTATCGGTAGTAGAGGCATAACATCTGTGACGTCAACATAGTACCCTTGTGAACTTAGCATCTCCCTTTATTGATATAACTTTTCTATGGACTGCACTCTCTCGGCTCCGACTGGCTGCGGACATTTTCATGTGATGTCAGAAGTGGATTTTCGTGAACCAGGTCAGATCAGATCATATGTAGAGGATTTTAGGAAAGGAATGTCTGATCCCAGGTCTTAAACAACCCTTAGAAATAGGAACCTAGGAAATTTGGGCTAGAGTGCCCAGTAGGAAAGTGACACAGAAGTGAGGTAGAAAGGGGGAGGAAAACGCCCTTATTTATTACCGGAGGGCCAGTACCCGGGGTCCGACAGCTTAACGTGCCCATCCGACGCACAGTCAATATTTTATGGTTCGAGAGTTCGTACCTGAGGTTTTCTCCGTGGCAGTCACGAACGTTGACCAGTACGCCACCAGCGGCCCTTGTTGTGGACCTACCAAGGAGGTTAGAATAATACATCTGGAGATGTCTTTAGTCTCTTAACCGTGAAGCCGCAAACTGTGGGAATTTAACGTTGTTTACATGATACTTATTTGATTTAATCTGTTTGTATTTTGGAATTGCCTGGTTTTGGGTTGCAGAAATCGTGTTAATATGAAACCGGAATGAGTTATACTTCTTACATGAGTGAAGTTTTCAATTGTACCATTATGTTTTGCTTTGAATGTGTACTGTTCGTGTATTTCAATTTAAAATAAAAATGGGAAGGGGTCTCAAAATAATTAAGAATTTTATAAATTCAACATTGCTCACACATCGGCAGCAATTTGCGATGTGAAATCGGTAACATTTGCGAAGAAAAAAGGCGATTCACTCAACACAAAATGCATTGCAATAGTTTTGACAACCATCAGTTTTCTCACACTTTGACTGCTGTCGCTCGCGGTTATAGACTTCTTTTTTTTTTTTTTTTTTGATTGAAGGTTTAACGACCACCGTGAGCAACTCAATGGGCTATAAGCAGTCGCCCGTACTTAATTTAGGGCCACTGGTTCCAGGAAAGGGAGCGAGGCAGTGCCGTGAGGTAAACACAACATCCAAGCCGCACCGGGATTCGGACCCGGGCCCCTTTCGGACGAATGATCAGAGGCCATCGTTTAGACCACCGAGGCAGCGTTATTCTCTTCACGCGAAGTGGAACATCTATAGTGTTCTAACCTCCTTGGGACCAACATGGCTGCCGATTCAATGTTGTCGCTATCACATTTTTTTATTGGAGGTTTAACGACCACCGTGAGCAACTCAATGGGCTATAAGCAGTCGCCCGTCCCTAATTTAGGGTCATTGGTTCCAGGGAAGGGAAAGATCCAGTGCCGTAAGACAAACACAACATTCATGCCCCACGGGATTCGAACCCGGACCCCTTTTGGACGAATGATCCGAGGCTATCCCTTAGACCACTGCGCCACCGGGGCGACGCTATCACATTACTGCTTACTGTTGGCAAATTTTCAAAATCTTAAGCTTGCAGTATATCAATGAATTGGTAGAACTACAAGAAAAAGAAGGAGAAATGAATTCTTAAAATAACACATCAAAAGTGCAAAATGTACCAAGACAGCTTTACGTCCGATGTTTATTTCCGAGAGATGCAGCACAATATCGACATCAGTCATGGTGAAGGTTTTGACCAAGCATTTCACATACACGGTAAATAAAATTTTGACGTTCTTATTGTCATACATTGGGGAAAAATCTGAAACATACATCTGGGGCCGCCCCGGTGGCGCAGTGGTTTGAACGATGGCTTCTGATCATTCGTCCGAGATTGTTCTGGGTTCAAATCCTGGTGAGACATGGATGTTGTGCTTGTCGTAGGGCAACGGCTCTCTCCCCGGAACAAGTGGCCCTAAATTAGGGACAGTGACTGCTTATAGCCCACTGAGTTGCTCAAAGTGGTAGTTAAACTCCCAATATATAATATATATGTACTTCAGGGAAAGTTTTTTTAATCTGGAAAAACAAAATATTCAGAAGCTCAGACAAAAGCAAAATATGGAAACAAACCGGGGTTAAAAAAGAAACAAAACAATGCTTCCCATTGTCGCACGCTAGTCGATCTATTTTTAAAAAATGATTGCGTAACATTAAATAAAAGAAAAATGATATATATAATAAAAGAAAAATTATATATGTTTCATAATTTGAGAAAGGGAGTAGAATTTAATTCGCGACTTAGGGATCCAAATATACAATCAGTTTCCTGCTTTTACCATTTGCTTGGAAATTAAAATTTGAAGGGACACTACAAGGTTTCTACACGTTTTAGGTGACAAGATTTGTTAGCGGAACCATACAATGAACAAAGTTAGGCACGTTGCTACTAAATATGTAGAAAATTACGATTTTTCTGAACCTCTGAAACGTAACTTTTTGTTAAGCAATAGAAGAACGGATGTGAACAAACTATTGCTGAGTTGCTCATGGTGGTCGTTAAACCTCTAACAAAATTGAATAAAAAAACTACTGCTAGTCTGCAACCACCAAACATATTCCCCATGATGCAATGCGAGGGGAATGCTATTCATTTACTGGTCACAATCCAGTCTAATTTTTGCCTGTGATTCATGTATACCCACATCTAATAGCAGAAGATTATAATTTCCTATGACTTCATATCTTGCCTTCTCTATAAGTTGGTACGGGCCAAAAAATTTAAGCTTTGAAGCTAAGATAACGGGAAATAGATGAGTAGTTTGCATCAATGAAGTTAAAATGAAAAATAGATCGAAAGAAACACAACACGTGTGTCCCCCCCCCAAAAAAAACCCCTACTATATCTGCACGGAAGGGGCAGTTGTCTTTCCGAAGTGGTCATACGAGAAGACTAAATTAATAATTTGAGGTGCGTGATATATAAAAATACACAACGTGTGAATTTACTGAAAACTGTAACCCACAAAAAGAAAGTTATACACTTCAATAGTACATGTGTCCACAAAGTCTCTTTACAACTTTGCACATTTATTAAGAACTCCCTGTACTATTTAAGTTCATGGTATTTGTTTTATAAAGTACTTTAAATATCAAAGTTTTAGTTGACACTATTGTTTTTTGTAATAGGTCTCTAGCTGACTGCAGGTGCTGTTCTATGTAAATGCTGTCCTCACAAGAGAGGGCGCGGCGGTCGCTTGGTTCAGCGAAACAAAATCTGATACACAAACGCAACATTTCCGGACTAAGTATTGGAAAACCGCGTCATCTCGTTCTAGTATCCGCCAATGGCACCAGAAATTCATGGAGACTGGGTCCGTGTTATATCAAGATCCTAGTGGCCGCCCACGAACATCGAATGTGTTCGTGATTCATTTTCACGAAGCCCGAAGTCCATTCGTTCCGCTGCCAGGGAACTACAAATGCCCCAGTCCACAGGGTGCCACATAGACATCTACGCTCATGTGCATACAAAGTGCAACTGTCATAAGCACTTGAGGCGAGCGATAGACCACGACGAAAAGAATTCCCAGTAACAATGCTGGAAAGACTGGTTGACGATCCCGAGTTTCCCACGCGTTTGTTTTACGGATGAGGCAACTTTTCATGTCTCTGGGCCGTTAAACAAACGCATTGTCAGGATTTCGGGGTTTGAAAATCCTCATGTGTTCATGGAACTTGCGAGAGATAGTCCTAAAGTGAAAGTGTGGTGCGCTGTTATGCATAATTGAGTCCTTAAACTATTTTTCTTCAGTGCGAAAACAGTGACGGTAGATGTTCACCTGGATGTTTCGCGTATGTTGTGCAACAGTTGGAGGACCTTCAACCAAGAGTGATATTCTAACAGAATGGTGTGCCACCACATTGAGGACGGCGCGTTCGAGACTTTTTAAACACAACATTCCCTCGGAGGTGGAATTTTTATTCTATTTTATTGGAGGTTTAACGACCACCGTGAGCAACTCAGTGGGCTATAAGCCGTCGCCCGTCCCTAATTTAGGGCCACTGGTTCCAGGGAAGAGAGAGAGAGCCAGTGCCGTAAGACAAACACAACATCCATGCCTCACCGGGATTCGAACCCGGACCCACTTTCGGACGAATGACCACTGCGCCACCGAGACGGCGGGAGGTGGTTTGGACGGGATGGTCCAATTGCATGGCCACCCCGTTCTCACAACGCCACACATCTGGACTTTTTTGTATGGGGGTATGTGAAGGATGTCGTGTATCGGACAAAGGTGCAAGACATCGATGACATGAAATCGAGAATCAACAATGCCATTTCGGCCATTACTGAGGACATGAGGCAGCGCACATGGTTGGAACTGGAGTTTCGGCTAGATATTCTACGCGCAACAAATGGTGAGCATATTGAGCTTTGTGACGTGCCTGCCCAGCAGGACGCACACGGCATAAAGGCAGATAGCAGTCAGAACAAACGTCCGCGTAGCTCAATTGGTAGAGTGACTTATTCCGGAATGAGTGGATCTGGGTTCGGGCCCGGCGTGGACAAAAATGACGGAGAAATTTACTTCGTTACAATGGCGCCCGAATTTTCCGGATGACCCGGCCGTTCAAAATCTCGCAATGGTGTGATGTTCTTTCCAAACCGCGAGAGAGGAAAAATTAGAGAATCCCTTCTCCAGCGCTTCAAGAAATAAATGTGTAAGACGTTGCATTCCACACACCAGATTGACTGGGAATTCTCAAGTGCACATTCTACAGCGGATGGCTGCCTGCAACGATTCATGGTCACGGCTGACCCGTGGGCCATGCCCGGCCCTCTTTCAGGGGGAGGAGAGATGTGACGTGCCTGCTCAGCAGGACGCACACGACATAAAGGCAGATAGCAGCCAGAACGAACGTCCGCGTAGCTCACTTGGTAGAGTGACTTATTCCGGAATGAAGGATCCGGGTTCGAATGGTCATTTGGTCTTCGACAACAGGTTGACGCATTTTGGACAGATATCTATCTAACAGCGCCAAAACCTAGGTTAAATGGAAACTTTTTGAAAAAATATTAGTCTGCATTGTGTTTCCATACCTTAACACACGCCCCCCCCCCTCCCCACCTCCGTCTTTTCTCTGCTCATATTCCATGTCATTGTCATGGGCTTGAGCACCCATTGGATTTCTGGAATGTTGGCGCCAATGGTACAGAGTAATCTACTTTGCGCAGTGCGAACCTCTCATATGCAGGGAACGACTGAGACACCCGTGGGCTCACGCCAAGTAAGTACTTAGCGTGACCAGAGCCTGATTTACGCAAGGGCACACGGGGCCCACGCCCAGGGCCCCCAATTTAATCACTAACATTTCATTTTTATTATTATGGGCAGCAAAAACAGCGACGGCCGCGTGCGCCAGTTAATTTTCACCGAGCGCAAATATGAATCGATATGTTGTTTCAAAAAATCGATTATTTCACCGAGTACAAATATGAATCGATATGTTGCTTCGAAAAATAGATTATTTCACCGAGCGCAAATATGAATCGACATGTTGCTTCAAAAAAATCGATTATTAATATCCATTTGAAAGATGGAGATAAAATGTTTGAATAAATCGTGGGTAGTAAACACCTAAACAATAACGAATAAATATAACTCCGTGTTTATTGGTGTAGGAGAAACAATATAATGTTCCGCAAGCTTTCCCCGTCAACGGACGGCTTCATCAGGCGGTTACAAAGGAAACAGAATCAAACTAAAATAGACGAATTCGCATACACAAAATTAAACATGATATGTAGAACACACTCGCGCATGCTAAACACGCAGTAACAAATGAGATGTAGCAGTATATGATATATGATCAAAACCTGATAAGAGATAAATGTATACAAATTATTGCATCCTACTTATGCCAAGCAGATGCCTCCAAGCTACAGGGAGCTCAATAGAAACTTCTGTATTGCCTACATCATGGTGTATCAATATCTCAAGTCTCCCTGATAGCCGCCGTTCTAGGAACTCCGTAACAAGCAATCTTGCTGATGTTCTGCCATAGCGGCTGTGCTCCTTGTACGGCAACTTCTCGTGTAAGTGCTGTGGTAAGTTTATTTAGCCTTACGTCCGTTTTATGTTCTGCCATTCTCACATTGAAAGACCTTTTCATGAGTCCCACATAATGTGAAACTGACGAGTCTGGGTACAGCACAGGAACACTATAGACACCGGCATCCGTAAGGCTTGTGGTGTCCTTGCTTTCAGTGCTAAGTATGGCCGTCATTGATTTAGGAGGTTTCAAACCTACACCTAGGCCTCTCCTTCTAAAAAGGTTCTTGATGAAATAAGAAAACCGGGGTATGTAGGGAATGGCCCTACAAATTCCAATGGAGTCTTTTCACGTACCTTAATATGTTTGCATGCTGCTGTTTTCGCTATGATGCCTTTTTTTTTTTGGTTGGAGGTTAAACGACCACCGTGAGCAACTCAATGGGCTATAAGCAGTCGTCCGTCCCTAATTTAGGGTCACTGGTTCCAGGGAAGGGAGAGAGCCAGTGCCATAAGACAAACACAACATCCATGCCTCACCGGGATTCGAACCCGGGCCCCTTTCAGACGAATGATCAGTGGCCATCGCTTAAACCACTGCGCCACCGGGGCGGCCTATGATGCTTTGAAATGGAAAAATACAGTAAGAATGAAAGAAATGGAAAAATACAGTAAGAATGAAGAAAATATTGCTTCAATCGAATTTTAACTACTATAAACCCGTATATTTCTTGTACACACATAGAAAAGTGAGATAGAAAAATAGATTAAATCATACATTAAAAGCAAGTAAGAAAAAATCAGTTTCAGAGGGAAAAAATAAAAAAATCTGAAGTTTCGTCACATCTTGTAGTACAGATATGAAGTCGTTAAGAAACGTATGTTGTTTTAAATCTGAAAAAATAAAGATACTGTTACGAACAAATTCTATGTATATCTGCTATAGATCTGTATATTTCTTGCACAAACATGAAACAGATATATAGAAAACCAGATTAAATCATACATTAAAAGCAAGTAAGAAAAGTTTGCGTAGGAAAAAGAAATAATAAGGAAGAAACGTTTGCCTGTTTGAATCAGAAACAACAAAGCCTCGATAAAAGTAGATGTTGGTTTGCAAAGTTAGAAAATAAAATAATGTTGGTACATCGAGAAGTTTAACGAGTACGCAAGTATTTAGAAAAGAATGTAGATTAAGATAATGCATTAAAAGGTACATTCACTGAATAATCATAAAAGAAAATACGAAAAAATAAAAAATATTTTAATTATGTATAAAACATTGCGGCTTTGTATGGTGGAAAAAGGTACAACGTTAAAAAATGTAACAGAAAATGCCATGAACACGTAAATACATTACTAAACAATCGTGTTTTAAGATTATGTCTGCAACAGAAAACTTTGGAAAACGTCTTTATGTTGGTACGTCCGTTGAAAATGCGTGAAGCTGAAAAAAAATCGTTATGTTGAATAATTATGGAAAAAAATAAGGCATAAATTTGTTGTAAAATGATCAAGTTATTGAAAAAAAAAATCAGTCTTGGAGCTTAACAGAATCTGAAATGACGTCAACTTCTCCTCTTACCCCATTCTTATCATGACTGTATTGGTGATGTCATAGTATTGCTTGCTAGCACGGCGATGTCACCCAACATAGTGACTCATCCCAAAACATGAGGCATGCAAAATGGCACGGTCGGAAAAAACGATGACTCATCTCAAAACACGTGGCAAACAAAATGGCATGGTCGGAGAAACCGATGACTCATCTCAAAACACGTGGCACACAAAATGGCATGGTCGAAAAGAACACGTGGGGGGGGAAATGGCGGCGACTGACGTCATGATTGACCACATCCGTCCGTGCGTGGACCGCAGTGGGCGTGGCAGTGGGTGGGGCCAGCCGGAGCAATCCTTTGTCATGAAACTCTCCATTTTCTACTACTTGCGTGCTGAACGCAGAAATCCTATCCCTAGTGATCAGCAAACAGCAATTTTCACACATGGATATTTCCGGTATTGTCTACTTTGGCATCACCTATGCATCCACAAACACAATACACATTATCTATCTGTTTTGGCACCATGCATTCATACATACACTATATTGACAAAAGTCACCAGACACCCCTTCAAAAGCAAATGAACGGATTCACTGCGTTTTTAAGATGCACGGTACAGCTGCAAACCGTATAAAAACAAGCCTGCAGCTGACCACGATCATATCACACTATGAGGTTGAGGGGGAATATTGCGGCAGGAGAGAACCGACTCCGAGAAAGGAAAGATTGTTGGGTGTTATATTAGTAGGTTGTCCATAAGAGAAACCGAGAGGCGTTTAAACATACCCAAGTCAACTGTTTTTCATGTACTGGATAAGTGGAAGACACATGGCATGCCTGAAGCAGCAAGACATACTGGCAGACGAAAGAAAATCAGTTATAGAGGATGTCGATGCCTCAGGAGAGTCAATACAGCTAATCGACAGAGTACTGCACAAGACCTCAGTGTACAGGTGAGTAAAAATGCTGGAACCTCGGCATGTACACATACCATTTGCAGAGAACTTTATTCCATGGGTTATCGTGGCAGTGCGGCTGCTCATAAGCCTTTCATCTCCACTCGGAATGCTATTCGTCGTTTAGTATGGTGTAAAAAACATTTATCATGAACCATAGATTAATGGAGACGGGTTCTATGGGGTGATGAACCGAGATACACGATCCATCAGTCTGACAGACGTGTGTGGATATGGAGGCAGCCGGAGGAATGCTATTTACCACACTGTACTACTGTTCCTACGTTCAAGTTTGGAGCTGGCACTGTACTCGTGTGGGGGTGTTTTTCGTGGTATGGGGAACATACCACGAAAAACACCCCCATTGGTTATCGTGGACAAACTTGTTAACAAGCACGTCTACCTCGATATTCTGGACAATTATGCCCTACCAACTATATGGCTATACTACGGAACCGAGCCTTTTTTTTTTTTTTTTTTTATTGGAGGTTTAACGACCACCGTGAGCATCTCAATGGACTATAAGCAGTCGCCCGTCCCTAATTTAGGGTCACTGGATCCAGGGAAGGGAGAGAGCCAGTGCCGTAAGACAAACACAACATCCATGCCTCACCGGGATTCGAACCCGAACCCCTTTCGGACGAATGATCAGAGGCCATCGCTTAGACCACTGCGCCACCGAGCCTTGCTGGTACCAGCAGGATAATGCAGCGAGCCATAAAGCAAGGACTGTTATGGCGTGGTTTGACGATATTTCCGTATCATGTGTGAACTGGCCAGCACAGAACCCTGATCTTAATCCCATAGAGCACCTATGGAATGAAATAGAGTGCCGCATAAGAAGTTTGGAACCAAGGCCTACTACTAAGCAACAATTAGCGGCAGCCTTATGTACTGAATGGAAGCGCATACCTATCGCTGTGTTACAAAACCTTGTTGAAAGCATGTCTGGATAGTTCAGTGCATGCATTAAGGCCAAAGGTGGACAGACACCATACTAATGCATGCCAATAAATGCTATGTTCTGTTTCTCTTCTAGGTGTCTGGTGACTTTTGTCAACAAAGTGTACATTTATGTATTTTAACTTTAAAACTATTCAAGAGAATGAAATACTTTTAAAAAGCATCAATCACTTACGTTAAAGATCATGGTAATTTCCATCGACTACACACTTCCAGCACGTGTTAATTGATGTGCTGGAAGTGTGTAGTCGATGGAAATTACCATGATCTTTAGGGTAAGTGATTGGTGCTTTTTAATAGTATTGTATTTATGAATTGCACATAAACTATGCGCACTTTGCAGGGGTTTAATACCTTAAAAGTGCAAATATAATAATATTCAAGAGAACGTCACAGGAGTGAAAATAAATGTGGAAAAGGTGTACCTTTGGAATAGCAATGAAATATAAGTTGTAAATATGTTTATAACAGAATTAGCTTACATGCAACATTAAAACCATAAATAGCATGTTAATTTAATCTATGAAAACAGCAAACTGAATAGATATATGTACATCATAACAATTTTTTAAGAAGGAACTCAGGACTGACGGAAATCCTTGTTAAATATGGGCACTCCTTAGATCCATTTTAGGGTGAAAAATGCCCCCATGTAAAAATATATATATATATTTTTTTTTGATTGGAGGTTTAACGACCACCGTGAGCAACTCAATGGGCTATAAGCAGTCGCCCGTCCCTAATTTTGGGTCACTGGTTCCAGGGAAGGGAAAGAGCCAGTGCCGTAAGACAAACACAACATCCATGCCTGACCGGGATTCGAACCCGGGCCCCTTACGGACAAATGATCACAGGCCAGCGCCTTAGACCACTGCGCCACCGGGGCGGCTGTAAAAATATGCATATATGTTTAAAATATATATCCACATATGTACATATCATGAGATAAGGCAAAACCTGTTCCCCATTTTGTAGTTCTTTAATGGTGGCGACTTTGACATTTGCAGAACATTTTTCTCTTAGGCATTTTGTTACTTATGAATGTTTAGGATGTCCAGCTTGATGCAACATGAAATGGAACTTATTCACCTCGCACTGCATCATGGGAAAGCTTTTCCGTGGCCGCAGAACAACAATAGTTTTACATTCATTTTCCCATTGCTTAACATGGCGTTACGTTGCAGGGGTTCAGGAAAATAGTGATTTTCGTAAATTTATAAACAACATGTCCAACCTTTGCTCATCTTATTGTAGTGCTAATAAATCCTGCCACCTAAATTGCATAGAGAAAGGAACAACTTTCCTTAATTTTCCTCTGAGAAGGACGAAATTGTTAAAGGATGTAAAATGTAAAATGAAATGCGATAATTTTCCATCCCAATGTTCATTCTCCAATATGTTCTGCCCACTTTAACGGAAAAGATTTGGGTTATTATGACACTACGAATCAAAGGCAGTTGAAACCCCGTAGTGTTCCTTCGAATTTCAATTAAAAAAAAATGGGGGGAATTGATGGAATATTCGAATCGGTAAATTACGAATTAAGTTCTACGTTCTTTCCGTAATGAACGAAAGAAACATATCCTAGCGTGCAAACCCTAGTTTGTTTTCATATTACATATTTGTCTGGATTTCGGTTTTGTTTTGCAAAAACATTTTCCCAAAGTTTATGTTTCAGATGTTTCACCCATGTCTGACAATAAGAACATGAAAATTTAATATACCATGTATGAGGAATGCTACATTAGAAACTTCATGATGACTAATGGTGATGTTCGATGTTCTCCTGCATCGTGCGAAACAAACATCAAACACAAAATTGTTTTGGTATATTATTGCAACCTTGATTTGTTCTTCTAAGAAATTTATTTCTTCTTCTTCACCCTGTAGCTCTATTAATTCGTTGGCAGACTCCATGACGTTAAGATTGTGAAAATTAGCTAAGAGTAAGGGACGATCAAATAGCGAAAACATTGAATCAGCAGCCATGCTCGTCCACAGAAATCCACTTCTGACGTCACATGAATAACTTCCATTGGCCACTGTTTGAATATACACATGATGTTAAAGGAGCATCGGTCTTCCCACTGCAATGCTGACTTGGAGGTTGAAAGAGTCAATAGATGCAATTCCAAGAAATGCTATAACCATGTTTCCCCTTAGACTACACCCACATGCCAGTACTCTCCTATCCCTCTCTGCAATCATTGCCCAGAAATCTACTTAAGGCATGTGCATGAATCCCATCCATCCTGCTTTTGCCTTGGAGTAGAGAGCATGTCTTTCACTCTGCTGACACAATACTTTCAAGGAACAGCCCCTTGAAGTGGTTGTTGCACAATTGATGTACACATTCTGATTGCTTTTCTATCAACATTTTTCCATTATCACAGAGATTCCAATTTGCTGCTGCAATTTCCTCTTCTATGCCAACATATATTTTCATCCATTTCAGGACAGTGAGCAGCAGATTTTTCAAATATGGAATTACTTCAATTTTTTTTTTACTTGATAAGATTGATCATCCTAGCTGTTCTCTTAATCATTAAATACGGGGGTTTCATTCGATTTTGTTTGTTTAAAATGATCAAATTAGCTGTGAATTAACAATAGATCAAACAAAAGTTCCTGCTTTGCTTAAATTCTGGATCTCACTAAATGTCGGCTTGTTATAGACCAGTTTTTCTGAAATTCCATTCAAAATAACCTGAAGTTTTTCGGTAATCATTTAGGAAATGCACACACAGCTGCTTTCATGAATTCTATATAACCCAGCACATTCATTTTGGTACTTAAACATTTCTGAGAGCAGAAATAACATGTCACAAGTTCTTGCATTCATATAACTTCATTAAAAAAATATGTTCAGCATACATTTCAGGATTGCAGACAGCCAGTTTCTTTACATCTAATTATGATAGTTATCACTTATTATTCATAATGATTGAAGGTGTAGTACAACTGCTAAAATGTCTCAAAAATATCTTATATTTTAACCTTTAGACTAATTACCTCACTTATTTACTGTACGAATCTTTGTCATGCCCAGAAAGTCATGTGATACTTTTCTAACAGCAACAAGGACCTCTGCAAATCTTGGAGAGGTGCCAGCCAGTTCTGTGGGACATTGGCGAAAAGACCCCAACTCACTGGGTTTTGTTCCAGAATCCTAAGGTTGAATGACCATCTAGAACCGCCAGCTGTGGGCTAATCCCCCACACTGATGTACATACCTGATAAAAAAAGACACAAAGATATAATTATCTGGACTCTAGTGTGGGATATGGTGGACCTGCCACACTTGAGAAGGATGGTCCTCCATGTAATTGACCTGGAACTGGAAAAAGGAGAATCACAAAGAGATCTCGGCTGAGTGAGTGTAAGATTGGTGTATGGAATACTAGAGGTGTAAATGGCAAGATAAATGAGGTGATTGAAAAGATGAATAAGTATAGATTGGATGTGCTGTGTGTAAGTAAGCCAAAAAGAAGGAAATTGGGATAGAAGAAGTGAATGGAATGGTGAGTGTGTGATCTGGAGTATTGGATAATGTGAGAGGACAGGCTGGTGTAGGTGTGATTTTGAGTGAAAAGATGAAGAATAACTTGGTTCACTATAGCTGCCTAAGTGAGAGCATTCTTTGGATTAATTTGAAAGTGAAATTTCAGAGAATAGTAAGTGTTGCAGTATATGCTCCTTGTGACTCGGAAACTTTTGATAGGAAGGAATATTTCTGGAATGAGCTAAAAGCTGTTTTGCACCAGTTTGGTGCTACAGAGAATTATAATAGCATAATAGCAGAGGATTTCCATGCTAGAGTAGGTATGCAGAATGCATTTTAATTTCTGACAATGTTCTAGGTAAGTTTAATGATCCTCGTCTGAATGATAATACTGAAAGATTAATTAAACTCTGCATTAGGAATGATTTGTGTGTATCTAGTACATTTTTCAACCACAAGTATATCCACACATATACACTGGCATGCAAAAATTAAGGACGAGACGGTTTTTCGAACGTAACGTCGTGCAGAAGTGCTCCACATCGGCTCAAATCATACCACAAGATCCCCAAAATGTAAAAATATGGGACAAGTGAGCAAAACCGTCTAAACAAGGAATCCAAAGGATACAAAGGCACTTTATTGAAAAGGTAGCTCCGAGCACAACTGGACAGAAGACAGAAACGTCCATGTGACAGGCGGCTGCCAAGGAAAATCCAGTCTTTAATAAGGGATATGATCACCCCTGACTGCGTTGCAGGATTTACAACATCTGTCCATGCTGAAGACAAAGTTGCCAAGGAGATGTTGAGGCATCGCGGCCCATTCCTCTTGTAGCGCCAATTGCAGCTGCGGAATCGTTGCTGGCGGCTGGTGATGTGCTGCCAAGCATCTCCCGAGAAGGTCCCACACGTGTTCAATTGGATTTAGGTCTGGGGACCTTGCGGGCCAATCCATGCATTGAATATGTTCACTTTCCAACAGCTCTGCGACAGCCACTGTACGATGCGGTGTAGCGTTGTCGTCCATGAAGAGGAACTCAGGACCCACAGCACTTTGTGTGTATCTAATATATTTTTCAATCAGAAGTATATCCACACATACTTGGGAAGATTGTACTCTTGGTCAAAAGAGTGTGATGGATTTTGTTGTCTACGATCAGCATCTGAAACACTTAGTTGCTCATACTCATGTGATGAGAGGTGCGGATATTGGTTCTGATCATTACTTGGTAGTATCACAAGTGAAACTGAATGTTGGTTGGAGGAGAAGGAATAGGAAGAGGCCAGAATGGAAAGAATAAAGGTTGAAAGGCTCCCTGAATATCATCAGCATTATTCTGACTTACTGAGTGAATGACTGAAGGAGCAGAAAGTCATTCCACACACTCACAATACCATTCACTTCTTCATTCCATTCACATCTTGTGAGAGGGATATAGAAAAGAAGAGGGAATGTTTCAAGAACCGTGTTTTCACTGCTGTGGAAGAGGTCTGTGGCACCATGATAGTGGGTAGCAGTAGAAGTGATGCTTGGTGGAATAGTGAGTATGAAGAGGCAGCAAAGAGAAAGAAGGAAGCCTATTTGGGGAGTTGCAAAGTAGAGTTTCTGTAGATGAATATTGCTGTAAGATGTGTAAAGCAGCTAAGCTGGTCCACCAGAGTAAGGCAAAAGATAGGAAGAAAAGGTGGAAAGGCATGAATTGGCTTTTTGGAAAGATAAGACTTTCTGGAAGTACACAAAACTTAGGAAACAAAGTTGTAAGTTGTGTGAAGAATAGGATTGGGAAAAAGATATGGGAGCCCAATGAGTTCAGTAACATGGGGTGAATACTTCTGTGAGTTATTAGATCAAGAAATAAAAGGTGATTCTGAGGCAGAAACAGATGATGTCACAGTGAAGGACGGAAACATAGGAAAGATCTCAAGAGAGGAGGTGTGTAAAGCTGTAAAATCTCTTCAGAATGGTAAGGCTCTGAAAGTTGATGGCATAACTGCCGAGATGTTGAAATATGGTGGTGACTCTATAATTGACTGGTTAACTGAAATTTGCCAGTTGTGCTGGGAGTTAGGAATGGTCCCTCGGGATTGGAAGCATGGTATCATTGTCCCCTTGTATAAGGGGAAAGGTGATCAGACTGAATGCAAGAACTTTTGTGGTATTAGCCTACTGAGTGTGCCAGGGAAAGAAAGTGTTTGGTAAGGTTGTTATTGAAAAAGTACGGGGTCTTGCATCATTGAAAGAGTGGGATGTTCAGAGTGGTTTTATCCCTGGTAAAGGCTGCACTAACCAGATTTTTGCATTACGCACGATGATTGAAAAGTATCTGGCTGTTGGGAAGAAAGTTTTTACTGCCTTCATAGATTTAGAGAAAGCTTACGACCGAGTAAATAGGACACTTTTGTGGAAGGTATTGAATGAATATGGTGTTACTGGGAATCTACTTAACAGTGTAAAAGCCATGTCTGCTGGCAGTACAGCTTGTGTACGAGTGAATAGTGTTTTATCAGAATGGTTCTCTATTGATGCAGGAGTCAGACAAGGTTGTGTAATGTCACCATGACTGTTTAACATATTTATGGATGCGTGCATGCGTGATGCCAAAATATATTACACTGGTTTATGTCTTGGTGATATCTATGTGTGCCGATTGCTGTATGCTGATGACACTGTCCTGTTGGCAGAAACCAAAAGTAAGTTGCAGAGTAGTTGTCCTGGATGTACAAAGTTTGCATGAAATTCAAACTGAGTATAAATAAGCAAAAAAACCAAAAGATATGGTTTCTGAGAGAGTAACTGATAGTACTGAATGTAATATACATCTAAATGGCACAATGATTGACCAGATGATTTTTAAAATTTTTTATTGGAGGTTTAACGAACATCGTGAGCAACTCAATGGGCTATAAACAGTCGCCCGTCCCTAATTTAAGGTCACTGGCTCCAAGGAAAGGAGAGAGCCAGTGCCGTAAGGCAAACACAACATCCATGCCTCACCGAGATTCGAACCTGGACCCCGTTCGTACGAATGATCAGAGGCCATCGCTTAGACCACTGCTCCACCGGGACAGCCCCAGATGAATGAGCCTGTGTATTTAGGAAGCATGTTTGACAGAGAAAACAAATTGGATGGTGAAATTAGTAGGCGAGTGAATTCTTCATTGAAAGTCATGGCTGCTTTGGGAGGTTTTCACAGGAATGATGGGTTCTCAAGAGTCCTGCATGGCTGTGCATGAAAGTGTAGTTGTTCCTACTCTGACGTATGGCAGTGAAACCTGGGTACTACAGAAGAAACATAGGAGTCATTTGTGTGCTGGAGAAATGCGTTCCTTATGGGGGGTTTGTGGCAAGACACTGTCTGATTGTGTGAGGAATGAAGATATGTTGCAGTTGTGTAATGTGAAGCAAAATGTTGTTAGCAAGGTGGAGACCAATATGCTTCGGTGGTTTGGCCATGTTGAAAGAATGAGTGATGAGATGCTTACTAATAAATCTTTTTAGCCCAAGCGGCATGAAGGAAAGGCAGAGGAAGTCATGGGAGGATCAGATTCAGGAGTGTCTGCATGAGAAAAAGATTATGAGTATGAAGTACAGAAGATCTTATGTACGGTGTGTGATGGATATCAGTGAAGCCCGAGTTGTGCATCAAGATCGCTGTACATGGAGAAGTTTAATATGCCAAAAGTAAGTAAAAATCCCTGGTAATTTGTATTTCTTTGTGGAGATAACCTCTGAATATCTCAGAGAACAGCTTAGTGATCATGAGCGATGATGCTTCCTCTCCTTCATACTGGTGGGTACAGCTATGCATTATAACTGCTGCCTACAATCCTCAGATGTAAACAAACTACATTTTCAGAATACCTCATATATTAGACATCTGTCCAATACCCAAGGTTTAAACTAATGTGTAATACTGTAATAACAGATTTGGGGCAATTCACCATTCTCTGGTTTTTGCTCCATATTTCACAAAAATGCTTCATAGTTCACATTTTGTGAAATATGGAGCAAAAACCAGAGAATGGTAAGTTGCCCAAAATCTCAAACAACTATTTTGGCTTCCCTGTACAGTATAGTTAACATGGTTTTGATGAAATTATATGCATACAAAAACAGGTGAAATATTACTACCAGTGGCAGAAATGTTGAGTAACAAAACAAACTAGAATAGAAAATTGGATGCACTCAGTTGCTTAGAATTCATAAAAAGGAAGTATCCATCTTTTAAAAGATTAACTACATTTTGTTATTACATCCACAAATTGGTAAAGGTATAGTTTATTGTCCTAAATTATTCAGCTAAAAATTTTGGGAAAAAAATTACTTACATATTTTAATGTATGTAGTTTGATAGTAAATACGGTAAATATCATAGCTTTACAACCCATCTTAAAGATTTTTTACCATAAAATTTACCTGCAAGCATGGGGATATGGATGATGCTGCAGCAAGTCTGCCACAGTACTGCTCTGGCATTATCCAAGGCTTCTGCTTACACGATGATCTTTGGGTCATGATGTGATGACCATTCTATGGGCAAAAATTATGAGACAAAGTGAACCTTTGCACCTTCCACCAATATGAATTATAAATGTTTCATTATTGACTTCAGAAAGGTAATTAAAATTCAGTTTCTAATAGTTTTGCTATTAGAAACTGAGTTTTAATTACCTTTTTAATCAGTAGTTTTTTTTTACTGATTTGTAAATTATAGTAATTTATGCTGCAATGACGACTCTCCTTGTACTATTCCCCTCCGTTGGAAACAGTTAACGGACAGGGAAAAACACCCCGAATCTCTTAATATTGAATTTGACCAATTATTTCCAAACATGCATTAAAACCTCATTAGACATACATCACTTGTGACACAACTGCCATGGTACATATAACCAGCACTTTTTTTCTGGAAAAAATGATGCCGGTACTCCCCATGAAGATATTATTACAGCAACTTCCACACTTTTAACATATCCTCCGATATACCCTCGTCATCTCTAGATCGCTTCTTGCTTTTGGTATCAACTGCAGAATGACGACCTCGGGGCAGCCACGAGTCCACATATTTGCTAGGGTTGAACTGAGTGAGAGGAGGTCCTACAATCCTGATGAGCATCAGTGCAGAATTGCAGAAGTTGTTTGTACAAGCAGAAATAACCTATATGAAGTTACTATAAGATTCATTTGAGAGAAACCCCTTTCACATTTACTGGAAGATATTGCAATTGTGCTCAAAGTGTGTTTTAGATGAAATAGTATGTCCGGGACTTCATTTACTTGAAGATATTCACGTAAACTACGAACTGCTTCTCTTTCATTTAAGCGGAATTTGCATGTTAACTTTCTAATTTCAGCTTCACCAAATGTCAGATGCTTCCCAGGATTTTCTGGCCAATACTTGGAATCTAAAGTCTTGACACATTCAGGCAAATCAGCATCATCTTCTTCAAGCAAAGGCTTTCCAACAGCCTCTTTCAGACTTCTATAAAAAGCAGATGAACTTATTGCAGAACAGTGTCTTTCATTTGTGAGGAGCTCAATCCCTTTGAACTTCATGTTCAACGCAAGTATGTGATTTTGAAGAGACATACTGTAGTACGGACCAGGATTTTCAATTCTTTCCTCAAAAAGTTTAACTGTATTCTTGATTTTCCTGTCTGCTTCGTACAAGTCAGTATTTCTCTCTTGTAAATCTAGACTTAGTTTCACACATAAGTCCCAAATCAAGAACAAACTCGCATGATGTTTTTTTTTTTTTTTTTAAGGCCCTCGTTAAGACAGTGATCTGTTTTGCTTCCTCTGCTGTCTTCTTCTGCCTCCTGAAAGTGATGGACGAGGTCTTCAAATTCTTGCCACACTGCAGAAACACTGCGAAAGCTAGATGCAACCCAGCGAGTGCTTAAAATTCTGCCAAATTTAAGAAGTTGGAGTTCGAGAGTCGCTGCACATTCCTGCAGTTCCCTAGCATTCTTAGGAGAAGCATGATAAGTCACATAAAGTTTGTCCATGAAACTCTTAGAGCGATTCACTGCTGTGTCACTAACAGACAGTTCAAGGTGATGGCTAGCACAATGCCAGAAAATAACACTAGGAAACTTATATTGAGTATCTTCAATTATTTGAAAAATTGTTAGCAATTCGCTTTTGCCACGTTATATTCTGGACGTCGGAAAGTTGAAAATTTTTTTCTTGTATTTGAGACATGATATTACTATAAAAAGAATAAAAAAGGCTCTACTCACAATGTTTTTTTCTTGGTGGTCCTCTTCATTATATTGTTTTCAATTTTTGACGATAAAATATCTTGGTTCATGCCTAAAAGGTGATTATGATTTACAAAACGAAGTCTTGGCTAAAAATCAATGGAACTGAACAAAATTTTTTGTTAACCCTAATTATCAAATGAAAATTACTTAGGTGAGCTTTTCAAGCCTTAAGAAACAAAGAAAAATTCAGGTTAGAAAACCTAAAGAAACAGATAAAAAGTTAAAAATCTTAAAACCTTGGGACCGCTGTCTTTCAACCTTTCAAACATTTCAGGCCGTCCTCCTTGCTCCTCGTGCTGTGTGGCAAAGGACACTCCCACTGGGGTGGAACTTACACGTGTTTCGGGCACACACGCCCATCTTCAGAGTCGGCAAATATTGCAAATGGCTGTCACCTGCAATTCTTTGGAGTTTTCTTCACTCGGTCCCTCCCTCCTCCCCTCTCGCCGTTGATTCGTTGGTGACGTTACTTATTTTTTCGTTCGTATATATTTGGTGATGTCCTCTGGTGTCATTATTGGGAAATACATTATATTCTATTACAGCGAGAGGGGAGGAGGGACCAAGTGAAGAAAACTCTAAAGAATTGCACGTGACAGCCATTTGCAATATTTGCTGACTCTGAAGATGGGCGTGTGTGCCCGAAACACGTGTAAGTTCCACCCCAGTGGGAGTGTCCTTTGCCACACAGCACGAGGAGCAAGGAGGACGGCCTGAAATGTTTGAAAGGTTGAAAGACAGCGGTCCCAAGGTTTTAAGATTTTTAACTTTTTATCTGTTTCTTTAGGTTTTATAACCTGAATTTTTCTTTGTTTCTTAAGGCTTGAAAGCTCACCTAAGTAATTTTTGCTTGATAATTAGAGTTAACAAAAAATTTTGTTCAGTTCTATTGATTTTTAGCCAAGACTCATTTTGTAAATCATAATCACCTTTTACCAAGATATTTTATCGTCAAAAATTGAAAACAATATAATGAAGAAGACCACCAAGAAAAAAACATTGTGAGTAGAGCCTTTTTTATTCTTTTTATAGTAATATCATGTCTCAAATACAAGAAAAAAAATTTTTCAACTTTCCGACGTCCAGAATATAACGTGGCAAAAGTGAACATCTAAGAATTTTTCAAATAATTGAAGATACTCAATATATTTATAAGCACACGTTGTTAATTTTAATTTGTTTCCCATTATGGGAAATAAATAATATGGTTTACTAGGAAACTTGTCTTGCATTAGCTTGAATTCGTGACCACTTTGTCTTGCATTAGCCTTAATTCGTGACCACTTTGTCTTGCATTAGCCTCAATTCGTGACCACTTTGTCTTGCATTAGCCTTAATTCGTGACCACTTTGTCTTGCATTAGCCTCAATTTGTGACCACTTTGTCTTGCATTAGCCTGAATTCGTGACCACTTTGTCTTGCATTAGCCTCAATTTGTGACCACTTTGTCTTGCATTAGCCTCAATTCGTGACCACTTTGTCTTGCATTAGCCTTATTTCGTGAACACAGTACCATCTGCCGTAATATTTATAATACATTTTGCTGTAAATAAATCGCAATTTTTTAACACCTTAAGAAATAAGGTGTCGGTACTGTGTACCGCCAGAAACAAACCACTGTATATAACGAACCCCTTGTCGCTTGTGTTTGTGCATTCTATTACATCTGACGATGAGTTTATTGTAAACTCGAAAGGTCTAATGTGTATATATATATATTTTAACTTGTATATATGTTTTCAATATTAAATCGCGCATAACACAGCATTGTTTTTTAACTTAGATCATTTTTAGCACAAAAATATATCTGAAAGCACAAAAACAAAAAGTCAAATCTCTCATCATTTTTTGGAGGACCCATTAAACATCACAACAGCCAATCACTGGTTGAGTCTTCGATGTCGTTGCGGCAGTGAGAGGCCTGGCTTGCTACTGTGTTTGTTCGCATCTTTATGATTACAGGTTAAGTTTTACTGCAAAAAAAAATCTTTGAAATATGTCGTGAAGCTGAAATTTTTTTAGCATATTCTCTACCAAATTATAAAACTTTAAATTATGTATCTCAAAAATGTTCTCACAATTTTTAGCCAAATAATTTAGGGGATAATAATGTACACCTTCATGTATATTAACTCATAATAATTCACATAGCTCACAGGTTCAGAAGCAAGACCTCAATTGGTAAAATAAAGTATGGGTGTACGAAGGTCATATATCTTTATGAGTATTTAATATCCCTCAATCCTTGATAAATTTATCATTAAAAATTTACACATATTAACTCATAATAATTCACATAGCTCACAGGTTAAGAAGCAAAACCTCAATTGGTAAAATAAAGTGTGGGTGTACGAAGGTCATATATCACTAGGAGTATTTAATATCCCTCAATCCTTGATAAATTTATCAATAAAAATATACACATATTAACTCATAATAATTCACATAGCTCACAGGTTCAGAAGCAAAACCTCAATTGGTAAAATAAAGTGTGGGTGTACGAAGGTCATATATCACTATGAGTATTTAATATCCCTCAATCCTTGATAAATTCATCCAAAAAATAGTTCAAAAAACCACATGTTATCCAGTTGTTATTCACTTCTATGATGGAGCTAATACTTCGACAGGTGCAAAATGCCTTGAAGAATACATCACATTGAAGAGGTTTTTCACTAGCATACACCAGCATCTGCCTTAAAAAATTGCATTTGTAATTTTCCTGCAGTATACGCACAATGGTGAGAACTTTTGTATTTGAAGGAGCGTATGCCTTGAAAGGCTACTTTTTCGTGGGAATTGCTTGAAGGATATACCTCATTGATGAGGTTTGCTGGTGTGAAGCACCATATGGTTTGAAAATAAACTTTTCTGTGTGACATACTGAGAACACACTATACTGATAAGGTTTTTCAATTACATGAAAGAGAATATGCCTGGAAAATGTATCATTAAATGTGAACTGCTCACTATACTAAAGTTTTTCACCTGTATGAAGGGCCATATGCTTCAAAGGGTAACTTTTCCTTGTGAATTGCTTGGAACACACATCACACTAATGAGGTTTTCCATCTGTATGAAGCAGCATATGCTGGGAAAGGTAACTTTTTGTGGTAAACTGATTGGAACACACATCACATTGATGACGTTTTTCACCAGTATGATGGAGCATATGCTGAGAAAAGGCACTTTTCTGCCTGAATTGCTTGGAACACACATCACACTAAAAAGGTTTTTCACCTGCATGAAGGAGCATATGACGAGAAAGTGCACTTTTCTGTCTGAATTGCCTTGAGCACACATCACACTGATGAGGTTTTTCACCTGTATGAAGGAGAATATGCTAAAAAGGTGACTTCTTCTGGTAAACTGCTTGGAACACACATCACACAGATGAGATTTTCCACCTGTATGAAGGGGCATATGCTGGAAGAGGTAACTTCTTTTGCTAAACTGCTTGGAACACACATCACATTGAAGAGGTTTTTCATCTGTATGAAGGAGCATATGCTGAGAAAGGACACTTTTCTGTCTAAATTGCTTGGAACACATCACACTGAAGGGTTTTTTCACCTGTATGAAGAAGCATATGCTGAGAAAGGGAACATTTTTGTCTGAATTGCTTGTAACAAACATCTCACTGATGAGGTTTTTCGTCTGTATGAAGGAGCATATGCTGAGAAAGGTGACTTCTTCTTGTAAACTGTTTGGAACACACAACACATAGATGAGGTTTTTCACCTGTGTGAAGGAGCATATGCTGAGAAAGGTCGCTTTTTCCAGTAAACTGCTTGGAACACAAATCTCACTGATAAGGCTTTTCACGAGTATGAAGGAGCATATGTTGAGAAAGAGAACCTTTATGTCTGAATTGTTTGGAACACACATCACACTGATGACACTTTTCACCAGTATGAAGGAGCATATGCTGGGAAAGGGTACCTTTCTGTCTGAATTGTTTGGAACACACATCACATTGATGAGGTTTTTCACCTGTATGAAGGAGCATATGCTGAGAAAGGTGGCTTCTTCTGGTAAACTGCTTGAAACACACATCACACTGATGAGGCTTTTCACAAGTATGAAGGAGCATATGCTTGGAAAGGTAACATTTCTGTGTGCATTTCTTGGAACACACATCATGCTGATGAAGTTTTTCATCTGCACGAAGGAGTGTATGGTCAGAAACCCCACTTTTTCCCCGTCACTTGCTCGGAACATACATTATGCGAATCAGGTTTTTCATCACTATCAAGGAGCATATCCTTTGAAATTTTGTCTTCCATCATGAATTTCCTGCAGAACGTACCACATTGGTCGGAATTTTTAGTCCTGTCAGATTGCATATGTCATGCAAAACTAGATTTTTTGGGAACTTGTGAAAGCAGACTTCACACTTTTGAAGACCTTCCCTTATATTAAGGAGTGTCTCAGACAATATGTGAAATTTGTTTTTCACTTTCTTTAAAATCAAGTCTTAAGAGGTTTCCTCCCCTGAAGAATATTTTGTCAAAGCAAGGACTCCATACTGAGAAATTATTAGGCTCTACTTTCTGGCTTCCCAGCAATACCCAAAAAATTTCTTTTGGTAACATTTATTGCATACAATCATGAATTAAATACTGAATGTCATTGCAACTTATCTGTGCTGTCTGCATATACCAAGCATCATTGTGTTTTACATCAAAGAGGACATGAAGAACACTTCATATATGATCTCAGTCATTAAAAATAAAAAAATAAATACAAAAGCAAAGCATATTCCATGATTTCAAAACATACTTTATAAAATTTCTAACAGTATGCCAGGAGCTTTTAGCATAAACAGAAAACATTTTTTCTGATTTAATGATTCTATAAAGTACAAGATGACATTCAGTATTTATTTGGCTGGCATTTTATTTGCAAGAAAAAAAAGTAAACAACCACTCACACACTGCAGAAACTACATCTGGAGGAAAATACCATATATAAAACTGGTAATTTAGAAAATTAAAAAAATTGTAAAGGGCTAACATCAAGAATGTTTACAGAAAATGTGAAATAATAATATACCACTCACATCTTACGAACAAGAAAAGTTTTTTTCCTTTATCCGTTTCTCTGGCAAAAACGAATTTTGGCCCCATTTCAGTGGGGCAAAGAACAGGCATAGTTCTTTAATCATAATTGTAATTTTGTTTTAAAAACAATAGGATGGCAATTGCTGCAAAATGACGGGCTGAATTAGCATAATTTAAATTGATCTCAAAGCTTTTAAAACTATATTACGTACATTTCTGTGCAAAGACATTTTTTTTTGTTCTATCAGTTTTCTTTGAAAGATCTCTTCCTCGATTTGCACAGCTCGCGCCAGTGCTGCCAACCTGTTCCTCAAATGTTTCCATAGATCATGGGCAGAAATTCCCTAGTTTTCCGCAAACTTTCCCCAGGAAAAAAAAAAATATATATATATATAAGAAAAATAGAATGTTGTGCACCTATATAAATATATATATATATGACTAAGAAAAATGGAATACTAAAGTAACAGGAAAACATGAGTTTCATGAAGAAATTCAGGTAAATTGTATGAAGAAGCTAAAGTAAACTAGCACCCCATGTTGCAAGATTACATTCGGCTTTACTATTGGCCAATTTTTAAAATTTTAGTCTTGGAGTATGCCAACAAGAGCTACAGGGCAAAGGAGAAATTAATTTCCTTGGAGAACAAATCAAAGTTGCGAAATACCAATACAATTTTGTGTTCGGTTCATATATCAAATGATACATGACAACATCGCTATTAGTCACAGTGAAATTTTTAATCAAGCATATTTGATATACGACACATTAAATTTTCACGTGTTTATTGTCAAGTATTTTTGAAACATTGTAAACAACGAGATAGAAATACATAGAGTGCTTTTGTGATTGGTTCTCTGCCGAGGCAGCTGAAGCCAACGCGGGGAGAGCCCGCCATCTTTGATGAGGTACAAATTCTGCGTGTGTTAAGCAGTCACCTCGGTTCTTTCAGCTGTTCGGCGATCGTGTTATGCTTCATTACAAATTTAGTGTTACAGTTTCGTGAATAATCACAATTATCAGCACATTGTTGATATTTAAAATGCCATAGTACTGCGCAGCTTTTGATTGTAAGAATAAAAGGAACAAGGATTGTGGAACTACATTTCACAAGTAAGCATTTTAAAATAAGGTTGAGCTGTAAATGCTCAGTTAATCAAACACAAAAAATAAAACATCTAATCCGTGTAGCTGGTGATTAAACCAGCAGATAAGCCAAATGTAGATACATAAATAAAAAAAAATTCATTCATAAAAAATTGGATTCCAAGGGACAGGAAAAGACCCAGAAGAAGACCACATGGAAGATGGGTAGATGAAATTCGAAAGTATGCGGGAGTGACATGGAGGAGACTGGCACAAGACAGACCGTTGTGGAGGAAACTTGGGGAGACCTTCGTCCAGCAGTGGATTGATAATGGTTGACAATGATGATGATGATGATGATGATATATATATATATATATATATATGTATACTGTATGTATGACCTTAACTAAAAAAGAAAAGCAGGATATATAGAAATATTTTTCTTTTGATACCAAAAAAAGACATGCAAAGAATGCAGACAACTCAAAGAATATATATACAGAGAGAGATAGAGTGACATCACTGAAATGGCAATGGGCTGGACATGTTGCCAGAAGAACAGACCACCGATGGACGACTGAAATTTTGAACTGGTTTTCGAGGGACAGAAGACTCATGGGAGATGGGTTAATGGAATTCGAAAGCATGCCGGAGTAATATGGAGGAGACAGGCTCAAGACAGACAATTGTGGAAGAAACTTGGGGAGACCTTCATTCAGCAGTGGGTTGATAATGCTATATATATATCATCATTGTCAACCATATATATATATATATATATATATGGTTGACATATGATTGATATATATATATATATATATATATATGGTTGACAATGATTATGCTATATATATATATGGTTGACAATGATGATCATTGACAACTATTATCATTACAATATAGGGATGTAAGGTCAGGTGATACGTAACATCACAGCCTCTCCTTGACAAATGTCAACCCCGCCTTCTCGTGGTGCATCCTGTTCCCACTAAAGGGGCTCTGACGACCGCCCATAGCGGTATAACTATACCATCGGGATTAGAGGAAATTCTATCCCACACTCACCAACCCGCTTGGCCAGCGTGGTGAGTTATGGCCAAACCCCTCCAAAATGATTCCACAACTTAAATCTTGGCCCTCAGTCTCCGGCAGCTGGAATGTACCTGGCCAAGGCAGCGGCCAGTGCGACATGAAGGCAGAGAGTGCTAAGAATCCCCGGAGGACCGGACTAGGCTGCCATCTGATGCTGACCTTGGCTACTTACAATGGACGCTCCCTATCTTCTGATTCAAGGCTTCTTGAATTGGAAGAGGAACTACAAAGGATCAAGTGGGACATCGTGGGGCTAAGTGAGGTAAGGAGAAAAGGAGAAGATCTCATCGAACTGAAAAGTGGACATCTCTTCTACTATCGTGGGACAGATACTGGCAGAACTAGTGGTGTTGGATTTATAATAAACAAGAAACTGAAGGATAAAGTTGTAGAAGTTGAAAGTTCCTCTGACAGAGCTGCACGACTTGTTATCCAACTCTCGAAAAGATACCAGGCTCAGATTATTCAAACTTATGCACCCACCACAAGTCATCCTGAAGAAGAAATTGAAGAATTTTATGAGGAAATTTGTCATCTAAATAATAAAGGTAAGCAGCACTTGAAAATAATTATGGGAGATTTCAATGCAAAAATAGGGCAACGGCAACAGAATGAAACTTCAGTAGGTAAATTCGGTCACGGCAACAGAAACCAGCGTGCAAATACTCTCGTTGAGTTTGCAGAGGCAGAAGGGTTTTTCATCTTGAACTCCTTCTTCAAGAAAAAGCCACACAGGAAATGGACATGGAGACATCCAAATGGGACGACAAGTGAAATTGGTTTTATTATGTGTAACAAAAAATTCGTCATAGAAGACTGCAGTGTGCTAAACAAGTTCAACACAGGTAGTGACCATAGATTGGTGAGATGCAAGATGCACCTCAACACTAAACTTGAACGTGGCAAGCTCATAAGACAAACAAAATCTATTGACATAACCAACCTTAAAAAACACCATAATACCTTCAAGTTAGAACGGAAGAACAGGTTCTCTGCTTTAGAAGGCCTAACATCGGAAGAAGTGGACATCTCTGAAGTTAACAGAAAAGTAACCAAAGCTCTTATGGAAACAGCAACAAAATTAGCTGGGTCTAAGAACAAGTTGCATGTGAACAAATTATCAGGAAAAACGAAAATGTTGATGCAAAAAGAAGAGAGATGAGGACAGCTAAAGAAGATGTGACGTCCAAAGTGGAATATATAGAGCTATGCAAGACAGTAAGAAAAAGTGTCACTGAAGACGTAAGGAAATTCAACTGTGAACTAGTGAGTAAAGCAATTGAAAACAACCAACGCCTAAAGATAGCAAAGGGATATCTTTAGGCGTTGGTTGTTTTCAATTGCTTAAAGATATTCTCAGTGCCATAATCCGTTTTCTTCTCAGTAAGGGAAGAAAACAGATTATGGCACTGAGAAAAGAAGATGGTTCTGTAACAAGAAATAGAGGCGAAATTTTGACAAGAGTGAAAGATTTCTACTCCAAATGATATGAAAGGGATGATACATGCACTCCAGACATCATGAAAGATACCAGTACCAGAGTTCCTCCAGTCCTTCCAGCAGAAGTTGCACATGCAATCAAGAACATGAAGCGGGGAAAAGCTCCAGGAGAAGATTGAATTACTGTAGACATCATACAAGAAGCAAGTGGAGAAATCGAAACAGTACTCGCCCAAATTTTCACTCGATGCCTTAATGAAGGAAAGATTCCTGAGGATTGGAACACCGCTACAATGATCCTGCTACATAAGAAAGGTGACATTGAGGATCTCGGAAACTACAGACCTATCAGCCTCCTATCAGTAGTTTATAAAATCTTCACTAAAGTTCTTTCACACCGCTTGAAGGTAACACTGGACATGGCTCAACCGAGAGAACAAGCTGGATTCAGGAGTGGCTACAGCACAATAGATCATATCCACGTACTGAGAGAACTAATTGAAAGAGCGAGGGAATATGAACTTCCATTGTGCATGGCTTTTATCGATTATGAAAAAGCCTTTGATTCGGTGAAACCATCAGCAGTTACAATGGCTCTGAAAACCTGCGGTATTGAAGATGCATACATTAATATTATTAATAACATCTATGAAAATGCAAGTGCAAAGATTAGGTTGTTTGAAAATACAACACACGTAAAAATTGGAAAGGGAGTGAGACAAGGTGACACCATATCTCCGAAGCTATTTAATGCCACATTGGAGGGTGTTTTTCAGTCGCTGAGCTGGGAAAACTAGGGGATAAAGATTAATGGAGATTATCTAACCTACCTTCGTTTTGCTGATGACGTAGTCATTTTTGCAACTATCAGAGGTGCAGAGTATGATCCAGGAACTTGCTGACAAGAGTAAAGAAGTGGGATTAAAAATGAACTTTCAGAAGACAAAAGTGATGTTCAACAAGAAATGAAGATTTATCGATTGATGGAGAAAAGCTGGAGATAACAGACACGTACGTTTATCTTGGACAGCAGATATCAAGTGAGGGTCACATTGATGAAGAAATTAATCGGCGTACAAAACTTGCCTGGAGAGCTTTTGGAAGAAACAGCATAATTCTCAAGAGCAATATGCCATTATGTCTTAAAAGAAAAGTGTTTGATCAATGCATCCTTCCAGTGCTTACGTATGGTGCAGAGACGTGGACCTTAACTAAAAGAGACATACAAAGGCTGCAGACAACTCAAAGCAGCATGGAGAGGTGCATGCTTGGTGTAACCAGGAGAGATAAGAAGAGGAACTCGTGGATCCGAAAAATGACAAGAGTGGAAGACATCATGATCAGAGTTAAATCCCTGAATGGCAATGGGCTGGACATACTGCCAGAAGGACAGATCATCGATGGACAGCCGAAATTTTAGATTGGATTCCAAGGGACAGGAAAAGACCCAGAAGAAGGCCACATGGGAGATGGGTGGATGAAATTCGAAAGTATGCAGGGGTGACATGGAGGAGACTGGCACAAGACAGACCGTTGTGGAGGAAACTTGGGGAGACCTTCGTCCAGCAGTGGATTGATAATGGTTGACAATGATGATGATGATATGTATACTGTATATAATCAATATATATATCATTATCATCATTGTCAACCATTATCAATCCACTACTGGATGAAGGTCTCCCCAAGTTTCTTCTGCAATCGTATGTCTTGAGCCTATCTCCTCCATGTTACTCCGACATGCTTTCGAATTTCATCCACCCATCTCCCATGGGATCTTCTGGGGTTTTTCGGTAACACCTAAGCTATGATTTAATTTCGGGGCTCCAGATGTCTTTCCCTGAAGAGTGGTTTATGGTTCCTGAGTTGTTTTATTCCATGTCATTTTTGTTTAGAACCATGAAAGTGGGTTACTTCTGGTTAATTCTATGTTTATTTCTACTACGTCTGATTCCTGCAGCAAGGTGCAGTGTTGACGTGGTCTAATTACTACATGAGTGTGCTTTTTTACTTCTTTTTACTGATAAATGTATAACATCAACCATTATCAACCCACTGCTGGATGAAGGCTTCCCCAAGTTTCTTCCACAGCTGTCTGTCTTGAGCCTGTCTCCTTCGTGTCACTCCTGCATGATTTCGAATTTCATCCATTCATCTCCCATGGGGTCATCTTCTGGGTCTTATATATACATAGAGAGAGAATTATATTGTGTGAAGTATTTAGTGTATGTGCTGGAAGATACCTTTATTATGGTCAAGTTACCACAATTGCCTTGCCTACCCACGAATAAGGCTTACAGATCTGTGTTGTCGAATGTCAAGGCTAACAAACAGATTAGAAACATGCCCAGTGCTAAGGGCTTTTAATTTTTATTAAATAAAAACCAGGTAAGTAGTAGTTTTCTTCTGATTATATAAGATAGGGGCAGTTGGTAAAAGTATTTTAATATTGGTACCTCTTGGCTGTGTAAACTCATTGTTTGCTTTCCGTTTTTCTTCGAACTTTTTTTTTCATTTAAAACTCTCATAAAATATTTGGCGTCTATATATTTGGAGTGATAAGCTGTGGGATGATTCAGCATTCTCATGGTGATGACCCACGAATATCTAAAATTTTTACCGAAATTGCGGATTGAGTGCAACTGTATTTTTTATTTTTGTGTTTCTTTTTTTTTTTTCATTTACTCTATTACCGCTGACTTATATTTCTCTGAAAATTTGCTCCAAAAAATTTGTTAAATGTCAAAAAATTACGGCATGAGATTTTATTCAACGACAGCAAGCTGCATCCATTAAAATATCATTTTTTTTAAAAACACTATTGCCGTCAACTAACAATGAAAAGCGTTATTTGATACGTTAAAGTTTTAGTCTCATCCCCTAGGTGTTTATAACAACATTTCTGAGTTATATCCTTATTTAACATCAAACCATATATTACGAAAACTCCCTTGCTTAACACGGAACGGAAATCGTTCTGTACCTCATCAAACATGGCTGCCACTTGTTTCCGGTGGCTTCACCCGTTCCCCGACGTAAGCGCTCTACGTATTTCTATCTCGTTGATTGTAAACATAAACCTGGGAACTCTTGTGACAATACAAAATATTTAGAAGCCCAGACAAGTACGTAATATGGGAACGGAGGCATAGCCAAGGGAGGGGAGAGAGGCTCGGCTCCGGCTCCCATCTTGAGGGTGGATTGAGTGCTAATTTAAAGCAATATATATGTATATACGAGGCTTTCACCTATGAACCAATTACATGGACCCCCTCCCCTTAAGAAATTTCTGGCTACGTCCCTGTATGGAAACTAACTAGGGTTAAGAAAACAACAACTAAAACCTTCACACTGTCGCTCACTAGGCACTATACTTAAAAATAAAATGTATGCATAACGTTAAATGAGAAAAACATAATAGATATATTTCATTCTTTGGGAAAAGAGCTTAAACTGAATTCGCAACTTACCAATCCAAATATGCCATCAGTTTTACCTTTATCTCCCCGGTTTTTTTTTTTGCGATTAAAATTCGACAGAACGATACCAGGTTTTAATTGCCTTCGATTCGTAGTGTCATAATATTAAAAATCCTCGACTGCACTCGCACAGAAAAAAAAATCCGTAAATCGAAAAAAAAATCTAAATAAACGGATTTCCTTTGAAAGTATGCATAAATCCCTAGAAATGGGTGGATTCCCTAATTTCCTAAAACATCGTGAAACTCCTTAATCTAGGGAATTTTCCCTAGGGTTGACACTATTGAACTTGTATTAGTATTAGGTGGAGACACCGCTCCTATTTATGCAGCACTGGCCGCAATAAGTCACCGTCCGGGCCGCGGGTGGCCTAGTGGTCAACATTCGTGACTGCCACGGAGAAGACTTCGGGTTCGATCCCAGCAGGTACGAACGCTCGAACCACTACATATACGCCGTGCCTCGGATGGGCACGTTAAGCAGTCGGACCCCAGGAACTGCCCCCCCAGTAATAAATAAGGGTCTTCCTTCCCTTTTATGTCTCGCTTCCGTGTGAGTTTCCTATCGGGCAATCTAACCCAAATCTCCTAGCTTCCTATTTCTAAGGGTTGTTTAAGACCTGAGGTCAGAAGCTCCCTTCCTAAAATCCTCTACATATGATCTGATAAGTCACCGTCCGAACTGCAAATGACGCCACATCAGGGCACTACGCAGCCGCAGAAGAGAAGCTGCTTTGAAACCAATGGAATAAAAGCTTCTAGGCGTATAAACAGATAAAATGAGGAATTCAATAATATTTATCAATTATACACAAGCTTACTGTTTTATCAACTGCATAATTTAGTTATTTTTGCCTTTATGTGACGTCACGCCAAAGATTAGCTGTGACCTACGACGGCAGAGTCAGTGGTGTCTCCATCTGATATAAGCTCGATGGTTGACACCACTGCGCACCGCCATCCTCCTACGACGTTTTAGTCTCTGCGGTTGCAGGTAAATATCAATTATAAACAAAGAAAAGCAAAAATAACAGAAGTTAATAACCGATCACAACACATGAGTGTCGAGGAAGAAAATTTTTTATCATCTTTTTCAAAGGTTTTACGACCACTGTGAGCAACTCAGTTGGCTACATGCAGTCTTCTGTCATTGATTCAAGGATACTGGTTCTAGGGAAGGAGGAGAGCCAGTGCTGTAATACCAGGAACGGGAAAAGGGAGGGATGTTTAACCAAGGAGGTTAGAATAAGATACCTGGAGTTGCGCTTGTCAACAGGGCAGTATCACTGTGGGTGAAGCCTTCGACCACATACACAGAAGTGCTAGAAAAACTGGTACACCAGTCTAATATTTGGTAGGTCCCCTACGGGAGCGTAGGACTGCAGAATTACGACGGGCCATGGACTCCACTAGCTTCTGGAAATATGCTGTAGGCAATGCACACCATACTTCCTGCAAACCGTTACACAATTCGAGTGTATTCCGAGGTCTCGGGCTCCTGTGTTCGATAGCGCGTTGAATGGCATCCCAAATGTGTTCTATCACGTTCAGATCTGGAAACTTGGGTGAAAATGGCAACACCCCAAATTCAGATGAATGCTCCTCTAACCATAATGTGTGACTTGGGTGGGAATGGCAACACCCCAAACTCAGATGAGTGCTTCTCCAACACTTGTGTGGAGGTGCATTGTTCTGTTGGAACAGGCCCAACCCATCAGCATAAACGGGTGTACCTCGGCAAAAAGGATGCGCACATAGCGTTGCCGGGTCACAGACAGTCCTGCTAAACACATCCCGTACTATTACGGACCTCCCACCAGCCGGTACAGTTCCCTGTTGACAGCGGGATCCATGGCTTCATGGGGTTCGCGCCACACACGAATCCTTCCATCTGCTCGATACCGTTAGAACCGCAACTCGTCAGACCAGGCTACTTGTTTCCAGTCATCAAGTGTCCAGTGGTGGTGTTGCCGTGCCCAAGCGAAGCCCATAGTTCCGTGTTGTGCACGCATCAAGGAAACTTGAGTTGGGCGTCGGCCCCCAAAGCCCATATCGTGTAGGGTACGTTGCACAGTTCGGACGCTAATGCTTCTTGAGGCTCCAGGATTGAACTCCAATGAAACCTGCGATAGTGTTGCACGCCTATCGCGTGAAACGATTGTTGACAGCCGACGATGGTCTCGTTTACCCAATGTCTTTTTGCGGCCACACTGGTATCGTAGGTTGGAGGTTCTGCCGGAATTCTTGTAGTAGCGGTACACCCTTGCAATGGTCGTTCGTGAAAATACGAACTTCGTTCTACCTCCGAAATACTATGACCCATCTCACGAGCGCCAACTATGACACCGCGTTGAAAATCGCTTAAATCGTTATTGTCATTCTTATACCGAAAACAGCTCTGACATCGCTTTGCATACGCACTGGCGGACGCAACAGAGTAGGCGCATAGGTGATGCAGCTATGTATTTTGCATAAGCTCGTCTGTACCAGTTTTTCTGGCACTTCAGTGTATAATGATAGACCGCACTCTGGTAATGGCTGCCACTAAGACGCCATGGTCTACGGTGTATGATAGTCACGTTATACAACACCCTACACAGATAGCTGACCAGAAGTCCAGAATTCTTGAGGACAGTCCTCGAATTTAGCTTCCTGTTCCCAAAAACGTTTGTTGCCTTTCGGAACGTAAATTTTCCTCAAACTTTTATGTTTGTCCTGAAGCGTCCTCGAGCCACCCCGGGGGCGCAGTGGTCTAAGGCAATGGCCTCTGATCATTCGTCCGAAAGGGGTCCAAGTTCAAATCCCTGTGAGGCATGGATGTTGTGTTTGTTTTACGGCACTGGCTCTCCCCTTTCCCTGGAACCAGTGACCCTATATTAGGGACGGGCGACTGCTTATAGCCCATTGAGTTGCTCACGGTGGTCGTTAAACCTCCAATTAAAAGAAAAAAGAAGCGTCCTCGAATAAATACTTCATTAGTTCGTTAGATTTCTAATAAAAAAAATTCTGAAAAAAAATTTTTGTTGTACTAGTTTTCCAAAATTCTTCATCTAGTGAAAACAAATTTTAGCTTCTTTTTTTTTCCTTTTTTCGAGTTTAACGACCACCGTGAGCAACCCTAAAGACTATAACAGTCACTTCAGGGTTCGAAGTGGGCCGGTATTGCATACAGGTAGTTAACAAAAGTTGAAGTGAGTATCATCATCATCATCATCATCATCATTGTCAACCATTATCAATCCACTGCTGGACGAAGGTCTCCCCAAGTTTCCTCCACAACGGTCTGTCTTGTGCCAGTCTCCTCCATGTCACCCCTGCATACTTTCGAATTTCATCCACCCATCTCCTATGTGGTCTTCTTCTGGGTCTTTTACTGTCGCTTGGAATCCAATCTAAAATTTCGGCTGTCCATCGATGATCTGTTCTTCTGGCAGTATGTCCAGCCCATTGCCATTTCAGGGATTTAACTCTGATCATGATGTCTTCCACTCTTGTCATTTTTCGGATCCACGAGTTCCTCTTCTTATCTCTCCTGGTTACACCAAGCATGCACCTCTCCATGCTGCTTTGAGTTGTCTGCAGCCTTTGTATGTCTCTTTTAGTTAAGGTCCACGTCTCTGCACCATACGTAAGCACTGGAAGGATGCATTGATCAAACACTTTTCTTTTAAGACATAATGGCATATTGCTCTTGAAAATTATGCTGTTTCTTCCAAAAGCTCTCCAGGCAAGTTTTGTACGCCGATTAATTTCTTCATCAATGTGACCCTCACTTGATATCTGCCGTCCAAGATAAACGTACGTGTCTGTTATCTCCAGCTTTTCTCCATCAATCGATAAATCTTCATTTCTTGTAAAAGCATTGAACATCACTTTTGTCTTCTGAAAGTTCATTTTTAATCCCACTTCTTTACTCTTGTCAGCAAGTTCCTGGATCATACTCTGCAGCTCTGATGGGGTAGTTGCAAAAATGACTACGTCATCAGCAAAACGAAGGTGGGTTAGATAATCTCCATTAATCTTTATCCCCTTGTTTTCCCAGCTCAGCGACTGAAAAACACCCTCCAATGTGGCATTAAAGAGCTTCGGAGATATGGTGTCACCTTGTCTCACTCCCTTTCCAATTTTTACGTGTGTTGTATTTTCAAACAGCCTAATCTTTGCACTTGCATTTTCATAGATGTTATTAATAATATTAATGTATGCATCTTCAATACCGCAGGTTTTCAGAGCCATTGTAACTGCTGATGGTTTCACCGAATCAAAGGCTTTTTCATAATCGATAAAAGCCATGCACAATGGAAGTTCATATTCCCTCGCTCTTTCAATTAGTTCTCTCAGCACGTGGATATGATCTATTGTGCTGTAGCCACTCCTGAATCCAGCTTGTTCTCTCGGTTGAGCCATGTGTAGTGCTACCTTCAAGCGGTGTGAAAGAACTTTAGTGAAGATTTTATAAACTACTGATAGGAGGCTGATAGGTCTGTAGTTTCCGAGATCCTCAATGTCACCTTTCTTATGTAGCAGGATCATTGTAGCGGTGTTCCAATCCTCAGGAATCTTTCCTTCATTAAGGCATCGAGTGAAAATTTGGGCGAGTACTGTTTCGATTTCTTCACTTGCTTCTTGTATGATGTCTACAGTAATTCCATCTTCTCCTGGAGCTTTTCCCCGCTTCATGTTCTTGATTGCATGTGCAACTTCTGCTGGAAGGACTGGAGGAACTCTGGTACTGGTATCTTTCATGATGTCTGGAGTGCATATATCATCCCTTTCATATAATTTGGAGTAGAAATCTTTCACTCTTGTCAAAATTTCGCCTCTATTTCTTGTTACAGAACCATCTTCTTTTCTCAGTGCCATAATCTGTTTTCTTCCCTTACTGAGATGTCCCTTTGCTATCTTTAGGCTTTGGTTGTTTTCAATTGCTTTCCTCACTAGTTCACAGTTGAATTTCCTTACGTCTTCAGTGATACTTTTTCTTACTGTCTTGCATAGCTCTATATATTCCACTTTGGAAGTCACATCTTCTTTAGTTGTCCTCATCTCTCTTCTTTTTTGCATCAACATTTTGGTTTTTCCTGATAATTTGTTCACATGCAACTTGTTCTTAGACCCAGCTAATTTTGTTGCTGTTTCCATAAGAGCTTTGGTTACTTTTCTGTTAACTTCAGAGATGTCCACTTCTTCCGATGTTAGGCCTTCTAAAGCAGAGAACCTGTTCTTCAGTTCTAACTTGAAGGTATTATGGTGTTTTTTAAGGTTGGTTATGTCAATAGATTTTGTTTGTCTTATGAGCTTGCCACGTTCAAGTTTAGTGTTGAGGTGCATCTTACATCTCACCAATCTATGGTCACTACCTGTGTTGAACTTGTTTAGCACACTGCAGTCTTCTATGACGAATTTTTTGTTACACATAATAAAATCAATTTCACTTGTCGTCCCATTTGGATGTCTCCATGTCCATTTCCTGTGTGGCTTTTTCTTGAAGAAGGAGTTCAAGATGAAAAACCCTTCTGCCTCTGCAAACTCAACGAGAAGTGAGTATACCGGCAGTTAAAAAACACTATTTACCATCCCGGTATGTAATAAATTATAAACCCGCCACAAACTACGTAAAGAAATTAGGATGAAAGCACAAATTTTAACACAAAAGTCGGCAAATGACATTTTTAACGGATATTATTGATAAATGATTAGCACCTGGGACTAAGAGAGACCACAAACCCTTCAATAAAGGTTTTTCTTTAATTACGATCATCTTTTTTAATATTACATGCATTAATTTTTTAATACCTAAAAAGCACCAATTAAGTGGAATGGTATGTATTTCTTTCGAAACCTCCTATTTATACACTGCCGGACAATTGCTAAGGACGGATGACAATAGCAATGATAGCAACCATAAAATGGAGGGCAGGAAAATGTGGAAATTAGCATAAGTGCGGGATTCAGTAAGACGTGTTGTGCGTATGCAAATTTTGGATTGCCGAACTTGTTCGTGACGTCATAGCGCTGATAAGAGATATAAAGGATTTGACGCGTATTGACCGTTGTTGTTCAAACGCAAAGTTGAAAGGGAAAGAATCAATTAACGAACATGCAATTTTCAGTATGTCTTCCCGACATCACCTAGATGATTTTACGCGTGGCCGTATTATTGGCAAGATTGAAGAAGGGCGAAAAATAACAGATGTTGCCAGGGAGTTCGATGTCAGCCACAGTGTTGTTTCAAGGCTTTGGAAATCATTTCAAACAAATGGAGAGTGTAGCAAACGTCACGGGGCAGGTCGTGTTCAAAGTACGGCACCTGCAGAAGAACGGTACAAAGTGCTATCCACAAAAAGACACCGGCGCAGCACAGCTAGTGAGATAGCAAATCAGTTTATGGCTGCTACTGGCAAGCGGATCTCCCGGAAAACTGTCGCCAGACGTTTGCATGAAGGAGGACTATACGCCCGCCGTCCTGTTGTGTGCATCCCACTGTCCAGACGTCACCGTACCGCCCGTTTGCAATGGTGCCATCAACATCGCAATTGGACTGATGACTGGTCTGCTGTCCTCTTCTCTGATGAGAGTAGATACAGTCTATCGTCTGATTGTCGACGACAACTGATCTGGCGTGATAGTGGTACTGCATGTTGTCCAGCAAACATACAGGAAAGGGACCGATATCCGACATGTAGTGTCATGGTATGGGCTGGCATCATGATCAATGGCCGTACGTCCCTCTATGTGCTTCCAACTGGGACTATAACTGGCCAACGATACATTAATGATGTTCTGCTACCTCATGTTCGCATGTTCCGTGGTGCTGTCGGTGATAGATTCATTTTAATGGACGACAACGCAACATGTCATCGAACAGTCGCTATCCAGGAGTGTCTTGAGAGCGAGGATATTCAACGTCTCGTATGGCCAGCACGTTCTCCAGATCTGAATCCCACTGAAAATGTGTGGGATGCTTTGGGGAGGAGTCTTGCTGGTCGCCAATGCCCACCAATAAACAAGGACACCCTCATCAGTGCACTGACAAAGGAATGGGATAAATTACCCCAACAGCTGCTTGATAATGTTGTGCAAAGCATGACACGACGTGTGGAATCTTGCATCGCCCTCCATGGTGGCCATATCCGTATTTAATCTTACGCCGGAACGCCTGCGGACGGTAATTGCATTTTTTTCACGTTTACGTATTCTGCACAAAATGGCCTGTTTGTCCCTTGAACACGTTCCAAAGCCTTCTGGATTTCAGAGCACAATAAATTGTCTTTCTTGTAATGTCCTGGCATTCTGACATTATTTTATTTCACTTGGCATCCAACCACACTTACTTTTTTATGCGCTATATAGCCGTTTACGATCCGTCTTTAGCAATTGTCCAGCAGTGTACCATGTAGATCTACGGTCGACACCATACCGGCAGTAGCTGTGTGCCACTTTGACCACTGAGTCACTTGTCCATAATTTGGGGACATTCGGTCTAGGGAAGGAGAGAGCAAGTGTTGTAAGACAAACACACCACCCATGCCTCATTCAGGACTCGAACCCGTTCCACCCTGTACGAATGGTCAGTGGCCAGCACTTACAGCACTGCACCACTGGGGCGGAAAATTTTCGACTGAACTTGTTCTGAGTTCCGACAAAAACTTTGGCGAAATGAAAAATTCGCAACGCATTTCGTTTATTGTCGTGCAGCTTGATTTTAATTCAGCACACATGCATAAAGTAAAGCATTTCACTTTTGCTAATATGTTCTTTCTATCATAGCTCGTCTTTGCCAGTACAAATCACTAATATTCTACAAGACATATCATTTTAAGACATAAATTTTTATACGTATAATATCCCAATTATAGAAACAACACAGTTTTATAAAAAAAAGATTTGCATATTTAGTTTGAGTACGTAAGTGCCCCCAAATGATTTGCTGATTTGGGGAGATCACGCCTTTTTGTCCTCAAATCAGTGTTCCAATATCTGGTCGTCTTACTATACAGTTAACGTTTAGAAAATTGGATTATTAATGTCATAGCTCGCCAGGCGGTGTGCAGGGGTTTTGTAGGCCGATCGTTTACCCTAATCATCATAGGAATACATAATGTTTATGATTTCATCAGTGATAAATCTCTATTTGTCACAAGTATGTCCTTCGTCTTGTTCGTAGGCTACTATAAACTCTGAGACAAGTTCTCTGCAAGGCTGATAATAGTCGCTAACTGTCGCAGAGGATGTGGAAACTCCTCCCTGGGAAGATTCCTCAATTGCATCATCGTAGGACAATCCTTTGGCGAAACAATATACAAGAGTCATCACCTTATCAAGAGAAATACAAGCAGCTTGAAACCATGTCCCAAGTAAACGGGAACACTGCTCACTTTTCCCTGTAACGTGATTCTTCCTACACCTGAATTGTCCTAAACGATGACACATATCCACTTGCAAATTCATTGGATGACCTGCGGAACATCTTCGTTCGGTTGGAAGCAATCCTTTCGGCTCGCACCATACAATACATGTTTCTTCATCCTTCCCAACTTCGTCGAAGAAATGCCTTCAGTTCCACACGGCGACTGATACAGCTGGAAAAAAAGAAGATACGTACTGCTTAGAACAGGTGAACAGAAGTAAGTACACGGTATTCACGGCTCACGCACTCAGCAAAGAGCGATTACGCAACACACACAGCGCGGAAGAAAACGGCGACGCAGCTGCAGCGTCACTGCTGTGGCGTAAGCGCTCACCGGTTGGTCCCGAAATTACCATCACACCTACGTAAACTCGACCCATTAACATATGTAAATTTCATGATCGTCCGCCAATTCCTTCTAGGTGTTCTTTTTTCACTTTCCGCCAGTGTATATGTATATATATATATATATGGTTGACAATGATGATATACACTGAGTGGCCACTTTATTATGACCACCCCCTCACTACTTCGTTGGGCCACCTTTTGCCTTTCATACTGCGTCGATTCTTCGTGGCATGGACTCAAAGAGCATGTTGATAGGTGGTTTGTGGAATCTGAGACCATGCTTGATAAATACCACTTTCCAGGATTGTGAGATTGCAGGGTTGTGGATCCAGTTGTCTGATGGCTCGTTCAACTTCATCCCACAAATTGTCAATGGGGTTGAGATCTGGAGATTGTGGGGGCCACCTCAGCAAAGCAAACTCACCGGCATGTTCCTGAAACCAATCCTGTACAATACGAGCACTATGGCAGGACGCATTATCTTGTTGAAAGTAGCCATCGCCATTGGGATGAACCATCCACATGACAGGATACACTTGGTCCGCAACGATGTTTAGATATGATGTGCCAGTCAGACGTTGATCAACACGAATTAAAAGGCCCAAAGCATGCCAGGAAAGCATTCCCCAAACCATAACGCTGCCTCCACCAGTTTGAAGGATTGTAGCAATGCATTTGAGGTCCATGCTTTCGTGCTGTACCTGCCAAATTCTCACCCGGCCATCGGCATGGTGCAACTGAAAACGTGATTCATCGGACCACATATTTTGTTTCCAATTATCGACTGTCCAATATTTGTGCTCCTGTGCAAACTGGAGACGTTTTCTGTTGTTTACTGCAGGCAGCAAAGGTGTTCGAACTGGCCTTCGGCTGCCATATCCCATCCGATGCAGTTAACGGTGAACAGTGCGTGCAGAGATCATTTGAGGGGATCCTTGATTAAGATGGTCTGTAATTTGCTGCACTGTTGCCTTTCTGTTGTATGTTACCAGTCTGGACACTCTCCGTTCCGCCCGAGCAGTCACTAGTCGATGACGACCACACGTTGCACGTAGAGACCCAGTTTTTAGGCTGACAGTCCAGTCTTTAAATACTTTAACAACAGCTGCTCTGGAACATTTCACGAATGCGGCGGTTTCGGTGATACTAGCTCCATGGCTCCGAGCTCCTACAATCATCCCACGTTGAAAGTCCGTCAAATCGCATTTTTTACACATCTCGTCACCCAAAAATCACTTCTACTACTGTCACAAGTACTAAGCTTTCCCTTTTTATACTAACCTCGCCCTCTGGCGGCAGCAGCGTGCAGCCATAGCTCATTTGCTTAAAACTGTCAGGTGGTCATACTAAAGTGGCCACTCAGTGTATATACCATTATCAATCCACTGCTGAATGGTCTCCCCAAGTTTCTTCCACAATTGTCTGTCTTGAGCCGGTCTCCTCCATATTACTCCGGTATGCTTTCGAATTCCCTCCACCCATGTTCCATGGGTCATCTTCTGTCCCTCGGAATCCAGTTCAAAATTTCAGTTGTCCATCGGTGGTCTGTTCTTCTGGCAACATGTCCAACCCATTGCCATTTCAGTGATTTCACTCTATCTCTCTCTCTCTATATATATATTCTTTGAGTTGTCTCCATTCTTTGCATGTCTTTTTTTTTTTTGGTATCAAAAGAAAAATCTTTCTACACATCCTGCTCTTCTTTTTTAGTTAAGGTCATACATACAGTATATATATATATATACCTGGTTATGATGTCGCCCACCCTCTCTTTCTCTCTATATATATATAAAACATTAAGTATAAACACTACTTACCTTTTTCCTGTATTTTTTATTCTGTCAGTTTCCTTTTTGATGTATTTTAACAGCAGGAATAGGTTAACCCTTTTTTGTATGAAAATTATTTTATTTATGTATCTACATATGTTTATTTGTTATGTTTTATTTAACTATCTTCCAAGGTTTATCCATAAGAAAAAGAATTGAAAATAATTATTCTTAAATGCAGTTTAAATAAACTTGGTGACCTAATATCTGTTGTGGTCAGAGATATATATGTATATATCACTTCTGTAACGTCAGGTGATGCCTAACATCACAGCCTCTCCTTGACAAATGTCAACCCCGCCTTCTCGTGGTACATATTGTTCCCACTAAAGGGGCTCTGACGACCGGCAATAGCGGTATAACTATACCATCGGGAGTAGAGGAAATGCTATCCCGCACTCACCAACCCGCTTGGCCAGCGTAGTGAGTTATGGCCAAACCCCTCCAAAATGACTCCACAACTTAAATCTTGGCCCTCAGTCTCCGGCAGCTGGAATGTACCTGGCCAAGGCAGCGGCCAGTGCGACATGAAGGCAGAGGGTGCTAAGAATATCCGGAGGACCAGACTAGGCTGCCATCTGATGCTGACCTTGGCTACATATAACGGACGCTCCCTATCTTCTGATTCAAGGCTTCTTAAATTGGAAGAGGAACTACAAAGGATCAAGTGGGACATCGTCGGGCTAAGTGAGGTAAGGAGAAAAGGAGAAGATCTCATTGAACTGAAAAGTGGACATCTCTTCTACTATCGTGGGACAGATACTGGCAGAACTAGTGGTGTTGGATTTATAATAAACAAGAAACTGAAGGATAAAGTTGTAGAAGTTGAAAGTTCCTCTGACAGAGCTGCACGACTCGTTATCCAACTCTCGAGAAGATACCAAGCTCAGATTATTCAAACTTATGCACCCACCACAAGTCATGCTGAAGAAGAAATTGAAGAATTTTATGAGGAAATTCGTGATCTAAATAATAAAGGTAAGCAGCACTTGAAGATAATTATGGGAGATTTCAATGCAAAAATAGGGCAACGGCAACAGAATGAAACTTCAGTAGTTAAATTCGGTCACGGCAACAGAAACCAGCGTGGAAATACTCTCGTAGAGTTTGCAGAGGCAGAAGGGTTTTTCATCTTGAACTCCTTTTTCAAGAAAAAGCCACACAGGAAATGGACATGGAGACATCCAAATGGGACGACAAGTGAAATTGATTTTATTATGTGTAACAAAAAATTCGTCATAGAAGACTGCAGTGTGCTAAACAAGTTCAACACAGGCAGTGACCATAGATTGGTGAGATGTAAGATGCACCTCAACACTAAACTCGAACGTAGCAAGCTCATAAGACAAACAAAATGTATTGACATAACCAACCTTAAAAAACACCATAATACCTTCGAATTGGAACTGAAGAACAGGTTCTCTGCTTTAGAAGGCCTAACATCGGAAGAAGTGGATATTTCTGAAGTTAACAGAAAAGTAACCAAAGCTCTTATGGAAACAGCAACAAAATTAGCTGGGTCTAAGAACAAGTTGCATGTGAACAAATTATCAGGAAAAACCAAAATGTTGATGCAAAAAGAAGAGTGATGAGGACAACTAAAGAAGATGTGACTTCCAAAGTGGAATATATAGAGCTATGCAAGACAGTACGAAAAAGTATCACTGAAGACGTAAGGAAATTCAACTGTGAACTAGTAAGGAAAGCAATTGAAAACAACCAAAGCCTAAAGATAGCAAAGGGACATCTCAGTAAGGGAAAAAAACAGATTATGGAACTGAGAAAAGAAGATGGTTCTGTAACAAGAAATAGAGGCGAAATTTTGACAAGAGTGAAAGATTTCTACTCCAAATTATATGAAAGGGATGATACATGAACTCCAGACATCATGAAAGGTACCAGTACCAGAGTTCTTCCAGTCCTTCCAGCAGAAGTTGCACATGCAATCAAGAACATGAAGCGGGGAAAAGCTCCAGGAGAAGATGGAATTACTGTAGACATCATACAAGAAGCAAGTGGAGAAATCGAAACAGTACTCGCCCAAATTTTCACTCGATGCCTTAATGAAGGGAAAATTCCTGAGGATTGGAACAACGCTACAATGATCTTGCTACATAAAAAAGGTGACATTAAGGATCTCAGGAACTACAGACCTATCAGCCTCCTATCAGTGGTTTATAAAATCTTCACTAAAGTTCTTTCACACCGCTTGAAGGTGACACTGGACATGGCTCAACCGAGAGAACAAGCTGGATTCAGGAGTGGCTACAGCACAATAGATCATATCCACGTACTGAGAGAACTAATTGAAAGAGCAAGGGAATATGAACTTCCATTGTGCATGGCTTTTATCGATTATGAAAAAGCCTTTGATTCGGTGAAACCATCAGCAGTTGCAATGGCTCTGAAATCCAGCGGTATTGAAGATGCATACATTAACATTATTAATAACATCTATGAAAATGCAAGTGCAAAGATTCGGCTGTTTGAAAATACAACACACATAAAAATTGGAAAAGGAGTGAGACAAGGTGACACCATATCTCCGAAGCTCTTTAATGCCACATTGGAAAATGTCTTTCAATCACTGAACTGGGAAAACAAAGGGATAAAGATTAATGGAGATTATCTAACCCACCTTCGTTTTGCTGATGACATAGTCATTTTTGCAACTACTCCATCAGAGCTACAGAGTATGATCCAGGAACTTGCTGACAAGAGTAAAGAAGTGGGATTAAAAATGAACTTTCAGAAGACAAAAGTGATGTACAATGCTTTTACAAGAAATGAAGATTTATCGATTGACGGAGAAAAGCTGGATATAACAGACACGTACGTTTATCTTGGACAGCAGATATCAAGTGAGGGTCACATTGATGAAGAAATTAATCGGCGTACAAAACTTGCTTGGAGAGCTTTTGGAAGAAACAGCATAATTTTCAAGAGCAATATGCCATTATGTCTTAAAAGAAAAGAGTTTGATCAATGCATCCTTCCAGTGCTTACGTATGGTGCAGAGACGTGGACCTTAGCTAAAAGAGACATACAAAGGCTGCAGACAACTCAAAGCAGCATGGAGAGGTGCATGCTTGGTGTAACCAGGAGAGACAAGAAGAGGAACACGTGGATCCGAAAAATGACAAGAGTGGAAGACTTCATGATCAGAGTTAAATCCCTGAAATGGCAATGGGCTGGACATACTGCCAGAAGAACAGACCATCGATGGACAGCCGAAATTTTAGATTGGATTCCAAGGGACAGGAAAAGACCCAGAAGAAGACCACATGGAAGATGGGTGGATGAAATTCGAAAGTATGCGGGAGTGACATGGAGGACACTGGCACAAGACAGACCATTGTGGAGGAAACTTGGGGAGACCTTCGTCCAGCAGTGGATTGATAATGGTTGACAATGATGATGATGATGATATATACCTGGTTATGATGTCGCTCACCCTCTCTTTCTCTCTCTCTCTCTATATATGAAACATTACGTATAAACACTACTTACCTTTTTCCTGTATTTTTTATTCTGTCAGTTTCCTTTTTGATGTATTTTAACAGCAGAAATAGGTTAAACCCTTTTTGTATGAAAATTATTTTATTTATGTATCTACATATGTTTATTTGTTATGTTTTATTTAACTATCTTCCAAGGTTTATCCGTAAGAAAAAGAATTGAAAATAATTATTCTTAAATGCAGTTTAAATAAACTTGGTGACCTAATATCTGTTGTGGTCAGAGATATATATATGTATATATCACTTCTGTAACTCCCCTATGACCTAGGTATAGACAGACATTGGGGCAATATGATGTTCCAAATGCTATTTACAGTTAGCAACACCAGTACTGAGTAGCTAAAAACAGTTTTACGTACTTTTTCAACCTAAAAAGACTTCTAATATTTGGTATCAAAAGAAAAATCTTTCTACACATCCTGCTTTTAATACCTGGGCAGGTAAATTTTCTCTGGGCATGTATTATTTTAGATATTTTTCAAGCCCTGGGCTTAGTGACCAAAAAATTCACATTATAGACTTTAATTTTTTTTATGGGACAAAAAATTGTCTTTTTTTTGTTTCAATATTAAGTATTTAATATTTGTTATTTGCACTTTCTAATTTTACTTTTTTTTAAGAAGCCTAGTTTTTTGTTGTCCCAAAGCTGAAACTTTGTAGTTTTCACGTGATATTTGTACACATTTTGGCAATTGTTTACTGCACAGTTTTTTTTTTTTTTCAATTTTGCTGAAATTTTGTAGTTTTCACCTGATATTTGTAGACATTTTGGCAATGGTTAAGATGTACCGCACATAGTTTTTTTTTTTTTTTCAATTTTGCTGAAATTTGGTAGTTTTTACCTGATATTTGTACACATTTTGGCAATTGTTAAGATGTACTGCACATATATATTTTTTTTTTGTTTCAATTTTGCTGAAATTTGGTAGTTTTCACATGATATTTATAAACATTTTGGCAATTGTTAAGATGTACTGCAAATAGGTTTTTTTTTTTTTCAATTTTGCTGAAATTTGGTAGTTTTCACCTGATATTTGTACACATTTTGGCAATTGTTAAGATGTACTGCAAATAGTTTTTTGTTTTTTTTTTCAATTTTGCTGAAATTTGGTAGTTTTTACCTGATATTTGTACACATTTTGGCAATTCTTAAGATGTACTGCACATAGTTTTTTTTTTTTTTTTGTTTCAATTTTAAGGGCCTCTTGTTAATATGAAGTGAACATTTAACAACCACTGATTTGCATTCATGGTGTGCAAAAAGTTTGGTGAGCAAATGTTTATGTTTTGTGTTGTTATTTTGTGGGTTCCTTCAGCAGTCTTGTTGGAAATACAACAAGTGTGTCTGATTTGTATTTTAGAGAAATACAGGCACAACTTGTTCAGTTCAAAGAAAGACTGATTTACGTGAGTGATATTTGTACAATAAATATATGGTTGATGCAAAAGGAATAACTAGCAATTTATACATGGATATACTGACTGTTGATTCGTCATGAATCAGAGGTCACATTCTTCAAAAAAAAAAAAAAAAAAAAAACCACCTGTCACACAAAAATCAAATGCAAGTAGTTTTTACAAAATGTTGCTAGTCCCTTTCTTTTGTATTATTCCATACTTTTTTTTTCAATTGTTATTTCATAATCTTTTGTGCCAGTTTTCATAAATATTTTATGTTGTTTGCATTTTTGAGTTACCATTGTACTTCGTTTCCTATTTTCAGTTTTAAATCAATATTGCCTGTATTTTTGCTACCCAAAAGACCACACACATTGTACTAACACATTCACAAATAAAGAGTATTCTGTCAAGAAATTTTCAAGCTCCCCACTCTCACTTTGTTGCAGTAATACTACAGATTAATCACTAATCAGAGACAAATGCCTAGAACACAAGCTGGGTGACCCTGTGCTTTCGGAAAAAATACTAGATTGTTTCCCGACAGGTGTCAGCAAGCAATAAATTTATATTACCAATCACAATTATTACTTCTGCAATTTAAGTAAATATAAATTGACTGCTTTACCAGTATTTGCTATCTAATGGGCATTAGCCATGGATACATGATCTTTATCACATGAAAAGAAATTGCTGGTTCCTAAGATTTTGAAATATTTGTTGTCCTGGCAGAAAAGTTGCATGTACACTCTACAGATTCTAGAATATATTTGCTAATGCCATTTGCAAGACATCCTCAGTATATGCAAGAAAAAAAAAAAAAAACAAAAAAAACACTTGCATAAGTAAAAATTGTTCCCAAAAAGCCTCAAAGTTGGTAACCTACAGTTAACCTTAGCTTCCCATAGTAAACACGATTCAGTGTTCACATTGAGTACGACTGTTTACAAAATATAAGCAATAAAAAGTCTTTAAGATAACACAGATATTGAAATGGTTTATGCGCTGGTTTAATCACCAGCTACACGGATTAGATGTCTTATTTTCTGTGTTTGATTAACTGAGCATTTACAGCTCAAACTTATTTAAAAATGCTTACTTGTGAAATGTAGTTCTACATACCTTCTTCCTTTTATTCTTACAATTAAAAGCCAGTAAGTGGCATTTTAGTGTTGATATAATTATCCAAAAGGTGCTGATAATTGTAAATATTCACAAAACGGTAGCCTTAAATTTGTAATTAAACATAACACGATCGCAGAACAGCTTAAAGAACTGAGGTGACTCCTTGACACACGCAGAAGTTGTACCTCATCAAAGATGGCGGGCTCTCCTTTCGTTGGCTTTAGCTGCCTTTAGCGGAGAACCAATCACAGGAGCACTCTACGCATTTCTATCTCGTTGCATGGAACACACATCACACTGAAGAGGTTTTTCACCTGTATGAAGGAGCATATGCTGAGAAAGGGCACTTTTCTGTCTGAATTGCTTGGAACACACATCACACTGAAGAGGTTTTTCACCTGTATGAAGGAGCATATGCTGAGAAAGTTGACTTCTTGTAAACTGCTTGGAACACACATCACACTGATGAGGTTTTTCACCTGTGAAGGAGCATATGCCGAGAAAGGTTGCTTTTTCCAGTAAACTGCTTGGAACACACATCACACTCATGAGGCTTTTCACCAGTATGAAGGAGCATATGTTTAGAAAGGGCACCTTTATATCTGAATTGTTTGGAACACACATCACACTGATGACACTTTTCACCAGTATGAAGGAGCATATGCTGGGAAAGGGCACCTTTCAGTCTGAATTGTTTGGAACACACATCACATTGATGAGGTTTTTCACCTGTATGAATGAGCATATGCTGAGAAAGGTGGCTTCTTATAGTAAACTGCTTGGAACACACATCACACTGATGAGGTTTTTCACCTGTGTGAAGGAGCATATGCCGAGAAAATGCACTTTTTCCAGTAAACTGCTTGGAACACACATCACACTGATGAGGCTTTTCACCAGTATGAAGGAGCATATGCTGAGAAAGGACACTTTTCTGTCTGAATTGCTTGGAACACACATCACACTGAAGAGGTTTTTCACCAGTATGGAGGAGCATATGCTGAGAAAAGGCACCTTTCTGTCTGAATTGTTTGGAACACACATCACACTGATGAGGTTTTTCGCCTGTATGAAGGAGCATATGCCGAGAAAGGTTGCTTTTCCAAGTAATCTGCTTGGAACACACATCACACTGATAAGGCTTTTCACCAGCATGAAGGAGCATATGTTGAGAAAGGGCACGTTTATTTCTGAATTGTTTGGAGCACACATCACACTGATGACACTTTTCACCAGTATGAAGGAGCATATGCTGGGAAAAGGCACCTTTCTGTCTGAATTGTTTGGAACACACATCACACTGATGAGGTTTTTCGCCTGTATGAAGGAGCATATGCCGAGAAAGGCTGCTTTTTCCAGTAAACTGCTTGGAACACACATCACACTGATAAGGCTTTTCACCAGCATGAAGGAGCATATGTTGAGAAAGGGCACCTTTATTTCTGAATTGTTTGGAACACACATCACACTGATGACACTTTTCACCAGTATGAAGGAGCATATGCTGGGAAAGGGTACCTTTCTGTCTGAATTGTTTGGAACACACATCACATTGATGAGGTTTTTCACCTGTATGAAGGAGCATATGCTGAGAAAGGTTGCTTCTTCTGGTAAACTGCTTGGAACACACATCACACTGATGAGGCTTTTCACAAGTATGAAGGAGCATATGCTTGGAAAGGTAACATTTCTGTGTGCATTTCTTGGAACACACATCATGCTGATGAAGTTTTTCATCTGCAGGAAGGAGTGTATGGTCAGAAACCCCACTTTTTCCTGTCACTTGCTCGGAACATATATTATGCGAATCAGGTTTTTCATCAGTATCAAGGAGCATATCCCTAGAAATTTTGTCTTCCATCATGAATTTCCTGCAGCACGTACCACATTGGTCGGAATTTTTAGTCCTGTCAGATTGCATATGTCATGCAAAACTAGATTTTTTGGGAACTTGTGAAAGCAGACTTCACACTTTTGAAGACCTTCCCTTATATTAAGGAGTGTCTCAGACAATATGTGAAATTTGTTTTTCACTTTCTTTAAAATCAAGTCTTAAGAGGTTTCCTCCCCTGAAGAATATTTTGTCAAAGCAAGGACTCCATACTGAGAAATTATTAGGCTCTACTTTCTGGCTTCCCAGCAATACCCAAAAAATCTCTTTTGGTAACATTTACTGCATACAATCATGAATTAAATACTGAATGTCATTGCAACTTATCTGTGCTGTCTGCATATACCAAGCATCATTGTGTTTTACATCAAAGAGGACATGAAGAACACTTCATATATGATCTCAGTCATTAAAAATAAAAAAATAAATAAAAAAGCAAAGCATATTCCATGATTTCAAAACATACTTTATAAAATTTCTAACAGTATGCCAGAAGCTTTTAGCATAAACAGAAAACATTTTTTTCTGATTTAATGATTCTATAAAGTACAAGATGACATTCAGTATTTATTTGGCTGGCATTTTATTTGCAAGAAAAAAAAAGTAAACAACCACTCACACACTGCAGAAACTACATCTGGAGGAAAATACCATATATAAAACTGGTAATTTAGAAAATTAAAAAAATTGTAAAGGGCTAACCTCAAGAATGTTTACAGAAAATGTGAAATAATAGTATACCATTCACATCTTACGAACAAGAAAAGTTTTTTTCCTTTATCCGTTTCTCTGGCAAAAACGAATTTTGGCCCCATTTCATTGGGGCAAAGAACAGGCATAATTCTTTAATCATAATTGTAATTTTGTTTTAAAAACAATAGGATGGCAATTGCTGCAAAATGACGGGCTGAATTAGCATAATTTAAATTGATCTCAAAGCTTTTTAAACTATATTACGCACATTTCTGTGCAAAGACATTTTTTTGCTGTTCTATCAGTTTTCTTTGTAAGATCTCTTCCTCGATTTGCACAGCTCGCGCCAGTGCTGCCAATCTGTTACTGAAATGTTTCCATAGATCATGGGCAGAAATTCCCTAGTTTTCCCCAAAAGTTCCCCAGGAAAAAAAAAATATATATATATATAATTAAGAAAAATAGAATGTTGTGGACCTATATATATATATATGATTAAGAAAAATGGAATACTAAAGTAACAGGAAAACATGAGTTTCATGAAGAAATTCGGGTAAATTGTATGAAGAAGCAAAAGTAAACTAGTACCCCATGTTGCAAGATTACATTCGGCTTTACTATTGGCCAATTTTTAAAATTTTAGGCTTGGAGTATGCCAACAAGAGCTACAGGGCAAAGGAGAAATTAATTTCCTTGAAGAACAAATCAAAGTTGCGAAATACCAATACAATTTTGTGTTCGGTTCATATATCAAATGATACATGACAACATCGCTATTAGTCACAGTGAAATTTTTAATCAAGCATATTTGATACACGACACATTAAATTTTCACGTGTTTATTGTCAAGTATTTTTGAAACATTGTAAACATAAACCTGGGAACTCTTGTGACAATACAAAATATTTAGAAGCCCAGACAAGTACGTAATATGGGAACGGAGGCATAGCCAAGGGAGGGGAGAGAGGCTCGGCTCCGGCTCCCATCTTGAGGGTGGATTGAGTGCTAATTTAAAGCAATATATATGTATATACGAGGCTTTCACCTATGAACCAATTACATGGACCCCCTCCTCTTAAGAAATTTCTGGCTACGTCCCTGTATGGGAACAAACTAGGGTTAAGAAAACAACAACTAAAACCTTCACACTGTTGCTCACTAGGCAATATACTTAAAAATAAAATGTATGCATAACGTTAAATGAGAAAAACATAATAGATATGTTTCATTCTTTGGGAAAAAAGCTTAAACTGAATTCGCAACTTACCAATCCAAATATGCAATCAGTTTTACCTTTATCTCCCCGGTTTTTGTTTTGCGATTAAAATTCGACAGAACGATACCAGGTTTTAATTGCCTTCGATTCGTAGTGTCATAATATTCAAAATCCTCGACTGCACTCGCGCAGACAAAAAATATCCGTAAATCGAAAATAAAATCTAAATAAACGGATTTCCTTTGAAAATATGCAGAAATCCCTAGAATTTTATCAGTTTTCCCTAATTTCCTAAAACATCGTGGAACTCCTTAATCTAGGGAATTTTCCCTAGGGTTGACACTATTGAATTTGTATTAGTATTAGGTGGAATCACCACTCCTATTTATACAGCACTGGCCGCCATAAGTCACCGTCCGGGCCGCGGGTGGCCTAGTGGTCAACATTCGTGACTGCCACGGAGAAGACTTCGGGTTCGATCCCAGGCAGGTACGAACGCTCGAACCACTAAATATCCGCCGTGCCTCGGATGGGCACGTTAAGCAGTCGGACCCCAGGAACTTGCCCCCCCAGTAATAAATAAGGGTCTTCCTTCCCTTTTATGTCTCGCTTCCGTGTGAGTTTCCTATCGGGCAATCTAACCCAAATCTCCTAGCTTCCTATTTCTAAGGGTTGTTTAAGACCTGAGGTCAGAAGCTCTCTTCCTAAAATCCTCTACATATGATCTGATAAGTCACCGTCCGAACTGCAAATGACGCCACATCAGGGCACTACGCAGCCGCAGAAGAGAAGCTGCTTTGAAACCAATGGAATAAAAGCTTCTAGGCGTATAAACAGATAAAATGAGGAATTCAATAATATTTATCAATTATACACAAGCTTACTGTTTTATCAACTGCATAATTTAGTTATTTTTGCCTTTATGTGACGTCACGCCAAAGATTAGCTGTGACCTACGACGGCAGAGTCAGTGGTGTCTCCATCTGATATAAGCTCGATGGTTGACACCACTGCGCACCGCCATCCTCCTACGACGTTTTAGTCTCTGCGGTTGCAGGTAAATATCAATTATAAACAAAGAAAAGCAAAAATAACAGAAGTTAATAACCGATCACAACACATGAGTGTCGAGGAAGAAAATTTTTTATCATCTTTTTCAAAGGTTTTACGACCACTGTGAGCAACTCAGTTGGCTACATGCAGTCTTCTGTCATTGATTCAAGGATACTGGTTCTAGGGAAGGAGGAGAGCCAGTGCTGTAATACCAGGAACGGGAAAAGGGAGGGATGTTTAACCAAGGAGGTTAGAATAAGATACCTGGAGTTGCGCTTGTCAACAGGGCAGTATCACTGTGGGTGAAGCCTTCGACCACATACACAGAAGTGCCAGAAAAACTGGTACACCAGTCTAATATTTGGTAGGTCCCCTACGGGAGCGTAGGACTGCAGAATTACGACGGGCCATGGACTCCACTAGCTTCTGGAAATATGCTGTAGGCAATGCACACCATACTTCCTGCAAACCGTTACACAATTCGAGTGTATTCCGAGGTCTCGGGCTCCTGTGTTCGATAGCGCGTTGAATGGCATCCCAAATGTGTTCTATCACGTTCAGATCTGGAAACTTGGGTGAAAATGGCAACACCCCAAATTCAGATGAATGCTCCTCTAACCATAATGTGTGACTTGGGTGGGAATGGCAACACCCCAAACTCAGATGAGTGCTTCTCCAACACTTGTGTGGAGGTGCATTGTTATGTTGGAACAGGCCCAACCCATCAGCATAAACGGGTGTACCTCGGCAAAAAGGATGCGCACATAGCGTTGCCGGGTCACAGACAGTCCTGCTAAACACATCCCGTACTATTACGGACCTCCCACCAGCCGGTACAGTTCCCTGTTGACAGCGGGATCCATGGCTTCATGGGGTTCGTGCCACACACGAATCCTTCCATCTGCTCGATACCGTTAGAACCGCAACTCGTCAGACCAGGCTACTTGTTTCCAGTCAACAAGTGTCCAGTGGTGGTGTTGCCGTGCCCAAGCGAAGCCCATAGTTCCGTGTTGTGCACGCATCAAGGAAACTTGAGTTGGGCGTCGGCCCCCAAAGCCCATATCGTGTAGGGTACGTTGCACAGTTCGGACGCTGATGCTTCTTGAGGCTCCAGGATTGAACTCCAATGAAACCTGCGATAGTGTTGCACGCCTATCGCGTGAAACGATTGTTGACAGCCGACGATGGTCTCGTTTACCCAATGTCTTTTTGCGGCCACACTGGTATCGTAGGTTGGAGGTTCTGCCGGAATTCTTGTAGTAGCGGTACACCCTTGCAATGGTCGTTCGTGAAAATACGAACTTCGTTCTACCTCCGAAATACTATGACCCATCTCACGAGCGCCAACTATGACACCGCGTTGAAAATCGCTTAAATCGTTATTGTCATTCTTATACCGAAAACAGCTCTGACATCGCTTTGCATACGCACTGGCGGACGCAACAGAGTAGGCGCATAGGTGATGCAGCTATGTATTTTGCATAAGCTCGTCTGTACCAGTTTTTCTGGCACTTCAGTGTATAATGATAGACCGCACTCTGGTAATGGCTGCCACTAAGACGCCATGGTCCCCGGTGTATGATAGTTTTTTTTTTTTTTTTTTTTGATTGGAGGTTTAACGACCACCGTGAGCAACTCAATGGGCTATAAGCAGTCGCCCGTCCCTAATTTAGGGTCACTGGTTCCAGGGAAGGGAGAGAGCCAGTGCCGTAAGACAAACACAACATCCATGCCTGACCGGGATTCGAACCCGGACCCCTTACGGACGAATGATCAGATGCCAGCGCCTTAGACCACTGCGCCACCGGGGCGGCATGTGTATGATAGTCACGTTATACAACACCCTACACAGATAGCTGACCAGAAGTCCAGAATTCTTGAGGACAGTCCTCGAATTTAGCTTCCTGTTCCCAAAAACGTTTGTTGCCTTTCGGAACGTAAATTTTCCTCAAACTTTTATGTTTGTCCTGAAGCGTCCTCGAGCCACCCCGGGGGCGCAGTGGTCTAAGGCAATGGCCTCTGATCATTCGTCCGAAAGGGGTCCGGGTACAAATCCCTGTGAGGCATGGATGTTGTGTTTGTTTTACGGCACTGGCTCTCCCCTTTCCCTGGAACCAGTGACCCTATATTAGGGACGGGCGACTGCTTATAGCCCATTGAGTTGCTCACGGTGGTCGTTAAACCTCCAATTAAAAAAAAAAAAAAGAAGCGTCCTCGAATATATACTTCATTAGTTCGTTAGATTTCTAATAAAAAAATTCTGAAAAATAGTTTTTGTTGTACTAGTTTTCCAAAATTCTTCATCTAGTGAAAACAAATTTTAGCTTTTTTTTTCCTTTTTTCGAGTTTAACGACCACCGTGAGCAACCCTAAAGACTATAACAGTCACTTCAGGGTTCGAAATGGGCCAGTATTGCATACAGGTAGTTAACAAAAATTAAAGTGAGTATACCGACAGTTAAAAAAACACTATTTACCATCCCGGTATGTAATAAATTATAAACCCGCCACAAACTACGTAAAGAAATTAGGATGAAAGCACAAATTTTAACACAAAAGTCGGCAAATGACATTTTTAACGGATATTATTGATAAATGATTAGCACCTGGGACTAAGAGAGACCACAAACCCTTGAATAAAGGCTTTTTTTTAATTACGATCATCTTCTTTAATATTACATACATTAATTTTTTAATACCTAAAAAGCACCAATTAAGTGGAATGGTATGTATTTTCTTTCGAAACCTCCTATTTATACACTGCCGGACAATTGCGAAGGACGGATGACAATAGCAATGATAGCAACCATAAAATGGAAGGCAGGAAAATGTGGAAATTAGCATAAGTGCGGGATTCAGTAAGACGTGTTGTGCGTATGCAAATTTTGGATTGCCGAACTTGTTCGTGACGTCATAGCGCTGATAAGAGATATAAAGGATTTGACGCGTATTGACCGTTGTTGTTCAAACGCAAAGTTGAAAGGGAAAGAATCAATTAACGAACTTGCAATTTTCAGTATGTCTTCCCGACATCACCTAGATGATTTTACGCGTGGCCGTATTACTGGCAATATTGAAGAAGGGCGAAAAATAACAGATGTTGCCAGGGAGTTCGACGTCAGCCACAGTGTTGTTTCAAGGCTTTGGAAATCATTTCAAACAAATGGAGAGTGTAGCAAACGTCACGGGGAGGTCGTGTTCGAAGTACGGCACCTGCAGAAGATCGGCACATAGTGCTATCCACAAAAGGCACCGGCGCAGCACAGCTGGTGAGGTAGCAAATCAGTTTATGGCTGCTACTGGCAAGCGGATCTCCCGGAAAACTGTCGCCAGACGTTTGCATGAAGGAGGACTATACGCCCGCCGTCCTGTTGTGTGCATCCCATTGTCCAGACGTCACCGTACCGCCCGTTTGCAATGGTGCCATCAACATCGCAATTGGACTGATAACGACTGGTCTGCTGTCCTCTTCTCAGATGAGAGTAGATACAGTCTATCGTCTGATTGTCGACGACAACTGATCTGGCGTGATAGTGGTACTGCATGTTGTCCAGCAAACATACAAGAAAGGGACCGATATCCGACATGTAGTGTCATGGTATGGGCTGGCATCATGATCAATGGCCGTACAGTCACTCCAATATGTATCCGAACAAAATTAAAAATGGTAGATCACGTGATCCTAAAATGGGAAGGCAACTTGTCTAACGTGAAAAGTCCCGTTACTAGCACCTTATCCCACCATTTAAAAAGGTGAAGGTAACCGGTATAAAAGTTAAGATCCCGTTATTCTCACAATATAACATTATATAAATGGTGAAGGCAACCCGTCTAATGTGAAAAGTCCCGTTATTCTCACAATATGAAGGAGAAGGCAACCTGTCTAATGTGAAAAGTCCCGTTATTCTCACAATTTCAAGGGTGATGGCAACCCGACCAACGTGAAAAGATCCCGTTATTCTCACAATTTAAAGGGTGAAGGCAACCCGACCAACGTGAAAAGTCCCGTTATTCTCACAATATTACAGTGAAGGCAACCCGTCTGAACGTTTCCATCGGCGTTGTCACAATTATCCATCACCATTATAAAAAATATGAGACCAAAGGCTGAGAATATGAGAAATGACACTATGATTATGGAAAATATGAGACCAGAGGCTGAGAATGTGAGAAATGACACTATGATTATAGAAAATATGAGGCCAGAGGCTGAGAATGTGAGAAATGACACTATGATTATAGAAAATATGAGACCAGAGGCTGAGAATGTGAGAAATGACACTATGATTATAGAAAATATGAGACCAAAGGCTGAGAATGTGAGAAATGATTCATAGTGTTCATGGATTTGTGAAAAGACTCTACGACATATGTCACAATGATCGAAAAAACTAATCCAAGACTCTTATTATACATCACCAATGACTCGTAACTTGTAAACTCTCCCCTTTTATATATTATACATCACCAATGACTCGTAACTTGTAAACTCTCCCCTTTTATATATTATACATCACCAATGACTCGTAACTTGTAAACTCTCCCCTTTTATATATTATACATCACCAATGGCTCGTAACTTGTAAAAAATCCAAAACATGAACCAATGGTCAGAAACTTTGACAAAAAAATGGGGAAAGAGGACCAAAGTCCTCTTTCCCCATTTTTTTATTTTTATTTAAGAATAATAATGTATACAACCAGATATAATGAATATAAATGAAATATAATGAATATAAATGAAATATTTACAATGAAGGTTGTATAATGAAAGTTAATGATGAAGAGTCCCCATTTTTCACATAAGAAACTTCAATGTGATATCGTCCTTCTATATCAGATGTTTCCAGCACCGGAGTGATGGGATTTCCATCATCCACCAAGGGAACAGTTATTTTCAGAGGGGGAACTGTAAAAATTGGTAATGGCCCTGCTAAAGGCCCTGTTGATGGCCCTGTTGATGTAGAAGGCCCTGCTGAAGGCCATGTAGAAGGCCCTGTTGATGTAGAAGGCCCTGTTGATGTAGAAGGCCCTGCTGAAGGCCCTGTTGAAGGCCCCGCTGATGTAGAAGGCCCTGCTGAAGGCCCTGTTGAAGGGCCCCGCTGATGTTGAAGGCCCTGCTGATGTAGAAGGCCCTGATGATGTAGAAGGCCCCGCTGATGGCCCTGTTGAAGGCCCAGCTGATGGCCCTGCTGATGTTGAAAGCCCCACTGATGGCCCTTCTGATGTTGATGGCCGTGCTGAAGGCCCTGCTGATGTTGAAGACTCTGTTGATGGCTCCGTTGACAAATAATCCGTAGATAAATAATCCGTGGATGGCTCCGTTGACGAATATTCCGTAGACGGCTCTGGAGGAGGCGAGTCCTGAAATATTTCATCCGTCGTTAGGCGAATTCTTACATCACGACGAGGGCGTCCGTTGATCCTCCTCGTTCTCCTCGTTCTCCTCCTCTTCTTCATACCCTTTTTTTTCTTGGGCAAAAATTTCTTGTCATATTCATAAGTTCCAGGCTTTGCGGGAACTCCATCATCCATGTTTTGATAATTTTTGCGTTTCAGTTTTCTAAACGAATACATATTATAGGCAGAATGAAATAAAGTCGTGAGTGCGCTCTCACTCATTTTATACTCTCTCTCTCTTGACAGGATATCCTTCACGTGCACATCTCATGTTACTCAAAGTTGGTAAAACAAGAATAACAGGAATAACAAGTCACCTAAATGACGTCAACAGGAAGTTATGAAATCCAAACACTATAAAAATAGAGGCGTAACCCAACAGTCTCTCTTTCTCTCTCATCTTGTTAGAAAAACCATCATGCGCCAACAAGAGAATAATCTGCTAGAGGAATCCAATCGGCTCATGGATGAAATAGCAGCGTTGCAGCAAAGCGGCATTTTAGAAATTATATATCCTCTACCTAATGACCTGTTACAGAGATTGAATCAAATATTGCAAGAGATATTAATGCTACAAGAAGAACCGAATGAGATTATAGACACTCTGGACAGAATGGTGAGGGAGTTGGACGTTCTAGACGAAGAGCAATTCATTTGCGACGAGGGACAAATCAAAGATTTACAGCAGGAAGAGATTGAACAACTATTGGAGGAGTCAAAAGAAGATTTAATACCCGATGAGATAGTTGAAATTCTGGAATCTTTGGAGAGGGACTATCCTGTTATGGAATAAAATATTAAATCGATCCTAAGAGAATAGAAAAAGGAAACTCATGTTGGAAATTCTCTGAAATGGGATATAAATAGATTATGGCGCAAGATATCAGCATCCTGTTATGAAACAGCATATGGTTTGCGTATAAAAGAGTGAGAAATGTTCATTTCTCTCCACTTTGCTAGCCAACCTCGCCACTGTCTAGATCTCTTGCCAGACTCGTCAATCTCCGGAGCTCTCTTGCCAGCCAGCTAAGCTAATCTCCGCATATCTCTTGCCAGCCAGCTAAGCTAATCTCCGCATATCTCTTGCCAGCTAACCTCTTCAGTTTCCACGCCAAGTTACATATCTCCCTCACCAAGTTTCCACGCCAAGTTACATATCTCCCTCACCAAGCTTCCACGCCAGCTAAGCCAGCTCTCCCTCACCAAGTTTCCACGCCAGCTAAGCCAGCCAACCTCTTCAGTTTCCACGCCAGCTAAGCCAGCCAACCTCTTCAGTTTCCACGCCAGCTAAGCCAGCCAACCTCTTCAGTTTCCACGCCAGCTAAGCCAGCCAACCTCTTCAGTTTCCACGCCAGCTAAGCCAGCCAACCTCTTCAGTTTCCACGCCAGCTAAGCCAGCCTCATCACATTCCATCATGTGCTTCTCCTTAGTAAAGGAAAATGGAGCAATCTGCACGTTCCAGTGCAGCATCACTGAAATCTCCCACTTAAACATCGTGTGCATCGCCAAATTTGGTGAAAAAGTGTTCCACGAAGGCCAAAGCGATCCCGATCATCTACATGCCATCCTTCCAAATCGGGTGACATGTCTGTTATTAAACGATGTACCCGCAGACAGCTTTGGCCACGTGCAAGCTCAGCTCAGTTTTGCTCCGGATTCCCTCAGCAAAGGAGAAGCCATACAGGGACTGTTGGATGGGACTCTCTTAATGGCAGAGTACACTGTCACCTACGAAAACCCCGTTCCCCAACACAACAGATACCTTGGCGTGGTGTCGGTTGAAAAAGAAGTACTCCCGTGCCTGAGAAATTTGGATGATGACTGCATTTTGCAAATGTAGAGACTGTTGTTTTCCTTTATATTGTACATATTTTGTAAATAACTGTTTTAAACATCGTTGTAAATAAGTGTTTTTTAATATAATGTTTTCTAATATAATGTTTTCTAATATAATGTTTTCTAATATAATGTTTTCTAATATAATGTGCCATACTATGTATAATGTGAAACAAAATTGTAAATACTTTGTAAATAGCAATAAAGAATGAAAAATGGGGAAGAGAATCTCGTATTTGAGATTCTCTTCCCCATTTTTTTTTACAAGTCCAGCTAACCATTGGTTCAGTTTGTATAACCTTTGTATATTAGCAATAAAGCATGAAATAGCAATAAAGAATGAAAAAATGGGGAAGAGAATCTCAAATACGAGATTCTCTTCCCCATTTTTTTTACAAGTCCAGCTAACCATTGGTTCAGTTTTTATATTAGAAATAATACCGTAATCCTATGATAAAAATCCCATATTTGGATCTTTTTTTAAAAGTATTGTTGACTATTGGCTTAGTTTGTGAGAATCAAGACAGGAAAGAGTGTAGGAAGTATAAAAAATGGAATAAACATCCGGTTATGAAACAGGATGTGACTTGTTATATAAAAGAGCGTGACATTTCTGGTCTTCTCACTTGGCTAAATCAACGTTCAGCAGTATCTTTGCCGGCCAACTCAGTCTTTGCCGAAGTTTCTCCAGAGCCGTCAAGTCAGTTTCGCTAGAGCCGTCAACTCAGTTTCGTCAGCCAGAGCCGTCAACTCAGCTTCAGCTACTCAGCCAGAGCCGTCTACTCAGTTTCGCCAGAGCCGTCTACTCAGTTTCGCCAGAGCCGTCTACTCAGTTTCGCCAGAGCCGTCTACTCAGTTTCAGCTACTTAGCCGTCATCTCAGTTTCGCCAGAGCCTTTAACTCAGCCGTCTACTCAGTTTCGCCAGAGCCTTTAACTCAGCCAACAACTCAGCTTCAGCCAACTCAGCCCCAGTTTCTCCAGAGCCCTCAGCTCAGCCGTCAACTCAACCACCACCATGTGTTTCTCAATGATAAAAAGAAACGGTAACCTATGCACCTTCCAGTGTGGCATTGGAGAGAGAAAGCACCTGAACTTCATCTACGTATGCAAACTTGAAGAAAAGATGCTCACCCAGGGAGAGCACGACCCCAAATATCTCGAAAGCCTCCTGGAAGACAGAGTATACACTGTGATGCTAAATGATCTGCCGGAAAGAAGCTCCGGAGAAGTTCAGGTGCAGGTAAGCTACGAGCACGAAACAATCTCTAAAGAAGAAGCGCTGCAAGAACTCATGGAAGGAAAGTATCTGGTGGCAAAATATGCCGTCAAATGCCACCGCCCCATCTATCTCAACGAAAAATGCTACGGCGTGGTGTCTGTTCAAGATGAGGTGATGCCTCTTTTGAGGAAACTCAGGAAGGACTGTGAAGTACATATGTGAAGACTATTTAAGCGTGTGTTGTGTAAAGACTGTAAATATCGCTTGTGTGTTGTCAAATATCATATTATATTTTATATTTTAACCTTATAATCGTATTATTGTATTAATCAAATCATATTTTGTAAATATATTGGCAATAAAGACAAAAAAATGGAGAAGAGAGTCCCGTATTTTGGAATTCTCTTCTCCATTTTTTTTAAAAGTCTTGTTAACCATTGGTTTCGTTGCACATGTCATGTTATATCCCCATTTTTTTAACCATTGGATAAAAGTTGCCACGATGCCTCATTTTTTCAAACCGGATATGTTGCACAACATGTTGAAATTCATGATATGTTGCACAACATTTGTCAATTCATGATATGTTGCACAACATTTGTCAATTCAGGATGCGTTGCACAACATTTGTCAATAACAACATAAAGAGGGTATTTAAACAGAGAAAGACGCAAGATATTATTATTTTTCTACACTTGACACCCTTCTCTTTCTGAATTTCATTTTCCGCGTCCATCATGTGTAGACCAAAGTATATGGAAGAAGAAGTTGAAGGGGTAGATATTTGGTCTTTTCCAGATAATCAGTTAGATGATGATGAAGAAGAACCAAGTGATGATGAGCCACCAGATCATAATACCTGGGATGAGTTTCCTCCAGAGTGGTATATTTTGAATGAAGAACATGAACCTTACTGGGATTATGATTTTTATCCCCCGTATAACTTGCCTCGTGAATAATCCAGGAATCTTTTCTCGCTGCGATTGAACTCAGAAGTGAATATTTGATCTTGCTAACTCATTGTAGGAAACGGTGCTATATAATTCTCTTCTATATAATGTGAGAAAACTATATTGATTTTTCATTCTTTATCGTGTGATCTCTCAATATTGGAGAAATTATGGAAATTGGCTCGTGAAATCTAGTAATTAGTAAACCATTTTAAACTGCTATATTGATTTTTCATTCTTTATCGTGTGATCTCTCAATGTTGGAGAAATTATGGAAATTGGCTCGTGAAATCTAGTAATTAGTAAATTATTTCAAACTGCTAAATTGATTTTTCACTCTTTATCATGTGATCTCTCAATGTTGGAGAAGTTATGGAAATTAGCCTGTGAAATCTAATAATTAGTAAACCATTTCAAACTGCTAAATTGATTTTTCATTCTTTATCGTGTGATCTCTCAATGTTGGAGAAATTATGGAAATTAGCCTGTAAAATCTAATATTCAGTAAACCATTTCAAACTGCTATATTGATTTTTCATTCTTTATCGTGTGATCTATTGACTTTTGATACATCTTGTAGAATAAAATAAAATAAACGAACCATAACATAAGCAAAGGTACCATTCTCTATAAAATGATATCTCTATAACATAAGCAAAGGTACCTTTAACAGAAAACTATCTCTATAACATAAGCAAAGGTACCATTCTCGATAAAATGACATCTCTATAACATAAGCAAAGGTATCATTCTCGATAAAATGATATCTCTATAACATAAGCAAAGGTATCATTCTCGATAAACACAATATATTTATAACATAAGCAAAGGTATAATATACATACATATAAAATCTCCCATCTTGCAACATATAATGACCTCATTATCGATAACAACTCATGGATAACCGTTTAGAATAACCAAGATACCGTGACATGTTGATTTTTTCAACAACGGGTCATCGTTCGCAGCGTACTATGAACCAGGTGGTCCTTTCTAGCACTTTGGAAACACTCACCCTACTTGCAAGCTTGTACATCCCGAACCGTGCTATGACCATAGGACTGTATAGCGAGCGTTTGAGTGAGTGTACACTAGCTGCTACCGTCTTACGACATGAAAAAAAATGTATTCAACATCGGTATCTTTCTCTGAATGGGTTCAGAGTCTTGCGCGAATTAACCAAACGCACAAGATGTTCTAAGAGGAATCCACGAGAGGTTATCACAGATTATGTCACATGTCACAAGAAAAGGAAACTTTACATCATACTTAAAAGCACTATCACAAGAAAGGGAAACTTTACATCATACTTAAAAGCACTATCACAAGAAAGGGAAACTTTACATCATACTTTAAAACACTATCCCAAGAAAGGGAAACTTTACATCATACTTTAAAACACTATCCCAAGAAAGGGAAACTTTACATCATACTTTAAAACACTATCCCAAGAACGGAAATCGCACATCCTTTAGAAGGAAATGTTCAACTCACATTCTTTCCAAATTGATAAAATACATTTTCAAGATAATAAATCATGATATCGCAAAATAAAATATTCAATCAATATCCCAAGAACGGAAATCTTTATAAATGAGGACCAAAAGTCTGTTTTCCGTTTGTAACACTTGGAATTGGTCGATCAGAATTTGCTCTTGTATTTCATTTACCTTTCTCAGGACTCAGGACTCATTTGGCTCAGTGCCAAGTTATTACACCATGATATTGCAGAATAAAACATGTAATGAATGTCACAAGAAGGGAAATTTCTATAAATGAGGAACACAAGTTTATTTTCCGTTTGTAACATTTGGAATTGGTCAATCCGAATTTGCTCTTGTATTTCATTTACGTAAAACTTAGACTCATTTGGCTTGGTGCCAAATTTTCAGGACGTAAGATTAGTTGCGTAGATTTTAGGAAAGGAACCTTAAACTTGTAATTTATATTTATCAAATCCCAAATGTATATAAAATATAGTTCAAGTTATGTAATCATGATATTCTAGAATAAAAAAAACAAGTTACGTCACAAGAATCTCTCATCCTTTAAAATAAAACAAACACATGTCGCATAACTCTATCCCAAATGGATATAAAATATAGTTTCAAGTTATGTAATCATGATATCCTAGAATAAAAAAAAACAAGTCACGTCACAAGAATCTCTCTTCCTTTAAAATAAAAACAAACCCATGTCGCATAACTCTATCCCAATGGATATAAAATATAGTTTCAAGTTATGTAATCATGATATCCTAGAATAAAAAAAAACAAGTCACGTCACAAGAATCTCTCATCCTTTAAAATAAAAACAAACCCATGTCGCATAACTCTATCCCAAGAGCCTTCATCAACGTAAATATTTCAGAGTAAAATATAGTTTCAAAATATGAAATATAGTTTCAAATTATGTCATCATGATGTAGTATAAAATATACACATACATATAAAATCTCCCATCTTGCAACATATAATGACCTCATTATCGATAACAACTCATGGATAACCGTTTAGAATAACCAAGATACCGTGACATGTTGATTTTTTCAACAACGGGTCATCGTTCGCAGCGTACTATGAACCAGGTGGTCCTTTCTAGCACTTTGGAAACACTCACCCTACTTGCAAGCTTGTACATCCCGAACCGTGCTATGACCATAGGACTGTATAGCGAGCGTTTGAGTGAGTGTACACTAGCTGCTACCGTCTTACGACATGAAAAAAATATATTCAACATCGGTATCTTTCTCTGAATGGGTTCAGAGTCTTGCGCGAATTAACCAAACGCACAAGATGTTCTAAGAGGAATCCACGAGAGGTTATCACAGATTATGTCACATGTCACAAGAAATGGAAACTTTACATCATACTTTAAAAATTTAAAAATAAAATAAACAAATGTCACTATCTCAAGAACGGAAATTAGATTTCCAATACAGATTAACGTTCAGATTGTATCTTAAAATGTGACATCATAAAAAAAACCTTGTTGAAAATTTGAAAACAACATATCCATCTGATAACTTTAAATGATACAATACAAAACATTACACTTACCCAGTCTCACGAAACGTAGCGTACGAACTGTTTTTCCCTGGCATGTCAACCGATGCTTCTCACCAAAGAGAATACTTATACATAATATGGAATACCTTTTCGTATTATTATTATATACCATAGATTACATTTTATATTATTATAGATTACCTTTTCCCAGAGACGAATCATTTCATTTTACTTTATGGAAAGTATTCTCTCCTAATATTTATTTCTAAAAAAAAAAAGAAAAGAAAAAAAAATGTTTTTTTCTTTTTTTTTTTTTTTAGAAATAATATTTGTTGAATATATTTTAGGATAGGAACCTTAAACATATATATTTAATTTATTAAAGTCCCAATGATGGATAATATAAAATAAACAAGTTACTTCACAAGAATCTCATATCCTTTAAAATAAAACAAACAAATGTAGCATATCACAAGACGTAGATATTTAAACTTGTAAGTTCCAAATGGATATAAAATTACGTTGATAACGATACTAATGGATGAAATGATAGTTCAAAAAATATTTGGTTGATGAAAAAGTTCATTTATCATAATTTAGTGGGTGAAAGAAGTGATTTAGCATAAAATGTGAATAAAATTGCGTGAAATAATTTTAGGGATCAACAAGGTATCGATACCTTATAGATCCCCCCAAAAAAATAATGCCCAAAAAAAACAAATAATACAACAGATATTACGTTGGTAACCATGCTAATGGATGAAATGATTGTTCAAAAAATATTTGGTTGATAGAAAATATCATTTATCATAATTTAGTGGGTAAAAGGTGCCATTTAGCATAAAATTTGAATAAAATTGCGTGAAATAATTTTTGGGATCAACAAGGTCTCGAGACCTTATAGATCCCTAAAAAAAATAATGCCAAAAAAACAAATAATACAACAGATATTACACAATTTCAGTCTAGACAATTTGAAACATACTATCGTCGTCACTTGTCCCATTCCAAGTAACTAAATATATACTATCGTCGTCACTTGTCCCATTCCAAGTAACTAAATATATATACTATCGTCGTCACTTGTCCCATTCCAAGTAACTAAATATATACTATCGTCGTCACTTGTCCCATTCCAAGTAACTAAAGATATACTATCGTCATTTTCTTTCAAATAAAACAAACACCTCTGTCCCAATAGATAAAATATAGTTTCAAGTTATGTAATTATGCGACATGCGTTAGTTTTATTTTAAAGTATGTAAGAATTGTGACGTGACTTGATTATTTTATTCTACGATATCATGATTGCATAACTTGAAACTATATTTCAAATCCATTGGCGCTTGATAAATTAAATTACAAGGTTCCTCTTCTAAAATCTATCCAACTAATCTTACATTCTTAAAAGGAACCTTGTAATTTAATTTATCAAGTTCCAAATGGATAAAAAATGTAGTTCAAGTTATATATTCATGATATCTTGGAATAAAATAAACAAGTTACGTAGCAAAATCCCACATCCTTTAAAATAAAAACAAACAAATGTCGCATCACACTATCCCAATGGATAAGATACAGTTCAAGTTATATATTCATGATATTGCATCTCATATTTCATATATCCTAAAACTTATGTCACCTATCCAACATATCGTAATTCCTAAAACGTGACACCTAAATAAAATAAACAAATCACGTTCAAAACTGGGGAAACATGTCATCTGATAACTTTAAAGTTAAATATTATAAAAAATGATACTTACCCAATCCCACGAAACGAAGCGAACGCCGATCAAAGTTTTCACCAAAGAGATGTACAGTTTATCTGATACACACAATATATATTATAGATTACCTTTCACCACAGAGATGGATTGTTTCATTTTACTTTATGGTAAAGAATTGTCTTCTAATATATAATCTAAAAAAAAAAAAAAAAAAAAAATTTTTTTTTTTTTTTTTTTTTAGAAAGTAATATTTGTTATTTAGATCTTAGGAGAAGAACTATAAACTTATATATTTATTTTATCAAGTGCCCAATAGATATAAAAATATAGTTCAAGTTATGTAATCACCATATCGTAGAATAAAATAATCAAATCATGTAGCAAGAATAGAAATCTCACATCCTTTAACATAAAACAAACAAATGTCGCATAACTCTACCCAAAACTTATATATCTATTTTATCAAGTGCCCAATGGATATAAAATACAGTTCAAGTTATGTAATCATCATATCGTAGAATAAAATAATCAAATCATGTAGCAAAACAAACAAATATCGCATCCCAAGACCCTTCAACGTAAATATTTAATTTATTGTTCTTAATTTATCAAGTTTCAAATGGATATAAAAATATAGTTCAAGTTATGTAATCAAGATATCGCATAATAAAATAAAACAAATCATTTCACAAAACAAATCTCACATCCTTTCAAATAAAACAAATAAATGTCGCAACACTCTATCACAACAACCTTCAACGTAGATATTTAATTTTTTTTTACAATTTATACCGCTCAAGTCTAGACGGAGTAAAAATTTTCACCAATAATATTCATAATGATGAATTTTTTTACATTATATTTTAAAAGATGTGACATAAGCGAATCGTAACATAAGCAAAGATACGTTTACTAGAAAAAAATATTAACTATGCCAAAAGTTGAAAACAGCTTCTAAATGGAGAAAATAATGGTTGAAAAATAAATTTAACACGTAAAAGACGTCATTTATCATAAAATATGAGTGTAATTGCATAAAAAATTATTTACTTGATTTACTGGTTTCGTACAACAGCTCATCACGTAAATAAAAAAGGTCAAAATATTAAATATTACAACAGATATTACGTTGGTAACTGTGCTGATAGTAAAAAAATATTAACTAAATGAATAAGATCATGGTTGAGAAATATATTTAACGGGTAAAAGGCATCATGTATCATAAAAAATGAAATTTGGAAGCAACTGGTATCGTAATACCAGTTGCCTCCAAATTTCATAAAATGTCAAAATATTAAATAATACAGTGAATATTACATTGGTAACGATGCTGAGAGTAAATAATATTACCTAAATGGATAAGATGATGGTTGAGAAATATATTTAACGGGTAAAAGACGTCATAATTGCGTAAAATAATACTGTACACAGATATTTAATTCCACGCATCATAAAATGTCAAAAATTATAATAATAACATACGCAAAGATACGCTTACCTGAAAATGAGATAATATTAACATACGCAAAGGAACGCTTACCTGAAAATGAGATAATATTAACATACGCAAAGGTACGCTTACCTGAAAATGAGATAATATTAACATACGCAAAGGTACGCTTACCTGAAAAAACATTATTTATAATAAAAAATTTAATTTTATATCACAAAAACATTATTTATAATAAAAAATTTAATTTTATAACACAAAAACATTATTTATAATCAAAAATTTAATTTTATAACACAAAAACATTATTTATAATCAAAAATTTAATTTTATAACACAAAAACATTATTTATAATCAAAAATTTAACACACTTTACTAAATAGTGTGAATACTACTACGGAGATTGAAAAAATCTCAGTGAAATGACCTTTTTAATGATATGGGACGTCATTTAAATTTATTAGCTGCTAAATGAATAAAAAAATATAGTTTCAAGTTATGCAATCAAGATATCGTAAAAAAAATAAACACATCAGATCACAAGAGCAGAAATCTTATATTCTAAATAAAAATTTTAACATTCGGCGATTGCATAACGGATGGCAATGTATTCTGGAAAGTTCTTTTCCTTCTTCGATGTAAAAAAACTTTTAACGTAGATGTTTAAATTTATTAACTGCTAAATGAATAAAAAATATAGTTTCAAGTTATGCAATCAAGATATCGTAGAAAAAAATTAACACAAGAGCAGAAATCTCATATTCTAAAAGAAATATATAAACATTCGGCGATTGCATAACGGATGGCAATGTATTCTGGAAAGTTCTTTTTCTTCTTCGATGTAAAAAAACAACTTTCAGCGTAGATGTTTAAATCTATTAGCTGCTAAATGAATAAAAAATATAGTTTCCACTTATGTAATCAAGATATCGTAGAAAAAAAATTAACACAAGAGCAGAAATCTCATATTCTAAATAAAAATTTTAACATTCGGCGATTGCATAACGGATGGCAATGTATTCTGGAAAGTTCTTTTTCTTCTTCAATGTAAAAAAACAACTTTCAGCGTAGATGTTTAAATTTATTAGCTGCTAAATAAATAAAAAATATAGTTTCAAGTTATGCAATCAAGATATCGTAGAAAAAAATAAACACAAGAGCAGAAAAGTAAATAATACAACAGATATTACATTGTTAACCACGTTAATGGATGAAATGATGGTACTTTCCTTCATGCTTTCCAAGTAACTAAATAAGTAATATCGTTGTCACTTGTCACAAATCTGGTCATAATTTGATCATTGGGCATTTTAAAAATAACATATCGTCACTATTCACATTCCAAGAATTCCAAGTAACTAATACTGTGATATAGTTGCCACAATTCGTTACTTGAACAACCAATATTTATTTATTTTGTGATGTGATGAAAAAAATTTAACCAAAGCAACTTTGTAAGTGTCCTTTGTCATAATTATAGAATATATGAATATAAAGACCATCTCAACTCATATTATTCTTTCTCCTAAAAATTTTTTTATGGAAGATTGTTGGATAGGTTTAAATAAATAATAATATATCTTGGTAAAAGTAAAACACTATAACAACTTATTTAAAATATAATATCCTCACCACTTTTCGCAAATATTGTCCCAACTATATACAACTCTACTTAAAATATAATAGATGTCACTATTCACATTCCAAGTAACAAAATAAATAATATCTTTACCACTTGTATTCCAAACAACTTAAAATATAATAGATGTCACTATTCATATTCCAAGTAACAAAATAAATAATATCTTTACCACTTGTATTCCAAACAACTTAAAATATAATAGATGTCACTATTCATATTCCAAGTAACAAAATAAATAATATAGGCATCACAAATCTGGTAATAATTTGATACTTGAGCAACTTAAAATATTATATGTCACTATTCACATTCCAAGAAACAAAATAACTAATAATGTAATATAGTTGCCACAATTTGTTACTTGAACATCCAATATTTATTTATTTCGTGATGTGATGAAGAAAATTTAACCAAAGCAACTTTCTAAGTATCCTTTGTCATAATTATAGAATATATGAATATAAAGACCATCTCGACTTATACTAATCTTTCATCTTAAAAAAAAAAAAAAAAAAAAATTTTTTTTTTTTTAAATTTGTGGCAAAAGTTTTTAGAATAAAAATTTTACAATCGGTATTTTTAATTTAAATATTATATATTATATACTATATATTATACTTACCCACCCGCGTCCACCCTTAAAATGATACATGTAATTAATAGCCTTTTTTTAAATAATATACTGGTTAATAAAATTTATATATAGAATAAAAATTTTACAATCGGTATTTTAATACAACAGATATTACGTTGATAAAGATGCTAATGGATGAAATGATGGTTCAGAAATAGATTTAGTAGATAAAAACGTCGTTTATCATAATTTAGTAGGTAAAAGAAGTAATTCATCGTTAAATTTGAATAAAATTACGTGAAATAAATTTCATAACGCAAAAACAATATTTATAATCAAAAACTTAATTTCATAACGCAAAAACAATATTTATAATCAAAAACTTAATTTCATAACGCAAAAACAATATTTATAATCAAAAACTTAATTTCATAACGCAAAAACAATATTTATAATCAAAAACTTAATTTCATAACGCAAAAACAATATTTATAATAAAAAACTTAATTTCATAACGCAAAAACAATATTTATAATAAAAAACTTAATTTCATAACGCAAAAACAATATTTATAATCAAAAACTTAATTTCATAACGCAAAAACAATATTTATAATCAAAAACTTAATTTCATAACGCAAAAACAATATTTATAATCAAAAACATAATTTCATAACGCAAAAATAATATTTATAATCAAAAACTTAATTTCATAACGCAAAAACAATATTTGTAATCAAAAATTTAATTTCATAACGCAAAAACAATATTTATAATCAAAAACTTAATTTCATAACGCAAAAACAATATTTATAATCAAAAACACAATTTCATAACGCAAAAATAATATTTATAATCAAAAATATAATTTCATAACGCAAAAATAATATTTATAATCAAAAATATAATTTCATAACGCAAAAACAATATTTATAATCAAAAATATAATTTCATAACGCAAAAACAATATTTATAATCAAAAATATACTAACAAAAAAAATTTATAATCAAAAATATACTAACAAAAAAAAATTATAATCAAAAATATACTAACAAAAAAAAAAGGACGTCTATTCTCAATGATTCTCAGTTTTTAAAACGATAACATCTGTGCTTTCCGTTTTTATACTCACCCAATTGCACACCACATCCGTTATCTTTTTTTCCTTCCGGTTGTTCGTGACGTAGGTAATAACCAATAGGAATGAGAAAATTTTCTTACCAACCAATCAGCCAATCAGAAACTTTTCATTTCTTACCAACCAATAGGAATCAGTCACCTAAACGCATTCATAGAGTAGAGACGTCTGTAGGGAGCTCCTGGTATCGTTATTCGACTATTACAAAACAGATGGAAATGTATTCTGGCATGTTCTGGAAAGTTCTTTTCGTTCTTCGATGTAATCGAACAACCTTGAATATTTAAATTTATTCAGCTGCTAAATGAATATAGTTTCAAGTTATGTAATCAAGATTTCGTAGAATAAAATAAACACGTCATGTCACAAAAGCAGAAATCTCATATTCTTTTTAAAAAAAAAAATAATAAACATATATCGTTATTCGGCTATTACAGAACAGATGGAAATGTATTCTGGCATGTTCTGGAAAGTTCTTTTCGTTCTTCGATGTAATCGAACAAGAAATTAAACCTCACATCCTGTAGAAAAAAATAAACTTCCTCACTATCATTTTGAAATTTATATGGCTTTAGAATTAAATTATAAAAGAATTTTCTGTGTTTTCATCATGAATATTCTTTTTTTTATCTTCAAATTGGTTCTATCTTTGAAAGACTGACGAAATAATATTTTTGCATATCGTTATGCAATCATTCTGTGAATATCGTTATCGAATTCAAAAATTATACATCTTCTGTTTTACTGAAATCAGCAGGAAGGAATACACAAATACTGTACCAAATATAATAAAAAAACACACAACACAAACATAAAAACATAAATAAGTAAACATAAAATATAACGGTAAGTGGAAAGGTAAGTGTTTTTTTAATTTTGTAGCGATTATTTCATATCTTAGCTAAATTTCATGTCTTAGGTAGCGATAGGAAGAAATGTAGAATGATCTATCAAGTCTCTAGTTATTTCAAAATATCGGGTAGCTTTCTTTGTTGAGGTGATGTGCATTTCTTCTATTTATAATCGACTCGTAATACTTATAATTGATTCGTAATACTGGAAGAATGATGCTAGTGTACGTGTGTTTCTGACATGTCCGTAACAAGATAGAGAAAACTGTGTTATGGGGAATAAATGCTCTGTCTTCCAAAACACATAACTTTAAGGCAGACGAACGTACAAAATTCCCAATTGAGTGTCATCATTGTTAATCCGCTGCTAGATAAAGATCTCCCCCACGTTTCTTATACAACGGTCTGTCTTGTGTGTGTGTGTCATGCTCAAACACTTTTCCTTTAAGACATAATAACATATTACTCCTTAAAAGTTGTATGTCTTCCAAAAGCTCTGCGGGCAAATTTCATAATGCCAATTAATTTATACATCAATGTGGCATCGTATATATTAATTTTTAATCCCATTTCTTTACTCTTGTCAGCATATTCCTAGATCTGCAGCTTTGATGATGTAGTCATTTGTTTGCCTACCCATCAGACCTGCAGAATGTAATCTAGGATCCATTAATATACTTGCCCCAGTTCAGTGATTGAAACAGTTTTTTCTAATGTGTGATATTAAAGAGTTGTTGGAAGAGAATAGTGTCATCTTGTCTCACTCCCCCTTTCAATTTTATGTATTGGATGCTGTATTCTCAAATGAACCAATTTTAAGCATAGAATTGAAGTATAAAATCACTTAACAGTCTGTTCTTATTGTCAATATACACTAACCGTTCCCAGAATTAACTATACTTATCATTATCTTACAATTTTTTGTTAAAATGCTTTCACTGAAAATCTGCATCCCTGCCGTTATATGAAATTCACCAGAATTCAACCAATTTTTTTAATTTAAAGTATTTCTGAGATCACAAATGGCTTTATTATCATTATTATAGATTGTTAAATGTAACAAACCACCCGATTTTAAAATATTTTGATTTTTTATGCATTTTTTCTATCGTGGCGTTGATGTTTACAAGTGAAATAAACCAATATTGAGTTGCATTTTTAATTTAAGCACAGAATTGAAGTATAAATCACTTAACAGTTTGTTCTTAGTGTCAATATACACTAACCATTCCCAGAATTTGTTTTAATTATCATTATCTTACAATTTTTAGTTAAAATGCTTTCTCGGAAAATCTGCATCCCTGCCGTTATATGAAATTCACCAGAATTCAACCATTTTTTTTAATTTAAAGTATTTCTGAGATCACAAATGGCTTTATTATCATTATTATAGATTGTTAAATCTAACAAACCACCTCCTTGTAAAGTATTTTTATTTTTTATGCATTTTTTTCTATCGTGGCGTTGATGTTTACAAGTGAAATAAACCAATTTTGAGTTGCATTTTTGATTTAAGCATAGAATTGAAGTATAAAATCACTTAACAGTTTGTTCTTAGTGTCAATATACACTAACCGTTCCCAGAATTAACTATACTTATCATTATCTTACAATTTTTAGTTAAAATGCTTTCTCGGAAAATCTGCATCCCTGCCGTTATATGAAATTCACCAGAATTCAACCAATTTTTTAATTAAAAGTATTTCTGAGATCACAAATGGCTTTATTATCATTATTATAGATTGTTAAATCTAACAAACCACCTCCTTGTAAAGTATTTTGATTTTTTATGCATTTTTTCAATCGTGGCGTTGATGTTTACAAGTGAAATAAACCAATTTTGAGTTGCATTTTTAATTTAAGCATAGAATTGAAGTATAAAATCACTTAACAGTTTGTTCTTAGTGTCAATATATCACAAGACTTGTGGCAACTATAGGCTTGGCATCTTAAAACATAACACCGTCACCATTTGTAACAAGTCTTCTCACACTCCAGGCATCTTAAAACCTAACACCGTCGCTTCTCACATTCCAGGCAACTTATAATATAGCACCGTTGCCATTTGTAGCATTCCAGGCAACTTATAACCTAACACCGTCGCTTCTCACACTCCAGGCAACTTATAACCTAACACCGTCTCCATTTGTAGCATTCCAGGCAACTTATAATACAGCACCGTTGCCATTTGTAGCATTCCAGGCAACTACAACACGCCTCTCGTCGCAAATCTTGTCCCAGGCTTGGGAACTTTCATAAGTTAAACTTTCCAGGCAATGTAACATCTTCTCCATTCAGGCCGTTTGGTATCTTACGGCATCGCATTTTATGTATCGTGTTGTGTTTTTCTTTCAATGCGTGGTGTATGGTTGTTCTTAGAGATTAGGAACGGTATTCATATTACACAAGTTACGAAACTCAATTCATAAACAGGATGTTATTGTTATAAGCAGGATGTTAAAAACAAAATGTGTTGTGTAATCGGAGAAGTATAAAAACGGGAAGCAGAATATCATCGCTTGACACATTCCACTCACTCATCCTTCAAAGTAGACGTCTTTTTGGCTAAAGAAAACTTGACTTGGAGATAATGTGCCTCAATTTAATCAATCCATGTGGCGTAACAACTACATTTCATTGCAGTTATGAGGGAGACCATATGATTTTAAAGTATCGTATGACACCAAGCAAAGTTTTTGTGATTCATCAAGGAGAAAATGATCACGAGTACCTGGAATCTCTTTTCAAATATGATTATGTGCATTATATGATATTGAGCGATATTTGTCCAAACAATTACAAAGATGAGACTGTTAATTTGATTAACAAAACCACGATTTGTAGAGAGGATGCTATCGATGGACTGTTAACTGGCAGATACCTACTGGTGGAATATACTGTGAGATGCCTTTTTCCTGAATTCTTTAAAGAATATTGCATAGGAGTTGTCTCAGTGGACAATGTGGTAAGATGCTCGAAAGACTTGAAACATGATTGTGATGTCACTCATAATTGACTGTTGATTAGAAACATTTGAAATATATTATTCGTTAGAGGTTCCAACACATGCATTTGTAATCATGAACAATTTATATGTCGCACAATATACAAAAACTCTTGTTGTTAATATTATCATTCAATATTTTACACATTTGTAAACGTAATCTCTTGTAAAATAAATACTTGTTGTCACTATTCATTTTTGTTTTGCTGGTTATGTTTTCATTTTTTACATGTTATGTGACGTTTTCTTCGTATCGTATACCGTTTTAAAACAAATGGCCACCCTCATTATTTCTTAACTACTAAAAGGAGGAAGCAGGGAGAAAGATAACACCACGCATTGAAAGAAAAACACAACACGATACATAAAATGCGATGCCGTAAGATACCAAACGGCCTGAATGGAGAAGATGTTACATTGCCTGGAAAGTTTAACTTATGAAAGTTCCCAAGCCTGGGACAAGATTTGCGACAAGAGGCGTGTTGTAGTTGCCTGGAATGCTACAAATGGCAACGGTGCTGTATTATAAGTTGTCTGGAATGCTACAAATGGAGACGGTGTTAGGTTATAAGTTGCCTGGAGTGTGAGAAGCGACGGTGTTAGGTTATAAGTTGCCTGGAATGCTACAAATGGCAACGGTGCTATATTATAAGTGACCTGGAATGTGAGAAGCGACGGTGTTAGGTTTTAAGATGCCTGGAGTGTGAGAAGACTTGTTACAAATGGTGACGGTGTTATGTTTTAAGATGCCAAGCCTATAGTTGCCACAAGTCTTGTGATATATTGACACTAAGAACAAACTGTTAAGTGATTTTATACTTCAATTCTATGCTTAAATTAAAAATGCAACTCAAAATTGGTTTATTTCACTTGTAAACATCAACGCCACGATTGAAAAAATGCATAAAAAATCAAAATACTTTACAAGGAGGTGGTTTGTTAGATTTAACAATCTATAATAATGATAATAAAGCCATTTGTGATCTCAGAAATACTTTTAATTAAAAAAATTGGTTGAATTCTGGTGAATTTCATATAACGGCAGGGATGCAGATTTTCCGAGAAAGCATTTTAACTAAAAATTGTAAGATAATGATAAGTATAGTTAATTCTGGGAACGGTTAGTGTATATTGACACTAAGAACAAACTGTTAAGGGATTTTATACTTCAATTCTATGCTTAAATCAAAAATGCAACTCAAAATTGGTTTATTTCACTTGTAAACATCAACGCCACGATAGAAAAAAATGCATAAAAAATAAAAATACTTTACAAGAAGGTGGTTTGTTAGATTTAACAATCTATAATAATGATAATAAAGCCATTTGTGATCTCAGAAATACTTTAAATTAAAAAAAATGGTTGAATTCTGGTGAATTTCATATAACGGCAGGGATGCAGATTTTCCGAGAAAGCATTTTAACTAAAAATTGTAAGATAATGATAATTAAAACAAATTCTGGGAATGGTTAGTGTATATTGACACTAAGAACAAACTGTTAAGTGATTTATACTTCAATTCTGTGCTTAAATTAAAAATGCAACTCAATATTGGTTTATTTCACTTGTAAACATCAACGCCACAATAGAAAAAATGCATAAAAAATCAAAATATTTTAAAATCGGGTGGTTTGTTACATTTAACAATCTATAATAATGATAATAAAGCCATTTGTGATCTCAGAAATACTTTAAATTAAAAAAATTGGTTGAATTCTGGTGAATTTCATATAACGGCAGGGATGCAGATTTTCCGAGAAAGCATTTTAACTAAAAATTGTAGGATAATGATAATTAAAACAAATTCTGGGAATGGTTAGTGTATATTGACACTAAGAACAAACTGTTAAGTGATTTTAAACTTTAATTCTATGCTTAAATTAAAAATGCAACTCAATATTGGTTTATTTCACTTGTAAACATCAACGCCACAATAGAAAAAATGCATAAAAAATCAAAATATTTTAAAATCGGGTGGTTTGTTACATTTAACAATCTATAATAATGATAATAAAGCCATTTGTGATCTCAGAAATACTTTAAATTAAAAAAATTGGTTGAATTCTGGTGAATTTCATATAACGGCAGGGATGCAGATTTTCCGAGAAAGCATTTTAACTAAAAATTGTAAGATAATGATAATTAAAACAAATTCTGGGAATGGTTAGTGTATATTGACACTAAGAACAAACTGTTAAGTGATTTATACTTCAATTCTATGCTTAAAATTGGTTCATTTGAGAATACAGCATCCAATACATAAAATTGAGAGGGGGAGTGAGACAAGATGACACTATTCTCTTCCAACAACTCTTTAATATCACACATTAGAAAAAACTGTTTCAATCACTGAACTGGGGCAAATATATTAATGGATCCTAGATTACATTCTGCAGGTCTGATGGGTAGGCAAACAAATGACTACATCATCAAAGCTGCAGATCTAGGAATATGCTGACAAGAGTAAAGAAATGGGATTAAAAATTAATATATACGATGCCACATTGATGTAGAAATTAATTGGCATTATGAAATTTGCCCGCAGAGCTTTTGGAAGACATACAACTTTTAAGGAGTAATATGTTATTATGTCTTAAAGGAAAAGTGTTTGAGCATGACACACACACACAAGACAGACCGTTGTATAAGAAACGTGGGGGAGATCTTTATCTAGCAGCGGATTAACAATGATGACACTCAATTGGGAATTTTGTACGTTCGTCTGCCTTAAAGTTATGTGTTTTGGAAGACAGAGCATTTATTCCCCATAACACAGTTTTCTCTATCTTGTTATGGACATGTCAGGAACACACGTACACTAGCATCATTCTTCCAGTATTACGAATCAATTATAAGTATTACGAGTCGATTATAAATAGAAGAAATGCACATCACCTCAACGAAGAAAGCTACCCGATATTTTGAAATAACTAGAGACTTGATAGATCATTCTACATTTCTTCCTATCGCTACCTAAGACATGAAATTTAGCTAAGATATGAAATAATCGCTACAAAATTAAAAAAACACTTACCTTTCCACTTACCGTTATATTTTATGTTTACTTATTTATGTTTTTATGTTTGTGTTGTGTGTTTTTTTATTATATTTGGTACTGTATTTGTGTATTCCTTCCTGCTGATTTCAGTAAAACAGAAGATGTATAATTTTTGAATTCGATAACGATATTCACAGAATGATTGCATAACGATATGCAAAAATATTATTTCGTCAGTCTTTCAAAGATAGAACCAATTTGAAGATAAAAAAAAGAATATTCATGATGAAAACACAGAAAATTCTTTTATAATTTAATTCTAAAGCCATATAAATTTCAAAATGATAGTGAGGAAGTTTATTTTTTTCTACAGGATGTGAGGTTTAATTTCTTGTTCGATTACATCGAAGAACGAAAAGAACTTTCCAGAACATGCCAGAATACATTTCCATCTGTTCTGTAATAGCCGAATAACGATATATGTTTATTATTTTTTTTTAAAAAGAATATGAGATTTCTGCTTTTGTGACATGACGTGTTTATTTTATTCTACGAAATCTTGATTACATAACTTGAAACTATATTCATTTAGCAGCTGAATAAATTTAAATATTCAAGGTTGTTCGATTACATCGAAGAACGAAAAGAACTTTCCAGAACATGCCAGAATACATTTCCATCTGTTTTGTAATAGTCGAATAACGATACCAGGAGCTCCCTACAGACGTCTCTACTCTATGAATGCGTTTAGGTGACTGATTCCTATTGGTTGGTAAGAAATGAAAAGTTTCTGATTGGCTGATTGGTTGGTAAGAAAATTTTCTCATTCCTATTGGTTATTACCTACGTCACGAACAACCGGAAGGAAAAAAAGATAACGGATGTGGTGTGCAATTGGGTGAGTATAAAAACGGAAAGCACAGATGTTATCGTTTTAAAAACTGAGAATCATTGAGAATAGACGTCCTTTTTTTTTGTTAGTATATTTTTGATTATAAATTTTTTTTGTTAGTATATTTTTGATTATAAATTTTTTTTGTTAGTATATTTTTGATTATAAATATTGTTTTTGCGTTATGAAATTATATTTTTGATTATAAATATTGTTTTTGCGTTATGAAATTATATTTTTGATTATAAATATTATTTTTGCGTTATGAAATTATATTTTTGATTATAAATATTATTTTTGCGTTATGAAATTGTGTTTTTGATTATAAATATTGTTTTTGCGTTATGAAATTATATTTTTGATTATAAATATTGTTTTTGCGTTATGAAATTATATTTTTGATTATAAATATTGTTTTTGCGTTATGAAATTAAGTTTTTGATTACAAATATTGTTTTTGCGTTATGAAATTAAGTTTTTGATTATAAATATTGTTTTTGCGTTATGAAATTAAGTTTTTGATTACAAATATTGTTTTTGCGTTATGAAATTAAGTTTTTGATTACAAATATTGTTTTTGCGTTATGAAATTAAGTTTTTGATTACAAATATTGTTTTTGCGTTATGAAATTAAGTTTTTGATTATAAATATTGTTTTTGCGTTATGAAATTAAGTTTTTGATTATAAATATTGTTTTTGCGTTATGAAATTAAGTTTTTTATTATAAATATTGTTTTTGCGTTATGAAATTAAGTTTTTTATTATAAATATTGTTTTTGCGTTATGAAATTAAGTTTTTGATTATAAATATTGTTTTTGCGTTATGAAATTTATTTCACGTAATTTTATTCAAATTTAACGATGAATTACTTCTTTTACCTACTAAATTATGATAAATGACGTTTTTATCTACTAAATCTATTTCTGAACCATCATTTCATCCATTAGCATCTTTATCAACGTAATATCTGTTGTATTAAAATACCGATTGTAAAATTTTTATTCTATATATAAATTTTAATAACCAGTATATTATTTAAAAAAGGCTACTAATTACATGTATCATTTCAAGGGTGGACGCGGGTGTGTAAGTATAATATATAGTATATAATATATAATATTTAAATTAAAAATACCGATTGTAAAATTTTTATTCTATATATAAATTTTAATAACCAGTATATTATTTTAAAAAAGTCTACTAATTACATGTATCATTTCAAGGGTGGACGCGGGGGGTAAGTATAATATATAGTATATAATATATATTAAATTAAAAATACCGATTGTAAAATTTTTATTCTAAAAACTTTTGCCACAAATTTAAAAAAAAAAAAATATTTTTTTTTTTTTTTTTTTTTTTTTTTAAGATGAAAGATTAGTATGAGTTGAGATGGTCTTTATATTCATATATTCTATAATTATGACAAAGGATACTTAGAAAGTTGCTTTGGTTAAATTTTCTTCATCACATCACGAAATAAATAAATATTGGATGTTCAAGTAACAAATTGTGGCAACTATATTACATTATTAGTTATTTTGTTACTTGGAATGTGAATAGTGACATATAATATTTTAAGTTGCTCAAGTATCAAATTATTACCAGATTTGTGATGCCTATATTATTTATTTTGTTACTTGGAATATGAATAGTGACATCTATTATATTTTAAGTTGTTTGGAATGCAAGTGGTAAAGATATTATTTATTTTGTTACTTGGAATATGAATAGTGACATCTATTATATTTTAAGTTGTTTGGAATACAAGTGGTAAAGATATTATTTATTTTGTTACTTGGAATGTGAATAGTGACATCTATTATATTTTAAGTAGAGTTGTATATAGTTGGGACAATATTTGCGAAAAGTGGTGAGGATATTATATTTTAAATAAGTTGTTATAGTGTTTTACTTTTACCAAGATATATTATTATTTATTTAAACCTATCCAACAATCTTCCATAAAAAAAAATTTTTAGGAGAAAGAATAATATGAGTTGAGATGGTCTTTATATTCATATATTCTATAATTATGACAAAGGACACTTACAAAGTTGCTTTGGTTAAATTTTTTCATCACATCACAAAATAAATAAATATTGGTTGTTCAAGTAACGAATTGTGGCAACTATATCACAGTATTAGTTACTTGGAATTCTTGGAATGTGAATAGTGACGATATGTTATTTTTAAAATGCCCAATGATCAAATTATGACCAGATTTGTGACAAGTGACAACGATATTACTTATTTAGTTACTTGGAAAGCATGAAGGAAAGTACCATCATTTCATCCATTAACGTGGTTAACAATGTAATATCTGTTGTATTATTTACTTTTCTGCTCTTGTGTTTATTTTTTTTTCTACGATATCTTGATTGCATAACTTGAAACTATATTTTTTATTTATTTAGCAGTTAATAAATTTAAACATCTACGTTAAAAGTTTTTTTACATCGAGGAAGGAAAAGAACTTTCCAGAATACATTGCCATCCGTTATGCAATCGCCGAATGTTAAAATTTTATTTAGAATATAAGATTTCTGCTCTTGTGATCTGATGTGTTTATTTTTTTTTTACGATATCTTGATTGCATAACTTGAAACTATATTTTTTTATTCATTTAGCAGCTAATAAATTTAAATGACGTCCCATATCATTAAAAAGGTCATTTCACTGAGATTTTTTCAATCTCCGTAGTAGTATTCACACTATTTAGTAAAGTGTGTTAAATTTTTGATTATAAATAATGTTTTTGTGTTATAAAATTAAATTTTTGATTATAAATAATGTTTTTGTGTTATAAAATTAAATTTTTGATTATAAATAATGTTTTTGTGTTATAAAATTAAATTTTTGATTATAAGTAATGTTTTTGTGTTATAAAATTAAATTTTTGATTATAAATAATGTTTTTGTGTTATAAAATTAAATTTTTGATTATAAATAATGTTTTTGTGATATAAAATTAAATTTTTTATTATAAATAATGTTTTTTCAGGTAAGCGTACCTTTGCGTATGTTAATATTATCTCATTTTCAGGTAAGCGTACCTTTGCGTATGTTAATATTATCTCATTTTCAGGTAAGCGTATCTTTGCGTATGTTATTATTATAATTTTTGACATTTTATGATGCGTGGAATTAAATATCTGTATACAGTATTATTTTACGCAATTATGACGTCTTTTACCCGTTAAATATATTTCTCAACCATCATCTTATCCATTTAGGTAATATTATTTACTCTCAGCATCGTTATTAATGTAATGTTTACTGTATTATTTAATATTTTGACATTTTATGAAATTTGGAGGCAACTGGTATTACGATACCAGTTGCTTCCAAATTTCATTTTTATGATACATGATGCCTTTTACCCGTTAAATATATTTCTCAATCATCATCTTATTCATTTAGTTAATATTTTTTTACTATCAGCGCAGTTACCAACGTAATATCTGTTGTAATATTTAATATTTTGACCTTTTTTTATTTACGTGATGTGCTGTTGTACGAAACCAGTAAATCAAGTAAATAATTTTTTATGCAATTACACTCATATTTTATGATAAATGACGTCTTTTACGTGTTAAATTTATTTTTCAACCATTATTTTCTCCATTTAGAAGCTGTTTTCAACTTTTGGCATAGTTAATATTTTTTTTCTAGTAAACGTATCTTTGCTTATGTTACGATTCGCTTATGTCACATCTTTTAAAATATAATGTAAAAAAAATTCATCATTATGAATATTATTGGTGAAAATTTTTACTCCGTCTAGACTTGAGCGGTATAAATTGTAAAAAAAATTAAATATCTACGTTGAAGGTTGTTGTGATAGAGTGTTGCGACATTTATTTGTTTTATTTGAAAGGATGTGAGATTTGTTTTGTGACATGATTTGTTTTATTTTATTATGCGATATCTTGATTACATAACTTGAACTATATTTTTATATCCATTTGAAACTTGATAAATTAAGAACAATAAATTAAATATTTACATTGAAGGGTCTTGGGATGCGACATTTGTTTGTTTTGCTACATGATTTGATTATTTTATTCTACGATATGATGATTACATAACTTGAACTGTATTTTATATCCATTGGGCACTTGATAAAATAGATATATAAGTTTTGGGTAGAGTTATGCGACATTTGTTTGTTTTATGTTAAAGGATGTGAGATTTCTATTCTTGCTACATGATTTGATTATTTTATTCTACGATATGGTGATTACATAACTTGAACTATATTTTTATATCTATTGGGCACTTGATAAAATAAATATATAAGTTTATAGTTCTTCTCCTAAGATCTAAATAACAAATATTACTTTCTAAAAAAAAAAAAAAAAAAAAAATTTTTTTTTTTTTTTTTTTTTTTTAGATTATATATTAGAAGACAATTCTTTACCATAAAGTAAAATGAAACAATCCATCTCTGTGGTGAAAGGTAATCTATAATATATATTGTGTGTATCAGATAAACTGTACATCTCTTTGGTGAAAACTTTGATCGGCGTTCGCTTCGTTTCGTGGGATTGGGTAAGTATCATTTTTTATAATATTTAACTTTAAAGTTATCAGATGACATGTTTCCCCAGTTTTGAACGTGATTTGTTTATTTTATTTAGGTGTCACGTTTTAGGAATTACGATATGTTGGATAGGTGACATAAGTTTTAGGATATATGAAATATGAGATGCAATATCATGAATATATAACTTGAACTGTATCTTATCCATTGGGATAGTGTGATGCGACATTTGTTTGTTTTTATTTTAAAGGATGTGGGATTTTGCTACGTAACTTGTTTATTTTATTCCAAGATATCATGAATATATAACTTGAACTACATTTTTTATCCATTTGGAACTTGATAAATTAAATTACAAGGTTCCTTTTAAGAATGTAAGATTAGTTGGATAGATTTTAGAAGAGGAACCTTGTAATTTAATTTATCAAGCGCCAATGGATTTGAAATATAGTTTCAAGTTATGCAATCATGATATCGTAGAATAAAATAATCAAGTCACGTCACAATTCTTACATACTTTAAAATAAAACTAACGCATGTCGCATAATTACATAACTTGAAACTATATTTTATCTATTGGGACAGAGGTGTTTGTTTTATTTGAAAGAAAATGACGATAGTATATATTTAGTTACTTGGAATGGGACAAGTGACGACGATAGTATATATTTAGTTACTTGGAATGGGACAAGTGACGACGTTAGTATATATTTAGTTACTTGGAATGGGACAAGTGACGACGATAGTATATACATTTAGTTACTTTTAATGGGACAAGTGACGACGATAGTATATATTTAGTTACTTGGAATGGGACAAGTGACGACGATAGTATGTTTCAAATTGTCTAGACTGAAATTGTGTAATATCTGTTGTATTATTTGTTTTTTTGGCATTATTTTTTTTTAGGGATCTATAAGGTCTCGAGACCTTGTTGATCCCAAAAATTATTTCACGTAATTTTATTCAAATTTTATGCTAAATGGCACCTTTTACCCACTAAATTATGATAAATGATATTTTCTATCAACCAAATATTTGTTTGAACAATCATTTCATCCATTAGCATGGTTACCAACGTAATATCTGTTGTATTATTTGTTTTTTTTTGGCATTATTTTTTTGGGGGGATCTATAAGGTATCGATACCTTGTTGATCCCTAAAATTATTTCACGCAATTTTATTCACATTTTATGCTAAATCACTTCTTTCACCCACTAAATTATGATAAATGAACTTTTTCATCAACCAAATATTTTTTTGAACTATCATTTCATCCATTAGTATCGTTATCAACGTAATTTTATATCCATTTGGAACTTACAAGTTTAAATATCTACGTCTTGTGATATGCTACATTTGTTTGTTTTATTTTAAAGGATATGAGATTCTTGTGAAGTAACTTGTTTATTTTATATTATCCATCATTGGGACTTTAATAAATTAAATATATATGTTTAAGGTTCCTATCCTAAAATATATTCAACAAATATTATTTCTAAAAAAAAAAAAAAAAGAAAAAAACATTTTTTTTTTCTTTTCTTTTTTTTTTTTTAGAAATAAATATTAGGAGAGAATACTTTCCATAAGGTAAAATGAAATGATTCGTCTCTGGGAAAAGGTAATCTATAATAATATAAAATGTAATCCATGGTATATAATAATAATACGAAAAGGTATTCCATATTATGTATAAGTATTCTCTTTGGTGAGAAGCATCGGTTGACATGCCAGGGAAATACAGTTCATACGCTACGTTTCGTGAGACTGGGTAAGTGTAATGTTTTGTATTGTATCATTTAAAGTTATCAGATGGATATGTTGTTTTCAAATTTTCAACAAGGTTTTTTTTTTATGATGTCACATTTTAAGATACAATCTAAACGTTAATCTGTATTGGAAATCTAATTTCCGTTCTTGAGATAGTGACATTTGTTTATTTTATTTTTAAATTTTTAAAGTATGATGTAAAGTTTCCCTTTCTTGTGACATGTGACATAATCTGTGATAACCTCTCGTGGATTCCTCTTAGAACATCTTGTGCGTTTGGTTAATTCGCGCAAGACTCTGAACCCATTCAGAGAAAGATACCGATGTTGAATATATTTTTTTCATGTCGTAAGACGGTAGCAGCTAGTGTACACTCACTCAAACGCTCGCTATACAGTCCTATGGTCATAGCACGGTTCGGGATGTACAAGCTTGCAAGTAGGGTGAGTGTTTCCAAAGTGCTAGAAAGGACCACCTGGTTCATAGTACGCTGCGAACGATGACCCGTTGTTGAAAAAAATCAACATGTCACGGTATCTTGGTTATTCTAAACGGTTATCCATGAGTTGTTATCGATAATGAGGTCATTATATGTTGCAAGATGGGAGATTTTATATGTATGTGTATATTTTATACTACATCATGATGACATAATTTGAAACTATATTTCATAACTTGAAACTATATTTTACTCTGAAATATTTACGTTGATGAAGGCTCTTGGGATAGAGTTATGCGACATGGGTTTGTTTTTATTTTAAAGGATGAGAGATTCTTGTGACGTGACTTGTTTTTTTTTATTCTAGGATATCATGATTACATAACTTGAAACTATATTTTATATCCATTGGGATAGAGTTATGCGACATGGGTTTGTTTTTATTTTAAAGGAAGAGAGATTCTTGTGACGTGACTTGTTTTTTTTTATTCTAGGATATCATGATTACATAACTTGAAACTATATTTTATATCCATTTGGGATAGAGTTATGCGACATGTGTTTGTTTTATTTTAAAGGATGAGAGATTTTTGTGACGTAACTTGTTTTTTTTATTCTAGAATATCATGATTACATAACTTGAACTATATTTTATATACATTTGGGATTTGATAAATATAAATTACAAGTTTAAGGTTCCTTTCCTAAAATCTACGCAACTAATCTTACGTCCTGAAAATTTGGCACCGAGCGAAATGAGTCTAAGTTTTACGTAAATGAAATACAAGAGCAAATTCGGATTGACCAATTCCAAATGTTACAAACGGAAAATAAACTTATGTTCCTCATTTATAGAAATTTCCCTTCTTGTGACATTGATTACATGTTTTATTCTGCAATATCATGGTGTAATAACTTGGCACTGAGCCAAATGAGTCCTGAGTCCTGAGAAAGGTAAATGAAATACAAGAGCAAATTCTGATCGACCAATTCCAAGTGTTACAAACGGAAAACAGACTTTTGGTCCTCATTTATAAAGATTTCCGTTCTTGGGATATTGATTGAATATTTTATTTTGCGATATCATGATTTATTATCTTGAAAATGTATTTTATCAATTTGGAAAGAATGTGAGTTGAACATTTCCTTCTAAAGGATGTGCGATTTCCGTTCTTGGGATAGTGTTTTAAAGTATGATGTAAAGTTTCCCTTTCTTGGGATAGTGTTTTAAAGTATGATGTAAAGTTTCCCTTTCTTGGGATAGTGTTTTAAAGTATGATGTAAAGTTTCCCTTTCTTGGGATAGTGTTTTAAAGTATGATGTAAAGTTTCCCTTTCTTGGGATAGTGCTTTAAAGTATGATGTAAAGTTTCCCTTTCTTGGGATAGTGTTTTAAAGTATGATGTAAAGTTTCCCTTTCTTGGGATAGTGTTTTAAAGTATGATGTAAAGTTTCCCTTTCTTGGGATAGTGTTTTAAAGTATGATGTAAAGTTTCCCTTTCTTGGGATAGTGTTTTAAAGTATGATGTAAAGTTTCCCTTTCTTGGGATAGTGTTTTAAAGTATGATGTAAAGTTTCCCTTTCTTGTGATAGTGCTTTTAAGTATGATGTAAAGTTTCCCTTTCTTGTGATAGTGCTTTTAAGTATGATGTAAAGTTTCCCTTTCTTGTGATAGTGCTTTTAAGTATGATGTAAAGTTTCCTTTTCTTGTGACATGTGACATAATCTGTGATAACCTCTCGTGGATTCCTCTTAGAACATCTTGTGCGTTTGGTTAATTCGCGCAAGACTCTGAACCCATTCAGAGAAAGATACCGATGTTGAATACATTTTTTTTCATGTCGTAAGACGGTAGCAGCTAGTGTACACTCACTCAAACGCTCGCTATACAGTCCTATGGTCATAGCACGGTTCGGGATGTACAAGCTTGCAAGTAGGGTGAGTGTTTCCAAAGTGCTAGAAAGGACCACCTGGTTCATAGTACGCTGCGAACGATGACCCGTTGTTGAAAAAACAAAATGTCACGGTATCTTGGTTATTCTAAACGGTTATCCATGAGTTGTTATCGATAATGACGTCATTATATGTTGCAAGATGGGAGATTTTATATGTATGTATATTATACCTTTGCTTATGTTATAAATATATTGTGTTTATCGAGAATGATACCTTTGCTTATGTTATAGAGATATCATTTTATCGAGAATGATACCTTTGCTTATGTTATAGAGATGTCATTTTATCGAGAATGGTACCTTTGCTTATGTTATAGAGATAGTTTTCTGTTAAAGGTACCTTTGCTTATGTTATAGAGATATCATTTTATAGAGAATGGTACCTTTGCTTATGTTATGGTTCGTTTATTTTATTTTATTCTACAAGATGTATCAAAAGTCAATAGATCACACGATAAAGAATGAAAAATCAATATAGCAGTTTGAAATGGTTTACTGAATATTAGATTTTACAGGCTAATTTCCATAATTTCTCCAACATTGAGAGATCACACGATAAAGAATGAAAAATCAATTTAGCAGTTTGAAATGGTTTACTAATTATTAGATTTCACAGGCTAATTTCCATAACTTCTCCAACATTGAGAGATCACATGATAAAGAGTGAAAAATCAATTTAGCAGTTTGAAATAATTTACTAATTACTAGATTTCACGAGCCAATTTCCATAATTTCTCCAACATTGAGAGATCACACGATAAAGAATGAAAAATCAATATAGCAGTTTAAAATGGTTTACTAATTACTAGATTTCACGAGCCAATTTCCATAATTTCTCCAATATTGAGAGATCACACGATAAAGAATGAAAAATCAATATAGTTTTCTCACATTATATAGAAGAGAATTATATAGCACCGTTTCCTACAATGAGTTAGCAAGATCAAATATTCACTTCTGAGTTCAATCGCAGCGAGAAAAGATTCCTGGATTATTCACGAGGCAAGTTATACGGGGGATAAAAATCATAATCCCAGTAAGGTTCATGTTCTTCATTCAAAATATACCACTCTGGAGGAAACTCATCCCAGGTATTATGATCTGGTGGCTCATCATCACTTGGTTCTTCTTCATCATCATCTAACTGATTATCTGGAAAAGACCAAATATCTACCCCTTCAACTTCTTCTTCCATATACTTTGGTCTACACATGATGGACGCGGAAAATGAAATTCAGAAAGAGAAGGGTGTCAAGTGTAGAAAAATAATAATATCTTGCGTCTTTCTCTGTTTAAATACCCTCTTTATGTTGTTATTGACAAATGTTGTGCAACGCATCCTGAATTGACAAATGTTGTGCAACATATCATGAATTGACAAATGTTGTGCAACATATCATGAATTTCAACATGTTGTGCAACATATCCGGTTTGAAGAAAAATGAGGCATCGTGGCAACTTTTATCCAATGGTTAAAAAAATGGGGATATAACATGACATGTGCAACGAAACCAATGGTTAACAAGACTTTTAAAAAAATGGAGAAGAGAATCCCAAAATACGGGACTCTCTTCTCCATTTTTTTGTCTTTATTGCCAATATATTTACAAAATATGATTTGATTAATACAATAATACGATTATAAGGTTAAAATATAAAATATAATATGATATTTGACAACACACAAGCGATATTTACAGTCTTTACACAACACACGCTTAAATAGTCTTCACATATGTACTTCACAGTCCTTCCTGAGTTTCCTCAAAAGAGGCATCACCTCATCTTGAACAGACACCACGCCGTAGCATTTTTCGTTGAGATAGATGGGGCGGTGGCATTTGACGGCATATTTTGCCACCAGATACTTTCCTTCCATGAGTCCTTGCAGCGCTTCTTCTTTAGAGATTGTTTCGTGCTCGTAGCTTACCTGCACCTGAACTTCTCCGGAGCTTCTTTCCGGCAGATCATTTAGCATCACAGTGTATACTCTGTCTTCCAGGAGGCTTTCGAGATATTTGGGGTCGTGCTCTCCCTGGGTGAGCATCTTTTCTTCAAGTTTGCATACGTAGATGAAGTTCAGGTGCTTTCTCTCTCCAATGCCACACTGGAAGGTGCATAGGTTACCGTTTCTTTTTATCATTGAGAAACACATGGTGGTGGTTGAGTTGACGGCTGAGCTGAGGGCTCTGGAGAAACTGGGGCTGAGTTGGCTGAAGCTGAGTTGTTGGCTGAGTTAAAGGCTCTGGCGAAACTGAGTAGACGGCTGAGTTAAAGGCTCTGGCGAAACTGAGATGACGGCTAAGTAGCTGAAACTGAGTAGACGGCTCTGACTGAGTAGCTGAAGCTGAGTTGACGGCTCTGGCTGACGAAACTGAGTTGACGGCTCTAGCGAAACTGAGTTGACGGCTCTGGAGAAACTTCGGCAAAGACTGAGTTGGCCGGCAAAGATACTGCTGAACGTTGATTTAGCCAAGTGAGAAGACCAGAAATGTCACGCTCTTTTATATAACAAGTCACATCCTGTTTCATAACCGGATGTTTATTCCATTTTTTATACTTCCTACACTCTTTCCTGTCTTGATTCTCACAAACTAAGCCAATAGTCAACAATACTTTTAAAAAAAGATCCAAATATGGGATTTTTATCATAGGATTACGGTATTATTTCTAATATAAAAACTGAACCAATGGTTAGCTGGACTTGTAAAAAAAATGGGGAAGAGAATCTCGTATTTGAGATTCTCTTCCCCATTTTTTCATTCTTTATTGCTAATATACAAACTGAACCAATGGTTAGCTGGACTTGTAAAAAAATGGGGAAGAGAATCTCGTATTTGAGATTCTCTTCCCCATTTTTTCATTCTTTATTGCTAATATACAAACTGAACCAATGGTTAGCTGGACTTGTAAAAAAATGGGGAAGAGAATCTCGTATTTGAGATTCTCTTCCCCATTTTTTCATTCTTTATTGCTATTTCATGCTTTATTGCTAATATACAAAGGTTATACAAACTGAACCAATGGTTAGCTGGACTTGTAAAAAAAAATGGGGAAGAGAATCTCAAATACGAGATTCTCTTCCCCATTTTTTCATTTTTTATTGCTATTTACAAAGTATTTACAATTTTGTTTCACATTATACATAGTATGACACATTATATTAGAAAACATTATATTAGAAAACATTATATTAGAAAACATTATATTAGAAAACACTTATTTACAACGATGTTTAAAACAGTTATTTACAAAATATGTACAATATAAAGGAAAACAACAGTCTCTACATTTGCAAAATGCAGTCATCATCCAAATTTCGCAGGCACGGGAGTACTTCTTTTTTAACCGACGCCACGCCAAGGTATTTGTTGTGTTGGGGAACGGGGTTTTCGTAGGTGACAGTGTACTCTGCCATTAAGAGAGTCCCATCCAACAGTCCCTGTATGGCTTCTCCTTTGCTGAGGGAATCCGGAGCAAAACTGAGCTGAGCTTGCACGTGGCCAAAGCTGTCTGCGGGTACATCGTTTAATAACAGACATGTCACCCGATTTGGAAGGATGGCATGTAGATGATCGGGATCGCTTTGGCCTTCGTGGAACACTTTTTCACCAAATTTGGCGATGCACACGATGTTTAAGTGGGAGATTTCAGTGATGCTGCACTGGAACGTGCAGATTGCTCCATTTTCCTTTACTAAGGAGAAGCACATGATGGAATGTGATGAGGCTGGCTTAGCTGGCGTGGAAACTGAAGAGGTTGGCTGGCTTAGCTGGCGTGGAAACTGAAGAGGTTGGCTGGCTTAGCTGGCGTGGAAACTGAAGAGGTTGGCTGGCTTAGCTGGCGTGGAAACTGAAGAGGTTGGCTGGCTTAGCTGGCGTGGAAACTGAAGAGGTTGGCTGGCTTAGCTGGCGTGGAAACTGAAGAGGTTGGCTGGCTTAGCTGGCGTGGAAACTTGGTGAGGGAGAGATGTAACTTGGCGTGGAAACTTGGTGAGGGAGATATGTAACTTGGCGTGGAAACTTGGTGAGGGAGATATGTAACTTGGCGTGGAAACTTGGTGAGGGAGAGATGTAACTTGGCGTGGAAACTGAAGAGGTTAGCTGGCAAGAGATATGCGGAGATTAGCTTAGCTGGCTGGCAAGAGATATGCGGAGATTAGCTTAGCTGGCTGGCAAGAGAGCTCCGGAGATTGACGAGTCTGGCAAGAGATCTAGACAGTGGCGAGGTTGGCTAGCAAAGTGGAGAGAAATGAACATTTCTCACTCTTTTATACGCAAACCATATGCTGTTTCATAACAGGATGCTGATATCTTGCGCCATAATCTATTTATATCCCATTTCAGAGAATTTCCAACATGAGTTTCCTTTTTCTATTCTCTTAGGATCGATTTAATATTTTATTCCATAACAGGATAGTCCCTCTCCAAAGATTCCAGAATTTCAACTATCTCATCGGGTATTAAATCTTCTTTTGACTCCTCCAATAGTTGTTCAATCTCTTCCTGCTGTAAATCTTTGATTTGTCCCTCGTCGCAAATGAATTGCTCTTCGTCTAGAACGTCCAACTCCCTCACCATTCTGTCCAGAGTGTCTATAATCTCATTCGGTTCTTCTTGTAGCATTAATATCTCTTGCAATATTTGATTCAATCTCTGTAACAGGTCATTAGGTAGAGGATATATAATTTCTAAAATGCCGCTTTGCTGCAACGCTGCTATTTCATCCATGAGCCGATTGGATTCCTCTAGCAGATTATTCTCTTGTTGGCGCATGATGGTTTTTCTAACAAGATGAGAGAGAAAGAGAGACTGTTGGGTTACGCCTCTATTTTTATAGTGTTTGGATTTCATAACTTCCTGTTGACGTCATTTAGGTGACTTGTTATTCCTGTTATTCTTGTTTTACCAACTTTGAGTAACATGAGATGTGCACGTGAAGGATATCCTGTCAAGAGAGAGAGAGTATAAAATGAGTGAGAGCGCACTCACGACTTTATTTCATTCTGCCTATAATATGTATTCGTTTAGAAAACTGAAACGCAAAAATTATCAAAACATGGATGATGGAGTTCCCGCAAAGCCTGGAACTTATGAATATGACAAGAAATTTTTGCCCAAGAAAAAAAGGGTATGAAGAAGAGGAGGAGAACGAGGAGAACGAGGAGGATCAACGGACGCCCTCGTCGTGATGTAAGAATTCGCCTAACGACGGATGAAATATTTCAGGACTCGCCGCCTCCAGAGCCGTCTACGGAATATTCGTCAACGGAGCCATCCACGGATTATTTATCTACGGATTATTTGTCAACGGAGCCATCAACAGAGTCTTCAACATCAGCAGGGCCTTCAGCACGGCCATCAACATCAGAAGGGCCATCAGTGGGGCCTTCAACATCAGCAGGGCCATCAGCGGGGCCTTCAGCAGGGCCTTCAACAGGGCCATCAGCGGGGCCTTCTACATCATCAGGGCCTTCTACATCAGCGGGGCCTTCTACATCAGCAGGGCCTTCTACAGAACCTTCTACATCAGCAGGGCCTTCAGCGGGGCCTTCAGCAGGGCCTTCAGCAGGGCCTTCTACATCAGCGGGGCCTTCAACAGGGCCTTCTACATCAACAGGGCCATCAACAGGGCCTTTAGCAGGGCCATTACCAATTTTTACAGTTCCCCCTCTGAAAATAACTGTTCCCTTGGTGGATGATGGAAATCCCATCACTCCGGTGCTGGAAACATCTGATATAGAAGGACGATATCACATTGAAGTTTCTTATGTGAAAAATGGGGACTCTTCATCATTAACTTTCATTATACAACCTTCATTGTAAATATTTCATTTATATTCATTATATTTCATTTATATTCATTATATCTGGTTGTATACATTATTATTCTTAAATAAAAATAAAAATGGGGAAAGAGGACTTTGGTCCTCTTTCCCCATTTTTTTGTCAAAGTTTCTGACCATTGGTTCATGTTTTGGATTTTTTACAAGTTACGAGTCATTGGTGATGTATAATATATAAAAGGGGAGAGTTTACAAGTTACGAGTCATTGGTGATGTATAATATATAAAAGGGGAGAGTTTACAAGTTACGAGTCATTGGTGATGTATAATATATAAAAGGGGAGAGTTTACAAGTTACGAGTCATTGGTGATGTATAATAAGAGTCTTGGATTAGTTTTTTCGATCATTGTGACATATGTCGTAGAGTCTTTTCACAAATCCATGAACACTATGAGTCATTTCTCACATTCTCAGCCTTTGGTCTCATATTTTCTATAATCATAGTGTCATTTCTCACATTCTCAGCCTTTGGTCTCATATTTTCTATAATCATAGTGTCATTTCTCACATTCTCAGCCTCTGGTCTCATATTTTCTATAATCATAGTGTCATTTCTCACATTCTCAGCCTCTGGTCTCATATTTTCTATAATCATAGTGTCATTTCTCACATTCTCAGCCTCTGGTCTCATATTTTCCATAATCATAGTGTCATTTCTCATATTCTCAGCCTTTGGTCTCATATTTTCTATAATGGTGATGGATAATTGTGACAACGCCGATGGAAACGTTCAGACGGGTTGCCTTCACTGTAATATTGTGAGAATAACGGGACTTTTCACGTTGGTCGGGTTGCCTTCACCCTTTAAATTGTGAGAATAACGGGATCTTTTCACGTTGGTCGGGTTGCCATCACCCTTGAAATTGTGAGAATAACGGGACTTTTCACATTAGACAGGTTGCCTTCTCCTTCATATTGTGAGAATAACGGGACTTTTCACATTAGACGGGTTGCCTTCACCATTTATATAATGTTATATTGTGAGAATAACGGGATCTTAACTTTTATACCGGTTACCTTCACCTTTTTAAATGGTGGGATAAGGTGCTAGTAACGGGACTTTTCACGTTAGACAAGTTGCCTTCCCATTTTAGGATCACGTGATCTACCATTTTTAATTTTGTTCGGATACATATTGGAGTGACTGTACGTCCCTCTATATGCTTCCAACTGGGACTATGACTGGCCAACGATACATGAATGATGTTCTGCTACAGCAGATTGTTCGCATGTTCCGTGGTGCTGTCGGTGATAGATTCATTTTCATGGACGACAACGCAACATGTCATCGAACAGTCGCTGTCCAGGAGTGTCTTGAGAGCGAGGATATTCAACGTCTCGTACGGCCAGCACGTTCTCCAGATCTGAATCCCACTGAAAATGTAAGGGATGCTTTGGGGAGGAGTCTTGCTGGTCGCCAATGCCCACCAATAAACAAGGACACCCTCATCCGTGCACTGACAGAGGAATGGGATAAATTACCCCAACAGCTGCTTGATAATGTTGTGCAAAGCATGACACGACGTGTGGAATCTTGCATCGCCCTCCATGGTGGCCATATCCGTATTTAATCTTACGCCGGAACGCCTGCTGACGGTAATTGCATTTTTTTCACGTTTACGTATTCTGCACAAAATGGCCTGTTTGTCCCTTGAACACGTTCCAAAGCCTTCTGGATTTCAGAGCACAATAAATTGTCTTTCTTGTAATGTCCTGGCATTCTGACATTATTTTATTTCACTTGGCATCCAACCACACTTACTTTTTTATGCGCTATATAGCCGTTTACGATCCGTCTTTAGCAATTGTCCAGCAGTGTACCATGTAGATCTACGGTCGACACCATACCGGCAGTAGCTGTGTGCCACTTTGACCACTGAGTCACTTGTCCATAATTTGGGGACATTCGGTCTAGGGAAGGGAGAGAGCAAGTGTTGTAAGACAAACACACCACCCATGCCTCATTCAGGACTCGAACCCGTTCCACCCTGTACGAATGGTCAGTGGCCAGCACTAACAGCACTGCACCACTGGGGCGGAAAATTTTCGACTGAACTTGTTCTGAGTTTCCGACAAAAACTTTGGCGAAATGAAAAATTCGCAACGCATTTCGTTTATTGTCGTGCAGCTTGATTTTAATTCAGCACACATGCATAAAGTAAAGCATTTCACTTTTGCTAATATGTTCTTTCTATCATAGCTCGTCTTTGCCAGTACAAATCCCTAATATTCTACAAGACATATCATTTTAAGACATAAATTTTTATACGTATAATATCCCAATTATAGAAACAACACAGTTTTATAAAAAAAATGATTTGCATATTTAGTTTGAGTACGTAAGTGCCCCCAAATGATTTGCTGATTTGGGGAGATCACGCCTTTTTGTCCTCAAATCAGTGTTCCAATATCTGGTCGTCTTACTATACAGTTAACGTTTAGAAAATTGGATTATTAATGTCATAGCTCGCCAGGCGGTGTGCAGGGGTTTTGTAGGCCGATCGTTTACCCTAATCATCATAGGAATACATAATGTTTATGATTTCATCAGTGATAAATCTCTATTTGTCACAAGTATGTCCTTCGTCTTGTTCGTAGGCTACTATAAACTCTGAGACAAGTTCTCTGCAAGGCTGATAATAGTCGCTAACTGTCGCAGAGGATGTGGAAACTCCTCCCTGGGAAGATTGCTCAATTGCATCATCGTAGGCAGGCCCTGATTTACGGGAGGGCACACGGGGCACGTGCCCAGGGCCCCCGATTTTGGGGGCCCCCAAATTTGAATTAAATGTGTACTTAGTTAATGGGAATTTTGTGTGTGTATATGTAAAATTTATTTTTTTACTTTTGCATGCTCATGAGTCATGTGTTTATAAATGTGGTACTTACATGCAGTGAGTTTGAGTTTCGAGTTTTACGTAAACACGTGGCCATTAATGAGTTTCAGTGGTTTAATAACCTTCAGGTGGCCATTGAGAAGGAGGACTGCTTTCATTGATTCACGTGACCTTTTCTTGCTTCTCCGAACGCACCTAAACTTAACTGATCCTTCAACTTCCTCCACACGGATTGTCGTTGTCGTAACTCGTAACTGTAACCGCAAACGCGATGGCATGGTTGTATTTTGCGTTGCGTTTCTTGTAGTCTGATGGAATGTTGGATATATGTTAATTTTATATATAATCAAATTTAGTTAGTTGTAACAATATATTTAAGTTGAATTATTTAACAGTTAAATTATGTCAAAACAAACATATTTATCCAGCAGTGCTAAACGGAAAGTCAAACAATTGAAACTGAAGGATAATGACCTGCAGCATGGTAGCATTGAACGTTTTACCATTAAAAAATTGGATATTTCACTTGGTCCCAAAATTCCTACACATTCCTCTAATTTTACTACTGGTGAGTATCTTGAGTGTAATTTGCCTTTGGAAGCCAGTAATCTGACTTCAGAATCATCTAACATCACAGGTGCTCCTAATTTGGGAAATATTTTGAATTCATCTAATGAAGAGAGCACAAGTTCCACAATGAATGCAGTGGATCTTGCCTTATGGGGAGAAATTGCAGAAGAAATGCGCAAATGCTTTTTGAGCAATCCACCAGTCCAAAATTTGAAGTTGCTGGCATTCACAGGGAAGGATATCTGTGGTAAAAAATCGTTTCCTAACAGAAGGTAATTTTTTCAGAATAAAAAAAATAATGAGAAGGTAAAACGCGACTTTCTTCTTTTATCCCCATTAACTTGTTTACTATTCTGCCGGATATGCAAATTGTATGCTAGGAGCACTACAGCATTAGGATCCACAGGTTTTTCTGACTGGAAGCATGCAAATTTACACATACACAGGCAAGCAGTATGTGACTATTCATCACGCATGAATGCTTCTGCACGCATTGACTGTCAGATAGTTATGCAGTATCAGAAGGAATCCAAGTACTGGCAAGATGGTTTTTTTTTAGGTTTAACGACCACCGTGAGCAACTCAATGGGCTATAAGCAGTCGCCCGTCCCTAATTCAGGGTCACTGGTTCCAGGGAAGGGAGAGAGCCAGTGCCGTAAGACAAACACAACATCCATGCCTCACCGGGATTCGAACCCGGACCCCTTTTGGACGAATGATCAGAGGCCATTGCCTTAGACCACTGCGCCACCGGGGCGGCAAGATGTTTTGCATAGAGTTGTTGCAACAGTTAAGTATCTCTCAGTTAGTGGGTTGGCAATGTATGGTGATCATGAAACAATTGGATCAGTTCAGAATGTAAATTTCCTGGGCTGCTTAGAATTAAAGAATTTGATCCATTCTTAGCTCAACACTTGGAAAAATGTGGGAAACCAGGAAGTGGTAACACCAGTTACTTATCTTCAACATGTGTGGATGAATTTGTTAAATTAATGGCTGTACGTGTTTTTAATGCCATCACTGATGAAAGAAAAATGTCAAAATATTTTTCTGTCATAGTTGACTCTACTCCAGATATTACACACATAGATCAACTGGCTTTTATCATAAGGTATGTCAACAAAGATTGTGAAGCAAAAGAACGGTTTTTGACATTTATTCCATTCCATGGATATACTGCAGAAAACATTACAAATACCAAGATATCTTTTCTACAGGACGCTGGCCTGCATATTATGAATGTCAGAGGCCAAAGCTACGACAATGCCAGCAACATGTCTGGGAAGTATTCTGGTGTTCAAACACGCATTATGGAAATCAATCCACAAGGGGAATGTTCTGCTCACACTTTAAATTTAGTTGGTGTGAATAGCATAAATAGTTGTGGTAAAGTTCTTTCTTTTTTCACATTTTTGCAAAAACTCTATACTTTTTTTTTCTGCATCAACTCACCGTTGGAAGATACTTCAGGAGAAAGTCCAGAAAGCACATGGAAATTCATCACTCACACTGAAGAGTCGGTCAGTTACCAGATGGTGTACAGATCAGTGGCGGCTCCTGGTGTAAAATGCTGGTGAGGCGAACGGTCTTGATGTAAATGTAAAACAGTAAAACATATGTTATTGAAAAATATATAAATTCATATAACGTTATACGAATATATATATATATATATATATATATATATATATCAGTGGCGTAGCCTGGAGGGGGTCGTGGTTTGCACACCCGCGCCTTATTAGGCGAGACAGTTAGCTTTTTTCTAAGTACGTTTTATAGATAATTTCCCTATTTAAATTCATTGATTTTTATATAACTCGGAAAGCAATGTAATTTCTTGATAATAGAAGAGAACGTAAAGCAAAGCGGCCAAAGAAGTTGCTTTATTAAATTTTTATTAAAACAACTATAATTTATTGCATTTTCTTCATTTTATTAAATTAGCTTCATTTTGTATTAATATTCAAGATGTGCGTACGTACCAATAGGAAAATATTTGTCGAAGCGCTCCCCCCTCCAAAATGGTTATATGTACTTATACACAGTTATACAGCAGAAGTGCAGAACCCCCCTCCCCCCTCAAAAAGTTTCATGTCAAAGGAAGTATCACCCATTGGATATCTTTGAAGTCCTGGGTTCGAGTCGGCTGAATCATTAAAATCCGCTGAGATTCGGAAGTCTCGTTAAGCCATTGGTTCAGGGTAGGCGGCGCCTTGTTATTAACAGCTGTAAACCCCATCCCATGCCATTTAGCCCTTATATACAAATATTATTCAACAGTAATGGAATAAAATTATAGAAATATATGAAACACGGCGTGGGAGTTTTTCTTCACGAAAAAATCCAAAAAATTGAGAGGAAAAATGTACATATACCTCTCTATGAGAGTGTGTGTGTGTGTGTGTGTGTGTGATATACGCTACTTTTGCAACAATATTTTTATGAAAACAATTCTTCGATAATTTTACAACAAAGAAAGAAATATTTCACCACTATTCTTTTATGTAATACACTTGAGCGAAAATACGCAATTTGCGCGGTTTCTTTAGCTAGTCAATGCGTCACTCACATCCCAACGCCAGTCGGAGATCCACTTCTTAAAAAATTCAAAGTAAATCATTTGAATACAAATTTTTTTCTCACGAAGTGTTTTTTGAGCTTGAATAAAAGTCACAGTTCGATTGGCATATTAGTGAAGTTGCATTTATCATGAGTCACCAACTGAAGTTCAGGCTCGTGATAACTATGTACAGGAGAAGTCAAGCTAAGGAAGCACATTTCTATATAAAAAAAGTATTAAATAATTTAAACCTGGAATTAAAAACAGAGGAATACGATATTAATTTGCTTTGGTCTCGAACAGAATGCTTTCAGTTTATGTTTTATAAATAAGTTCAATTCTGCGATCCTTTTTAGCTGCAAATTTGTCTATGATCAGATCATAAAATGGTTGAGTGGACATTACATGGTTCAGCAATTCTTTCTCGATTGAAATTTTAGCGAGTGAAGACAAACGATCTTGTGCCGTTGTATTACGGAGGTAAGTCTTAATTCTCTTCAAACCAGAAAAAACTCCTTTCAGCAGAAGAACTTGTTGACGCCAGTGTCAATACAAGAGAAAATAATTTGTAGGCTTCTGGTAACACATCTTTCAGCTCGTTTTCTTTCATTGTTTTCAAGGTTTTCTGAAAACTGAGTTCCCTGAAGTTGTGATCGTTATATAAAAAATCTAATTCGTTTTTTGGTCGTTGTGTGTCTGTAATAATGTTTGGATACATTTTTTTGAGAGTGTTAAGGGCACTGGATGGAAATGACTCTGAATAATTATGGTATTTTGAGCTGTCAACTAGCTGCAGAAACTCGAGCTTTCCCATATCTTCAAATCTGGTATTTATTTGGACTATTATGCTGTCAACGATTTCGTAAAACAAAATTTGGTAATAGTTTTCCACTTCTTCTTCAGTCAAATGTTTCTTTTGGCGACATTTAGGACCTCCACTCAAACTAATTGATTCACTGAAATGTTTCAAGTAAGTGGTTACATTCCTTTTCTTATTTATTCGTTCGCAACATTGTTTAATTTGTCTTTGGCAATAACTGATATCTAAAGTCTTTTTTTGTAAAACATCAAACAGTACATCCGTAATTCCAAAAATGTCATCAAAAATCAGTGATAAAAAAGCAAATTCAAAATCAGTGAAATTTTTCAAATATCCTATGGCTCCGTTGATTGATTCTGCCGTTGATTCCGGGTCATTCATTATGTTTTCAAACACATTCTTTAGTTTGCCCCATTCGCTCACAATTAAACGCAAAATTTACGAACGTGATGCCCAACGTGTTTCCGCTATTTGAGGAATCCATTTCCCAACAACTGAATCTGCTACGTGGGTTCTCTTGGCAGACTTATGAAAAAATGAGGGCATGCTGGATACAGTTGCGAAATATATGCGACATTTTACAATACTTTAGCACCCCTGTTGTAGGACAAGGTTAAGGCGGTGGGCGAAACAGTGGGTAAACAAGCCTAGCTTGACTCTTTTCTGCAGACCGCTCAACTCTCCAGCCATAACGCTTGCACTGGCCTACTAACTTTGATTTAAAATCAAACTCCTCCAAAACCGATGCTGGCAGATCATACAGTGCCACAGCAGTCCTGTCAGTGCTGATATCATAAAAACCAAGGAAGCGCTCAACTACTTCACAATTTGTGTCCAATATGTATCTGAAAATTATTAACCACCGTGATTTTTGAGTAATATCAGTTGTATCATCAACTTGCACTGAAAAAAATTCTGACTCATTAATTTCGCTTTTAACACATTCGTTTATATATTCATGAATACACTCCATTAAATCATTCTGTATCGTTTTAGATCGTCCAGAAAATAAGCTTCGTATTTCTTCAAAATGTGCTTTTAATTCTGGGGGCTCCTACGAAGTAACAAATGGAACATTTCCTTGAAATTACCTTTATTTAATGAGGAAATAGATTCATCATGTCCTCGAAAAGGCAGTTCTTGCTTGCTTAGAACGACAACTAAATCGATTATATGTTCCATAAAAAGCCTATTTAGTCTGACCTTTTCATTAAACTTGACTTTATAAAGCGCAGCATTTTCTTTGAGCCTATAAGAAATAGTGTTTTTTTTTTTCCATTCGTTTTAGACCTACGTGATTAGTTCTATGCTCTTTAGAGCTTTCGTGCAATTTTGCACTACGAGAAAAGTTTTTTAGATCAAAATAACACGTTGTATTCCACACATTTTTCTTATTGCTCAAAAGTAAACATGGCCAGCAAAAAAGAGTTTGCTTGTAATAGCTACCAGAAAGCCAGGGAAAAATCTCGTACCATGATTTATTGAAAGACCTAAAAAACGATTTGCCGCACTTCTTATCTTTAGATATTGAACTTATTATAGGTGTCGGTCTTCCAGATATGAGAACATCCCTTTTATCGTAATCTTTCCAGTGTTTAAAAGGAATTTCTTCCAGAACACAAATCACGTCGTTTGTTGGGCCATTCATATTTTCCAACCAAAATCAAAATATGCTGTTTAGTAACAATAACAAAATAAAAACAGAAAAACTCAACATTATTATGAATTAGCAAACACCCGCAGAAGAGAGGATTGAAAACACACTACAAAAAGTTACACTCAAATACATTCTGACGAATAGTTAAAGCTACGTAGAAATCATCGTACTTCACAGCGTATAGAGGCGAACGGCGTCATCGCCTGTGAAACCACTTTTCACAAAGGTCATCTGCACATTTTCCCGCGCCCATTGGATACACAATCCTTGGGTTCTCCAATAACAGCAGAGATGCGATTCCAGTTTAAGCGAAATGGTGGGTCGCCTCAGAAATTTCCTTTCTCTTACTGGAAGTCCGGCACCTCTTTAGGTAGACCTCGGACAGCGCGCGCGCGCGCGTGTGTGTGTGTGTGTGTGGGGGGGGGGGTTCACTCTGTAGGGCTCTTCTCTGATCCCCAGTTCTCAAAACCGGCTTCTCATCGAGACGATTCAGCCGGTCGCCTCTAAGCGCTTAAACAATGCAGCTGCTTTGCAAAAATAATGATTCATTCCTCTTCTCGAAAGCCTTTCTTTAACCTAATTCATGAATCACAATGTGAATTTCAGTGTTTCATTTATCCTGCAAAGTTCTTATATCCTTGTTACTGACAGAAGGGTTTTTTTTTCTTTCACTTCTCATTCTGCGGAATTTCAGGTGAGGCGGCGCCTCACTTGCCTCATCTGACGGGCCGCCACTGGTACAGATGCTGCAGCTACACGATCAGTGAGGGAAAATTATCGTGAAATAGAGAAAGTTTTAGTATTTCTGTCAGAAAATGTAGATGATTCTCGACAGACAAGAGATGAAGCAAAATCACTGCTGAAGAAAATGCGAACAATGGAAATATCGATCAGCACAGTAGTTTGGGACCAACGAGATAGAAATACATAGAGTGCTTCTGTGATTGGTTCTCTGCCGAGGCAGCTGAAGCCAACGCGGGGAGAGCCCGCCATCTTTGATGAGGTACAAATTCTGCGTGTGTCAAGGAGTCACCTCGGTTCTTTCAGCTGTTCGGCGATCGTGTTATGCTTCATTACAAATTTAGTGTTACAGTTTCGTGAATAATCACAATTATCAGCACATTGTTGATATTTAAAATGCCATAGTACTGCGCAGCTTTTGATTGTAAGAATAAAAGGAACAAGGAGTGTGGAACTACATTTCACAAGTAAGCATTTTAAAATAAGGTTGAGCTGCAAATGCTCAGTTAATCAAACACAAAAAATAAAACATCTAATCCGTGTAGCTGGTGATTAAACCAGCAGATAAGCCATTTCAATATCTGTGTTATCTTAAGACTTTTTATTTCTTATATTTTGTAAACAGTCGTACTCAATGTGAAAACTGAATGATGTTTACTCTGGGAAGCTGAGGTTAACTGTGGGTTACCAACTTTGAGGCTTTTTGGGTACAATTTCTACCTATGTAAATGTTTTGTTTTTTTCAATATACTGAGGATGTCTTGCAAATGGCATTTGCATATATATTCTAGAATCTGTACAGTGTACATGCAACTTGTCTGACAAGACAACAAATATTTCAAAATCTTAGGAAGCAGCAATTTCTTTTTATGTGATAAAGATCATGTACCCATGGCTAATGCCCATTAGATAGCAAATACTGGTAAAGCAATCAATTTATGGTTACTTAAATTGCAGAAGTAATAATTGTGATTGGTAATATAAATTTATTGCTTGCTGACACCTGTCAGGAAACAATCTAGTACTTTATCTGAAAGCACAGGGTCATCCAGCTTGTGTTCTAGGCATTTGTCTCTGATTAGTGATTAATCTGTAGTATTACTTCAACAAAGTGAGAGTAGGGAGCTTGAAAATTTCTTGACAGAATACTCTTTATTTGTGAATGTGTTAGTCAATGTGTGTGGTTTTTGGGTAGCAAAAATACAGGCAATATTGATTTAAAACTAAAAATAGGAAACAGGGAGTACAATGGTACCTCAAAAATGCAAACAACATAAAATATTTATGAAAGCTGGCACAAACGATTATGAAATGACAATTGAAAAAAAATTATGGAATAATACAAAAGAAAGGGACTAGCAACATTTTGTAATAACTACTTGCATTTGATTTTTGCGTGATAGGTAATGTTTTTTTTTTTTTTTTTTTTTTTTTTTTGAAGAATGTGACCTCTGATTCATGATGAATGTACAGTCAGTATGTCCATGTATAAATTGCCTGTTATTCCTTTTGCATCAACCATATATATGAGAGGTTAGTATTGAACAAATATCACTCACGTAAATCAATCTTTCTTTGAATTGAACAAGTTGTGCCTGTATTTCTCTAAAATACAAATCAGACGCACTTGTATTTCCAGCAAGACTGCTGAAGGAACCCACAAAATAACAACACAAAACATAAACATTTGCTCGCCAAACTTTTTGCACATCATGAATGCAAATCAGTAGTTGTTAATTTCTCACTTCATATTAATAAGAGGTTGTGCATTTAAAATTGAAACAAAAAAAAAAAAAAAACTATGTGCAGTACATCTTAACAATTGCCAAAATGTGTCCAAATATCAGGTGAAAACTACAAAATTTCAGCTTTGGGACAACAAAAAACTAGGCTTCTTAAAAAAAAAAAAAAAGTAAAATATGAAAGTGCAAATAAAAAATATTAAATACTTAATACTGAAACAAAAAAAATACAATTATTTGTCCCATAAAAAAATTTAAGTCCATAATCTGAATTTTTTGGTCACTCAGCCCAGAGCTTGAATAATATCTAAAATAATACATGCCCAGAGAAAATTTACCTGCCCAGATATTAAAAGCAGGATGTGTAGAAAGATTTTTTATACCAAAAATTATGTCTTTTTAGGTTGAAAAAGTACATAAAACTATTTTTAGCTACTCAATACTGGTGTTGCTAACTGTAAATACCATTTGGAGCATCATATTGCCCCAATGTCTGTCTATACCTAAGTCACAGGGTAGTTACAGAAGTGATATATACATATATATACATATGACTACAGCATATATTAGGTCACCAAGTTTATTTAAACTGCACTTAAGAATAATTATTTTCAATTATTTTTCTTAAGGATAAGCCTTAGAAGATAGTTAAATAAAACATAGCAAATAAACATATAATCATCATCATCATCATTGTCAACCATTATCAATCCACTGCTGGACGAAGGTCTCCCCAAGTTTCCTCCACAACGGTCTGTCTTGTGCCAGTCTCCTCCATGTCACCCCTGCATACTTTCGAATTTCATCCACCCATCTCCCATGTGGTCTTCTTCTGGGTCTGTTCCTGTCCCTTGGAATCCAATCTAAAATTTCGGCTGTCCATCGATGATCTGTCCTTCTGGCAGTATGTTCAGCCCATTGTCGTTTCAGGGATTTTACTCTGATCATGATGTCTTCCACTCTTGTCATTTTTCGGATCCACGAGTTCCTCTTCTTATCTCTCCTGGTTACACCAAGTATGCACCTCTCCATGCTGCTTTGAGTTGTCTGCAGCCTTTGTATGTCTCTTTTAGTTAAGGTCCACGTCTCTGCACCATACGTAAGCACTGGAAGGATGCATTGATCAAACACTTTTCTTTTAAGACATAATGGCATATTGCTCTTGAAAATTATGCTGTTTCTTCCAAAAGCTCTCCAGGCAAGTTTTGTACGCCGATTAATTTCTTCATCAATGTGACCCTCACTTGATATCTGCTGTCCAAGATAAACGTACGTGTCTGTTATCTCCAGCTTTTCTCCATCAATCGATAAATCTTCATTTCTTGTAAAAGCATTGAACATCACTTTTGTCTTCTGAAAGTTCATTTTTAATCCCACTTCTTTACTCTTGTCAGCAAGTTCCTGGATCATACTCTGCAGCTCTGATGGGCTAGTTGCAAAAATGACTACGTCATCAGCAAAACGAAGGTGGGTTAGATAATCTCCATTAATCTTTATCCCTTTGTTTTCCCAGTTCAGTGATTGAAAGACATTTTCCAATGTGGCATTAAAGAGCTTCGGAGATATGGTGTCACCTTGTCTCACTCCCTTTCCAATTTTTATGTGTGTTGTATTTTCAAACAGCCTAATCTTTGCACTTGCATTTTCATAGATGTTATTAATAATATTAATGTATGCATCTTCAATACCGCAGGTTTTCAGAGCCATTGTAACTGCTGATGTTTTCACCGAATCAAAAATGTAGATACATAAATAAAAAAATTTTCATTCATAAAAAATTGGATTCCAAGGGACAGGAAAAGACCCAGAAGAAGACCACATGGAAGATGGGTGGATGAAATTCGAAAGTATGCGGTAGTGACATGGAGGAGACTGGCACAAGACAGACCGTTGTGGAGGAAACTTGGGGAGACCTTCGTCCAGCAGTGGATTGATAATGGTTGACAATGATGATGATGATGATATATATATATATGTATACTGTATGTATGACCTTAACTAAAAAAGAAAAGCAGGATATATAGAAATATTTTTCTTTTGATACCAAAAAAAGACATGCAAAGAATGCAGACAACTCAAAGAATATATGTACAGAGAGAGATAGAGTGACATCACTGAAATGGCAATGGGCTGGACATGTTGCCAGAAGAACAGACCACCGATGGACGACTGAAATTTTGAACTGGTTTTCGAGGGACAGAAGACTCATGGGAGATGGGTGGATGGAATTCGAAAGCATGCCGGAGTAATATGGAGGAGACAGGCTCAAGACAGACAATTGTGGAAGAAACTTGGGGAGACCTTCATTCAGCAGTGGATTGATAATGCTATATATATATCATCATTGTCAACCATATATATATATATATATGGTTAACAATGATTATGCTATATCATCATCATCATCATCATTGTCAACCATTATCAATCCACTGCTGGACGAAGGTCTCCCCAAGTTTCCTCCACAACGGTCTGTCTTGTGCCTGTCTCCTCCATGTCACTCCCGCATATTTACGAATTTCATCCACCCATCTCCCATGTGGTCTTTTTCTGGGTCTTTTCCTGTCCCTTGGAATCCAATCTAAAATTTCGGCTGTCCATCTATGGTCTGTCCTTCTGGCAGTATGTCCAGCCCATTGCCATTTCAGGGATTTACCTCTGATCATGATGTCTTCCACTCTCGTCATTTTTCGGATCCACGAGTTCCTCTTCTTATCTCTCCTGGTTATACCAAGCATGCACCTCTCCATGCTTCTTTGAGTTGTCTGCAGCCTTTGTATGTCTCTTTTAGTTAAGGTCCACGTCTCTGCACCATACGTAAGCACTGGAAGGATGCATTGATCAAACACTTTTCTTTTAAGACATAATGGCATATTGCTCTTGAAAATTATGCTGTTTCTTCCAAAAGCTCTCCAGGCAAGTTTTGTACGCCGATTAATTTCTTCATCAATGTGACCCTCCCTTGATATCTGCTGTCCAAGATAAACATACGTATCTGTTATCTCCAGTTTTTCTCCATCAATCGATAAATCTTCATTTCTTGTAAAAGCATTGAACATCACTTTTGTCTTCTGAAAGTTCATTTTTAATCCCACTTCTTTACTCTTGTCAGCAAGTTCCTGGATCATACTCTGCAGCTCTGATGGGGTAGTTGCAAAAATGACTACGTCATCAGCAAAACGAAGGTGGGTTAGATAATCTCCATTAATCTTTATCCCTTTGTTTTCCCAGTTCAGTGATTGAAAGACATTTTCCAATGTGGCATTAAAGAGCTTCGGAGATATGGTGTCACCTTGTCTCACTCCCTTTCCAATTTTTATGTGTGTTGTATTTTCAAACAGCCGAATCTTTGCACTTGCATTTTCATAGATGTTATTAATAATATTAATGTATGCATCTTCAATACCGCAGGATTTCAGAGCCGTGGTAACTGCTGATGGTTTCACCGAATCAAAGGCTTTTTCCTAATCGATAAAAGCCATGCACAATGGAAGTTCATATTCCCTCGCTCTTTCAATTAGTTCTCTCAGTACGTGGATATGATCTATTGTGCTGTAGCCACTCCTGAATCTAGCTTGTTCTCTCGGTTGAGCCATGTCCAGTGTTACCTTCAAGCGGTGTGAAAGAACTTTAGTGAAGATTTTATAAACTACTGATAGGAGGCTGATAGGTCTGTAGTTCCTGAGATCCTCAATGTCACCTTTTTTATGTAGCAGGATCATTGTAGCATTGTTCCAATCCTCAGGAATCTTCCCTTCATTAAGGCATCGAGTGAAAATTTGGGCGAGTACTGTTTCAATTTCTCCACTTGCTTCTTGTATGATGTCTATAGTAATTCCATCTTCTCCTGGAGCTTTCCCCCGCTTCATGTTCTTGATTGCATGAGCAACTTCTGCTGGGAGGACTGGAAGAACTCTGGTACCTTTCATGATGTCTGGAGTACATGTATCATCCCTTTCATATAATTTGGAGTAGAAATCTTTCACTCTTGTCAAAATTTCGCCTCTATTTCTTGTTATAGAACCATCTTCTTTTCTCAGAGCCATAATCTGTTTTCTTCCCTTACTGAGATGTCCCTTTGCTATCTTAAGGCTTTGGTTGTTTTCAATTGCTTTCCTCACTAGCTCACAGTTGAATTTCCTTACGTCTTCAGTGATACTTTTTCGTGTTGTCTTGCATAGCTCTATATATTCCACTTTGGAAGTCACATCTTCTTTAGTTGTCCTCATCTCTCTTCTTTTTTGCATCAACATTTTGGTTTTTCCTGATAATTTGTTCACATGCAACTTGTTCTTAGACCCAGCTAATTTTGTTGCTGTTTCCATTAGAGCTTTGGTTACTTTTCTGTTAACTTCCGAAATATCCACTTCTTCCGATGTTAGGCCTTCTAAAGCAGAGAATCTGTTCTTCAGTTCCAACTTGAAAGTATTATGGTGTTTTTTAAGGTTGGTTATGTCAATACATTTTGTTTGTCTTATGAGCTTGCCACGTTCCAGTTTAGTGTTGAGGTGCATCTTACATCTCACCAATCTATGGTCACTACCTGTGTTGAACTTGTTCAGCACACTGCAGTCTTCGATGACGAATTTTTTGTTACACATAATAAAATCAATTTCACTTGTCGTCCCAATTGGATGTCTCCATGTCCATTTCCTGTGTGGCTTTTTCTTGAAAAAGGAGTTCAAGATGAAAAATCCTTCTGCCTCTGCAAACTCCACGAGAGTATTTCCACGCTGGTTTCTGTTGCCGTGACCGAATTTACCTACTGAAGTTTCATTCTGTTGCCGTTGCCCTATTTTTGCATTGAAATATCCCATAATTATCTTCAAGTGCTGCTTACCTTTATTATTTAGATGACGAATTTCCTCATAAAATTCTTCAATTTCTTCTTCAGGATGACTTGTGGTGGGTGCATAAGTTTGAATAATCTGAGCCTGGTATCTTCTTGATAGTTGGATAACGAGTCGTGCAGCTCTGTCAGAGGAACTTTCAACTTCTACCACTTTATCCTTCAGTTTCTTGTTTATTATAAATCCAACACCACTAGTTCTGCCAGTATCTGTCCCACGATAATAGAAGAGATATCCACTTTTCAGTTCAATGAGATCTTCTCCTTTTCTCCTTACCTCACTTAGCCCGACGATGTCCCACTTGATCCTTTGTAGTTCCTCTTCCAATTCAAGAAGCCTTGAATCAGAAGATAGGGAGCGTCCGTTATAGGTAGCCAAGGTCAGCATCAAATGGCAGCCTAGTCCGGTCCTCCGGGGATTCTTAGCACCCTCTGCCTTCATGTCGCACTGGCCGCTGCCTCGGCCAGGTACATTCCAGCTGCCGGAGACTGAGGGCCAAGATTTAAGTTGTAGAGTCATTTTGGAGGTGTTTGGCCATAACTCACCACGCTGGCCAAGCGGGTTGGTGAGTGTGGGATAGCATTTCCTCTGATCCCGATGGTATAGTTATACCGCTATTGGCGGTCGTCAGAGCCCCTTTAGTGGGAACAGGATGCACCACGAGAAGGCGGGGTTGACATTTGTCAAGGAGAGGCTGTGATGTTACGCATCACCTGACCTTACATCCCTATGCATATATATATATATATATATATATATATATATATATATATATATATGGTTGACAATGATGATCATTGACAACTATTATCATTACAATATATGTATACTGTATATAATCAATATATATATCATTATCATCATTGTCAACCATTATCAATCCACTACTGGATGAAGGTCTCCCCAAGTTTCTTCCGCAATCGTATGTCTTGAGCCTATCTCCTCCATGTTACTCCGACATGCTTTCGAATTTCATCCACCCATCTCCCATGGGATCTTCTGGGGTTTTTTCGGTAACACCTAAGCTATGATTTAACTTCGGGGCTCCAGATGTCTTTCCCTGAAGAGTGGTTTGGGGTTCCTGAGTTGTTTTATTCCATGTCATTTTTGTTTAGAACCATGAAAGTGGGTTACTTCTGGTTAATTCTATGTTTATTTCTACTACGTCTGATTCCTGCAGCAAGGTGCAGTGTTGACGTGGTCTAATTACTACATGAGTGGGCTTTTTTACTTCTTTTTACTGATAAATATATAACATCAACCATTATCAATCCAATGCTGGATGAAGGTTTCCCCAAGTTTCTTCCACAGCTGTCTGTCTTGAGCCTATCTCCGTGTCACTCCTGCATGATTTCGAATTTCATCCATTCATCTCCCATGGGGTATTCTTCTGGGTCTTATATATACATAGAGAGAGAGTGAGAATTATATTGTGTTAAGTATTTAGTGTATGTGCTGGGAGATACCTTTATTATGGGCAAGTTACCACAATTGCCTTGCGTACCCACGAATAAGGCTTACAGATTTGTGTTGTTGAATGTCAAGACTAACAAACAGATTAGAAACATGCCCAGTGCTAAGGACTTTTAATTTTTATTAAATAAAAACCAGGTAAGTAGTAGTTTTCTTCTGATTATATAAGATAGGGGCAGTTGGTATAAGTATTTTAATATTGGTACCTCTTGGCTGTGTAAACTCATTGTTTGCTTTCCGTTTTTCTTCGAACTTTTTTTTTCATTTAAAACTCTCATAAAATATTTGGCGTCTATGTATTTGGAGTGATAAGCTGTGGGATGATTCAGCATTCTCATGGTGATGACCCACGAATATCTAAAATTTTTACCGAAATTGCGGATTGAGTGCAACTGTATTTTTTATTTTTGTGTTTCTTTTTTTTTTTTCATTTACTCTATTACCGCTGACTTATATTTCTCTGAAAATTTGCTCCAAAAAATTTGTTAAATGTCCAAAAATTACGGCATGAGATTTTATTCAACGACAGCAAGCTGCAACCATTAAAATATCATTTTTTTTAAAAACACTATTGCCGTCAACTAACAATGAAAAGCGTTATTTGATACGTTAAAGTTTTAGTCTCATCCCCTAGGTGTTTATAACAACATTTCTGAGTTATATCCTTATTTAACATCAAACCATATATTACGAAAACTCCCTTGCTTAACACGGAACGGAAATCGTTCTGTACCTCATCAAACATGGCTGCCACTTGTTTCCGGTGGCTTCACCCGTTCCCCGATGTAAGCGCTCTACGTATTTCTATCTCGTTGTTTGGGACACAATACTTCAGAGATTAAACTGCGCAAATCAAACTTGCCAGAATCCAAAAGGAAATATTTCTGAAGTACTTAAAAATTTTGAGTCGTTAATTGAATTCATTCAGTTCGTGAGGGAAAATTTTGAAGTCTATGAAGAGGAAGCTAAAACATTAGTGTCTGAAAATGTGCAATACCATGGTCATGAATTCCGAAGAAAGAAAGTGCCCAAGAATAAACTCCTAGATGAATGTTACAGTGAACATATAGAACTCGGTGCAAAGGATATATTTAGAACTCAGGTTCATTATGTGCTTTGTGATGCTTTAATCACTCAGCTTTCAAGCAGAAAAAGTGCTTATGAAAATATAATGAGAAAATTTGAATTTTTTACAAAAAAATCAAGATCTGAAATTTTTGAAGGGGCAAAAGCATTGCAGGAATACTATAACAATGACCTTGACGACCAGTTTGCTGATGAGTTTTTGCAATTCTCCTCAATGATGGGGGAGCATGCAACCGTTCCCCAGATGCTGCAAACTTTGAAGGTAAGCAATTTAGAAGCCACATTTCCGAACACTGAGACTGCACTTGGAATGTTCATGACATTACCGATTTCAAATTGTACAAGTAAGAGATCATTTTCTTTGCTGAAAAGACTGAAAAATCCCTTACGATCAACCATGCGACAAACAAAACTGGCATCATTAGCTCTGCTGTCTTTGGAGAGTGATGTGACATAGTCTTTGAATTATGATTCTCTAATACATGACTTTGCATGTAGGAAATGTAGAAGAAAAATATTCAACCCAACTGTTTCGTCCAGATATAGGAGGTAAATTTTCAATTCTTTTTATTCATTCCTAAAAATAAATAGTAAATGAGTTATTACAAATAAAAAGATCTGGTGCCCAAACACAGAACTTTGTCATCGTATTGTCATTTTTGTTTGACACTGGACAACTTATACATTCATGTCATTATGTGCTCATTAGATTTTGGTAAAAATTAGGTAAATGTGTAGTTTAGCGTCCTAAATTATTTGGTCGGAAAAGATGTAAAATTTCGAAAAAGTGTGACGTACAGATTCTAAAATATGCAATTTAAGGGGAAATGGTAAACAAATTTCATCGTCAGAATGAATATTAAAGATGTTTACCAAAAAACTTGAACTCCAAGTATGACGAGTCAGAAGACACTGCGGGAGGCCGTAAACAACGCTGCGGCGTTGACATGAAGCTGTGCTCCGTTGAAAGAAAGGATCGCTGCAGCCAGGATATTCACGGGCGGAATAGTACAACAGGAACCGGGTACGCTGTTGTCAGGAAAGAGTGTAGTGCTACGCTACAGAAAATAGTTAATTTCGGTGTCAGTTATTGCCATCGCAGTCGGAGAGTTTGTTGTTTTTTTCCCATGGGATTCTTTGATGCTGAATGTATGAACTCATTTCTCTATGGAAGCTTTTTTTATTTAGTAATCAAACTTTCACATTGAGGCTTGCCATCTAACTTCCGTTGGAGAGAATGCGACACCTACTCTAACGCTTTTCTAGAAACAAGAAAGGAATGTGAATACTTACTATTTCGTATCACGGAATTACATGCCAAAGAACGAAGACAATCTCTGCATGTTTCTTTAAAAAGTGAGACAGAAATTTCAAACTACATTCTTTAGCATAGAAGTATATTCTGTTACTCTTTCCTGACAAGAGCTAACCTGATTCGTGTTGTACTCTTCTGTCCATGAATTCCCCGCCACAGCAAACCTTCCTTTCAAAGGAGCAAAGCTTCAGGTCGTCGTCGCGGCGTGTGTTTACTCATCGTACTTGGAGGTAAGTTTTTCGGTAAACATCTGTAATATGCCTTTTTTTGTTTTTTTTTTGAAATTTTGCAAATTTTCTGACGAAATAATTTAGGACGCTGAAGTACACATTTACCAAAAATTGAACCGATACTAGATGTACCCCTCAGCTTTTCAGATTATAATGTTTAACTCAGACTTTTCCCCATTAACACAAAATTTTATGTTTTGCAGTTTTTTGATATATTGATCATGATGTGCTGATTTGATCTTGGTAGAAACCGGGAAGCTGGAAGTAGGAGTTCCCATAGCACTTTTTCAATTGTTTATGCAGTTTCATATCTCTATTCATGAGAAGGTCCAGTGGAGGTCTCCATGGATTATTTTTTCTTGTTTTAATTCACATTTTTTGTAGGATGCATTGTTCTCATGTTCTAGACGCAAGAATCAGTACATTGCAAGACCACAATATTCACTAAAATTAAGATGTCCATCCATTTCGTCATAGATATATTGTTATAGTTGGAATCTATGGGGTCATTAACAGCACAAACAACTGATCAACCAGTTGTCCCCGCACAGCCAGAGTTGTATAAAAATAAAATGTATCTGCGTACACAGCTATTGAAACAAAAAACTCGCTGCAAACCCGCAAACCATGATAACAATAGAATAAGATAATTTAAGGGAAAATTAATAAAACAAATAAATATTAGAACATTACAGATTCCAATGAGGACAAAATAAGTACATTCCATTGAATGTGCAGCAATGTGTGTAAAATGGACTTTTATGGCAAAATATTGGACTACGAACCTCATAAACACAAGAGATTAAAGAAAGTTTTTATATCCAGAAAAACAGTTATATCAATGAACCTTCAAAAATTATAAATATGATTTTCAACAAGTTAATTCAAAAATACTGGACTTTACAAAATGCATAAGGAGATTATTTTTATTTAATTGGCAACTGAAAGTGGAACCTGGCAATGAAATTTAAATTCTGTGTAAACAAAACCTTTAATACAGTTCGTATACATTGAGAACAAGGTCTTGATAAAATCTAGAGGCCAGAAATGTCTGTAAAAACAAAAGAACTCAGAAGATGTGAAAAAAATTAAGTTCTTCAGTTGAAATAGAATTAAGTATATTAATCTGCGTAAAGCGTTGAGTAAGTGTTTTAATTGCTGTATATAGGCCTAACATTTTAATTTTTTAAATCTACATGCAAAAACTATCTGCAAACCTGTTAATGTATTGGAAACTATCAGCGTACGCAAGTACGCCTACATTTTGCTACTCTGCACACAGTGACTATTATTTGGTCGATAGAGAATAACAAGGGGGGCCCCGGAAATGTTTTGTGCCCTGGGCCTCGCATGTAGTAAATCGGGCCCTGATCGTAGGACAATCCTTTGGCGAAACAATATACAAGAGTCATCACCTTATCAAGAGAAATACAAGCAGCTTGAAACCATGTCCCAAGTAAACGGGAACACTGCTCACTTTTCCCTGTAACGTGATTCTTCCTACACCTGAATTGTCCTAAACGATGACACATATCCACTTGCAAATTCATTGGATGACCTGCGGAACATCTTCGTTCGGTTGGAAGCAATCCTTTCAGCTCGCACCATACAATACATGCTTCTTCATCCTTCCCAACTTCGTCGAAGAAATGCCTTCAGTTCCACACGACGACTGATACAGCTGGAAAAAAAAGAAGCCACGTACCGCTTAGAACAGGTGAACAGAAGTAAGTACACGGTATTCACGGCTCACGCACTCAGCAAAGAGCGATTACGCAACACACACAACGCGGAAGAAAACGGCGACGCAGCTGCAGCGTCACCTATCGCGAAACATTTCTCCCATCATTCCAGTGGCGCGTTGGCTGAAGCAGACGACAGGGGCCGAAGATTAAAGTCTACCCGGAATTTTTATGGACAAAAAAAAAAAAAAAACCGTCATATTTTCTAATTCGCGCAGTTTTAATAATTAGAGTCAGAATTATTCTCATAAATAGCTCATGGAACATAAAATTTAAATACAAATAGAGGTTTGTATTGAATTATACCAAAATTAATGTTTCTTTTCGCTACCGAAATGTGAACTTTCTTTTGCACACGGCATTGTAACTTTTTTAATCTCCATTTTACATTTTGACATCGAAATTACGAGCATTTTTTTAAAATTCGGACAGAAATTATGCTTGAAATTTATTTAGAAAGTCGCTAAAATGTCGGCGATGCAACCATGTGCATCAGCAACAAGTGTTGTCGCTATAGGGGAGATTCATGGATGGAATAGCATATGATTTCAGCCATTTCTACTTACTCGATGGAAGGCCCAGTAATTCGGATTTCAAATAATGTTCACAATCATCTTCAGTAAAATGTTGAGAGCAAATTCTGGCATATTTCGCATTGACAGTACCTTTTCGTTTATATTTGAATAGCGGTGTTTTTTGCCGCATCTGAACTATGGGAATGTGTGATAAATAATCCCAGTTCTTTTTCTTATTCTGCTTTGCGTACAGAGCAACAGCACAATTAGGCATCATTTTTATGAAATAATAGCACAGAATGTTTGGGACTGCACAAGAGATCGCCATTGCGTTCTTCAGTGCAGACGTTGGCAGCACCATTGTAGCCGTTCCTGACGGTGAGCTGGATTCACAGATGCACATGCCAGAGGCACACGTGCACGTAGTCCTGCATCCAGTAGACGGTTGCGGATTGTTCGCACAGTCACCTCAGGTGCAACGGCAGCTCGGATTTGCGTCGCAGTGGATGTTCCGCTTGACAACGCCGCTCTTCTTATGCGTCGATCTGTCCGCTCATCAGTCCGTCTGTGACTCCCGGCTCCACGTCTTCTCGTGTGGGAATGTTCCTCGGACCATCTACGCCACCATCGTACCACCACGCGTAAATCACCAATACTTCCCGTTCAATTCGCTCCGCAATACGACGATACGACCACCCGGAGTCCGACTAGACGACCTCGCTCAAAGTCTGATAACTGCTGAAATCGTACACGTCTTCCATGTCCAGGCATTGCAGCTTCTTCAGGGTCTTCGCACGTGTCCGTACGCCGACGACTGATTACATTCACTTCGCCGTACTCCTTAAATACCACCGACGATAATTTGCATATTATGCCGTGCTGTGGCGTAAGCGCTCACCGGTTGGTCCCGAAATTAACATCACACCTACGTAAACTCGACCCATTAACATATGTAAATTTCATGATCGTCCGCCAATTCCTTCTTGGTGTTCTTTTTTCACTTTCCGCCAGTGTATATGTATATATATATATATATATATATATGGTTGACAATGATGATATACACTGAGTGGCCACTTTATTATGACCACCCCCCTCAGTACTTCGTTGGGCCACCTTTTGCCTTTCATACTGCGTCGATTCTTCGTGGCATGGACTCCAAGAGCATGTTGATAGGTGGTTTGTGGAATCTGAGACCATGCTTGATAAATAGCACTTTCCAGGATTGTGAGATTGCAGGGTTGTGGATCCAGTTGTCTGATAGCTCGTTCAACTTCATCCCACAAATTGTCAATGGGGTTGAGATCTGGAGATTGTGGGGGCCACCTCAGCAAAGTAAACTCCCCGGCATGTTCCTAAAACCAATCCTGTACAATACGAGCACTATGGCAGGACGCATTATCTTGTTGAAAGTAGCCATCGCCATTGGGATGAACCATCCACATGACAGGATACACTTGGTCCGCAACGATGTTTAGATATGATGTGCCAGTCAGACGTTGATCAACACGAATTAAAGGGCCCAAAGCATGCCAGGAAAACATTCCCCAAACCATAACGCTGCCTCCACCAGTTTGAAGGATTGTAGCAATGCATTTGAGGTCCATGCTTTCGTGCTGTTCCTGCCAAATTCTCACCCGGCCATCGGCATGGTGCAACTGAAAACGTGATTCATCGGACCACATATTTTGTTTCCAATTATCGACTGTCCAATCCTTGTGCTCCTGTGCAAACTGGAGACGTTTTCTGTTGTTAACTGCAGGCAGCAAAGGTGTTCGAACTGGCCTTCGGCTGCCATATCCCATCCGATGCAGTTAACGGCGAACAGTGCATGCAGAGATCATTTGAGGGGATCCTTGATTAAGATGGTCTGTAATTTGCTGCACTGTTGCCTTTCTGTTGTATGTTACCAGTCTGGACACTATCCGTTCCGCCCGAGCAGTCAGTAGTCGATGACGACCACACGTTGCACGTAGAGACCCAGTTTTTAGGCTGACAGTCCAGTCTTTAAATACTTTAACAACAGCTGCTCTGGAACATTTCACGAATGCGGCGGTTTCGGTGATACTAGCTCCATGGCTCCGAGCTCCTACAATCATCCCACGTTGAAAGTCCGTCAAATCGCATTTTTTACACATCTCGTCACCCAAAAATCACTTCTACTACTGTCACAAGTACTAAGCTTTCCCTTTTTATACTAACCTCGCCCTCTGGCGGCAACAGCTATAGCTCATTTGCTTAAAACTGTCAGGTGGTCATACTAAAGTGGCCACTCAGTGTATATACCATTATCAATCCACTGCTGAATGGTCTCCCCAAGTTTCTTCCACAATTGTCTGTCTTGAGCCGGTCTCCTCCATATTACTCCGGTATGCTTTCGAATTCCATCCACCCATAACCCATGGGTCTTCTTCTGTCCCTCGGAATCCAGTTCAAAATTTCAGTTGTCCATCGGTGGTCTGTTCTTCTGGCAACATGTCCAGCCCATTGCCATTTCAGTGATTTCACTCTATCTCTCTCTCTGTATATATATATTCTTTGAGTTGTCTCCATTCTTTGCATGTCATTTTTTTTGGTATCAAAAGAAAAGTCTTTCTACACATCCTGCTCTTCCTTTTTAGTTAAGGTCATACATACAGTATATATATATATATATATACCTGGTTATGATGTCGCCCACCCTCTTTCTCTCTCTCTATATATAAAACATTACGTATAAACACTACTTACCTTTTTCCTGTATTTTTTATTCTGTCAGTTTCCTTTTTGATGTATTTTAACAGCAGGAATAGGTTAACCCTTTTTTGTATGAAAATTATTTTATTTATGTATCTACATATGTTTATTTGTTATGTTTTATTTAACTATCTTCCAAGGTTTATCCGTAAGAAAAAGAATTGAAAATAATTATTCTTAAATGCAGTTTAAATAAACTTGGTGACCTAATATCTGCTGTGATCAGAGATATATATGTATATATCACTTCTATGTATATATATGTATATATCAGGTCAGGTGATGCGTAACATCACAGCCTCTCCTTGACAAATGTCAACCCCGCCTTCTCGTGGTGCATCCTGTTCCCACTAAAGGGGCTCTGACGACCGCCAATAGCGGTATAACTATACCATCGGGATTAGAGGAAATTCTATCCCACACTCACCAACCCACTTGGCCAGCGTGGTGAGTTATGGCCAAACCCCTCCAAAATGACTCCACAACTTAAATCTTGGCCCTCAGTCTCCGGCAGCTGGAATGTACCTGGCCAAGGCAGCGGCCAGTGCGACATGAAGGCAGAGGGTGCTAAGAATCCCCGGAGGACCGGACTAGGCTGCCATCTGATGCTGACCTTGGCTACGTACAATGGACGCTCCCTATCTTCTGATTCAAGGCTTCTTGAATTGGAAGAGGAACTACAAAGGATCAAGTGATACATCGTGGGGCTAAGTGAGGTAAGGAGAAAAGGAGATCTCATCGAACTGAAAAGTGGACATCTCTTCTACTATCGTGGGACAGATACTGGCAGAACTAGTGGTGTTGGATTTATAATAAACAAGAAACTGAAGGATAAAGTGGTAGAAGTTGAAAGTTCCTCTGATAGAGCTGCACGACTCGTTATCCAACTTTCGAGAAGATACCAGGCTCAGAATATTCAAACTTATGCACCCACCACAAGTCATCCTGAAGAAGAAATTGAAGAATTTTATGAGGAAATTTGTCATCTAAATAATAAAGGTAAGCAGCACTTGAAAATAATTATGGGAGATTTCAATGCAAAAATAGGGCAACGGCAACAGAATGAAACTTCAGTAGGTAAATTCGGTCACGGCAACAGAAACCAGCGTGGAAATACTCTCGTTGAGTTTGCAGAGGCAGAAGGGTTTTTCATCTTGAACTCCTTCTTCAAGAAAAAGCCACACAGGAAATGGACATGGAGACATCCAAATGGGATGACAAGTGAAATTGATTTTATTATGTGTAACAAAAAATTCGTCATAGAAGACTGCAGTGTGCTAAACAAGTTCAACACAGGTAGTGACCATAGATTGGTGAGATGTAAGATGCACCTCAACACTAAACTTGAACGTGGCAAGCTCATAAGACAAACAAAATCTATTGACATAACCAACCTTAAAAAACACCATAATACCTTCAAGTTGGAACTGAAGAACAGGTTCTCTGCTTTAGAAGGCCTAACATCGGAAGAAGTGGACATCTCTGAAGTTAACAGAAAAGTAACCAAAGCTCTTATGGAAACAGCAACAAAATTAGCTGGGTCTAAGAACAAGTTGCATGTAAATAAATTATCAGGAAAAACGAAAATCTTGATGCAAAAAAGAAGAGAGATGAGGACAACTAAAGAAGATGTGACTTCCAAAGTGGAATATATAGAGCTATGCAAGACAGTACGAAAAAGTATCACTGAAGACGTAAGAAAATTCAACTGTGAACTAGTGAGGAAAGCAATTGAAAACAACCAAAGCCTAAAGATAGCAAAGGGACATCTCAGTAAGGGAAGAAAACAGATTATGGCACTGAGAAAAGAAGATGGTTCTGTAACAAGAAATAGAGGCGAAATTTTGACAAGAGTGAAAGATTTCTACTCCAAATTATATGAAAGGGATGATACATGCACTCCAGACATCATGAAAGATGCCAGTACCAGAGTTCCTCCAGTCCTTCCAGCAGAAGTTGCACATGCAATCAAGAACATGAAGCGGGGAAAAGCTCCAGGAGAAGATGGAATTACTGTAGACATCATACAAGAAGCAAGTGGAGAAATCGAAACAGTACTCGCCCAAATTTTCACTCGATGCCTTAATGAAGGAAAGATTCCTGAGGATTGGAACACCGCTACAATGATCCTGCTACATAAGAAAGGTGACATTGAGGATCTCGGAAACTACAGACCTATCAGCCTCCTATCAGTAGTTTATAAAATCTTCACTAAAGTTCTTTCACACCGTTTGAAGGTAACACTGGACATGGCTCAACCGATAGAACAAGCTGGATTCAGGAGTGGCTACAGCACAATAGATCATATCCATGTGCTGAGAGAACTAATTGAAAGAGTGAGGGAATATGAACTTCCATTGTGCATGGCTTTTATCGATTATGAAAAAGCCTTTCATTCGGTGAAACCATCAGCAGTTACAATGGCTCTGAAAACCTGCGGTATTGAAGATGCATACATTAATATTATTAATAACATCTATGAAAATGCAAGTGCAAAGATTAGGCTGTTTGAAAATACAACACACATAAAAATTGGAAAGGGAGTGAGACAAGGTGACACCATATCTCCAAAGCTCTTTAATGCCACATTGGAGAGTGTTTTTCAGTCACTGAGCTGGGAAAACAAGGGGATAAAGATTAATGGAGATTATCTAACCCACCTTCGTTTTGCTGATGACGTAGTCATTTTTGCAACTAGCCCATCAGAGCTACAGAGTATGATCCAGGAACTTGCTGACAAGAGTAAAGAAGTGGGATTAAAAATGAACTTTCAGAAGACAAAAGTGATGTTCAATGCTTTTACAAGAAATGAAGATTTATCGATTGATGGAGAAAATCTGGAGATAACAGACACGTACGTTTATCTTGGACAGCAGATATCAAGTGAGGGTCACATTGATGAAGAAATTAATCGGCGTACAAAACTTGCCTGGAGAGCTTTTGGAAGAAACAGCATAATTTTCAAGAGCAATATGCCATTATGTCTTAAAAGAAAAGTGTTTGATCAATGCATCCTTCCAGTGCTTACGTATGGTGCAGAGACGTGGACCTTAACTAAAAGAGACATACAAAGGCTGCAGACAACTCAAAGCAGCATGGAGAGGTGCATACTTGGTGTAACCAGGAGAGATAAGAAGAGGAACTCGTGGATCCGAAAAATGACAAGAGTGGAAGACATCATGATCAGAGTTAAATCCCTGAAATGGCAATGGGCTGGACATACTGCCAGAAGGACAGATCATCGATGGACAGCCCAAATTTTAGATTGGATTCCAAGGGACAGGAAAAGACCCAGAAGAAGACCACATGGGAGATGGGTGGATGAAATTTGAAAGTATGCAGGGGTGACATGGAGGAGACTGGCACAAGACAGACCGTTGTGGAGGAAACTTGGGGAGACCTTCGTCCAGCAGTGGATTGATAATGGTTGACAATGATGATGATCACTTCTGTAACTCCCCTATGACCTAGGTATAGACAGACATTGGGGCAATATGATGTTCCAAATGCTATTTACAGTTAGCAACACCAGTACTGAGTAGCTAAAAACAGTTTTACGTACTTTTTCAACCTAAAAAGACTTCTAATGTTTGGTATCAAAAGAAAAATCTTTCTACACATCCTGCTTTTAATACCTGGGCAGGTAAATTTTCTCTGGGCATGTATTATTTTAGATATTTTTCAAGCCCTGGGCTTAGTGACCAAAAAATTCACATTATGGACTTTAATTTTTTTTATGGGACAAAAAATTGTCTTTTTTTGTTTCAATATGAAGTATTTAATATTTGTTATTTGCACTTTCTAATTTTACTTTTTTTTAAGAAGCCTAGTTTTTTGTTATCCCAAAGCTGAAATTTTGTAGTTTTCACCTGATATTTGTACACATTTTGGCAATTGTTAAGATGTACTGCACATAGTTTTTTTTTTTTTTTTTTTCAATTTTGCTGAAATTTGGTATTTTTCACCTGATATTTTTACACATTTTGGCATATATATATTTTTTTGTTTCAATTTTGCTGAAATTTGGTAGTTTTCACCTGATATTTATACACATTTTTGCAATTGTTAAGATGTACTGCAAATAGTTTTTTTTTGTTTCTATTTTGCTGAAATTTGGTAGTTTTTACCTGATATTTGTACACATTTTGGCAATTTATAAGATGTACTGCAAATAGTTTTTTTTTTTTCAATTTTGCTGAAATTTGGTAGTTTTTACCTGATATTTGTACACATTTTGCCAATTGTTAAGATGTACTGCAAATAGTTTTTTTTTGTTTCAATTTTGCTGAAATTTGGTAGTTTTTACCTGATATTTGTACACATTTTGGCAATTCTTAAGATGTACTGCACATAGTTTTTTTTTTTTTTTTTTTTTTTTGTTTCAATTTTAAGGGCCTCTTATTAATATGAAGTGAAAATTTAACAACCACTGATTTGCATTCATGGTGTGCAAAAAGTTTGGTGAGCAAATGTTTATGTTTTGTGTTGTTATTTTGTGGGTTCCTTCAGCAGTCTTGTTGGAAATACAACAAGTGTGTCTGATTTGTATTTTAGAGAAATACAGGCACAACTTGTTCAGTTCAAAGGAAGACTGATTTACGTGAGTGATATTTGTACAATAAATATATGGTTGATGCAAAAGGAATAACTAGCAATTTATACATGGATATACTGACTGTTGATTCATCATGAATCAGAGGTCACATTCTTCAAAAAAAAAAAAAAAAAAACACCACCTGTCACACAAAAATCAAATGCAAGTAGTTTTTACAAAATGTTGCTAGTCCCTTTCTTTTGTATTATTCCATACTTTTTTTTTCAATTGTCATTTCATAATCTTTTGTGCCAGTTTTCATAAATATTTTATGTTGTTTGCATTTTTGAGTTACCATTGTACTCCCTGTTTCCTATTTTCAGTTTTAAATCAATATTGCCTGTATTTTTGCTACCCAAAAGACCACACACATTGTACTAACACATTCATAAATAAAGAGTATTCTGTCAAGAAATTTTCAAGCTCCCCACTCTCACTTTGTTGCAGTAATACTACAGATTAATCACTAATCAGAGACAAATGCCTAGAACACAAGCTGGGTGACCCTGTGCTTTCGGAAAAAATACTAGATTGTTTTCTGACAGGTGTCAGCAAGCAATAAATTTATATTACCAATCACAATTTTTACTTCTGCGATTTAAGTAACTATAAATTGACTGCTTTACCAGTATTTGCTATCAAATGGGCATTAGATATGGATACATGATCTTTATCACATAAAAAGAAATTGCTGGTTCCTAAGATTTTGAAATATTTGTTGTCCTGGCAGAAAAGTTGCATGTACACTCTACAGATTCTAGAATATATTTGCAAATGCCATTTGCAAGCCATCCTCAGTATATGTAAGATAAAAAAAAAAAAAAAACACTTGCATAACTAAAAATTGTTCCCAAAAAGCCTCAAAGTTGGTAACCTACAGTTAACTTTTTTTTTTTTTTTTTTGATTGGAGGTTTAACGACCACCGTGAGCAACTCAATGGGCTATAAGCAGTCGCCCGTCCCTAATTTAGGGTCACTGGTTCCAGGGAAGGGAGAGAGCCAGTGCCGTAAGACAAGCACAACATCCATGCCTGACCGGGATTCGAACCCCGACCCCTTACGGACGAATGATCAGAGGCCAACGCCTTAGACCACTGCGCCACCGGGGCGGCAACCTACAGTTAACCTCAGCTTCCCATAGTAAACACGATTCAGTGTTCACATTGAGTACGACTGTTTACAAAATATAAGCAATAAAAAGTCTTTAAGATAACACAGATATTGAAATGGTTTATGCGCTGGTTTAATCACCAGCTACACGGATTAGATGTCTTATTTTCTGTGTTTGATTAACTGAGCATTTACTGCTCAAACTTATTTAAAAATGCTTACTTGTGAAATGTAGTTCTACAAACCTTGTTCCTTTTATTCTTACAATTAAAAGCCAGTAAGTGGCATTTTAGTGTTGATATAATTATCCAAAAGGTGCTGATAATTGTAAATATTCACAAAACGGTAGCCTTAAATTTGTAATTAAACATAACACGATCGCAGAACAGCTTAAAGAACTGAGGTGACTCCTTGACACACGCAGAAGTTGTACCTCATCAAAGATGGCGGGCTCTCCTTTCGTTGGCTTTAGCTGCCTTTAGCGGAGAACCAATCACAGGAGCACTCTACGCATTTCTATCTCGTTGCTTGGAACACACATCACACTGAAGAGGTTTTTCACCTGTATGAAGGAGCATATGCTGAGAAAGCTGACTTCTTGTAAACTGCTTGGAACACACATCACTCTGATGAGGTTTTTCACCTGTGAAGGAGCATATGCCGAGAAAGGTTGCTTTTTCCAGTAAACTGCTTGGAACACACATCACACTCATGAGGCTTTTCACCAGTATGAAGGAGCATATGTTTAGAAAGGGCACCTTTATATCTGAATTGTTTGGAACACACATCACACTGATGACACTTTTCACCAGTATGAAGGAGCATATGCTGGGAAAGGGCACCTTTCTGTCTGAATTGTTTGGAACACACATCACATTGATGAGGTTTTTCACCTGTATGAATGAGCATATGCTGAGAAAGGTGGCTTCTTCTGGTAAACTGCTTGGAACACACATCACACTGATGAGGTTTTTCACCTGTGTGAAGGAGCATATGCCGAGAAAGTTCACTTTTTCCAGTAAACTGCTTGGAACACACATCACACTGATGAGGCTTTTCACCAGTATGAAGGAGCATATGCTGAGAAAGGGCACTTTTCTGTCTGAATTGCTTGGAACACACATCACACTGAAGAGGTTTTTCACCTGTATGGAGGAGCATATGCTGAGAAAAGGCACCTTTCTGTCTGAATTGTTTGGAACACACATCACACTGATGAGGTTTTTCGCCTGTATGAAGGAGCATATGCCGAGAAAGGTTGCTTTTTCCAGTAAACTGCTTGGAACACACATCACACTGATAAGGCTTTTCACCAGCATGAAGGAGTATATGTTGAGAAAGGGCACCTTTATTTCTGAATTGTTTGGAACACACATCACACTGATGACACTTTTCACCAGTATGAAGGAGCATATGCTGGGAAACGGCACCTTTCTGTCTGAATTGTTTGGAACACACATCACATTGATGAGGTTTTTCACCTGTATGAAGGAGCATATGCTGAGAAAGGTGGCTTCTTCTGGTAAACTGCTTGGAACACACATCACACTGATGAGGCTTTTCACAAGTATGAAGGAGCATATGCTTGGAAAGGTAACATTTCTGTGTGCATTTCTTGGAACACACATCATGCTGATGAAGTTTTTCATCTGCACGAAGGAGTGTATGGTCAGAAACCCCACTTTTTCCTGTCACTTGCTCGGAACATATATTATGCGAATCAGGTTTTTCATCAGTATCAAGGAGCATATCCCTTGAAATTTTGTCTTCCATCATGAATTTCCTGCAGCACGTACCACATTGGTCGGAATTTTTAGTCCTGTCAGATTGCATATGTCATGCAAAACTAGATTTTTTTGGGAACTTGTGAAAGCAGACTTCACACTTTTGAAGACCTTCCCTTATATTAAGGAGTGTCTCAGACAATATGTGAAATTTGTTTTTCACTTTCTTTAAAATCAAGTCTTTAGAGGTTTCCTCCCCTGAAGAATATTTTGTCAAAGCAAGGACTCCATATTGAGAAATTATTAGGTTCTACTTTCTGGCTTCCCAGCAATACCCAAAAAATCTCTTTTGGTAACATTTACTGCATACAATAATGAATTAAATACTGAATGTCATTGCAACTTATCTGTGCTGTCTGCATATACCAAGCATCATTGTGTTTTACATCAAAGAGGACATGAAGAACACTTCATATATGATCTCAGTCATTAAAAATAAAAAAATAAATACAAAAGCAAAGCATATTCCATGATTTCAAAACATACTTTATAAAATTTCTAACAGTATGCCAGGAGCTTTTAGCATAAACAGAAAACACTTTTTTCTGATTTAATGATTCTATAAAGTACAAGATGACATTCAGTATTTATTTGGCTGGCATTTTATTTGCAAGAAAAAAAAAGTAAACAACCACTCACACACTGCAGAAACTACATCTGGAGGAAAATACCATATATAAAACTGGTAATTTAGAAAATTAAAAAAATTGTAAAGGGCTAACATCAAGAATGTTTACAGAAAATGTGAAATAATAGTATACCATTCACATCTTACGAACAAGAAAAGTTTTTTTCCTTTATCCGTTTCTCTGGCAAAAACGAATTTTGGCCCCATTTCAGTGGGGCAAAGAACAGGCATAATTCTTTAATCATAATTGTAATTTTGTTTAAAAAACCATAGGATGGCAATTGCTGCAAAATGACGGGTGAATTAGCAAAATTTAAATTGATCTCAAAGCTTTTTAAACTATATTACGTACATTTCTGTGCAAAGACATTTTTTTTTTGTTCTATCAGTTTTCTTTGTAAGATCTCTTCCTCGATTTGCACAGCTCGCGCCAGTGCTGCCAACCAGTTCCTCAAATGTTTCCATAGACCAGGGGCAGAAATTCCCTAGTTTTCAGCAAAATTTCCCTAGGTAAAAAAATAAAAAAATATGGATATATAAATATATGTATATATACACTGACGGAAAAAAAATCCCAACACAACGAAAAAATAGTTGTTGAGGAATGAAATGGCGGCAATACATTTGTATAAGTAACATATTTAATCAATTAAGGTTTCAAGATCACAGCTTAATGTAAGCGCGAGAAGAGCCATTTTAAATGTGAAATGCTGGTACATTAATAACCGGTGTAACCGCCAGAATGTTGAATGCAAGCACGCAAACGTTCATGCATTGTGTCGTACAGGAGCTGAATGTCAGTTTGTGGGATGGAGTTCCATGCATGTTGCACTTGGTCGGTCAATACAGGGACGGTTAATGCTGGTTGGGGGTGACGCTGGAGTTTTCGTCCAATGATGTCCCATACGTGCTCGATTGGTGAAAGATCTGGTGATCTAGCAGGCCACGTCAACACGTCGACACGCTGTAGAGCATGTTGGATTACAACAGCGGTATGCGGGCGAGCGTTATCCTGTTGGAAAACACCCCCTGGAATGCTGTTCATGAATGGCAGCACAACAGGTTGAATCACCAGACCGACGTACAACTGTGCCGTCAGGGTGCGTGGGATAACCACGAGAGTGCTCCTGCTGTCATAGGAAATTGCTCCCCAGACCATAACTCCATGTGTAGGACCAGTGTGTCTCGGCCGAAGACAGGTTGGTTGCAGGCGCTCACCTGGCCTCCTTCTAACCAACACACGGCCATCACTGGCACGCAGGCAGAACCGGCTTTCGTCAGAAAACACAACAGATCTCCACTCCATCCTCCAATGAGCTCTAGCTTGACACCACTGACGTCGCAAACGACAGTGGTTTGGAGTAAGTGGAATGCACGCTACAGGGCGTCTGACTCGGAGCTGTCCTTCAAGTAACTGATTTGCAACAGTTTGTTATGTCACTGTGGTGGCAACTGCAGCTCGAATTGGTGCCGCAGACGCAGCACGATGCGCCACGGCCATACGCCGTACACGGCGGTCTTCCCTCTCAGTAGTGCCACGTGGCCGGCCGGAACCCGGTCTTCTTGAGGCAGTACCTTCCCTTGACTACCGCTGCCAACAATCATGCACAGTGGCTACATTCCTGCCAAGTCGTTCTGCAATATTGCGGAAAGAAAATCCACCTTCTCGTAGCCCTATTACACGACCTCGTTCAAACTCCGTGAGCTGTTGATAATGGCTTCCTCGTCTTCTTAAAGGCATTCTTGACTGACTTCAACACCCTACGTCGAATCTCAACGATAACTAACGCTCACGAACGTTACAGCGCGTATTTACAGCAAACCTGCTTTGTATGTTCCGAGGGGGCTACTAGCGTTACACGTATGCGCCGAGCGCGAAATTTGCATAGACGTCATCTTACAGATGTACTCTCACCGTCTACTAACTGTCGTTTATCTAACACAACCCCTTCTTGGTGTTGGAATTTTTTTCCGTCAGTGTATATATATACACTGGCGGAAAGTGAAAAAAGAACACCAAGAAAGAATTGGTGGAAGATCATGAAATTTGCATATGTTAATGGGGTCAAGTATGCGTAGCTGTGATGTTAATTTCGGGACCAACCGGTGAGCGCTTACGCCACAGCACGGCATATTATGCAAATTATCGTCGGTGGTATTTAAGGAGTACGGCGAAGTGAATGTAATCAGTCGTCGGCGTACGGACACGTGCGAAGACCCTGAAAAAGCTGCAATGCCTGGACATGGAAGACGTGTACGATTTCAGCAGTTATCAGACTTTGAGCGAGGTCGTCTAGTCGGACTCCGCGAGGCCGAGTGGTCGTATCGTCGTATTGCAGAGCGAATTGGACGGGAAGTATCGGTGGTGGTACGATGGTGTCGTAGATGGTCCGAGGAACATTCCCAAACGAGATGACGTGGAACCGGGAGTCACAGACGGACTGATGAGCGGACCGATCGACTCATAAGAAGAGCGGCATTGTCAAGCGGAACTTCCACTGCGACGCAAATCCGAGCTGCCATTGCACCTGAGGTGACTGTGCGAACAATCCGCAACCGTCTACTGGATGCCGGACTACGTGCACGTGTGCCTCTGGCAAGTGTACCTCTGACTCCAACCCACCGTCAGGAACGGCTGCAGTGGGGTGGCCAACGTCTGCACTGCACAACGCAATGGCGATCTGTCGTGTTCAGCGATGAAAGCAGATTCTACTTGGGAGCCTCCGATGGCCGTATGCGTGTACGCAGACGCACAGGGGAGCGTCTCCACCCTTCTTGCATCCGCCAGCGACACACAGGGCCTACACCTGGTGAGAGGGGCGATCAGCTATCACTCCCGTACACAACTAGTGTTTGTACCGGGTACGTTAAACAGCACCTCCTACATCGACAACATCATACAGCCCGTTGTTGTGCCATTTGTAAGGTCGGTCCATCGTGGTGTTTTCCAGCAAGATAACGCACGCCCACACACGGCACGTGTAACGCAACATGCACTTCAGGGTGTGACACAACTTCCATGGCCTGCACGTTCACCGGATTTGTTCCCTATTGAGCGCGTGTGGTATTTTATGGGACGTCTTATCCGGTGTCCACGGCCATCGCCGATTTACGCGTCCAGGTTGAGGATGCTTGGAGCTCAATACCCTAAACTTACATCCAACATCTGTACGAGGGACTCCATGCCAGATTTGCACAGTGTGACGCAGTTCATGGCGGTTCAACCTCGTACTAACCATGTTACATGGAAATGTCATTTTTCAGTTTACCAGCAAATACAGCGGTATTTTGCCATAATATTTTGATCATGTATCCTCTGTATTCCGTTATTATGCTGTATAAATTTCTTTGGTATCAGACGTCTCCTTCTTGGTGTTCTTTTTTCACTTTACGCCAGTGTATACATAAGTGAAAATGAGAAAAATAGAATGTTGTGGACCTATATATATATATGATTAACCAACCCGCTTGGCCAGCGTGGTGAGTTATGGCCAAACCCCTCCAAAATGACTCCACAACTTAAATCTTGGCCCTCAGTCTCCGGCAGCTGGAATGTACCTGGCCAAGGCAGCGGCCAGTGCGACATGAAGGCAGAGGGTGCTAAGAATAGCCGGAGGACCGGACTAGGCTGCCATCTGATGCTGACCTTGGCTACGTATAACGGACGCTCCCTATCTTCTGATTCAAGGCTTCTTGAATTGGAATAGGAACTACAAAGGATCAAGTGGGACATCGTCGGGCTAAGTGAGGTAAGGAGAAAAGGAGAATTTCTCATTGAACTGAAAAGTGGACATCTCTTCTACTATCGTGGGACAGATACTGGCAGAACTCGTGGTGTTGGATTTATAATAAACAAGAAACTGAAGGATAAAGTTGTAGAAGTTGAAAGTTCCTCTGACAGAGCTGCACGACTCGTTATCCAACTCTCGAGAAGATACCAGGCTCAGATTATTCAAACTTATGCACCCACCACAAGTCATGCTGAAGAAGAAATTGAAGAATTTTATGAGGAAATTCGTGATCTAAATAATAAAGGTAAACAGCACTTGAAGACAATTATGGGAGATTTCAATGCAAAAATAGGGCAACGGCAACAGAATGAAACTTCTGTAGGTAAATTCGGTCACGGCAACAGAAACCAGCGTGGAAATACTCTCGTAGAGTTTGCAGAGGCAGAAGGGTTTTTCATCTTGAACACCTTTTTCAAGAAAAAGCCACACAGGAAATGGACATGGAGACATCCAAATGGGACGACAAGTGAAATTGATTTTATTATGTGTAACAAAAAATTCGTCATAGAAGACTGCAGTGTGCTAAACAAGTTCAACACAGGCAGTGACCATAGATTGGTGAGATGTAAGATGCACCTCAACACTAAACTCGAACGTAGCAAGCTCATAAGACAAACAAAATGTATTGACATAACCAACCTTAAAAAACACCACAATACCTTCAAATTGGAACTGAAGAACAGATTCACTGCTTTAGAAGGCCTAACATCGGAAGAAGTGGATATTTCTGAAGTTAACAGAAAAGTAACCAAAGCTCTTATGGAAACAGCAACAAAATTAGCTGGGTCTAAGAACAAATTGCATGTGAACAAATTATCAGGAAAAACCATAATGTTGATGCAAAAAAGAAGAGAGATGAGAACAACTAAAGAAGATGTGACTTCCAAAGTGGAATATATAGAGCTATGCAAGACAGTACGAAAAAGTATCACTGAAGACGTAAGGAAATTCAACTGTGAACTAGTAAGGAAAGCAATTGAAAACAACCAAAGCCTAAAGATAGCAAAGGGTCATCTCAGTAAGGGAAAAGAACAGATTATGGCACTGAGAAAAGAAGATGGCTCTGTAACAAGAAATAGAGGCGAAATTTTGACAAGAGTGAAAGATTTCTACTCCAAATTATATGAAAGGGATGATACATGTACTCCAGACATCATGAAAGGTACCAGTACCAGTGTTATTCCAGTCCTCCCAGCAGAAGTTGCACATGCAATCAAGAACATGAAACGGGGAAAAGCTCCAGGAGAAGATGGAATTACTGTAGACATCATACAAGAAGCAAGTGGAGAAATCGAAACAGTACTCGCCCAAATTTTCACTCGATGCCTTAATGAAGGGAAAATTCCTGAGGATTGGAACAACGCTACAATGATCCTGCTACATAAAAAAGGTGACATTGAGGATCTCAGGAACTACAGACCTATCAGCCTCCTATCAGTGGTTTATAAAATCTTCACTAAAGTTCTTTCACACCGCTTGAAGGTGACACTGGACATGGCTCAACCGAGAGAACAAGCTGGATTCAGGAGTGGCTACAGCGCAATAGATCATGTCCACGTACTGAGAGAACTAATTGAAAGAGCGAGGGAATATGAACTTCCATTGTGCATGGCTTTTATCGATTATGAAAAAGCCTTTGTTTCGGTGAAACCATCAGCAGTTGCAATGGCTCTGAAATCCTGCGGTATTGAAGATGCATACATTAATATTATTAATAACATCTATGAAAATGCAAGTGCAAAGATTCTGCTATTTGAAAATACAACACACATAAAAATTGGAAAAGGAGTGAGACAAGGTGACACCATATCTCCGAAGCTCTTTAATGCCACATTGGAAAATGTCTTTCAATCACTGAACTGGGAAAACAAAGGCATAAAGATTAATGGAGATTATCTAACCCACCTTGGTTTTGCTGATGACATAGTCATTTTTGCAACTACCCCATCAGAGCTACAGAGTATGATGCAGGAACTTGCTGACAAGAGTAAAGAAGTGGGATTAAAAATGAACTTTCAGAAGACAAAAGTGATGTTCAATGCTTTTACAAGAAATGAAGATTTATCGATTGATGGAGAAAAGCTGGAGATAACAGACACGTACGTTTATCTTGGACAGCAGATATCAAGTGAGGGTCACATTGGTGAAGAAATTAATCGGCGTACAAAACTTGCCTGGAGAGCTTTTGGAAGAAACAGGATAATTTTCAAGAGCAATATGCCATTATGTCTTAAAAGAAAAGTGTTTGATCAATGCATCCTTCCAGTGCTTACATATGGTGCAGAAAGAGACATACAAAGGCTGCAGACAACTCAAAGTAGCATCGAGAGGTGTATGCTTGGTGTAACCAGGAGAGATAAGAAGAGGAACACGTGGATCCGAAAAATGACAAGAGTGGAAGACATCATGATCAGAGTTAAATCCCTGAAATGGCAATGGGCTGGACATACTGCCAGAAGAACAGACCATCGATGGACAGCCGAAATTTTAGATTGGATTCCAAGGAACAGGAAAAGACCCAGAAGAAGACCACATGGAAGATGGGTAGATAAAATTCGAAAGTATGCGGGACTGACATGGAGGAGACTGGCACAAGACAGACCGTTGTGGAGGAAACTTGGGGAGACCTTCGTCCAGCAGTGGATCGATAATGGTTGACAATGATGATGATGATGATATATGATTAAAAAAAATGGAATACTAAAGTAACAGGAAAACATGAGTTCATGAAGAAATTTCGGTAAATTGTATGAAGAGTCTAAAGTAAACTAGTACCCCATGTTGCAAGATTACATTCGGCTTTACTATTGGCCAATTTCTAAAATTTTAGTCTTGGAGTATGCCACATGACAACATCACTATTAGTCACAGTGAAATTTTTAATGAAACATTTTTGATACACGAACACGGCACATTAAATTTTCACGTGTTTATTGTCAAGTATTTTTGAAACATTGTAAACATAAACCTGGGAACTCTTGTGACAATACAAAATAGTTAGAAGCCCAGACAAGTACGTAATATGGGAACGGAGGCATAGCCAAGGGAGGGGAGAGAGGCTCGGCTCCGGCTCCCATCTTGAGGGTGGATTGAGTGCTAATTTAAAGCAATATATATGTATATACGAGGCTTTCACCTATGAACCAATTACATGGACCCCCTCCCCTTAAGAAATTTCTGCCTACGTCCCTGTATGGGAACAAACTAGGGTTAAAGAAACAACAACTAAAACCTTCACACTGTCGCTCACTAGGCAATATACTTAAAAATAAAATGTATGCATAACGTTAAATGAGAAAAACATAATAGATATGTTTCATTCTTTGGGAAAAAAGCTTAAACTGAATTCGCAACTTACCAATCCAAATATGCCATCAGTTTTACCTTTATCTCCCCGGTTTTTTTTTTTGCGATTAAAATTCGACAGAACGATACCAGGTTTTCATTGCCTTCGATTCGTAGTGTCATAATATTCAAAATCCTCGACTGCACTCGCACAGAAAAAAATATCCGTAAATCGAAAAAAAAATCTAATTAAACGGATTTCCTTCGAAAATATGCATAAATCCCTAGAATTCTACCAGTTTTCCTTAATTCCCTAAAACATCGTGAAACTCCTTAATCTAGGAAATTTTCCCTAGGGTTGATACCACTAAGTTTGTATTAGTATTAGGTGGAGACACCACTCCTATTTATGCAGCACTGGCCACCATAAGTCACCGTCTGGGCCGCGGGTGGCCTAGTGGTCAACATTCGTGACTGCCATGGAGAAGACCTCGGGTTCCATCCCAGGCAGGTATGAACGCTCGAACCACTAAATATCCGCCGTTCCTCGAATGGGCACGTTAAGCAGTCGGACCCTAGGTACTACCTCCCCCGGTAATAAATAAGGGAGTCTTCCTTCTCTTTCCTGCCTCGCTTCCGTGTCACTTTCCTATCCGGCAATATAGCCCAAATCTCCTAGCTTCCTATTTCTAAGAGTTGTTTAAGACCTGGGGTCAGACACTACCCTTCCTAAAATCCTCTACATATGATCTGATAAGTCACCGTCCGAACTGCAAATGACGCCACATCAGGGCACTATGCAGCCGCAGAAGAGAAGCTGCTTTGAAACCAGTCTTTCCTCTTTTTTTTTTTTTTTTTTTTTTGATTGGAGGTTTAACGACCACCGTGAGCAACTCAATGGGCTATAAGCAGTCGCCCGTCCCTAATTTAGGGTCACTGGTTCCAGGGAAGGGAGAGAGCCAGTGCCGTAAGACAAACACAACATCCATGCCTCACCGGGATTCGAACCCGGACCCCTTACGGACGAATGATCAGAGGCCAACGCCTTAGACCACTGCGCCACCGGGGCGGCGTCTTTCCTCTGAACACTGTTTTGAGGTGACGATTGCTATAATCAAAGAGTTCTTCCCTAGTACGTAATGTTTTCCACTTAAATATTCGTACTATAGACAGGTTCTCATTGAGGAGGAAACACTTCTTTCCATCATTATAAATATTTAACAACACCTGAACTACTCACATTCTATAAAGGCGCTTTTCAGGGCCAGCCATATTATAAAATAAACCCTTTCCTTTCAAAATTAACACACGCCGCATATTTCGCGTCCTTAACACTCATCCCGCACAACACACCAATTACATAACGCACGCAGCAAAGGAGCACCAGACGCCGACGCAGCGCCGCCCCGGTGGCGCAGTGGTCTAAGCGATGGCCTCTGATCAGTCGTCCGAACGGGGTCCGGGTTCGAATCCCGGTGAGGCATGGATGTTGTGTTTGTCTTACGGCACTGGCTCTCTCCCTTAACTGGAACCAGTGACCCTAAATTAGGGACGGGCGACTGCTTATAGCCCATTGAGTTGCCCCCGGTTGTCGTTAAACCTCCAATCGCCACTACGGTGGCGCAGTGGTCTAAGCGATGGCCTCTGATCAGTCGTCCGAAAGGGGTCCGGGTTCGAATCCCGGTCAGGCATGGATGTTGTGTTTGTCTTTTTTTGATTGGAGGTTTAACGACCACCGTGAGCAACTCAATGGGCTATAAGCAGTCGCCCGTCCCTAATTTAGGGTCACTGGTTCCAGGGAAGGGAGAGAGCCAGTGCCGTAAGACAAACACAACATCCATGCCACACCGGGATTCGAACCCGGACCGCTTTCGGACGAATGATCAGAGGCCATCGCTTAGACCACTGCGCCAACGGGGCGGCTGTGTTTGTCTTACGGCACTGGCTCTCTCCCTTCCCTGGAACCAGTGACCCTAAATTAGGGACGGGCGACTGCTTTAGCCCATTGAGTTGCTCACGGTGGTCGTTAAACCTCCAATCAAAAAAAATAAAATAAAAATAAACCTCCAATCAAAAAAAGAAAAAAAAAATTGTAAAGGGCGGTCCGGTGTCATTTCATATATAAGAAATTTATAACTTTCGTGACAGGATTGATGGTGATGCGATTAGTAAAATTTTTTGCTGTCATTATGAATACACAAACTGCATCGAATCACTTTTATCGACGTTGAATGATAGCGATCTTTTTATCTTGTTTGATCGGTAGTGGGATTACAAGTGTACACAGTATAATAGTAATAATGGTGCAATTGTTGACCTCTTAGTTTCCACTTTCCAGTACGATTCATTTTTATATTACCAGCAGGATCAGTTTAACTGTTTAAATAACATTGTGTTATTTTTTCTTTATACACTATCTACCAACAAGAAATTGGACACCTGTGATAGCAAAGGAAAACGAAGTTTATTCACCTTCAATAGTTGGTGGAGCCTCCACGAGCGGCGATTACAGCTGCGACCCTCCGGGGCGTATACTCTCAACCAGACGTTGTACGACGGCCAGCGGTATTTTCTTCCACTCGGCTTGGAGAAGACTGGTCAGTTCCTTCACCGATTTCGGACGGTGGGGGCACCCCTTAAGTCGACGCTCCAACTCGTCCCAGAGGTGCTCTATAGGGATAAGGTCCGGGATCTGCGCAGGCCAGTCCATTCGATTAACCTCATTGTCACCATACCAAGCCATGGGGGACCTCGCAACATGACATGTGGCATTGTCATCCTGAAAGTAACATGGGTCCATCCTGTAAAACTGCCACAACGTAGGAAGCGCATGGTCATCCAAAATGGTGCAGTAGGTCTCGGCGTTGAGTCTATCAGGAATTGCGACCAAGGGTCCCGTGCCATAACAGGAGAAACACCCCCATAGCTTAATTCCACCGCCGCCGAACTTCACAGTTTTCACAATACATTCCGGTAGGAGGCGTTCTCCAGGCAGACGCCAAACCCAGACCCTGACATCCAAACGGTAGAAGGTGAAACTTGATTCGTCGCTCCAGAGAACCTGTTTCCACTGTTCAACGGTCCCCTGTCGACGTTCTTTTCACCACGTTAACCGAGCAGCGCTATTGGACCTGGTGATCAAAGGCTTGTGGGCGGCAGCACGTCCATGATAACCGAGCAGATGGGATTCCTTACGGATGATATTCATCGAAAGAACACTCCCGGATGCCTGTTGAAACTCCTCGCGGATGTGGCCCATTGATTTGGTGCGGTTCTTCCGAATTACTCTGTCCAGCACCCGTCGGTCTCTATCTCCCAGTTTTTGGGTCTGCCGGGTCGGGGCACATTCCGACAGTCACCTCTCATCTTCCACTTGCCAATCACGTAGGTCACTGTCGATTTTGGGTACTTCAACTGGCTGGATATGTCACGTATGGATCGGCCATTTCTGTGACACCCGACGATTACACCTTTCTCGAAATCAGAGAGCTCCAAACTGCGTGGCATCTTGCATGAGACTGGTTGCGTTGTTGTTTCCCAAACGATATTTAACGGCGGCGGCCGTGACGTGTATCAAGACCGCAGATATCGTCGATTGCAGGGGTGTCCAATTGCGTGTTGGTAGATAGTGTAGCTTCCCAACCGATGTAGAAAGGAAAAAAAATATGGACAGTGAAACTTCGCAGAGAAAATTTTAACCCTTCAAAGTACAGTAAAAATGTTTTAGGCACTTCACTGAAGACTATTTTGACACTGGAAGTTAGATGGCTGAAATCTGATGCAATTAAACTATTTTTGATTTCCCTAAAAATCCGATTTTAAAACAAAGGAAATGCAAGCCACCAAAGGAGAGAGTATTTCCTTTGGATGAAGCAAAAGAAAGTGAACTTCCAAGCACTTCAACACAAAGTATGAAATTTCAAATTCTGTTAAAAGGCGTATAACTTATTTTGGAGATTTCAAAGATGAGGATCTGTATTCCCCATTAAAATCCCAGAAGTTTCTACATATTGCAAAGTAGCAGATAGCAAGCCATGAGAGCAAAGCTCGCAATATTACCAAAAAGAAACGTTGATTGGAGCAACGCATTGAATCTCTGAAGGAAATGACTTCAGAACTAAAACAAAAGGCTTTAATTAGTGATTCAGCAAGCGCTCTGTTAAAGGTAAGCATACTTGACTGTTATAGTGAGACACAAGTCTACATACACCCTAAAATGTTGCATTATGTAAATAACCTTAAACAATGTACGAAAAATATTTGTATTACACGAATACCTTAAGTATATGCAGAAACGTTAGGAGGAAAAGGAAACAAAACACAATAAAATATAAGAAATTTATTTTAGTTTAGTTATTATTTTTATTTTTTTTGATTGGAGGTTTAACGACCACCGTGAGCAACTCAATGGGCTATAAGCAGTCGCCCGTCTCTAATTTAGGGTCACTGATTCCAGGGAAGGGAGAGAGCCAGTGCCGTAAGACAAACACAACATCCATGCCTGACCGGGATTCGAACCCGGACCCCTTACGGACGAATGATCAGAGGCCAGGCGCCTTAGACCACTGCGCCACCGGGGCGGCGTTTAGTTATTACCTTAAGATAGGTCTCGGGGGAACAACATAAGTTTGTCATGGTAAAGAAACCAATGTTTTTTTAAGGCAAAATTATATTACCTTCTGTTCGCTTTTCAGCACGATATAAAACGTTTAACCTGTTTTAAACTTAATATATATATATATATATATATATATATATATATATCTTATCATCTTAATCTTTTACCTGAATTTAGTATACCCGAACCCACGGTGTCACCTACCAATTATACTATTTCCCATTTCCTCCTAGAATAAATATTTATATCGCGCTGGACAGCGAGCAGAAGGTAATATAATTTTGCCTTAAAAAAACATTGGTAAGAAATGTGTTTTAACAGATTGATGCCCCGAAAGTCTATCTACAGAGGAAAGTAAATTATACGTTCATGACTACCAGCTCTGGAAATCAAATTTATGTTGTGTGTGGTCTCCTACGGAATCAATTGCAGTCTCCTTGGCATCGAAAACACAAGAGTTTTTGTTGTATGGGCTGTAATTCAAGACCACCCCGACCTGTGATATACACTGCTGGCCACCCAAAATGCAACACCAAGAAGGACACGACATAGCAAAGTCAGATTTACTGGACACATAACAACAGATACAAAGATGAAACGATTGAGCTTACAGGCCCGTCTGACTTGCGGAACACGCAGACATCAATAGTTCGTGTGGCCCCCATGGCTGGCAATAACGGCAGCTACACGCCACGGCATCACACGAAAGAGGCTTTGGTTCAGGCTGCTTCCACACGTTGCCATAACTCATCAGGCGTAGCCGCGAGTGGTGCTTGCCGATCAGCGACCAGACGTGTTCGATGGGCGACATATCGGGAGAACAGGCGGGCCACGGCAGCAGTGACACCTGGTGAGCCGTGAAGAATTGTTGCATGATGCGTGCCACGTGCACTCGCGCATTGCCCTGTTGACACGTGGCCGCTGGCAGGTCCTGCAGGTAAGGGAGGACTACAGGCTTCAAAACGTCGGAGATGCAGTGGTGGTTGTTGAGTGTACCGGCGATGCGTACCAGAGGGGTGCGGGTGTTATATTCAATTGCGCCCCAAACCATAACGTTAGGCGACGGACCGGTATGGCGATGCATAATGCAGGCGTCATACAGTCTCTCACCGCGGTGCCGCCACACGTGGATCAGACCATCGTGGGGTTGCAGGCAGAAGCGGAATTCGTCGGAAAAGACAATGTCGTGCCATTCCGTAGTCCAGGTGCGGCATTCAACGGCCCACTGCCGCCTCACTCGCCGGTGGTGTAACGTCAATGGTAATCGGAGCAATGGGCGCCGTGTGACAAGTCCCCGCTCCTGTAGACGACGTTGGACGGTACGTGCTGACACAGGTTGTTGCGCAACGCACCCTAATTCCTGCGCTAACGTTCGTGATGTGGCGGTGCGAGCCGCCAATGCCTGCCGCACAACATGCCGGTCCTCTCGTTCGGTGGTATGCCGCGGCTGCGGCAGTCGCTCCCGTCCCTTCTGCACCCACCGAATCCATACTCGCATCACTTTTTTTTTTGATTGGAGGTTTAAAGACCACCGTGAGCAACTCAATGGGCTATAAGCAGTCGCCCGTCCCTAATTTAGGGTCACTGGTTCCAGGGAAGGGAGAGAGCCAGTGCCGAAAGACAAACACAACATCCATGCCTTACCGGGATTTTTTTTTTGATTGGAGGTTTAACGACCACCGTGAGCAACTCAGTGGGCTATAAGCAGTCGCCCGTCCCTAATTTAGGGTCACTGGTTCCAGGGAAGGGAAAGAGCCAGTGCCGTAAGACAAACACAACATCCATGCCTGACCGGGATTCGAACCCGGACCCCTTACGGACGAATGATCAGAGGCCAACGCCTTAGACCACTGCGCCACCGGGATTCGAACCCGGACCCCTTCGGACGAATGATCAGAGGCCATCGCTTAGACCACTGCGCCACTACTCGCATCACTGTGGCTGGATGTTGTCCCACACAGGCGCCGATATCTCGGTACGATAAACCGCTGTCGCGATAAGCCACTATTCGTCCTCTGACGAAGTCGGAAACGTGCTGGAATGACTGCCGTATTCTGCGACTAGGCATTAGGAAGTTTCCTACGCACAATTACGGCAGCACAACACACTTCCACTACTTACACCCTGCCTTCTGTGCACCCTTCTTATAGTACTTCTTGGTGGCGTGCCGGGCGCACATGATTTGCATGTCCTCTCGCGGGCGACGCATGCTGCGAATTTCAGGCCAATCGGATGCTTCCTTCTTGGTGTTGCAATTTGGGTGGCCAGCAGTGTATTTACAACCTTTTCGTTCAAGTTCATCCTAAATGTGTTGGGTGCGGATTTTAATATGAAAACTGGTAAGTGAATGAAACAGTTGTGGTATATTATAAACGATCCATTCCTTAACAATCTTGGTTTCATGCTTTGGGTTGTTATCCTGTTGGAAAACCCATTGGTTACTAAGTCCCCCCCCCCAGATTTTGACGGATGGCAAATAATTCCCATGCAATATCTTCAAGTTCTGTAGTCTTTCCATTGTACCCTCAATAAAAACTAATTTCTCCAGTTGAGCAGCTTTTCCCAACAATATTTGAAATCTCACCATACCATTTCTTTCCTTTTTGTAACTTCACAACCACATTTCTCATGTGTAAAGAAATTTCCTTCCTCGGATCCATTGTTACTAATGCGCCCAGATGATATTTACTCATGTGCACTCAGACTTACAGCTAAGCTAAGCTTACGGACAAAGAGAGAGTTTTACGTTCTTCCCGAGAAATTACAAACTGTGCAAATTTTTGCGACTGACATTTTATAGATTTTTGGAATATATTCTGTGACTATATTTGGGTAGCGTTTATGTTATGTTTTTTAGGCAGATAGCCTTGTAGTTGTAAGTGTATAATACCACGATTTAAAATTATATGATTTCTCCAGTGGCGTATATTCGAGGCTAGCTGCGAAGCCTAGAAAATGCACAAATAAAAGTCAATTATCAATGGTATTAAGATATGTTGATGCTTTCGGAGCGAAAAAGACATTAGCGGATTCACTTCTTTCGATTATGAGAAGCACAGTCTGGCGAGTGATGATCAGCGCCATAATGCAGTAGGTCTTCAATATTATCACAGTCTGCTAGCGTTTCCATGACAACATGAATGAGTTACAGAGGTGAGTGGACCATTGCTTTGCGCAACGGTTCGCTCAAAAAAGCGGAGACTTTGGACTACCTCAGTCCCTCCATGCTTCCAGCGCGTGTTTTGCGAGAGTTGTTTCACTTTGTGTGAAGTGTCAATGAATTAAAATCAGTGATATTATATCTTAAATTCGTGGCCATGTTGGATTCAAACTGTTTTGATAAATTTTGTGAAAGCTTCCCTGAACATCTACTATCACAGCTTAAAGAACTTTATGCTACAAATTTTGATACAGCTTGATTAAAAAATGAACTGAAGGTGTTTTATTCCCTTGATCAATACAAAACAAATCAGTAAGATACATTACTTGTTATATAAAGTTGATTAATTGGACATAAAGCTTATTGAGGTGTACAAATTAGCAGATCTAATATTAAACTTTTCATCAATAACTGCAGCTGCCGAAAAGTTTTTTCCATATTAAAAAGAATGAAGATGTATCTCAGAGCAACACAAGCACATTCGAGCAACTTGGTTGGTTTGTTAATAGAGAAAAAACATTATTTTTAAATATGAAAAAAGTACTCGAAAGAAACATTTTTGTGAAAACGTAACACTCAAGTTCGCAGAAAAGGAAAGAAGAATGGAATTCATGTACGAATGAGTCTTCAAATCCTAATCCTCATAATTATTTGGTATCATGTTAGCAATAGCATGTACCTAAAATTTAGAAAAAAATGTTACTACTATTACGTAAAAATTAAAAAATTAAACTTTGCAATTTTTAAAAATCAGTATTGGGGAGTGGGGGGGGGGGCAAGATACGCCACTGGATTTTTAAATGTTTCAAAATCTCTAAAATAGCTGGATTTTGAAGAATGTATGAAGACTTGTTTGACTCACTGTATGTTATTAATTATTTAATCTTGATAATTTATACTGCTTTTAAAATAAAGTTGATCTTACTGTCACTGTTTTGCCCATACCAGGATCAAATTCAATCCCTGAATTATGTAGTCTTTGCACTATATAGGGCCTTCAGGTACTAATAAAGTATAACATATGACTCTGAATACACACCCATGTTTCCAGCATTTGTTGTGCTCATCCACTAATGTAATGTTATTAAATTTGTGTGGGGAAGTATTTTTCCGTGAATTATTATAATTTACTGCTTTAAAATATTTGCTATGTGAATAAAATGTAAAGGTAACACTTTTAAAACTCAAGTAGTAATACTTGAGACTTTAAAAAATTACATTAAATTTTTAACTTCTTTGACCACCTGTAAATTTGAACCCTAGAAATGTTCCACACAAAGGTATGACACTTATCCACGGAGCGTATAAATTTGCGAACCAAAATCGGACCGCCTCCTATATGTAAATTGTGAACTAAGGCCTAAGATCCCTGTATGTAAATTGCGAGCCAAGTTTTCTGCACCCATTCTGACAATATCAAAAAATAAACCAGTATGAAAAAATAATGATCAAAACAATGTAAAACAATTTAAAGCAATGTATTCACGAAAACAACAAAACTAGTTTGTCATCCTTGCACAGGGGCCATGTTAATTTTCTCTGTAATGTTCCATATTTAGTATATGTACTTAATTCAATGCATTCACGAAAACAACCAACTGTGTCAAGTAAGTATGTATATATATATGTACTTGAACAGTATCAAAAGTAAACAAATAATGATGAAAACAATGTATTCCTGAAATCAAGAAAATCAGTTCGTCATCCTTGTGCAGGGGCCACGCTAATCTTCCCCACATTTTATGATGATGCAATGCAAATTTTGCATTAACTCTTGAAATAAGTCCTCTTTTGTGTGCCCATTGTGATATCAAAAAATAAACTAGTATGAAAAAATAATGATTAAAGCAATTTAAAGCAATGTATTCACGAAAATATCAATACTAGTTTGTCATCCTTGCATAGGGGCCATGTTAATTTTCTCTGTAATGATTCAAATTCTGAATTTCCGTAGATGTTCAGAGAAGTAGGTTCGGAATTTACATATAGTGGTCATGGGCCTTGGTTCGCAATTTATATACAGAGTTTTAATGGCGGTCTGATTTTGGTTCGCAGTTTACACGCTTTAGTTCACAATTTACATACCACCCTTATCCAAAACTCTCCTAGAAAATGCACTGTAAACTATATAATAAATTTTAAAAATATGAATTTTTTTTTTTACCGATTTTTTTAACATTAGCAGTAAAAGATTTCACCCTACCTTAATAAAAAAAATTAGCCGCCCCATGGCGCAGTGGTCTAAGTGATGGCTTATGACCATTCATCCGAGATGGGTCTGGGTTCGAATCCCGGTGAGGTATGGATGTTGTGTTTGTCTTATGGCACTGGCTCTTTCTCTTCCCTGGAACCAGTGGCCCTAAATTAGGGACGAGCGACTGCTTATAGCCTACTGAGTTGCTCACGATGGTTGTCAAACCTTCAATGAAAAATAAAGTGGTGTTCAAATCCTGATTCAAACTGAAATTCTGATTCAGTTTGAATCATAATCTCCATGGAAAATCCAGAACTAAAGAGAACTTTCTTTTATGTAATCTTTTTTTTATTTTAATGAGAGTAATAATAAGAGCCTCTTTACCTTAGCTAGAAGGTCTGTTCTCATCTGAAAAATATACATTTCTCTGCACGTTTTTTCCCCTTTTTGAGTTCTACAGTTGGTTTGGTCTTCTGGTGCGGCGGTTTTATGTTGTCTTCCGCTCCTCCTTTATTTGACAGAATGAGTAATTCTTTTATCCATACTGCTGCAATGATACGTGGTCTAAGAACCTCTATTTGACTTAAAAACCTATTATCTCACTGACGTTTATATAACTCTAACCTGTAGTTTAATTGACTTATAAAACTTACTATTCCGTAAACCCTCGTGCGTGAACATTCATTAACATAAACTAACTTCTTATTTACAAACACCAAAAACATCTAACTAAGAAATTAAAAACTAATATACAATTATTAACACAAACTCATCTCATTGCCCCTCTATACCATTCTTTCATTCCTCTGAACAAATCTGTACCTCATTCATACACCACACCTTTGCCATTCCCAACGTAGATTGCCTCTAGCAACTTTCTACCCAACCAGAGTCGTCTTCAGGAGGCTCTTAGGTGGTTTCAGCCCTGCTATCACAGTGCCAGTGAGTGAGAGAAGCGATTATCAGCGTCAGCCCATCTCTTATGTCATATTGAAAACCCTGCCACCGTGGCTCCATCTGTTAGAAACTTTAGTTAATATTTTCTGTTCTTCTGCAGTATTTTTTTTTTTTGTTCTATTTTTATTATTTCTTTCCATTTTTCGTTAAGTATATTTGGGTCATTATGATTACCTACTCGATCCCTATTTTTTTCTATCAGCACAGATTCTGTAATGTGCAAATGCCTTTCATTGTTACATGATTTAATTATTTTGATGTCTTCAAATTTCGGGTACCTTTGATTGCCTAAGCAATACAGTATCAATCCCGTTTTTGCTTCTTTTTTTGCCAATTTTTTATGTGTTGCTGCAGACGATGTTTCAATTGGATTTTAGTACTTCCTATGTACGATATTGGCGGGATGCCTGTTATAGGTATTTCACAAATGTCAGCTTTTTCCAAGATACTGCTATTTTCTGTATTATTAATCATCATATCTCTGACTGTCATTACTTTGTTTCTCATCTGAATTCAATATTATAATTTTTTTGATTAAAGGTTTAACTACCACCGTGAGCAACTCAATGGGCTATAAGCAGTCGCCCGTCCCTAATTTAGGGCCACTGGTTCCAGGGAAGGGAGAGAGCCAGTGCCATAAGACAGACACAACATCCATGCCTCACCGGGATTCGAACCCGGACCCCTTTCGGACGAATGATCAGAGGCCATCGCCTTAGACCACTGCGCCACCAGGGCGGCAAATTCCATATTTATGTCATAACTTATTTATTTCTTTAGATATTCCTGGAAGATAAGGTAAAGCTCCTTCATATTGTAATTATTTTTTTCTTTTAGAGGTTGAGGTATCTTGCATCTTAATATGCACTTCATATATCCATTTTTTTTTTCGTGGTGTATATCCATAATTAAATGAAATTTCTTTAATGTAGTTGATTTTATCATTCAGGAATTATTATTTAGAGGAGTGTGTAATTGCTCTTTTGATTAATGTTTTATTACTATTGCATTTTTGTGTATAAGGGTGTGTTGAGGAATATGGAATCAGAACAGGAACATGTTTTTCTATGTACTTTATATTGCAGATGATCATTTTGTTTGATAACCTTAACATTCAAGTAAGGTAAGGCATTCTCTTCTTCATGTTCAATTGTCAATTGTATTGATGGATAAATATTGCTAAGTTGTTGTGTTAATGCTTCCAGGTCATCTGTATCCATTCTGGTCAAGATGAAGATGTCATCCACATATCTACAGTAGATCAGAGGGGGATCTTGAATTACGTCGTTATTTTTTTATATGTTATACAATACTAAGTATGACAACAGCAAGGTCAGTCCTTCTTTTACAACCACCCAAGCCAGGTAATCATCAGTAATATTTTGTGAGGATTGAAACAGAAAATTTACAAAGACAAAATAAAATGATCTAGTTCCTACACTGTTGAATACTGCCTGTAGGTTTTATATTTCTTCTTCCCTTGCTCTTAATGAGTTAATGTGCATTTTTCTTTCTTGCCAGATTAATTCAATTTTCTGCACTATATAACTGATTTTTATTTTATTTTCAGTCATTATTTCCTGGATCAGCAGTGGAACTAATTCACAGAGTTGAACATGGTGCCACCAGCGAAAAATATACGCCTGAGCTTTGTTTTCTTTGCACTAACCTTGCACTTCTATTCCAGTAAGGCATACAATTACATACATAAGGTGTTTAATTTTAGTCTTTCCCATCCAGCAACTTTTCAAAAGTGGTATCGTTCCATTGATGGCTCTCTAGGGTTTACAGAAGCATCTGCGTTTGCACTAAAAGTAAAAGTCGAAGAGGCTTTGTCAAAAAATAAAGTTATGTGTGCTTTAATTGTTGATGAAATGGCGATACGACGCCATGTGGAATGGGGTACAAATAAGTTTAGTGGATATGTAGACTTTGGAACAGATTTGGATGGAGATGAGCTGCCTGTAGCCAAAGAAGCTTTAACATTCAGAGCCTTCTAGAAAAGTGAAGGGCTTTTAGCAGCCACTGAATTGGGCAATTACCATATTCAGTGGGAACGAGAAAAGATGAAAGTCAAAATTGCTTCCCAGACATTAAGTAGCAGCGTTGCTGATGCGCTAAGGTACCGTATGTTAAAATGGATTTGAAACTTCCACAATTTGTAGGAAGTGATGCACTGCAGAATTCCTAAGAATTTTTAATGATTTGTTCGACCTGCTGAGCAGCCGCAACCTTTTAAGTAAGGGTTTTAAAGATCCTTTGCAAGTAAGCAATAAAGTTAACTTTCTAAGTTTTTTTAAATGCAGCAAAAAGTTATATATGTGGTCTAAAGACATCAGTAGGTCGACCATCTATACTATCAAGCAACCACAGAACTGGATTTTGGAGCTTTCTTACATGAATTCACAGCATCTACTGTGACTTCATTAAGACCAGCAATTCACCTTTGCAATTTTGGTTGACCTACAAACTCAGTCAGGACCACTTGAAGACATTTTTTAGTGCTATCCGAAGTAAAGGAGGTCAAACCAACAATCCAACTGCAAAACAGTTTAAGGCGACATACAAGAGATTGCTTGTGCATCATCAAATCAAGTCATCAGAAAGTTCCAATAGTACGATGCTGGTTGAACGGCGATACTTCACGTATCAAGCACTGGGCATCAGGGAAATGTTCATGTTAACAGTATAAATCACGTGACAAACTATTAGAAAGTACCAATCACTTGCCCTAAAGATCATGGTAATCTCCATTGACAACACACTTCCAACACGCATTATGCAACATTAATGAGCCTAGTAACTTAAACGAACAATGGAAAGCCCTAATAAAAATAGAACAGCAGCTTAGAAAAAAAAAAGGGAAAAAAGAGCAGCAAAGGAAAATAGATGGCGCCAGAGACACAATGATTCAGAGATAGCGACTGGGGCCCGTGCCTCGATGACTCTGCTCACTTGAGCTGTGGTGGGCGGGTGAGACACACCTGCCTCCTGATGACGACAGTGGTCTGTTGAAAGTACTAGAAGATTGTGTGTGAAGGGCTGAATGAGTGTGACACTTGCAGTGGGAGTGGCAGGGTTTTTGAAGCGGAAGGAGCAGTTTGGTGCTTGCAGTTGACAAAGGTTTAAAACACCTAGGAATGTAAGGTTATGTAAATATGTACATAGTTTTTAATTGAATTGTATGAATGAGTGGTATGTGTGGTTTTTTATGGAATTGACAAGCTTTATAGTTACATCTTATAAGGCTAAAAAAAAAAAAAATGATGTTTCACACCCGGAAGTAAGAATCGTAAGCAAGATGTCTGTAAACCTTGGAAGCCCACAAACATTACGATGATTGACGTGTTGGAAGTGTGTTGTCAATGGAGATTACCATGATCTTTAGGGTGAGTGATTGGTACTTCTAATAGTTTGTCATTTATGAATTGTACGTAAACTATGCGCACTTTGCAGGAGTTTAATACCTTAAAAGTGCAAATATAATAAGTATAAATCACTCTAACACAAAAGATGTATTACCTTGATGACACTTCTTTAAATAGTGAAGAATCTAATATTTTGCCTGTAAATTTTCTAAGTTATTACGTATCATATGTGTCATATATTTCAGGTTTTGTTAAAAAAAAAATTGAAAGCCAAATGGAAGTGTGGCGAGTGCCTTGCAGCATTTACATCCATATCACCAGACGAGGCTGCCTATTTGCTCGTAAGAACAGAGGTGGGTTGACTCTTCCTTCAAATGATGTTGTGCATCTCCGTAAAATTGCTCAGAGGTACTTCCATACATTCCAAGTTACAGGAAAGCTCTGCCATAAGAACATAATGTCCATTCTGATAAGTCTATGACAGAAGTTTGGCCTTCCAACTCTGTTTCTTGCCACAACCATATATTAGATCAGTGTTCCACTGAATACCACAGGACATATCTAATGAAAGCTGTTTTCTATGAATATTTTTGTGTAATACTTCATTATAATGGCGGGCTAATAATCGAAAAGTTACAGACCCACAAATTTCGAAGCCTTAATGCTAAAGAAACTATTTTCAAATGCCTGTAAACCCAAAATGCAACATCAAGAAGAACACGAGATAGCAAAGCCAGATTTACTGGACACATAACAACAGATACAAAGATGAAACGATTGAGCTTACGGGCCCGTGCGACTTGCGGAACACGCAGATATCAATAGTTTGTGTGGCCCCCATGGCTGGCAATAATGGCCGCTACACGCCGCGGCATCGGACGAAAGAGGCTTTGGATGTGGGCTTGAGGCATGTCGGTCCAGGCTGCTTCCATACATTGCCACAGTTAATCAGGTGTAGCCGCGGGTGGTGCTTGCCGGGCCACTCGGTTGCTGATCAGCGACCAGACGTGTTCGATGGGCAATATATCGAGAGAAAAGAAGGGCCACGGCAGCAGCGACACCTGTTGGGCCGTGAAGAATTGTTGCACGATGCGTGCCACGTGCGGGTGTGCGTTGTCCTATTGAAACGTGGCCGCTGGCAGGTCCTGCAGGTAAGGAAGGACTACAGACTCCAAAATGTCGGAGATGTAGCAGAGGCTGTTGAGTGTACCGGCGATGCGTACCAGAGGTACACAAACCTTCTCTGAAATCTTTCTTAGAAGACACCCCCTCCCCAGCTTATTTTAGTGCTCCCAGGTTGTTCTTACAGATCAAGCTACATAATGTTTTGGACATCCCATTAGGCCATTAATTGAAAACACCTTTTCTCTGGCAGTCAATCTTAAAAGGCAATTGGTCAAATGTTACAAAGTTCTGACAAGAAATCATCCTTATTCTGTTGTATCAACCAAGGACTTTATCCAGAAACTCCCTTCTTCCATCAATCGTCCGGATTTTCTGTACACCTTTGACGTAGATTCATTGTTTCCTTCTGTTACTTTCTTTTATGCCTACATGCTCCTGGTCAAAAAACTAATGGAGCAGCAAGAACTTCCTGGAGAACTGATCAAAGATCTTTATGACTGTTTTGATTCATTGGAAAAGTATTCCTGTTTTTTATACAATGGTATCTATTACCAACAAAAACAAGGTGTACCTATGGGCTCCCCTCTTTCCCCCTTACTTGTTGAAATTTATTTGCAGAATATTGAAACATTAATTGTTGCCCCATCCCTCTTAAAACCCACCATTTGGTTAAGGTATGTGGACGACATCTTCATTATTTGGCCACACCAAAAACACTCTTTGTTTCACCCCATGTCCTCTAAAACTTCAAAATTCCTGCATATTAAATTTTCCTCTCAAGAACAGATTGACAATAATATTAGTTTTCTGGATATCAACATCAACCTAGACTTCTCACTTGGTCTCTCTGTTTACAGGAAACCTTCGGCCATCCATAATATCATCCCTTACCATTCTCACTTTTGGAAAATACGAACTGTCTGCTCTAAAGTCATACATTCACCGGGCCAACCTTATTTGCAACAGCCATTTTGCTCTTCAACTAGAATATCAGAACATCATCAACATTGGCAAATTGAATGGCTTTCCACCGCTGTTATTACATAGAGTAATCAAGACGTTTGAATCACAGAATAGATCTAGTTTACTGCCTGAACATTCCACCACCCATCAATTTGTTGGCACTTTGCCCTTTATAGCCTGTCCTTCACTCATAAGTTTGTTCTATTTTCAAGTCTTTTGGCTACAGGATTGCAGTCAAACCACCTCCACGTCTTCTCAAACTCATCCTTAAGGACAGAGATCTCAATAAACCCCTAGATTTGCAAGGTGTCTACTCTATCCCTATCAACACTTCCACAGGCGTTACCCACTATATTGGTAGTACTTACCGCAGAATAAACCAGCGTTTGATGGAGCATATCGCTGATGTTAAGGAAGGTAGCCCTTCTATCTCCCTTTCAATTAACGTGAGAATGTTCAACTATTTTTCACATCTTCCCGATAGCGAGTTCTTTTGTTTTTACATACATTTCTGGCCTCTTGATTTTATCAAGGCCTGTTCTCAGTATACAGGAACTGTAACAAAAGTTTCGTTTACACAGAAAGACTAAATTTTATTACCAGGTTCCTCTTGAAGTTGCCAGTTATTAAATTAAAATATTTTCCTTATGTATTTTATAAGTCTACTATTTTTGAATTAAGTTGTTGAAAATACTAATAATTTTTGAAGGTTCATTAATGGAACTGCTTTTCTAGATATAAAAACTTTCTTTAATTAGTCTCTTGTTTTTATGAAGTTCACAGTCTAATATTTTAAAGTTTTAGCCTTAAGGTCCATTTTACACAAATTTCTACACATTCAGTCATAATGTACTTTTGTCCTCTCTGGAATCTGTAATTTTTATTTTTTTTAATCTACAAGCAAAACTAGGTTGAAAACTTCCTGCTTATAGGGCACTGTTTTATATTTGTTCTTCCAGTCATGAAACATTGTTTTTATTATTTTTTTATTTTTATTTTTTATTCACAGGACAAAAAACGCTCACTAGTCTGCCGTCTGAGATGTAAATATAGCTCGTCATCACTGGGTGTATACTTACTATAATGTGAGTGTTGTCAACATTAATTAAGCCTATTTTTTTCTTTTTATCCGGCTTCAGTCACAAACTCTGCATCTCTGTGCCTCTGGCACCATCTATTGTCAGTGCTGTTCTCTTTTCTTTTTTTTTTCTGTTAATTGTTATTCAATTTTTATTAAGGCTTTCCACTGTTCGTTTACAGCACTGACAATAGATGGCGCCAGAGGCACAGATATGCAGAGTTTGCGACTGAAGCTGGAACCTCAACGACTTTGCTCACTTGAGCTGTGGTTGGCAGAGAGACACATCGACCTCTTGAGGACGACAGGGATTCTTTTGAAAGCGCTAGAGGATTGTGTATGACTGGTTCAATGAGGTTGACGTTTGCTGTGGGGTTGTCTGTGCAGTGTATGAGGTAGATGGAGCAATGCATTAATCACAGTTGACAATGGTTTGACTGCTGTGGAATGTTAATAGTGTAATTATGTACATAGTGGCTTTAATTGAGTGTATGAATGCGTTGCATATAGTGTACCTTACAGTGGTTTTTATGGAGGGTATAAATTTTTGAGAGTACTAATTGTGAATTTTAAGGCCATGTTGCATATGGAGGAGTAAAAGAGGAATACAATAAAAAAAAAAAAAATAGGCGTAATGAATGTTGACAACGCTCACGTTATAGTGAGTATACACCCAGTGATGACGAGCTATATTTACATCTCAAACGGCAGACTAGTCAGCGTTTTTTGTCCTGTGAATAAAAATAATAAAAATAAAAAAATAATAAAAACAAACGATGTTTCATGACCGGAAGGATGAATATAAAACAGCGCCCTATAAGCTGAAAGTTTCAACCTTTGAAGGTCAGCTACATAACAGGATGTTCTAATTGACGTGCATGAAGTGTATAGCAAGAAAGTAGCCAAGAGCTTTTAGGTAAGTGTTTGGCCTTTTTTGAATGATATATCAGAAATTACTTGCATGTAAATATGCGCACTTTGCTGGTATTTAATGCCGTTAAAGATGCAAATAATATGGTATCTCATGATGTTTGCCCTTGTGGTGCCATGTGTTCTTTAATTTGGTCAAAATCTAGTATTGGGATCACACCCCCCCCCCTAAGGAGCAAAAGACATACTGTAATTATAATTACCTAAATGAACTAAATGATAATTGGAAGGCCCTGATAAAAATAGAACAAAAAAAAAAAAAAAAGAAGGGGGAAAAATCCCAATACAGTGTAACTTGGATAATTTGAAGCTGAAGGGACCACAAAAATAATTCGAATTATCGAGAAATTCGAATTAGGCAAGTTTGATTATGGGCACATTTAAGTACTGCCAAAAACAACATATTTATTCGTAACATACAAAAAAAAAAAAAAAAAGTACAGTACGGTAAATTTACATATTTTTTGTAAAAAAAAAAAAAACGTTAACTTTTGGCGTACTTCTTAGAATTTATGTTATGGGCAGAGTTGCATAAAAATAAAATGTATCTGTGTACACAACCATCGAAACAGAAAACATGACGATGATGGGCAAAACACGTAACAATAATAACAAATAAAGGTAACTTGATCACGCCAGTTACGTTACATGAAAAAAATGTTTACAAGAAAGTTCGTAAGTTGGGAGCTTTTGACCTTGTCTTAGGTCTTCATCATGCCAATGGAGCAAAACGTATTGCTCCTTTTGACAATCAATTTGCCCTCTGTTACCGTGAAAGCCTGGAAATTCTTTTGAGCCCAAAGACTTGCAATTCAGAATCTCCTCTCCACATCCTGATGATCTGGAGACGGATTCCGAGATCTGGCAACAAAAATAACAAAAATTCAAATGTAGAATCTGGAAACCATCTTAGTCCTCCATTGGTGTGATGAATACCTAAGACAAGCACAAAAGCTGCCAACTTACAAATTTCTTGTAAAAGTTCTAATCTCTTAACGTAACTAGCGCAATTGACTTACCTTTATTTGTAATACTGGACAGAAGTAACATCGCAGGAAAAAGGAAATTACTATTACAGAAAAAATCTGAACTCCGTCGACCTTCGGTTTTCAAAAGTTTTGTAAAGATGGAATTCTGTCCTCCGAACACACACTCACACACCCACCCCGTCCTGTTTACTTGGGCGTCAATCATGTGAATGACCAAAATAATAAAGAAAAAGGTGGAATTCCTCAAATTCACGGAAGAATCTTATGCCTGAAAATTACGGGGAAATTTCTGAGGCGTCTCGCTTCCGTTTTTGCAAATTGTTGCCTACTGTTTCAAGCTGAAATAGAAACACTTATACAATAAAATGATGTTTAACAAGAATACTGGACACAAAGGGAAAAATCGTGAGAAAAAACAATTACGATTATAGCAAAAATTTTTACTCTGCTTATCTACTGATTTTGAAAGCTTTGAAATACGAAATACCATCCACAAATGGAAACGAGCCCCCCCCCCAATTTTCTTCAGTTGCATTGATCTTGAGAATGATCTAAATGATGACAAAAAAAAAAAAAAAAAATATGGAATTCCGTGAACCCCCTTTAAGAATCTCATGCAAAATAATGGCAAAAATTTTTTTTTAAAAAATGAAAATTCGTAGAATCCGTAGTTTCGGCAGTCAGTTCCATAGTCATACAACTAAATCCGTAGAAGCTAAGGACATTCCGTAGTAGTTAGCAGGTATGTATACTGTAGTATTTTTTATTATTTTATACACATTCACACTGTACTGTAAATGAAGTGCAATGCATCATGTTTGGAATGTAGCAATTCAGAGAATGTAATTTATAAAAGTTATGCAGTATTTTACAAAGGTTTAATCTCAAAACTTTTTATTGGATATGCCATTAAAACCTTCCCCTATTTAGCGACCACCTCTCTGGACAACTGTTTTTTAGAAGAGCCAGCAGTGGTCGCCTTAGAGAAGTTTCATTGTATACAACTTTTCTCCAAATTTTCAGCAAAATAATTTTAGATGCTAAACTACACATTTACCAAAAGTTTGATCTGAAACTGCATTTTCCCCAGGGTATGCATTCTCAGGTAAATCTGTATATTAGCGTCCTAAAATATTTTGTCGGAAAAATGTTAGTACCAGGGTTTAAGCTGGCTCAAAAAATGCTGTAGCAAAAATGATAAAATGGGGAAAAAAGTTGTAGCAAAATGCTAAAGAAAGTTAGCCGCTTTTGTCACTCAGAAAATTGTAATATCAAATGAATTGTTCACTCTGACAATGCCTTGGACAGCAGTGGAAAACTAGCTTGGAAGGCACTAACATATTTAAAAGAAAACTGTATTGGGCAGTGTAAGTTGATGTACAGCTAACAGGATAAGGATTTTTTTCTAAAATCATGATTAAATAAGCAAAAAATCCAAATCTGAAATTTGATTTTGGGAGTTACATTGTTTTTGCATGACTGATTTGATTAATGATCAGTAGAAATTGAATAAGTAAGAAATGCTCATCACAAAAGAATAAAAACATATTTTTTATAATTTATTGCCATTTAGAGGTTGCAATATTTTAACCTTTCTATAATTGTTTAAATGGTTTGTCCCCAGAAATTCGTCTGCCTTTCATATTAGTCCACCTCTGAAATGCCTGTTTGAAATCAAATTGTACTCTTTCTGGTCCTTCAATGTTGATCATTAATATGTTATTTACATTGGAGACTGAAAATCTATTTCTGAAACTGGTTTTCACTAAATTTAGAGCACCGAAGCCTCTTTCACAGTCCACAGTATGAAGTGGGATAGTAGCAGCGTATTCAATAAGGGATGCCATTAAGGGGTATTGAACTGACATTTCATTCATGAACTGCACTAAATCTTTTAAGCCCATTTCTTTGCATCTAGATGCCATTACACGCTTAAAAATGGCCCACTCTGATAACATATTATTTAACTCAAATTCTGGATTAGCAGATAACAGCTCATTTGTTTTATTGATTTCCTGAATTCCATATTCATTTACATCTGCAGACTCTTTGGGCATACAGTTTGGTACAAATATGTTAAGCATTTGAACTTTGTTCAAGTCACCTAAGCGGTCTTTGATGTTGCCAATGACAGAATTTAGAAAACTTGACATCAATGTTTGAAACATGTCACATTGCTTAATTCCATCTGAAATAACATGCCCCTGAAACTCAAAGTGATCTGAGGGTTTGCTTGGAATGGCACAATCGAAAGCTATAAAATTGGTACCAATACCATCCTTCGTCTCTTCTATTGTAGCAAGGCATGCAGCAACATTTGCTTGAACACATTCAAAATCTAAATTAGGTTTTTGAAAAGAGAAACTTAATTTATTTAGAATAAACATAACATCATTCATCAACACTGTTGTAGCTAACAAAGTTGTATGATGTGATTTGCTTTAACCCTTTAACAGGTTGGAACGAATTAACTCGTGTTTAGTAAAACGGGCTGAAATCAGCTGCAACGAATATATTTGCTGTCTGAGAATGTGCCGAATGCGGCTGTAATTAATGCTGAGTCTGCGCATCGAAAGCCTTGCTTTCCTGTTAGCTTTGTTATTCAATATGGTCATTTAGGGGAAGATTGACACTAGTCCTTTTAGACTGATTACATGCTAACAGGGCTATAACAATGGCAACAAACCTAAGAAAGGAGAGGGAGAGTGAAGATGTTCGAGTCGTTATTTTCTACCCAGTGGCATGATGTTCGCGTCAGAGGCGCCAGCCCTTCGCCATCATTCCTTGATGTCGGAGGGACTAGCCCATCTCCACCTTTCTGCGGATTGGAAGTGTTGTAGAGCAGGTATTACCTTATCACTTGTTGCAGGTTTATGGCCAGTACTGCTGAGATAAAAATTGAAGGAATTGTTTGGAAGTAGCTTTCGTAAAACCGGTCGCTATGTGAACATTTTTCATAGCTACCGGGTTTTACAAATTTTTTGGGGCGCAGAACATTTTTTGTTCTAACTAGTTCAGATATATCGGCCACTTAAAGTGTTAATATGCCTTGAGAAATAGGGCGTTTGTCCTCCATCAAGACAGACACAAGTGACTGCCAGTTAGATTTCAAAGCAATCCCACTGTTACCTAAAGACAGCCACCGAGTTGCAGATGTTTGAACAAATTTAATTTGAGGTTGACCCAGATTTGTTCGAAGCTCCTTTAAAATCCGAGTATTTTTAGGTGACTGTTCAAAATATGTGTGAACCCTGTTTAAAATATCTTGATATTTTATTAGGTATGCATGCTCAGCTGCTGCTTGACTAGAAGCCAATGCTAATCTGTGAGCAACACAATGTACTGATATCAAGTGAGCATTTTGGCTCTTGAAAAGAGCAGAGACACCTGCTCGGACACCAGTCATAACCGATGCTCCATCTGAGGCCAAGCTTGAGCATTTGGATAGGGCAATGTCATGTTTTTTTTAATGTGTCAATGATGCATGAGTACAAATAATTGGCTGTTGTGCCCTCCAGTTTTTCCAAGCTTAGATAATGGGTAAACAATTTACCCTTACTTTGATCCACGGAAACATCTGTGCATTCATCGATCATTAATGAAAACCATCGTGCCTGTTTTACCTTATCAACTACTTTTTCTCTAATAACAGTTGCTATTGCTTCTTCCATGTCATGTACACTATCATAACTTTCATATTTTGTGTGACTGTCTACATTCAAATCCAAAAGTTGGGAACAGCCCAAGTCAACACATAATTGCTTTAAAGCACCAAATTTCTTAGTAGCTATATTGTTTTTGGCTTGAAGATATGCTATATTCATAGCAGCAACTACAGATTCTTCAGCTCTGGTGAATGATGCAGCTACAGATTTTTCCCAAGAATTGCTCTCCGCCATGCTCTTAGCTTGCACAGCATGTTTGTGGTCAATGCTTCCCTCGTGTTTTTTCAAAGTGTCCACTTTGTACACAACCCACCCTAAAATAAAAAAAATAAAAATAAAACCCTTGTAAGCACGTATTTGGGAAAGCATTAATTTTTTTTTTTTCAAAAATGCATTTTTTCTAAACACATAAATGCATTTAACTATTTTAAATTGTTATGTGCTGTAAAAATACAAAAAGTTTTTAAAAATCTAATAAATCATTTTTGTGCTTTTTTCTTTTTACCTACACAATCTCCTGTAATCTTAATATTTCTTGCAGAACATTATTTTTAGCTGTATTTTACATGAGTGCTTCCAGCAGGTGTAAATGTTACAAAATTCAAATTCAGGTTACAAATTCAGTAAACAGAAGCCTGTGATGTTACTGTTGTCTTTGACTGGATGGTACGAAGTAAAAGACACCTAAAAACAGTTTTTTAAGCAATTATTACGTGCTGAAAAGAATTTAACAGTTTGTAAGTAAATTAATATGTGAAATACATATATACTCACATTACAATCATTCTAGGACTGACAGTATTTTTAGTAGCAGGTTTTTTTTGTTTTGCCGATCTGCGATATGAACCACATGTAATTCGTCTCTGTTTCATATTAAAAAATAAATATTTCGAAGGCTCAAATGGTAATATTTTATTATATTGTAATTAACATGATATTTAGTTCGAGGAACATACTGTTACTATTAATAAAAACTTAAATGGTGCCAAGAGACGCACCAGAAACCCAGGTTACGACATTATAAGCTGTTTTTGCGATTGAACTTACAGTGTACCCCATGTACCCAGATTTTAGGTTAAAATTTATTAAATAATGACTAATACTATTAGTAATATATACATATAAAAAAAGTATATACGTGTAAATAAAAAAAACGTCTCTGAGCTTCAATAACCCTACTTAATCCAAGTACCGTATATACTCGCGTATATGTCGACCGCCCCCCCCCCCACTTTCAGAGGAAAAAATCGTAAGAAATCGGAAACTCGCGTATAAGTCGATCCCGGAAAGAGAAAAAAAAATTTTTCAATGAATTTATTCAAAACCATTTGAAAACGAAAAAAAAAAAATATATATATATATATGTAATACTAAATTTAATTTGCATACCCAAAAACTTCATCGGAACCCTTCAAAATCCGAATCAGACTCGCCAAACAGTTCAAAAAGGTCTTTCTCCGTCATCGGCGCGTCATCATAAACATCAGTATTCCCATCTATGCCTGTGTCATCAGAATCACTGTCATCATCTCTCATAAAAATCTCATCATCCTCTGTGCCATCAAGTTTGTTACTAACGCAACATTTCTTGAATGATTTCACGACCATTTCCGCAGGTATCGCATTCCAAGCAACATTGACCCATCGCGCAATCAAAACGATATCCGGCTTCTTTAGATTTCCGCCCTTGGTTTCAGTCGGCAAACGGAACTTATCTAATCTGCCCAATACCTCCGCACATTGTCCTTGAAGGGCTTATTAAGGCAGACATCTAGTGGTTGAAGAACAGATGTCAACCCACCTGGGATGACAGCAACAGTTGTTTTTGAATTTTCTGCATTTTTTGTTTTCACTTCTGCACAACAGTGTGCAAAAAACATATCCCACACCAAAAGAGAAGGTTTCCTCAAAAGTGCACCTGGCGTTTTGTTCCATACATTCTTTAACCAGTCAATTGTTCCGGATTCGTTCACCAATCCTTTTTCATGGGCACGAACGAGCACACCAGATGGAAAGACAACACTTTTCGGCAGAGTTTTGCGTTTGAAAATAATTACCGGAGGTAGCTTACTGCCGTCGGCCAAACAGAAAAGAACAACCGTGAAATTGGATTTTTCGTGGCCAGTCGTTTTGATCAAGATATTTTTTCGCCCTTTTGGTTCACCGTTTTACTTCCAGGAAGGTCAAAACACATGGCGGTTTCATCCATGTTCCCTATTTGGGAAAGTTCAAAAGCAGTCTCTTTTCTCTTTCGAATTACATACTTTTGAAATTCCATTATCTTTGCTTCGAGGCCACGAGGTAACTTTTGTGCAATTTTGGAGCGCTGGCGTAGACACAACCCATAGCGGTTCATGAACCTTGAGCACCAACCTGATGAGGCACGAAAAGTGTTATTTGCGGCTGCAAACTTTTCATCTTTTGCGAGCTTCATTACTCGCAAACGTATACCAGTTCGCGTTACAATGTAACCATTTTGTCTGCAGCCCACAATCCAATCATTCAAGACACTTTCCAGCTCTGGGAAAGATGTCGTTCCACGGCGCCGCGCCTTTTGCAATTTTCACCAAGCCCGGTTTTTTTTTACGCCAATCTGGAATCAGTTTTTCGTTAATGCCAAATTGACGTGAAGCAGCACAGTTGTTAGTATTTACTGCAAAAGAAACCACTTTCAACTTGAATCCTGCATTATAAGGACATCCGTTTCTTTACACAATCCGTGTTACCCATAATAGAAGAAGCCAGACACGTGCGATTAAGAACAAGAAAAACACGTGCGATTAAGAACAAGCAACACCTAACACTGGCTGTCGCATGGCTCCGTTACGTCGAAGGTCAGCGCAATCAACTGGTAGTCGGAAGGGCGGAGCTTTCTATGCGCGGCTGTTAGTGCGCTGTGGATACGCAAAGCCAGGAGACTTTTCAAAGCGCGGAGAAATTCGGAGGGTCGCGATTTCGTAATTCTACCACATCAGTGTTTTTTCTTTCTTTCTTTTTCTTTTGGAGGGTTGCGATTTCGTAATTAATACCGCATCGGCATTTTTATTTCTTTTGGGATGGATTGCCTTTTGCCTCACGGGAAGAACTTTTGGACTTACAATTTTTTTAGACCCCGCGTATAAGTCGACCCCATTACTTTGAAGCTCTCATTTTGTCCCAAATTTCTCGACTTATACGAGAGTATATAGAGTAAGTATTCTAAAACCACGTGGTTTTAAGGTAAGTTAAATTAATTTTTTTATTAATAGTAACAGTATATTCCTCAAACCAAATATTTTAATTACAGTATAATAAAATATTACCATTTGAGCGTTTTAAATATTTATTTTTTTAATAGCAAAAAATGACGAAGTACACGTGGCGTGGTTCAAATCGCGAATCGGCAAAAAACAAAAGAAAATGTGCTATGAAAATAGTGTTAGTCCTACAAAGATTGTAGTGTGAGTATATGTGTATTTCACACATTTATTTACTTGCAAATGTTAAAAAAAGAAGCTTGTGGTGAAAACATTTCTCTGCATTCACATTTCCTCACTTTTAGAAGAGAGGGTGGGCAAATTACGGAGGGTAACGGCTACTTCACCGGATGTGTGATTTTGAATGTGCTTCGTTGTTTTTGTTTTGCTCTGGGACCTCCCCCTCCCTCCGACCTCTTCCACGTCATTTCTGCCGATCGCGGGCAAGAACTTGTTTCACAATCGGTCTTTCAGCTTTCATGGAATTCATGCTATTTTTGCAGAAGACAGAACTGCCTGTATTAATTACAATAGATAACGCTATTTCTTTTATATATTTATTTTTTAACTTTTTCAGTACTTCTGGAAAAGAGAAGAGGAAAAAAAATGACCTCCTACCCCTTGTGATTGTTAATTATATTCGACAACTGTTTTTGGTACGTTCCCTTACCCCTTGTAACCCATCCCTTTCTAGCTTGTAAAAGATGTGATGACAAACCACGTGGTGAAACTTTACTTGCCTGACAGACTTGAGTCTGTCGTTCCACGGCGCCGCGGAACGACAGACTCAATGTTACTTGCCTGACAGACTTGAGTCTGTCAGGCAAGTAACATTTCTGGGGATCGTGATTGCCAGGATTCTTTCATTTTTATTTTTCCTATTTTGGTCTTCTGTGTGCTTTGCTTCCAGTCCCTTACGGTGACGAGCGCACTTTTAGCAGTTGTTTACGCAATTGTTTCCCAAGGTTTTTTCTCCAGCTGAGAAGCCGTGGTATCGGTAACAACTGAAATTAAAAAAAAAAAAAATCTTCTGAAGTTACGCATACGCGCGTCTCTGTCATGCGCGATGGAAAGTTGACACGTGTTATTATTTTGATTAAAACATCCAACAACCTAAATTGTTTGATGTTTTAATCGCCCTAAATGCTTGATGCTTCAATCGAACTCCTTCCGCGTAGGAAAGTTGGCTAAACTTCCACGTTCAGCCCCGCTAGTTCCCAAAGCAATAATAGATGGCGCCACGGTAGCACTTCACCTATCCTCCGCATTGCTCTTCTCGCATGTGAAATGCATTCAGTCATCTCGTGACTCTGTGTCGATGCGTCTCATTGTTTAGGACAATTCATGTGTCGGAAAGTACGCTTCAGGGAATGATGAGTACTCTTCCTGCACACTTGGTATGTGTTTTTATGCTGAGATTCCTATTGATAAAGTGACGATTCTCACGTATTTTTTCGCCAAAGAATTATCTTACGATGAGGTGATTGAAGAAACCTCACATGGCCACATCCACTGAGAAAGTTAGCGACTGGTATTCGTTTTGCAGACAACTAGCCGCACAGTTTATGGTAGCCTCGCAATGTAAATGTACTTGGCAGACCATATTCTGGAATATTTATTCCGACGGAATTGCCGTCTTTCCTCTGCACATTGCTTTGAAGTCCTGATTCCTGCGATCAGACAGTTCTTCCCTGGCAGATAAAACTTTCCTTGCTTTTATTCTGCTAGCTACACAGTTTCTTATTCTTCCGTGAAAATAAATATTTCACACATATGCCACAATCATCATTCAAAAAGGTCCTCTTAAGTGCCACCTTTCATTCATATTATTCACTTCCTATGCCACTTTCACAACATAACGAAACGCTTCACGATGTAGCGATAACGTGTTGCCATCTATCGTCGCTTCATAAAACTATTTTTGGGCCGAATGCGGAAGGTTTAGAGGAAATTTTTTTATTAGTTAGCAGCCATGCGCAAAAACATAATATATGAAAATAATTGGAAGTTGGGAATTTTCACTTACCTTTATCACTTGCAAACTTACTTGCCTGACAGACTGTGCATTGCAGCTTTTTCTTGCTGCAATGCACAGTTCGCAGTTTAAATATGGTATTTTATCCCTCCAGTTAACTTGCACCCATTTGTAAAGGGAGCGCCATTTTCGCACAAGTTGCTCAGAAGGTATATTAGATTCCGTAGTAGTTTTACTTTTTTGTTAAACTCATTCCTTTTCAGTTGTTTTATCAGCACTGTCTTCGCAATCTTTGCGTTTCTTAATAATGAATTTATCCATTGTAATGCGGCACGTTGCATGATGGACATCACCTTGAGTGGCGAGAGCAACCCCTAGCTTGCACTTATCTTTCCTAATATGCGTTTCCTTTTCTATAGAAGTTTGAAAGGTCACTCCGGTCACGAATGCAGAGGTTGTTTATGGCCTTGGGGGTGGGAATGAAGCCGTAGACATCGCAGTTGACTTGAATGGGGGAAGGGTTCTAATCTCTCTAGCCTCTATCTTACCCTACCAGCCTACCCCACCCTTTATGGAGCGCTCTAGAGTGTATGTGGGGGGGGGGGGGGGGATTGATTCAGCCAACACGTGCTGTAGGAACACAGTAGGAACATACCTTAAAAGGATTAAGAAAATAACATTAGCAGAGTACAAATCGCTGCCGGAATTTTAGAAACTTTAGTTTCCACAAAAATAGAATAGCCGGAGTAGAATCCGCTGATGGGTTAATATTTAAACGGCGGGCGTAATTTTGTGACAGACACTAATTTTTTTTCTAGCATTTTAGATTAGCTCATCGCGTTTCGCGAAAATAGCGACCGCGGCTTAAACACTGGTTAGTGCCTGAAAAAAGTGTGATGTACAGATTTTAGAGTATGGAAATTAATGCCAAATGGTGCAGAAATTTCATATTCTAAATGTCTTTTTAATTTTTTATCGTGATATTAACCTGTAAGTAGGATGCTGTGAAGAGACTGCAGTAGGTCTAACACATCGGTGCGGTGACAATGTGAAACTCTGCTCAGATGAAAGGAAGATTCGCTGTGGCATGTAATTCATGCACGGACAACTACAAGTGCAACCGTTAACCTTCTTGCCAGAAGAGACCATGTTGTACTCATACGCTACAGAATATAGTTTGTTCATGTTTTGTCATTGTTTATAAAGCAGAATTTGAGAAATTTTTCGTTTTTTTCACATATAATTCCCTGCTTTGAAATAAAAAGTATGAATATGCCTTTCTATGTTGTAGAGAAAACTGGGGAGGTATAACTTTCCGATTTGCTGTGCCAGTGCAGTTTTGGTTCTCCTGTTAATACCTTGTTCTGAGGACAGTTTCTATCTCACTGATACATATTTTTTGCAAATCAAAGAGGCTTTATCCAGTTTTTCATGCCAACAACGTACAGGATACAACAAAATAAAGGATGGATAATGTGGATCTATTTTCTGTAGCGTATCACTACAACATTTATCGCTCTCATGCAAACAATGTAACCACTTTCTCTTGTACTCTTCCACCTGTCATTTTGGCACAGCAAAGAACCTTCCTTTGAACGGAGCAAAGCTTCACATAGTCGCCAGAGCGGCGCGTTAGGCCTACCACAGCTTTGCTTCACTACATCCTACTTACAGGTAAACATTACAATAAACTTTAAAAGACATTTCAAATATAAAATTTTTGCACCATTTGCTATTAATTTCCATACTCTAAAATCTGTATGTCGCACTTTCTTGAATTCTTTCAACATTTCCGACGAAATAATTTAGGACGTAAGCTACACATTTACCCATTCTCATTACTGTTTAATAAGTCTTCATACATCGCAATTGGATGTGGATTTCTTTAAGCAAATATTATACTCATGCAGTTACTCATTTGCATGAACTTGCATATGATTTGTAAGCTTATATTTGTGAAGAAATTGTTTTGAGCATACATCACACTCGTAGGGCTTTTCACCTGTGTGAAGAAGCATATGCACTGAAAGTAGGTCTTTGCGAGCAAACTTTTTGAAGCACATATAGCACTGGTGAGGCTTCACACCTGTATGAATGAGCATGTGCCTCGAAAGAGTGCTTTTATGAGTAAATTGCTTGGAGCACACATCACACTGGTGAGACTTTACACCTGTGTGAATCAGCATATGCTTTGGAAGATAATATTTTAGAGCAAATTTTTTGCAGCATATTTCACATTGGTGATGCTTTTTACCTGTGTGATGCTTTTCACCTGTGTGATGCACCATATGCAATGAAAGATCACTTTTCCAAACAAACTGCTTGGAGCACACATCACACTGGTAAGGCTTTTCACCTGTATGAAGGATCACATGCTTTAAAAGAATACTTTTCTGACCAAATCGTTTGAAGCACACATCACACTGGTACGGCTTTTCACCTGTGTGAACTAGCATATGCTCTGAAAGGCGACTTAGCTGAGCAAACCGTTTGGAGCATACATCACATTGATGAGGCTTTACATCAGTGTGAAGGTGCATATGCTTTGAAAGATCACTTCTATCAGAAAATTGTTGAGAGCACAAATTGTCCTGGTGAGATTTTTTTCCAGCTGTATGAAGCAGTACATGCTTTGAAAGAACATCTTTACGAGCAAATGGTTTAGAACACACATCACACTGGTAAGGCTTTTCACCTGTGTGAACAAGCATATGCTTTGAAAGACCACTTTTCTGAGCAAATTGTTTGCAGCACACATCACATTTGTAAGTCTTTTCACCTGTGTGAACACGTATATGCACTGCTAAACTACTTTTCCGAGAAAACTGCTTGTAGCATACATCACACTGATAAGGCTTTTCACCTGTGTGAAGGAGCATATGCCTTGAAAGAGTGCTTCTATTAGCAAACTGTTGAGAGCACACATTGCACTGGTAAGGCTTTTCACCTGTGTGAACTAGCATATGTTGTAAAAGATAAGCTTTCTGTGCAAATTGTATGCTGCATACATCACACTTGTGATGTTTTACACCTGTGTGAAGGAGCACGTGCCTTGAAAGATCACCTTTTCGAACAAATCGTTGAGAGCATACATCACATTGGTGAAGCTTTTCACCTTTGTGAATAAGCATATGCTCTGAAAGTCCACTTTTCCGAAGGAATTGTTTGGAGCACACATTACATTGGTGACGCTTTCCACCTGCGTGGCTACCTTCCTGAGATAATTTTTCTGGGCATATGTTCCATGGTTGAGCTTTTTCACCTGTATGAAGATATGAAAGCTTTGAAAGGGAAGCATTCTCAGTAAATTTCGTACAGCTTCCATCACATTGGAAAGATTTTTCACTTTTATGAAGTTCCACATGTCTAACAAAGCTGGGTTCTTGTGTGAATTTCTGAGAGCATATTTCACAATCCCAAATATCTTCAGTTATATCTGGAACAATGTATGATGAAGTAGCAGCTTCTTCATTCATTTCTTTTAAAATAAATTCTTGAGTGGCTTCTGGTAAAGAATGAGTCTGCACTGCTTCCATGCTGATACTTATAGTATTAATTTATTCAATGGATCGTCAGTTTAATAACTTCTTTTTCACATCATGCTGTCATGAACTGAACAAAACATTCCCCAATTTCATTTAAATTGTGGTATTTTTTTTTTTTTGATTGGAGGTTTAACGACCACCGTGAGCAACTCAATGGGCTATAAGCAGTCGCCCGTCCCTAATTTAGGGTAACTGGTTCCAGGGAAGGGAGAGAGCCAGTGCCGTAAGACAAACACAACATCCATGCCTCACTGGGATTCGAACCCGGACCCCTTATAAATTGTGGTATTCGCATATACAAAGTAAAACCTCATATTGTCCAGTAGGTGTTTGGAGAAGCCTTAGAAATACTTTGAAATACATAATAAATTCAAACATGTAGCTAGAAGAATAAAAATGACAACATACAAGTTCTGAATGAATGTTTTCTGAAATGGCTGAAATTTTCTCCTCAAAGCAATTATTATAAAACCTTTTTGACCCCTGTGAAGTGCTGAGTCCGGAAACTTTTAATTTCAGAAAACTTTCTCCAGAAATGCTTACAAACAAATTTACAGCATTGCGGGAAATGTCGCCATTTTTTACCTTTCTAACAGACCGGTAGCCAGATGCGCGAAGGATATAAAGCATGTCGGGCAAAAGACACATAAGAGATCGGGCACTGGACGGTAATGCGAGTACCCTGGATACGGGCCTGTGCAGCAGCTATTAGGAACATTGGGAACAAAACAGGGCTAGACAGACATATACAAGCAAGTGGACACTCCATAAATTGGGACTCAGTGAAAATAATCGCCCACCAGTCAAACTTAGTAAAGAGGAAACTAGAAGAAGGGATCGAAATAGCAAGAAGAAGAAGTACCACAATTAACGATAATTGCGGATGGACTCTTCAAATTGAGTGGCAGCAACTACTCCAGTGACATAGTCCTGAGCTTTAGTTCGAAAATTTGACAACCAACTTTGATGAAAAATAACCTCTATAAGACCCGTAAAAAAGCTATTCCACAATGTTTTTACTTTGTTACTAATAAAACTAGTAGTTGCATCCCCAGAATGCTAACCCAAGTTAGCCTCTTGACATCTACGATGCCGCCCCGGTGGCACAGTGGTCTAAGGCGCTGTCCTCTGATCATTCGTCCGTAAGGGGTCCGGGTTCGAATCCCGGTCAGGCATGGTTGTTGTGTTTGTCTTACGGCACTGGCTCTCTCCCTTCCCTGGAACCAGTGACCCTAAATTAGGGACGAGCGACTGCTTATAGCCCATTGATTTGCTCACGGTGGTCGTTAAACCTCCAATTAAAAAAAACAAACATCTAGGACTGTTTCTATAAATTTATGGTTATCAATACAGAAATATATCATGGCAAACTAGCAGTAGAGACCCATATAAAAAGTAAAACGTGACATATGACTTACAGCAGAACTGTCTAATGTCTCTTAACATATTTTGAAATACTATAAAAGTTAACGGTACTTTCAAATGGGCAAATGTTGCTGCACTCTTAAAATGCAAACTTTTCAAAGGAAAATTAGCACGTACTTTGCTCAAATTTCCCCTTTTACCACAAATTTCTCCACACCCACAGTTAACAACCAATTTTTTTTATTGGAGGTTTAACGACCACCGTGAGCAACTTAATGGGCTATAAGTAGTCGCTCGTCCCTAATTTAGAGGCACTGGCTCCAGGGAAGGGAGAGAGCCAGTGCCGTAAGACAAACACAACATCCATGCCTAACGGGATTCCAACCGGACCCCTCTCAGACAGATGATTTTTTTTTTGATTGGAGGTTTAACGACCACCGTGAGCAACTCAATGGGCTATAAGCAGTCGCCCGTCCCTAATTTAGGGTCACTGGTTCCAGGGAAAAGAGAGAGCCAGTGCCGTAAGACAAACACAACATCCATGCCTGACCGGGATTCGAACCCGGACCCCTTACGGACGAATGATCAGAGGCCAACGCCTTAGACCACTGCGCCACGGGGGCGGCCAGACAGATGATCACAGGCCATTGCTTAGACCACTGCGCCACCGGGGCGGCTTTTTTTATTTTTATTTTTTTTAGATTGAAGGTTTAACGATTACCGTGAGCAACTCAATGGGGTTTTTTATTTATTGATTGATTGGAGGTTTAACGACCACCGTGAGCAACTCAATGGGCTATAAGCAGTCGCCCATCCCTAATTTAGGGCCACTGGCTCCAGGGAAGGGAGAGAGCCAGTGCCGTAAAACACTGCAACATTACACAATCTCACTAACATAGCTACCCGAAAACTGAATCATTAATTAACAACGCTAATTTAAAACATAAGTAAGCAGAAATCCATATCTATTAAAGTCCAAGAACATTTTAAAAACACTGCAAGAAAAAAGGAAACCAACATCAAGGAATACATTTGAAACATCTCTACACATCAAAGACACCGTCGTCAACCACATTATGTTTCTTTATGTAAGCTTTAACATCCTCTATACGTTTATAGTATGTTTCGTAATAAGTGTCTAAAAGTTCAGGAACAGGATTTTTCGTAATTATCCAATTCAACACGGCATCCAAACGATGTACAATAGCATTTAACTTATACATATTTAACTCGTAAAACTCCGGAGTGAGTGGACATATCTTTTTATTAGGCACAAACATTTTTTTCAGTTCGAAAAGATCCAAAGTTTCGTCATAATCTGGGCAAGATGCAATGAGTTCCATGACAAGACGATACCGTGATGGTTTATCTCTATCTTCGGCAAAATCAGGATCCAGGAGTAAAGAAAGATCTACACGAGGGATAAATTCCGGTTGAAGATAGTCTCTAGCTTTGCTCCGTTTTAACGGATCACCACTTGAATCAGTGCTGGGTCGTTTAAATGTCGAAGCTGTACATGAGTTCTCTGCGAAATTCTGTAATGCTACTGAACATTTCTGTGCCGCCCCGGTGGCGCAGTGGTCTAAGGCGCAAGCCTCTGATCATTCGTCCGTAAGGGGTCCGGGTTCGAATCCCGCCCGGTCAGGCATGGATGTTGTGTTTGTCTTACGGCACTGGCTCTCTCCCTTCCCTGGAACCAGTGACCCTAAATTAGGGACGGGCGAACGCTTATAGCCCATTGAGTTGCTCACGGTGGTCGTTAAACCTCATCAAAAAAAAAAAAAAAAAAAAAAAGAACATTTCTGTAAGTTGGCAATGCCCAAAGTACCAATTTGCTGTTGTCTGAATCCCAGGATCCAAAGAAGTCGGCATTTCAATCAATGTCTTCTCTCTCGGCTCGACTGGATCCACCACTCGGGTTTCACAAGTCTCAGACACGGTAGGAACCAAGTCAGCGACATGTGTAATACCATGTTCTAATTCCGATCTATCTTCAGGTACAACAATTCTTTCTTCATGGGAATCAGAGAGACTGTTCCTCAAGGGAGGTCTATGTACATACGTGCATTTAGCACGAATGTGCCCTCTTTCATTGCAAGCATAACAAAAAATTCCAACAAAAAATTCCTGTATAAATATTAAATATGAACCCATGAGAATCCAGTACAATTTCATCCTCTTTATGACAAGTTTGAAGAGCTGATTCATTCGGGAAGATAACCCGGAGGGTCCGCTTCAACCCACCAACATGACAATAATTTGAAGATTGCGGGGCTTCTATAACTCTATGAACTGGACCCACCACCCGGCTAAACTGAGAAAGAAGAACTATCAACGCAGAATCCGGTACCTCAAGTGGCACCGGAGACAAAGTTGCCGTGATCGGTCGTTCACTTGCATAAGCAGGATACAAAATTTGATTATTTATAGAAATCCCTTGCTTTAACACAAGTTTACAATCTGCACTATTTATAAACAACACTGATATACCTCGTTTACTACGACCGATTCCTTTAATTGCCTCTCTCGGTACTCGTTCTTCTAAAGCTTTTAAATATACCGGTAACGAAGTCTGTGGTAACGCATGGAAAATAATAGTTTTCTTAGAAAGATCATGAAAATCTTGACATACCTTGGAATCCCTTTCGAAAGTGAGACGAAAGGGATTGCCCTGGCACTCAATCTCTGACGCACAACACTGATCACTCGTATTAGCAGAATTCTCCTTATCAACCACAGACGCCCAACTGCAAGTTTCCGTCTCTATAGAAACACTCTTCTGCGTTCCTATCGCAGAAGAAACTCCTTCAGCAGCAACGCACGAAGACATGCTCTGTTGATTTTCAGGACCGGTTTGACCTGTTGGATCCTTATCGCTTGAGAAACTCGGGTCAATCACCATGGCAACCCTCTCACAGGTCACCGGAGAAACACTCGGCGCACTTAACGATGACTTCTTATCAGTAGATCTCGCTCCATGTCGATAAACATCCTTTCAATGGTCACGTGTAACATGGCTGGCAGATATCGCCATTTGTAAAACTCGTCAACGGCAAGCACAACCACAAAATAAAAATCTTCGTATGAATAAACTATAGAACTTAACGCTCTCAAACTTCACCAAAAGAAGCATGGAACATTCATACATCCATCACGCTACTGCAAACCAACATACGAACGATATTTCAACATAAACACAAGCAAAACTTGGGAGCTTGAAAACACGACACACGACGAAAGCCATATAGCTATGGAGGGGGGCCAACTCAATGGGGCCGCTCCGGTGGCGCAGCGGTCTGAGGCGTTGGCCTCTGATCATTCGTCCGTAAGGGGTCCGGGCTCGAATCCCGTCAGGCATGGATGTTGTGTTTGTCTTACGGCACTGGCTCTCTCCCTTCCCTGGAACCAGTGACCTTAAATTAGGGACGGGCGACTGCTTATAGCCCATTGAGTTGCTCACGGTGGTCGTTAAACCTCCAATAAAAAAAAAAAAACACAACATCCATGCCTCACCGGGATTCGAACCTAGACCCCTTTCGGACGAATGATCAGAGGCCATCGCTTAGACCACTGCGCCACCGGGGCGGCACGGCACGGTGGTCGTTAAACCTCCAATCAAAAAAAAAAAAAAAAAAAGAAAAACTCAATGGGCTATAAACAGTCGCCCGTCCCTAATTTAGGATCATTGGCTCCAGGGAAGTGAGAGAGCCAGTGCCGTAAAACAAAAACAACATCCATGCTTCACCGGAACCGAACCCGGACCCTTCTCGGGCGAATGGTAATAAGTCAGCGTTTATATCACTGAGCCACCGGACGGCTTTCAAGTCAAGAGTGCCGCCCCGGTGGCGCAGTGGTCTAAGCGATGGCCTCTGATCATTCGTCCGAACGGGGTCCGGGTTCGAATCCCGGTGAGGCATGGATGTTGTGTTTTTTTTTTTTTATTGGAGGTTTAACGACCACCGTGAGCAACTCAATGGGCTATAAGCAGTCGCCCGTCCCTAATTTAGGGTCACTGGTTCCAGGGAAGGGAGAGAGCCAGTGCCGTAAGACAAACACAACATCCATGCCTGACCGGGATTCGAACCCGGACCCCTTACGGACGAATGATCAGAGGCCAACGCCTTAGACCACTGCGCCACCGGGGCGGCGGATGTTGTGTTTGTCCTCTGTTTACCCCCTTGACTCACAATAATGCCCAAATAAGGTACGAATGTGTCAACTATTGTATTGCACAGAAAAAATGTCCTCAGAATAGAATGCATAACTAGTAACAGAAAAATGTTAAAACTCCTTAAATAAAATTTTTACCTTAAAACATATGAGCATTAATTTATGTTAGTTGTGCTTTGTGTTTCTTCAGATTTCTCAACTGAGGAATAATCACAGGATTCACAGGATACAAAAATGTACTGAAAAAATAATAACTCCAAATATAGGCAGGGAGGAAACGTTTCGTGAATTTCGTCCCATATAGAATGAGTACCATACTACCATTTGCATTATTTGAAAGGTTTAACCTTTTTTTTTAAGAACTTGGGAAACCTAAAAACATATATGTACTCATGTGCAAATTATACTTACATGTTTTCACATTTATTTATTTATTTTTAACATAGAAAATTATCTTAGTTAAAACTGAAATTAGTTCTGCAAAGCGTTTGTAAACTTCATACTCTTGGAAACTCAAATTCTTGGGCTGATAAGCACAGAGTTTTTTTAAGGGAAGCTTTTCGACTCAAATTCTTGGGCTGATGAGCACTATTTTTTTGTTTTTTTAAGTGAAGCTTTTCTTCCAGATTTAAAGCAAAGAACGGAGATATTAACAAGCAAAAAAGTCACGACACGAAGGAACAACACATCATCGAGAGAGACACACCAACAGTAAAAACAACTAACTGAACTTTGCTACGACATTTAAAACACTCCCGCCACCTTTGAGCTTGGTCGGGGTATACTTCTCTGTCAACCCACGGCGTTAAGGAAATGGATACACTCCCGGCCAATCAAATTAGCGCGGGGCCAGGTAGAAATGGCCCCAAGCTCTTTGCACACGTGGTTAAGACAGTGTTGTATGTAGGTCTTCATACTGAATGAGACGGGGAGGAAATCGTCTCCTCTTCGCTTGCGTAGTGATGTTACTGGGGCCTGATGGAGCTGGCCCCAATAACCTCACACTCTGAACGTGATCTCTTTCCTCAGGGAATAGTTTTTCGTTTTTGAAGGAAACTTTTCCCTTAGATAATGGTTTTTGAAGGGAAAGGTTTATCACCATGCAGTTAAGAAGTTAAGAGAAAAAAATAAGAATCAGGGCAAAAAAAAAAAAAAAAAAAATTCTAGAAATAGAAATTTTTAGGTGGGGCCCGGCCCCTCTGGCCTCTAATGACGAACCACCCCTGACACTGAGTTACATGTTGTGACATGTTACAGCAACGGCATACCCAGAGTGGGTGCAAAGAACCATATGCACCCCCCCCCCCAAATAATTCTGTCTAGTTTTAAAAATTGTCGGGGATGTTATTTTGCTAGTGTCACCATTCTAGTCTTCCTTAAATTGCCATTGGTGACTTCTTTATTTCAAATGATCAGACGAGGTCACATATGCCTATTGTTAATGCCTATCATCCCCTCTCTGCCTGTGCGCATTTCACAATTGTATGTCACCAAAGACAGAAGAGAGAAAACTGGTGTTGTAGTGGTCAGGGTGTCAGGCTAATGAATGGTGGGGGGCAGGGGCCTGGGAGAGGCAGAGGGGTAAGCCTTTTATGTTGGGTACATACCATAGCAGAAAAACAAAAATGTAGAATGAACATTACTTTGTAATTAATAGTATTTGAGAAAAATAAAAATGCCTATTCTGATGCACACTTTTTCATCACTTTAAGAAGGAATGTTATTGCAGCTGCAGTGATAAAACCAAGAATGTGAGAATTTTTTTATTGTTGACATTACATCATATAGAATTTTATTCACTGATGCATAATACAGATGAAACTTGATGTAAATGTTATATATAGTGCTTGAACAGTCTGATGTAATTGCAAAAGTGATTCTTTGATCAAATTTAATTTTTAAATAGCGATAATTCAAACTACAAAATTTTGCATTGGAGGTTTTGACATTGCGGCGATGATATGCCCCTCCCAAAATTAATTTCTGGGTACAACACGGTGCTCCAGTGTCACAATTCATGAACGTGCTGAAATATACACTTATTATCAGCATTTATTAGTCTGTATTGCTGAAGAACAAACTCTATATCATACTCTTAACACAATATCAACTCAGAGGAATATCACAGTGCAAGACGCCTAATGTGAATAAACTACACCTTTTATCTGGTGACTGTAAAATTTGGTAATTAGCAGAATACTTGTGAAACATCAATGTAAATTCATATAAATAGTGCATATAACACCATCATAAGATAATATGTCACTTTCTTTGTAATATTTGAAAGGCCACAAACAGTGAAAGAAATTTGATTGTTTGACAGCCCTCGGAGATAACACCGGACGGACTCGCAGGGTTGTCTAGACACCTACCCCAAAAAAAATCCCCGGGCGTTTTTGTTTTTTTAAACACTGTAAAAAACTCAATAAAACCCATTACAAAGTGGGTTTTATTGTTGTTGTTTTTTTAAATGGCAGTATACTTTGGAGTTTTACTGCAATTTTGGGATATTTTCTTCCAAGAGTTTCAAAAGTAACATTTCAAAATGGGAAAGCTTGGTACTCAAATTGTTTTTAATTATGCCTATTTTGCTTGTATTATTACATAGATGCATTATACTTGTTTGTTAAGCACTTAATGATCTGCAAATTCCCCCAAACATAAATAAAATTCTAGAGAATGTAATCATTTAAAAAGATGCAGTACACATGCTAAAACAGCTAGACATTCTCCAGGCTGAACAAACAAACATTTCTGAGGCAGTGGAACTGTGGCAAGGTCTTATGAAAAATGCAGATCTTGAACCGTATACACCAGTGATAAAAAAAAAAAAAAAAAAAATTGATCAAGCACTTCAGCCTTGCCACTACTTGGCAAATTTAATGATTCCAAAATACCAGGGAAAGAGAATGAGTTCTGAGCAATAACAAATTGCTGATAAATGGGTGTTAGAAAAGAAACCTGAATGGATATTTTTTTGTAATGGGTTTTAAAATATGTGACACAAAGTGCTATCCAAAGTCTATGTTTGTAAATGATGTTGTGCAAAACTTCAGTGCTGCCAAATGGTGGAAGCTGATGGAGCGACATGCAAGTGTGACCAAAGCTGGAACCCTGAAAGATTTCTGCTCTTACATGTCAAGTCTATGTGGTTGCCCAGACAGTTCATCTGCAGTAAAAAGGATATTTTCTACTTGCAGACTAGTCTGGTCAAAACTTTGCAATCGCTTAGGTGTTGATAAAGCACAGAAACTTGTCAAGATCCACAAATATTTAAAAAACAAACAGTAAATTTGTCACAAAAAAAAAATATTGAAATTTGTGGTTTTACCCAACTTTAATTAAACATCTCAGAAATGTTTGATGAGGGCTTAGAGTTTGATCAAATACTAGTTTATAGATTGCAGTGAGTGGTGTGTAAAGTATCTTAGCCTTTGTGTAGATTTAAATAAAATTATTTCAACATACTACATAAAATGGAAATTTTTGTTAACTAATGGGTAATTGCATGGATTTTTCATTACTAATATTTAATCATTTGAAATCTTAATGATTTTGCAATCGCTTAGGATATAAAAACCAAATAGAACCCACCCCCACCCCGTTGAAACCCCATAAAACACAAAAAAAAAAAACCCCAATAAAACCCATAAAGCCCAACAAAACTCACCCGGGTTGGGTTTAAAAAAAAATCCCGTTTTTTTCAACCCTGTGGACTCTACTACATATCATATATTTAAATGCACTCGAGATGCAAGCGTGCATAGAATTTGTTCTTCAGCAATACACATAGCTGTCAACTAAATTTAATGAAAAACCAGAAGATTGCCAAAAAAAAAAAAAAAAAAAAAAAAAAAATCCAGAAGATTGAATAATAATCAGGAAGATTTTTCTGGCGTCAGTTTGTAATACAACATAAAATGCCCACATAGAGCTAACTTAAACTGTATATTTTGTTTTACAATAGCTACACATACATTTTTATATGCACTTCAATAAAACAAGGGAAAGATTAGTAAAGAAGTCCATTATGTATAATTTACAAGATTTTGAAACACTATGTATACAAGTCAGCAACAAAAAATTTCATCTTTTTAGATACCTATGCAGAATCACTTTTTCTTCCTTGCTGTCTTTTTTTTTTTTTTCTTCCAATACGTGCCAGGACATTAGACATTTTTTGTTTTTGATTCTTTGGGACTAACATTTTTCTTTTCAAACCTATACTGTTTTCTTCTACTTTATTTAACATTATCAGGGACACAGACCTGCTTCTGAAGTTGAGAAACACTAAGTGGAGCTAACATTTTTTTTTTTTCTACTTTTCCTCAAACACCAAAAGGAATCCTACAGCAAATGTAATACATGCCTACACAGACAGGGTAGTAGTCTTCAGAACCCATAACAAGTGTGTCTTTAGAACCCATTAACCAGTGTTAGGATCTTGAAAACATGAAAATAAACTTTACATAGATGTTTAATAACATTATTTCAATAAGATTTTCAATTTCCATAGCATACTCGATGTTTTCCATCGTCCGCAGCAGACCAACGATTTCCATAGCATACTCGATGTTTTCTGTAGTAAGTAGCGGACCTACGATTTCCATAGCATTCTCGATATTTTCTGTTGTCTGTAGAGGACCGATGATTATCCCAGCAGACTTGATGTTTTCCGTCATCCATAGGGGATGGACCATTTGCATAGCATACTCCATGTTTTCCCTCATCCATAGTGGACAAACGATTCCCGTAGCATACTCCATGTTTTCCCGTCATCCATAGAGGACCAACGATTTTCATAGTAACTATGTAAAATTTGCAGTACTTGGAGCCTGAATCATTCTTCTCACTGCATGATCTTATTCAGTGTCAAGAGGAATGGTATGCATGGAAAATTTACTGTGTTGAAGTTCCTACGGGGCATTGGGGTTCTGGCGCACAATTTCCATCTCTGTTATAATATATTTTATTTAAAGGAATAAATTAAGCAAAAAATACAGAAAATTTTAAAATCCGGAAGAAAAGTTCTTCCAGCCGGAAAACCGGAAGACTATAAAAAATCGGAAAGCTTCCAGAAAATTCGGAAGAGTTGGCAGGTATGAATACAGACTAGTAAATGCTGATAATAAGTGAATAAGACACTGTGTACCAGCTATAGTGCTCTATCCACAGATTTTTGGCCAGCGGAGCAGCCTGGCTGTTTATCTTTGCAGCCCAGATGCTCAGATCACAAAAATTGTATGCAGTTGCCATGGTAACTGAAAAAGAGAGGGAGTGCTTTGTCATATGGCTCAGGAAGCAAAGACCTAAACATGAATGCAGTACCACTATGGTTACTTTTTAGTATCAATTTTCTTTAACTGAAAAACTGTATAAACCCCAAGAAATCACAGTAATAATTGATGACATGGCTATTCCTATACTTAAACAACAAATTTCACAAAATTATGTTGGGTTTTTTTTACTAAGGAATAAAGGGATATTATTTATCAGTCAAATTTTCAGGTAGTATCTATCTTGAAGAAGGTAGGAATATAACCGAAAAATTTAACTTATAATAAAACCTCATTCTTTAGTAAAACCTCCATAAGTTTGTAAGTTTATAAATCATGTTTCTGATCTTGGGATGGACAACTCCGACATTCTTTAAAAACAAAGAAACTAACATTTCTCATACCCCATTTAAAGCATTTTTAAGAAGAATACATAGCATTTTTTTTAGGTCATTGCAAAATAAAACCATTTTCCTAAATTCTATTAAATACCTACAACGAGATTGTTCTATAAGTTACTGTTTCGCACGTTACAAAGATGTTTTAGCCACATGGGCATATTAAAACCATATACAGGGTTACAAGGAAAGTCGGTGATCAGGCCAATATCTCACGAACTATGGCAGTTAGTGATTTACTTCTTGCGCAGTTGTATAACAAACCCCAAATGGCACACATAATAACACCACGAAGGATCTCCTCGACCCCCTTGGTGTGGGTTTGAGGAGCTATCATGCCCCCTTTGCAGAGAGGGCAAAAAATTCGGTAAATGTGTAGATTAGCATCCTAAATTATTTTGTCAGAAAAATGTTTGCAGCTGAAAAAAGTGTGTCGTATACATTTTAGAATATGGAAATTAATGGGAAATGGTGCAGAAATTTCATATTTTAAATGTGTTTTAAGGATTTTTATCATAATATTGACCTGCGAGTCTGACGCCGTGAAGAGAAACTGCGATAGGCATAACGCATTGCTCCAGCAAAGATGTGAAGCTTTGGTCCATTAAAAGGAAGGTTCGTTGCTGTGCCAAAATGACGGGTGGAAGAGTACGCCAGAAAGAGGTTACATTCTTGGCAGGAAAGCAATACATGTTGTAGTGATACGCTACATAAAATAGGTCCACATCATCCACCCTCTATTTTGTTTTGTCCTGTACGTTGTTGGCAGGAAAAACTAGATAAAATCTCTCAGATTTGCAAAACATACATATGCGTAAGACAGAAACTGACCTGCGAACAAGGTATTAACAGGAGAACCAAAAGTGCAGTGACACAGTAAATCAGCTATGAATGGAAGCTGCTCAAACCAGAACCAAAAGTCATAATTCCCCAGTTTTCATTACAATATAGAAAAGCATATTAGTACTTTCTATTTTGAATCAGGGAATCACGTGCAAGAACGAAAAATTTCTCAGCATCTGCTTTAAAAGCAATGACAAAACACGAACAAACTATATTCTGTAGTGTAGGAGTACACGATGCTTCGCTCCCCAGAAAGAATGTATGCAGTTAAACTTGTAGTCATCCGCACGTGAATTACACGGCCCAGAAAATCTTCCTTTCAGCGGAGCAACGCTCGCCATCGTCGCGGTAGCGATGTGTTAGGCCTACTGCAGCGTCTCTTCACAGAACTGCACTTACAGGCAAATATTACGATAAAAATCTTGAACAGTCATTTAAAATATGAAATTTCTGCACCATTTTCCATTATTTTCCATACTCTAAAATCTGTACATCGCACTTTTCCCAGGTACTATCATTTTTCCGACGAAATAATTTAGGACGCTAATCTACACAAAAGTCAATTACAAACTTGTTCAGCGAGGCAAAAATAGTGTATAAACATTTTTGTTCCATAACAAAAGATGGAAGGGGACTCTCTCCAAATGTGAAAAGCTATCTGAGTCGCCGTGTCCGAAGCATATTTGCATGGATTTCAAATGTGCTTTCTGCTCTGTTGTCAGAATACCAAAATGATATGCTTGGTCAGTATGCCAACACTTCGTGAACCAGTGACGGGAAGTCCAAAGCTTTGCTACGTATGCAAATCAATTAGATGTGCATACAGTTTTCCCATTGGATGAGTGTTTCGCCACTTTATGCTATTTCTTCTTACCTCAGTGTATTTTGTACTGTATTGGACATCGAAGTCTGATATTAAATATGTCGAGGAACTGTGTTTTATTTCAGAACAAGAACTGTTGATAAAGTTTGTAGAAAAATGTTTCCTTTGTGCTTTCATTTACTTAGAACTTACCAGTTTAGATAACTTCTAGGTAATAAGTTCTTGTCTAAATACTGTGTCATTGCTTCCGGATGTTGTGCTTTTCTTGGGGCCAGATCCCCTTCCATCTTTTGTTATGGGACAAAAACATTTATGTACTATTTTTGCCTCGCTGAACAGGTTTGTAATTGACTTTTTTGCCTTAACTGCAAAGGAGGGTGCGATAGCTCTCTCACCCCAAAGGGGGAGAGGGGATCCCACGTGCTGTTATTATATACACCATAGGGGGTTTCCTGTACAACTGCACAAGAAGTAAATTGCTAACTGCCATAGTTCATGAGATATTGGCCTGACCAAGGACTTGTAACCCTGTATATTATTAGCATATTCATATAAATTCAGCATGGGATATTGCAATTCTTGCCTTTTTTCAACATATAGGTCCCAGTCTTATGACCAGCTTATCATGCTCTGCCTGGGATAACCATTATTCTCCAAGAAACATTCACCTCTGTCAAGCCACGTTGGAGATCGAAATATGGTTGCTTCTCATGTTCAGCGATGATTGGCAGATAGATGAGGTCATTGAGGTTTGCATAAAAATCAAACTGATGAGATAAATGTTATATATTGAGTGTCTCCAAGTATTTGAAGAATTCCTAGCAGTTCGCTTTTGCCACGTTATATTCTGGACGTCGGAAAGTTGAAATTTTTTTTCGTATTTTAGACATGATATTACTATAAAATAGAAAGGAATAAAAAGGCTCTACTCACAATGTTTTTTCTTGGTGGCCCTCTTCACTCTATTGCTTTAAATTTTTGACGTTAAAATATCTTAAGATTTTAAACTTTTTATCTGTTTCTTTGGGTTTTCTAACCTGAATTTTTCTTTGATCCTTAAGGCTTGAATGCTCACCTAGGTAATTTTTCGTTTGATAATTAGGATTAACAAAACATTTCATCAGTTCCATTGATTTTTAGCAAAGACTTTGTTTTGTAAATCATAATCACCTTTTAGGTATGAACCAAGATATTTTAACATCAAAAATTTAAAACAAAGAGTGAAGAGGACCACCAAGGAAAAAGCATTGTGAGTAGAGCCTTTTTATTCCTTTCTTTTTATAGTAATATCATGTCTCAAATACAAAAAACAATTTCAACTTTCCGACGTCCAGAATATAACATGGCAAAAGCGAACTGCTAGGAATTCTTCAAATACTTGAAGACACTCAATATATTTACAAGCACACGTTGTTAATTTAAATTTGTTTCCCATCATGGGAAATAAATAATATGAGATAAATGTTATTATTATCACCAAGGTTTAAAAATGACTTGAATGAAGACCAATATATGTGATTGAATATTTAAAGGAACTTGGATGTTGTCTTAAAAGAATTGCCGACTTCCTAAATAGCCCAAAACAACAATGAAGGGAAATGATAAAAACCATTTATCACCTAAAAATGAATTTCTAAAAGATTAAAATACCTTGAAAAGAAGTATAAATAAAAAAACCTCGAGTAAACAATCACTCCTGCGTAGCTATACCCATACCAGTTTCAACTACCAAATCATCTCAGCGAGTTCCATTGCTTTCGCCAACCACGACGTCCGATGTTGAACTGATTGCATGAGAAGTCCACCTAACTCACCTGTCTCGCTATGCCACGTCAGCTTTCCCTTGCATTTCGGTATGCAACATTTATTGCACATCTGTACCTATGTTCTGCTGTTTGTTGTCATCGGAACGTTAATGTGTACATCCGCCTATTTTATTTTCATGTATTTCTGCAGCAATTTCCTTCTTTTCTTAAAACTGCAGAATTTATTTCCCATATTTATCAATTCAGTAAAATGCTCAATTTAACACAAAGAATGAAATTTAAAATTAATTTCTTTGAAAATTCTGAGTAAACAAATGCAAAAAGATTTTTTTTTTTTTTCCATGTTGTCATTATCATTAGCTGACAAAAAATTTGAAAACTCCTAATTTGTATCAAATGGCAGATTTCACAATGGCATGATCTTTCTAAAAACTAAATAATTTTACTAAGGTACAATCAACTCCACTTATAGTGAACCTCTGTGGATTCGCACATTTCGTTCAGTATGTCCGAGTTTCACTAAAACCGAAGTGTCTTCCCTTAACTTGAATTGAGTGGAATGGAGAGCAAGAAAATAACATATGTATCTAAAAAATAATATTTGTATGTATGTAGTGTATATTCATTAAATAAAGTAAACAAAATTAATTTTACATTACCTTAACATGAAAATAGTATGTTATGTGCCACTGCTTGCTTCAAACAGTTCAATAAATATTTTCTCTGTCCTTTTCTAGAGCCTGTGCTTTTGCTACACTCAATTCCACATTTTACATACATTCTAGGAACTTTAGCACAGTCCTGACACGCCCCAATGCCTCTTTCACTGTTGGAACATGTTTTTCATTATCGTCCTCGTCATCTTCACCCTCGTTTTCTTCCGTTCTGGAACCGCCTTTCACAACCTCCACAATAGTTTCATCCGACGGGATTTCGTTTGTTATAACTTCACAGTCGGCATCGATAAAATCTTCAGCTTCAGTGGAATTATGCCACATGTCCAGTAGCCAAACCAGACCTCTGGAAACAGTTTTGCATAGTGACAGTTGGCACACTCCTCCACACTTTCTTTCCAAAATGCACAGCATTCAGAACATTTATTGATGTGTTCTGCTTTGATTAAATGAAGTGTTACTTCCCTTCTGTAATAGGTTTTAAAGCTCACATCTTGCTCCATAGATTGGAGGACTGACTTCTCCATAGATTGAAGGACTGACTTCTCCATAGATTGAAGGACTGACTTCTCCATTTGATTAAATGAAGATAGATTGAAGGACTGACATACACTTCTCCATAGACTGAAGGACTGACTTTTCCATTTCATTAAATGAAGATAGATTAAAGGACTGACATATACTTCTCCATAGATTGGAGGACTGATTTCTCCATTTGATTAAATAAAGCATTACTTCCCTTCTGTAATAAGTTTTAAAGCTCACATCTTGCTCCATAGATTAGAGGACTGACATGGTGTTGCTCCATAGATTGGAGGACTAACTTCTGTAATAGGTTTTAAAGCTTACATCTTGCCCCATAGATTGGAGGTCTGACATGGTGTTGGCAGGCATGAACACCAGCTTGATGTTGCTGAGGTTTTTAATCCTACATTTGTCTTTCAATGCACTTAAGGAGTAGTAGGCCTACAATATTGTTCTCAACACATTCTTTCACATTTTACAAGTTTTTTTTTTTAAATAAGTTACAACTTCATGTTACAAATTGAAGTACATTCTTTTCTTTAAAGTTTTATTTTTTAGGTTCACTATAAACGAAAAATTTAATGTACATTTCCGATATCGCAGAATGACTTAGGTTCACTATAGCCGAATATTCACTATAACAGAGTTCACTATATCCAGAGTTGACTGTATATATATTTTCAATAATGAAAAGAGTCACCTAAAACTTCATTTTTTGCACTGAATCTCAAAATTGAATTTTCCTCGTCATTCAAAGACTTCACATATTTCATTTAGGTGGAATTTTCTTCAAGCACATATTACACTGATGCAGTTATTCATCTGTATGAAGAAGCATGTGCTTTGAAAGATGACTTTTCTGAGTAAAGTGTTTGAAGCACACCTCACATTTGTGAGGCTTTTCACCTGTGTGAAAGAGCATATGCCTCGAAAGATGAGCTTTCTCTGCAAATTGTCTGCAGCATACATCACACTGATGTGGCTTTTCACCTGTGTGAAGCAGCATATGTCTTGATAGATGACTTTTCTGAGTAAACTGTTTAGAGCATACAACACACTGGTGAGGCTTTTCACCAGTGTGAAGGAGCAAATGTTCTGAAAGATTACTTTTCTGAGTAAATTGCTTGCAGCATACATCACACTGGTAAGGCTTTTGACCTGTGTGAAGGAGTGTATGCTTTGAAAGATCACTTTTTTGAGCAAATTGTTTCAGGCATACATCACATTGGTGAGGTTTTTCACCTGTGTGAAGAAACATGTGCCTTGAAAGATCACTTTTCCGAGCAAAATGTTTGGAGCATACATCACACTGGTGAGGTTTCTGACCTGTGTGAAGGAGCATATGCTTTGAAAGGTAACTTTTCCGAGCAAATTCTTTTAAGCATACATCACATTTTTGAGGTTTTTCTCCTGTATGAAGCAGCATGTGTGCTAAAAGGTGACTTTTCCGAGAAAATACTTTAAAGCATACATAACACTGGTCAGACTTTTCACTTGTGTGAATGAGCATGTGCTTTGAAAGATCACTTTTCCGAGCAAACTGTTTAGTACATATATCACACTGGTGAGGCTTTTCCCCCGTGTGAAGGAACATATGCCTTGAAAGATCACTTTTCCAAGCAAATCGTTTTGTGCAAACATTACATTGGTGAGGTTTTTGATCTGTGTGAAGAAGCATATGCTTTGAAAGATAACATTTCCGTGCAAATTTCTTCAAGCATACGTTACATTGGTGAAGTTTTCCACCTGTGTGAAGTATCATGTGCGCAGAAAGGTGACTTTTCCGTGCAAATTGTTTGGAGCACACATCACACTGGTGAGGTTTCTCACCTGTGTGAACATGCATATGCTTTGAAAGATAAATTTTCTGAGCAAATTGTTTGAAGCACACATCACATTGGTGAGGCTTTCCACCTGAGTGAAGGAGCATATGTTTTGAAAGGCCAGCTTTCTTATTAAATTTCTTATAACATACATCACAGTGATAAGATTCTTCCTTTGCATTCTTTAAGGGACTGCTTTTCTGAGTGAATTCAGTGTTATGAAGTTGCTCATGTCTTGCAAAACTAGATTCTTCTGTAAATTTCTGGAGGCATATTTCACATTCCCAAACATCTTCATTTGTATCTGCAACAATGTGTGCTGAAGGCTCAGCTTCTTTTTTCACATCTTTGTTAACCAATTCTTGAGTGACTTTCCCTAAAGAATGTTTCCGTATTAACTCCATGCTGATAAACTTAAAATGTAAATTTAGACCAATTTTAAGTTTAAATTGCGTTTTCAGCACAAAGAAAAAGGTGAAACGTCCTGTCCGATATCCAAAGGAACATTAGCAATGGTTCCAAGTATCTTGTTAATTCAAACATGTAGAAGGCAAAATAAAAATTACAAAATACATGTATTCAAAGCATATTTTTCGAAATGGCGGATTGTATTTTCAACGAATTTTTGGACAAAAGCAAATTAAAAATAAGATTCGTGATTTTATAGTTTTATTACTCACGTAAAGACTTAGTCAACTTACTTCAAGCAAAATATCTTACATGTAAAAACACGATGAAATAAATACAGATGGTGATTGTATTATCGACAATCACTTAAGAATCGATTGTGATGATTATTATAGAGTCGCTGAAGATTCATTATATCCAACCTCCTTGATTATATCCAAAACTCAGATAGTTTAACCGTAGCCCTCATAATGTAAACCATGGAACAGATAAACTAATCTGACATGTAAACAGATCCCCGTAATCTAATGTCGATGGCTACGGGTTACGGTTTAACTTCCAGTGAGACAGAGCCAAAAAAAAAACAACATTGGAGCTACATAGACTAGCAAACGCAACGTTAACTGGAAGGGGGGTCTGATACGAAGGGAGTCAATTGAGCAGCCCAGGTGGCGCAGTGGTCTAAGCGATAGCTTCTGATCATTCGGACGAGCTGGGTCCGGGTTCGAATTCCTATGAGGAATAGATATTGTGTTTGCCTTGCGACACTGGCTCTCTCCCGGAACAAGTGGCCCTAAATAATAATATGTAGAGGATTTTAGGAAGGGAGTGTCTGACCTTAGGTCTGAAACAACCCTTAGAAATGGGAAGCTAGGAGATTTGGGCTAGAGTACCCGATAGGAAAGTGACACGGAAGCAAAGTAGAAAGGGGGAGGAAGACGCCCTTATTTATTACCGGGGGGGCAGTACCCGGGGTCCGACGGCTTAACGTGCCCATCCGACGCACGGCGGATATTTAGTGGATCGAGCGTTCGTACCTGCTGGGATCGAACCTGAGGTCCTTTCCGTGGCAGTCACGAACGTTGCCCACTAGGCTACCCGCGGTTCGCACTAAGTGGCCCTAAATCAGCGACAGGCGACTACTTACAGCCAGTTGAGTTGCTCACAGTGGTCGTTAAACCCCCAATCAAATAAATAAATAAATAAAATTAATTGAATACGCAGTGCCATATGTGAATGAAAGGAGCTGAAGTTTTTGTTTGAGGAAGGGGAAAGTTGGTCAGCCACTACTGTAAGCAACTCGATGGGCTGAAAAGTAGTCACCCGTCCCTAATTCAGGGTCACTAGTTCCAAGGATTGACAGTGGTAGTGCCATAAGTCAAACACAACATCGATACGTCATTGGGATTCGAACCAGGACCCATCTCTGACGAATAGTTAGAAGCTGCTTAGACTACTGACCCATGGCGGTGGCGGAGTTGAACGGATGCCTATTGAGAAAAAAAGTTTTATTCAATCCCCAATATACTGCGGAAATTAAGCGTGAAGAATTTTCGCGCGCAAATAGAGAACTTTCTAGATCAAATTGTAATTATCAAGTTTTCATATTAGAGATAAAAACAAAACAAAATACCATACCATATCCACAAAAAGAAATAAGGTTAAAAAAAAAACTTACTGAATATAGTAAAATTCCACGTCACATACACCAAAATCTTGAAAATGTATCTGAATTCGAAAGATTTGGAACTCAAACACCTGCACCAAACACGTCAACGCACTAGCTACTAGCCGTAAGAGTATAGGGAAAACTTGCTCTCCCCCTCCCTCCCGCAGGAAATGTCTTCAAGGCCCTTTTGCGAAAATCTAATTAACTAAAAATTTTAAAGATGACAATCCGATTTTTGGTATAAATGTGACAAGGATAGCATACCCGGGTGCTATCTGGGAGACACGGGTTCGAGTCCCGCTCCAGGACGACGAAATTTTCAAGTTTTCGGATGTAATCTGACTTACCATCCTCGTCACATTTACACACAAAAAAAAAAACGGATTGTCATCTTCAAAATTTGCATTATATGGAATACGTATGTATCCCGTATTTCTTTCATGATTTATCTGCTCCTCGGGGCAATCACGGGAAAAGATTCATAACCTCCAGATTCGCTAAACATGAATGCCAGTTTCTTCAACTACCGAATTCTGTGATAGTTATATTCAAACTAATCGGAAACTTGAGAGTTCGTCGTTCTGGGTGATGTAGTGGTTAGCATCCCCTGGCGCTATCTGGGAGACGCGGATTCGAGTCCCGCTCCAGCACGACGAAAAGTTTTCGGATGTTATCTGGCTTACCATCCTTATCACATTTTCACCAAAAATCGGGTTACCATCTTCAAAATTTTTATTATATGGTGTAGTCCCGTATTTCTTTCATCTAATTAGCTTTTAATTACTGAAAATTTTAAATTTCATGTTAAGTAGGTTTTATGGGTATTTTAATAATTCAAATTCTGAAGAACCTACAGGTATTTTTCGTAAAACCAAAATTATTGCACTTTATTGCATAACACACAAATGTGCACGTTGTAATGAGAATTACTGCTCTAGAAGCGGAGGTCTGTAGGATATCTAGATTTGCAATTGAATTACAGACAGCTGGCGTTATGCAAATGTGGCGCTGTGGGTGGCCCTGTAAACGGAAACGACATGACGTATGCAGCGATCCGACAATATAAGGAGTGATGCGATGGGAATCAGTAAGAGTCGGGCGCAGTATAGGTAAGACGAAGGATCTAAGCGCATTTGATCGTAAGCAAATTGTCGGGGCTCGACGAATGGGTCACTCCATCTCGGAAGTCGTGCAGGCACTGGGATTTTCACGAGCCACTGTGTCACGGTTGCACCGTGAGTACATCGAATCCGGTAAAACCATCCCTGCAAGGGCCAACTGCCATGGACAACTGCTTGTGGACGAGCGGGGTCATCGTCCGCTAGCTCACATTGTAACAGCGGAAAGAGGGGTTACAGTACAAGAAATCACTCGGCAATTTAACGCTGGTGCACAAAAACGTGTAAGCAGCCACACCATCCAAAACCATCTCCTCGCTATGGGGTACAGAACCCATCGTCCCACGCAAGTACCACTGCTGACCGCACTTCACAGGGTGCAAAGATTAGCATGGGCGCTGCAACATCGCCACTGGACCCTAGACATGTGGAAAAATGTTGCCTGGACTGATGAGTCGTGATTCACGTTGGTACATGCGGATGACAAAATACGAGTACGGCGCAAACCACATGAAGCGACGGATCCTTCTTGCCAGCAAGGTACTCTTCAAGCTGGTGGGGGTGGCATTCTCATCTGGGAGACTGTTTACGTGGACTGAAGTGGGACTCCTGGTACGTGTGACATCGTCCCTCACAGGTCAAAGTTACCGGAACATCTTGGACGACCATTTGCTTCCGTTTGTGCGTCTTCAACATCCCACTGGAGACCTTATCCTGCAACAAGACAATGCACCGTGCCATCGCTCCCGAATTGTATCCGAATGGTTGGATGAACACTCCACCGACGTGACCTCGTTTCCTTGGCCAGCTAGGTCACCTGACCTCAATCCCATCGAGCACATCTGTGTTGCCATCGAGATAGATGTTCGACCCTCCACCAAACCTTTGTGAACTGTGGGAGCTTGTTCAGGGATCGTGGATCCGTATGGCTTCTCAACGCTTCCGGTGTCTTGTCGAGTCCATGCCGAGACGAATAGCCGCCGTCATCAGGGCGAAAGGTGGTGCTACACGTTACTAGACAGGTATCTCGAATTGAATTGCTCTTCAGTGTAGTGTTTTACGACGAGTCGCAGTTCACGTATCATTGTACGGCAAGACCGTAGTGAACGGCTGCAGGAGGCATGCATTATGAAGCATCCTACCAGCTTGGAATCAGACGTTCTGTGTATGCCTGAATAGTATACCTTGTTGACATACCGGGCATGGGTGGTTCTCAGATGAGGCGCCACTTCATCAGATATTTTCTCCAATGAAGAAAATTTTCCATCAGTAATATACACTATATTGACAAAAGTCACCAGACACCTAGAAGATCAACACAAAATATGATTTATACACATACATTAGCATGGTTTCGGCCAACTTTTGGACTTAATGCATGCACTGATCCTTCGAGACATGCTTTCGACAAGGTTTTGGAACATAGCTATAGGTATGCGCTTCCATTCAGTACATAATGCTGCCGCTAATTGCTGCTTAGTAGTAGGCCTTCGCTCCAAACTTCTTATGGGGCGCTCTAATTCATCCCATAGGTGCTGTATGGGATTAAGATCAGGGCTCTGTGCTGGTCAGTCCACACACGATACGCAGTTATCGTCAAACCACGCCGTAACAGTCCTTGCTTTATGGCTCGATACATTATCCTGCTGGTACCACTAAGGCTCAGTTCCATAATATTGCCACAGAGTTGGTAGGGCATAATTGTCCAAAATATCGAGGTAGACGTGCTGGTTAACAGGTTTGTCCACGATAACCAATGGGTTAGGAACACACCACGAAAAATACCCCCATACGAGTACACTGCCATCTCCAAACTTGACCGTAGGAACAGTACACTGTGGTAAATAGCGTTCCCCCGGCTGCCGCCATACCCACACACAGCCATCAGGCTGACGGACCGTGTGTCTGGTTTCATCAGTCCATAGGACTCGTTTCCATTGATCTACCGTCCACGATAAATGTTCTTTACTCTATGCTAAACGACGAGTAGCATTTCGAGTGGAGATGAAAGGCTTATGAGCAGCCGCACGATCAAGGTAACCCATGGAATGAAGTTCTCTGCAAATGGTACATGTACATACCGAGGTTCCAGCATTTTTACTCACCTTTACACTGAGGTCGTGCGCAGTACTCCGTCGATCACCTGTAATGACTCTCTGGAGGCTTCGACGTCTTCTATCACTGATTTTCTTTGGTCTGCCGGTACGTTTTGCTACTTCAGGCACGCCGTGTGTCTTCTACTTATTCAGTACATCCAAAACCGTTGGCTTGGGTATATTTAAACGCCTCTCGGTTTCCCTTAAAGACAACCCTTTCCTTTCTCAAAGTCAGTTCTCTCCCTCCGCGACATTTTTACTCAACCTAACAGTGCGATATGATCGCGGTCAGCTGCAGGCTTGTTTTTTATACCGTTTGTAGCTGTACCGCGAATCGTAACAAAGCAGCGGATTCATTCATTCGCTTTTGAAGGTGTGTCCAGTGACTTTTGTCAGCATAGTGTATATTGCGCCTTTAATTGTATATCTAAACGAAACATTGAAATTCCTATTCTGATTCATGAAGTTGCTTAAAAAAAGATTCAACCGGAGAATGAATCCTTTAATTTATGAGCATGAAATTTATAAAGTTCGAATACTGCTTTTATTAAAATGAGTATGCTTTGAACGCATGACAGACGATTGAGGCAAAATTTTTCCATTAAATATGCGTTTTACCCTCTGAATAAGTTTGCAATTGATCATGACTTCCAGGCAGGTCCTGAGGCGACAGTCCACGCCACTTAAAATCGACTGGCATCTTTGTTTCTATTGGAGGATGAATTCCAGTGGGTGTGGACAGACAGGAGCTGATGACGTTGGCGAAGTCGCTCTTTGAGGCGACAACGCATTTCGCCTCAACCCGCTACGAGTACGTACGTTTCGACTACATGCCCATAAAAATGTTCGTCAACTGCACATTATGTTTTCTATTTGTATATTGACTTTTCGTAACGTGTATTTCCGATAGCAGCTAGTTAAGGGAGAGTGCGCTGAAACTTTCGTTATTATTACTAATTAATTTAAATACATTTGAAACAGTAAAAAAAGTTATTTTTAGAATTTAGATCATTCATAAAAAATAAAGGGAATGCACTCTGTTGGGGTAAAACCAAATTCTCACCGGTGATAAATAATCTGTTCTGATTTCTTCCATGTTTTTACGAGATATACGGAAATGTACTTCCAACTTGACTTCTCCTGCACATCTTTACCATAGGCCAGGGCCTTAATTAGTAACCCGTGTTACATGCACGATGCATCTTCACCGACAGACCTATGATTTTTATTCTGGACTCTGAAACGCGTTGTGAGAAAGTTCTTTTATTACCAAATATATTTACCTTAAAGTTTTTGACGAGCGGACGTTCGATTGGTGATTTTTTTAATTGGAGGTTTAACGACCACCGTGAGCAACTCAGTGGGCTATAAGCAGTCACCCATCCCTAATTGAGGACCACTGGTTCCAGGGAAGGGAGAGAGCTAGCGCCGTAAAACAAACAACATCCATGGCTCACCGGGATTCGAACCCGCACCCCTCTCGGACGAATGATCAGAAGCCATTGCTTAGACCACTGCGCCACCGGGGCGGCTCGATTGGTGTTGTGCGTGATGCAATGACCACTCACAAACTATCACTGGATGACTAAATTGGACGCAAAATGAGAGTTTTTGTCCCGGACGGACAACATAATTAAAAACAGGTGAACCATTTTTTTCATTAAATATGCGTTTTTCCCTCTGAAATACACTGACGGAAAAAAATCCCAACACCAAGAAGGGGTTGTGTTAGATAAACGACAGTTGGTAGGCGATGAGAGTACATCTGTAAGATGACGTCTATGCAAATTTCGAGCTCGGCGCATACGTGTTGCGCTAGTAGCGTCCCTCGGAACATGCAAAGCAGGTTTGCTGTAAATACGCGCTATAACGTTCGTGAGCGTTAGTTATCGTTGAGATTCGACGTAGTGTGTTGATGTTAGTCAAGAATGCCTTTAAGAAGACGAAGAAGCCATTATCAACAGCTCACGGAGTTTGAACGAGGTCGTGTAATAGGGCTACGAGAAGGTGGATTTTTCCCCGCAATATTGTAGAACGACTTGGCAGGAATACAGCCACTGTGCATGATTGTTGGCAGCGGTGGTCAAGGGAGGTACTGCCTCAAAAAGACCGGGTTCCGACAGGCCACGTGGCACTACTGAGAGGGAAGACCGCCTTGTACGGCGTATGGCCGTGGCGCATCGTACCGCTTCTGCGCAGCAATTCGAGCTGCAGTTGCCACCACAGTGACAAAACGAACTGTTACAAATCGGTTACTTGAAGGACAACTCCGAGCCAGACGCCCTGTAGCGTGCATTCCACTTACTCCAAACCACTGCCGTTTGCGATGTCAGTGGTGTCAAGCTAGAGCTCATTGGAGGACGGAGTGGAGATCTGTTGTGTTTTCTGATGAAAGCCGGTTCTGCCTGGGTGCCGGTGATGGCCGTGTGTTGGTTAGAAGGCGGCCAGGTGAGCACCTGCAACCAACCTGTCTGCGGCCGAGACACACTGGACCTACACCTGGAGTTATGGTCTGGGGAGCAATTTTCCTATGACAGCAGGAGCACTTTCGTGGTTATCCCACGCACCCTGACGGCACAGTTGTACGTCGGTTTGGTGATTCAACCTGTTGTGCTGCCATTCACGAACAGCATTCCAGGGTGTTTTCCAACAGGATAACGCTCGCCCGCATACCGCTGTTGTAACCCAACATGCTCTACAGAGCCACCCCGGTGGCGTAGTGGTCTAAGCGATGGCTTCTTATCATTCGTCCGAACGGGGCACGGGTTCGGATCCCGGTGAGGCATGGATGTTGTGTTTGTCTTACGGCAATGGCTCTCTCTCTCTCTCTCTCTCCTTTCCCTGGAACCAGTGAACCTAAATTAGGGACGGGCGACTGCTTTTTTTTTATTGGAGATTTAACGACCACCGTGAGAAACTCAATGAGCTATAAGCAGTCGCCCGTCCCTAATTTAGGGTCACTGGTTCCAGGGAAGGGAGAGAACCAGTGCCATAAGACAAACACAACATCCATATCTCACCGGGATTCGAACCCGGACCCCGTGCGGACGAATGATCAGATGCCATCGCTTATACCACTGCGCCACCGGGGCGGCGGCGACTGCTTATAGCCCATTGAGTTGCTCACGGTGGTCGTTAAACCTCCAATAAGAAAAAATGCTCTACAGAGTGTAGACATGTTGCAGTGGCCTGCTAGATCACCAGATCTTTCACCAATCGAGCACGTATGGGACATCATTGGACGACAACTCCAGCATCACCCACAACCAGCATTAACCGTCCCTGTATTGACCGACCAAGTGCAACAGGCATGGAACTCCATCCCACAAACTGACATCCAGCACCTGTACAACACAATGCATGAACGTTTGCGTGCTTGCATTCAACATTCTGGCGGTTACACCGGTTATTAATGTACCAGCGTTTCACATTTAAAATGGTTCATCTCGCGCTTACAATAAGCTGTGATCTTGAAACCTTAATCGATTAAATATGTTACCTATACAAATGTATTGCCGCCATTTCATTCCTCTACAACTATGTTTTCGTGGTGTTGGGATTTTTTTCCGTCAGTGTAGTTTGCAATTTTTCAAGTGTTCCCCCCTTCACTGTGCTTTATGTCGTCCTATAATTTTATTCAATTATCGTCAAATATTACATATATCATCATCATCATTGTCAACCATTATCAATCCACTGCTGGACGAAGGTCTCCCCAAGTTTCCTCCACAAAGGTCTTTGTGCCAGTCTCCTCCATGTCACTCCCGCATACTTTCGAATTTCATCCACCCATCTCCCATGTGGTCTTCTTCTGGGTCTTTTCCTGTCCCTTGGAATCCAATCTAAAATTTCGGCTGTCGATCGATGGTCTGTCCTTCTGGCAGTATGTCCAGCCCATTGCCATTTCAGGGATTTAACTCTGATCATGATGTCTTCCACTCTTGTCATTTTTCGGATCCACGAGTTCCACTTCTTATCTCTCCTGGTTACACCAAGCATGCACCTCTACATGCTGCCTTGAGTTGTCTGCAGCCTTTGTATGTCTCTTTTAGTTAAGGTCCACGTCTCTGCACCATACGTAAGCACTGGAAGGATGCATTGATCAAACACTTTTCTTTTAAGACATAATGGCATATTGCTCTTGAAAATTATGCTATTTCTTCCAAAAGCTCTCCAGGCAAGTTTTGTACGCCGATTAATTTCTTCATCAATGTGACCCTCACTTGATATCTGCTGTCCAAGATATACGAACGTATCTGTTGTCTCCAGCTTTTCTCCATTAATCGATAAATCTTCATTTCTTGTAAAAACATTCAACATCACTTTTGTAATCTGAAAGTTCATTTTTAATTAAACTTCTTCACTCTTGTCAGCAAGTTTCTGGATCATACTTTGCAGCTCTGATGGGGTAGTTGCAAAAATGACTACGTCATCAGCAAAACGAAGGTGGGTTAGATAATCTCCATTAAACTTTATCCCTTTGTTTTCAAAGTTAAGTGATTGAAAGACATTTTTCCAATGTAGCATTAAAGAGCTTCGGAGATATGGTGTCACCTTGTCTCACTCCCTTTCCAATTTTTATGTGTGTTGTATTTTCATACAGCAGAAACTTTGCACTCGCATTTTCATAGATGTTATTAATAATATTAATGTATGCATCTTCAATACCGCAGGATTTCAGAGCCATTGTAACTGCTAATGGTTTCACCGAATCAAAGGCTTTTTCATAATCGATAAAAGCCATGTACAATGGAAGTTCATATTCCCTCGCTCTTTCAATTAGTTCTCTCAGTACGTGGATATGATCTATTGTGCTGTAGCCACTCCTGAATCCAACTTGTTCTCTCGGTTGAGCCATGTCCAGTGTTACCTTCAAGCGGTGTGAAAGAACTTTAGTGAAGGTTTAATAAACCACTGACAGGAGGCTGATAGGTCTGTAGTTCCCGAGATCCTCAATGTCACCTTTCTTATGTAGCAGGATCATTGTAGCGTTGTTTCAATCCTCTGGAATCTTCCCTTCATTAAGGCATCGAGTGAAAATTTGGGCGAGTACTCTTTCTGTTTCTCCACTTGCTTCTTGTATGATGTCTACAGTAATTCCATCTTCTCCTGGAGCTTTTCCCCGCTTCATGTTCTTGATTGCATGTGCAACGTCTGCTGGGAGGACTGGAAGAACTGTGGTACTGGTACCTTTCATGATGTCTGGAGTACAAGTATCATCCCTTTCGTATAATTTGGAGTAGAAATCTTTCACTCTTGTCAAAATTTCGCCTCTATTTCTTGTTACAGAACCATCTTCTTTTCTCAGTGCCATAATCTGTTTTCTTCCCGTAATTACTGAGGTGTCCCTTTGCTATCTTCAGGCTTTGGTTGTTTTCAATTGCTTTCCTTACTAGTTCACAGGTGAATTTCCATACGTCTTCAGTGATACTTTTTCGTACTGTCTTGCATAGCTCTATATATTCCACTTTGGAAGTCACATCTTCTTTAGTTGTCCTCATCTCTCTTCTTTTTTGCATCAACATTTTGTTTTTTGCTGTAAATATTTTCACGTGCAACTTGTTCTTAGACCCAGCTAATTTTGTTGCTGTTTCCATAAGAGCTTTGATTACTTTTCTGTTAACTTCAGAAATATCCACTTCTTCCGATGTTAGGCCTTCTAAAGCAGAGAATCTGTTCTTCAGTTCCAACTTGAAGGTATTATGGTGTTTTTTAAGGTCGGTTATGTCAACACCTTTCGTTTGTTTTATGAGCTTGCCATGTTCGAGTTCAGTGTTGAGGTGCATCTTACATCTCACCAATCTATGGTCACTACCTGCGTTGAACTTGTTTAGCACACTGCAGTCTTCTATGACGAATTTTTTGTCACACATAATAAAATCAATTTCACTTGTCGTCCTATTTGGATGTCTCCATGTCCATTTCCTGTGTGGCTTTTTCTTGAAAAAGGAGTTCAAAATGAAAAACCCTTCTGCCTCTGCAAACTCAACGAGAGTATTTCCACGCTGCTTTCTGTTGCCGTGACTGAATTTACCTACTGAAGTTTCATTCTGTTGCCGTTGCCCTATTTTTGCATTGAAATCTGGCATAATTATCTTCAAGTGCTGCTTACCTTTATTATTTAGATGACGAATTTCCTCATAAAATTCTTCAATTTCTTCTTCAGGATGACTTGCGGTTGGTGCATAGGTTTGAATTATCTGAGCCTTGTATCTTCTCGAGACCTCAAGATAAAACTGTCTTTGCACGATTATAAAAACCTCCATCTCGTACACCACCATTCACAAGCTAAAATATTTATTATTTACCCCTAAGAACAATATGTACAGATAAAGGCATCATGAAATTAACTTGGCGAGATCTTTCGGGTCCCCTAGGGATCCGTTATCAAGCCTGAAAGCGCCACCCAAGTGCAGTGCACAAGACTTCTTATATAAACAGAATACGCCCGTCAGGCATCTGTAACCATGGACACAACAATGTATACAAATGTTATTGTACCCGGAAATTAAACAACTTATTAATACATATTATTTATAAACTGAGAGGTTTTAGAGTCTTTATATATTGGCGCCAAGATAGTGGTATGGCTGTGAGTAATTCTTCGTTACAACACAAATCATGAAACCACATAATGAACATTGATTCAGTGAAAAAAGTGTTCCTTTTGTTTCTGGTAAAGACCAAGTGGGGTATGTCCGCCCAACATGGGGTATATCGTCCACCAGACACCAATCGAGCAAGTGCTGTGGTTGTTGCTCCGGTTCTGACATCAAATTCATGTTCCGACGCTCGAACCCTTAACACGTCCGTAGTGTGGACCCGATATACACCATTGATTTATTGTCAGGATAATCTGCTTATAGAGGTATATATCATGTTTTTGCTCATTACACACTTGGTCGCGGTCCTGTCTTATCATTGACAAAATATTCGATGTCCGCATTCCGAAAGCCAGTTGATGTTTATTGCAAATTCGATTCAAAAAATAAATCACATTAGGGTAGTAATTCACCGAGCCAACAAATCGTTTACCAACGTTTTCACGTTGTATACTTGTAAAAGAAAGTCGTTGTATTTGTTGAGTCAGTTTTCGAACGCACTCCTCAGGATATCCAAATTGCGTAGCAATTGAGGCAATGTAAGGGATTTCATCTTGCCTCGTACGTACCGACGACGAGTGGGTAAACGCTCTTCTGATATAGGAACGCAAAGCAGCAAATTTAAATACAGTGGAGTGGCAGGAAGAAAAAGGAATGAGGGTTGGAATGTGGGAAGGTTTCCGATAAGCAGAATATGTGATATTATTGTCAGCTGGGTTTCTAAAAAGCATAAGATCCAGAAAAGGTAACGAAAATTGTTCCTCGTGTTCAACAGTAAATTTGATGGTTGGGTAAACTGAAGATAAGGCAAGGGCAAATTGTTGTAAGCGTTCGATAGAGTGTTGCCAGAACACCAATACATCGTCAACATATCTGATGTACATTGCCGGTGTATAGGGGGAGGAAAGAAAATTTAATTTTTGTTCGTTTCTGAGTTCGTTTCTGTAACATTTTTAGGACTTTTAACCGATTTATATTTTAATTGAATAAGTTAATGCACCACCACAGACTGTATCCACTTTACAGAACGTGTAAAACAGAACTTACAGACGTCAAAGCGTCTTCCTGAAGGGGTAAAAAAACTGAATTCAATAATTACTGTGAGATCAGTTCACTAAGTGCTTCTTTTTTTTTTTTTTTTTTTTTTTTTTTTTTTGAATGGAGGTTTAACGACCACCGTGAGCAACTCAATGGGCTATAAGCAGTCGCCCATCCCTAATTTAGGGTCACTGGTTCCAGGGAAGGGAAAGAGCCAGTGCCGTAAGACAAACACAACATCCATGCCTCACCGGGATTCGAACCCGGACACCTTACGGACGAATGATCAGAGGCCATCGCTTAGACCACTGCGCCACCGGGGCGGCTCACTAAGTGCTTCAAGAAAGGTATTTGGCAAAATGTGTAACTGAAAGAATTCATGGCCTAACTTCAGATAAACTGCAGTGATTTTATGATGTTGAAAGAATGAATGATGTGCTATGCAAAAGGATTTAGGTGGTCGTTAAACCTCCAATCAAAAAAAAAAAAAAATAAGGATTTATTTTACTTGAATTTGTGGAAGGAAAGTTAATAATATGCCTAGAAAATCCTTAAGAGACCAAATTCAAGAGATTGTGAACATGAATTGAGGGAGATCTGTGATACTTTTACTGGATGTTTGTCAGGCTTGAGTGGTTTGTCTGGATTGCAGCAAGTGAAAATGTTGAATACCCACATCAAAGCATAACAAAGCCTGTGCTTATGATCTCCCTTTTGGGAGTTAACCTCTTAACTTCAGGGAATTGTTTAATGATGAATCTGTGTGTACTATACATATATATGCAAGGCATAATTTAGAATTCAAAAGAGAAAGGTTAAAATCTTAGATATAAATGATTTCAATGTTTCATTTGTTACATATACAGTACAGACTGCTAATCAAAACTTGAAGATCAATGTGTTAAACTATTTCTTCTATTTTTATTATTATTGCAGCGTTGGCAATGATAGACAAAACTAAGACCAAATTTTCAAGATGAAGCATTGCAGTCAAGGTGAATTTGTTTGTTCTAGACTTAAATGCTTGATGATTGTAATATTTAGGAAATACAGTCAAAACTCGTTTTAACAAAATATGATATAACAAAAAGCATGTTACAATGAAAAAAATATCATGAACTTGTTTTGTTTGTTGTATTTATATAATACAAAACGTTATAATAAAATATGATATAACAAAATGTACGTTACAACAAAAAAATTCATGCACTTGTTTGGTTTGTTGTATGTATTTATATAAAAAATATGAACCATTATTATGAAACACTTGGAAATGCTCAAGCAGAATTTTATAAGAGAAGCGAATTTCACCCTCTCTTTAAAATTCAAAATGATTTAGCTGCCATGGAAAGCCAACAAAAGTGACTACACGTTTTGCCAAAAATCTTTGAAGAAAATGAGGATTCACCCAATGAAGAGGAGACGGAAAATCTAAACTGTTATTCTGATGTTTCTCCAGTAAACGCAATTGAATATTTAGAGAAGGTTGAAAGTTGGATACTAATTACAAAACCACGATGCAACAGTTATAAAAGTCATCACGACCAATCTTTAGTCAATGAAAGTCTTAGGGCATATAGTAAGCCGGCACCCTAAGACTTTTATTGACTAAAGGTTGGCAATGATGACTTTTATAACTGTTGCATTGTGGGTCTACTACTTTGTATTTATTGCTTGCTTACTCATAGAACTGTGGCACTAAGCCTGATGATGGGGCTGTGATGGCCCTGAAAGACCTTGCTTTTAGTTTTTTATCCAACTGGTGTTTTAATTGGAAATAAAGATTTTAACTTTTAACTGCAATTTGGACTTGAGTTTTAACTCATCGTACAGACACAGCCTAATTCTCTCTACTTATATTATTTAGTACGAAAAACGGTTACTGTTCATTCCTTCTTTGTATCAGCAGTTTTGTTTACATGAAAAATTGCCATAATTCATTTTACAAGTATGGAATTCTCTTATAATTGACATTTTTCCTTGTTTTGTTTTTTTTTTTTTTTGAACCATTTTTCTACATTTACATTAAACAACACTCACCAACCCGCTTGGCACACTCACCAACCCGCTTGGCCAGCGTGGTGAGTTATGGCCAAACACCTCCAAAATGACTCTACAACTTAAATCTTGGCCCTCAGTCTCCGGCAGCTGGAATGTACCTGGCCAAGGCAGCGGCCAGTGCGACATGAAGGCAGAGGGTGCTAAGAATCCCCGGAGGACCGGACTAGGCTGCCATTTGATGCTGACCTTGGCTACCTATAACGGACGCTCCCTATCTTCTGATTCAATGCTTCTTGAATTGGAAGAGGAACTACAAAGGATCAAGTGGGACATCGTCGGGCTAAGCGAGGTAAGGAGAAAAGGAGAAGATCTCATTGAACTGAAAAGTGGACATCTCTTCTATTATCGTGGGACAGATACTGGCAGAACTAGTGGTGTTGGATTTATAATAAACAAGAAACTGAAGGATAAAGTGGTAGAAGTTGAAAGTTCCTCTGACAGAGCTGCACGACTCGTTATCCAACTATCGAGAAGATACCAGGCTCAGATTATTCAAACTTATGCACCCACCACAAGTCATCCTGAAGAAGAAATTGAAGAATTTTATGAGGAAATTCGTCATCTAAATAATAAAGGTAAGCAGCACTTGAAGATAATTATGGGAGATTTCAATGCAAAAATAGGGCAACGGCAACAGAATGAAACTTCAGTAGGTAAATTCGGTCACGGCAACAGAAACCAGCGTGGAAATACTCTCGTTGAGTTTGCAGAGGCAGAAGGATTTTTCATCTTGAACTCCTTTTTCAAGAAAAAGCCACACAGGAAATGGACATGGAGACATCCAATTGGGACGACAAGTGAAATTGATTTTATTATGTGTAATAAAAAATTCTTCATCAAAGACTGCAGTGTGCTGAACAAGTTCAACACAGGTAGTGACCATAGATTGGTGAGATGTAAGATGCACCTCAACACTAAACTGGAACGTGGCAAGCTCATAAGACAAACAAAATGTATTGACATAACCAACCTTAAAAACACCATAATACTTTCAAGTTGGAACTGAAGAACAGATTCTCTGCTTTAGAAGGCCTAACATCGGAAGAAGTGGATATTTCGGAAGTTAACAGAAAAGTAACCAAAGCTCTAATGGAAACAGCAACAAAATTAGCTGGGTCTAAGAACAAGTTGCATGTGAACAAATTATCAGGAAAAACCAAAATGTTGATGCAAAAAAGAAGAGAGATGAGGACAACTAAAGAAGATGTGACTTCCAAAGTGGAATATATAGAGCTATGCAAGACAACACGAAAAAGTATCACTGAAGACGTAAGGAAATTCAACTGTGAGCTAGTGAGGAAAGCAATTGAAAACAACCAAAGCCTTAAGATAGCAAAGGGACATCTCAGTAAGGGAAGAAAACAGATTATGGCTCTGAGAAAAGAAGATGGTTCTATAACAAGAAATAGAGGCGAAATTTTGACAAGAGTGAAAGATTTCTACTCCAAATTATATGAAAGGGATGATACATGTACTCCAGACATCATGAAAGGTACCAGAGTTCTTCCAGTCCTCCCAGCAGAAGTTGCTCATGCAATCAAGAACATGAAGCGGGGGAAAGCTCCAGGAGAAGATGGAATTACTATAGACATCATACAAGAAGCAAGTGGAGAAATTGAAACAGTACTCGCCCAAATTTTCACTCGATGCCTTAATGAAGGGAAGATTCCTGAGGATTGGAACAACGCTACAATGATCCTGCTACATAAAAAAGGTGGCATTGAGGATCTCAGGAACTACAGACCTATCAGCCTCCTATCAGTGGTTTATAAAATCTTCACTAAAGTTCTTTCACACCGCTTGAAGGTAACACTGGACATGGCTCAACCGAGAGAACAAGCTGGATTCAGGAGTGGCTACAGCACAATAGATCATATCCACGTACTGAGAGAACTAATTGAAAGAGCGAGGGAATATGAACTTCCATTGTGCATGGCTTTTATCGATTATGAAAAAGCCTTTGATTCGGTGAAACCATCAGCAGTTACCACGGCTCTGAAATCCTGCGGTATTGAAGATGCATACATTAATATTATTAATAACATCTATGAAAATGCAAGTGCAAAGATTCGGCTGTTTGAAAATACAACACACATAAAAATTGGAAAAGGAGTGAGACAAGGTGACACCATATCTCCGAAGCTCTTTAATGCCACATTGGAAAATGTCTTTCAATCACTGAACTGGGAAAACAAAGGGATAAAGATTAATGGAGATTATCTAACCCACCTTCGTTTTGCTGATGACGTAGTCATTTTTGCAACTACCCCATCAGAGCTGCAGAGTATGATCCAGGAACTTGCTGACAAGAGTAAAGAAGTGGGATTAAAAATGAACTTTCAGAAGACAAAAGTGATGTTCAATGCTTTTACAAGAAATGAAGATTTATCGATTGATGGAGAAAAACTGGAGATAACAGATACGTATGTTTATCTTGGACAGCAGATATCAAGTGAGGGTCACATTGATGAAGAAATTAATCGGCGTACAAAACTTGCCTGGAGAGCTTTTGGAAGAAACAGCATAATTTTCAAGAGCAATATGCCATTATGTCTTAAAAGAAAAGTGTTTGATCAATGCATCCTTCCAGTGCTTACGTATGGTGCAGAGACGTGGACCTTAACTAAAAGAGACATACAAAGGCTGCAGACAACTCAAAGTAGCATGGAGAGGTGCATGCTTGGTATAACCAGGAGAGATAAGAAGAGGAACTCGTGGATCCGAAAAATGACGAGAGTGGAAAAACATCATGATCAGGGTTAAGTCCCTGAAATGGCAATGGGCTGGACATACTGCCAGAAGGACAGACCATAGATGGACAGCCGAAATTTTAGATTGGATTCCAAGGACAGGAAAAGACCCAGAAAAAGACCACATGGGAGATGGGTGGATGAAATTCGTAAATGTGCGGGAGTGACATGGAGGAGACTGGCACAAGACAGACCGTTGTGGAGGAAACTTGGGGAGACCTTCGTCCAGCAGTGGATTGATAATGGTTGACAATGATGATGATGATGACATTAAACAACTCTCATAATCTTTATCAATAAAATTGAAAACTATTCCACCTCTAGTCACTTCATGTGTTTGCAGCAAAAGAGTGGTTAAGAAGACAAAGTACCACTCAGTTGATGTTCCCCATTGCCTAGGAAACACATTTCTTTATTTTTAGGAATAGGCCTACCACATGGTCAGTGCAAAATAAAACCATTTTTCAAAGGCTTCAGAATTTATTTCCCACAATCATCAATTCAGAAAATATGAAAATGAACAAAACCAAAGTAATTCACTAGAAAGTTGGTTTTCTTGAATCAAAAACATAAAATTAATCTTTTCTGTTTTAACTGCCATTGTTGTCAGCTAATTGAAGGTGGATCTTTGGTTATCAGCACTTCAAGTAGTTCAGTGTGCTTTGTTTACATAAGACCTGTGCACACACCCCATCACGGAGCAAGTAAACAAGCTGCACCTCTGAAGAAAGACAATAAAACTTAGCACACAAAAAAATATTGATCTCGAGTGAGGTTTTCTTCCAAAATATGTGTAACATATTCACAACATGAAAGGAATAACAAATCAATACCGGAGCTCTGAAAGATTACTTTTTTCAAGTAAATTGTTTGGAACATATAACACATCTGATGTGAATGAATAAGGTTTTCACCTGTGTGAAAGAGCATATGCCTATAAAGAACACTTTTTCAAACTGTTCAGAGCATACAGCATTGATGAGGCTTTTAACCTGTGTGAAGGATCATCTGCCCAGAACAACAAAAATTCATAATACATACATATCATTAAGCTGTTTTGAGATTCAGAGGTTAGCTCCTCAAAGAAAGATCATGTACCAAATAGACATTTAACTGATGGAACTAGAAATTACTTACTGTTGGTGTATCAAATGTCTCCATTTACAACAATCTCAGCACACCTCTTGAACTTCATTATTAACATCCATCACACGCCGCACACAAAGCCTTTTATACTTCATACTTATCTCATCTTTTTCTTATGCAAATATTCCTGAATCTGGTCCTCCCATGATTTCCTTGGCCTTCCTCTACCTTTCTTCCCTGCCACTTGGGCTGACAAAATTCTCTTATTCAGCACCTCATCACTCTTTCTTTCAACATGGCCAAGCCACCTAAGAACATTAGTCTCCATCTTACCAACAACATTTTGCCTCACATTACACATCTTCATCCCTCACATGATTAGATCTTCCGCAGAACACAAATGACTCCTATGTCTTTTCTGCAGTACCCAGGTTTCACTGTCATACATCAGAGTAGGAACAATTACACTTTCATACATACACAGCCATTCAGGACTTCCTTGAGAACCCATCTTTCCAGCTATGACTTTCAAAGGAAGAATTCACTCACCTACTAATTTTGCCATCTAATTTGTTCTCTCTGTCAAACATACTTACTAAACATATAAACTCATTCACCCGGCCAATCTCTATTATTAAGACTACTTATCGCACACACTGAAAACATTTATTGCACAAATGATTTATTTTTTCCTGAACCATTCCTTCCACTCTGTTGACTGATTTATTTTAATTCCTGAAGAGGATCTGTACACTTGCATCAGTACCTAAGTTAGAACAGAAATTCTACACAAGAGGCTATCAGAAAAATTTTCTGAAGTAGAAGTTAATATCCTCACACAGCTCTTTTACTTTTTTTAACGAGTAGCTATAAAATTTGCAAATTATATATTTTAAAGGAAAGAATCTTCATTTGACATCCATTTGAACTGTTACAGTGAAACTTCCATTAACAAACACTTCTTAATAGCAGACATCTGTCTATAACGGAAATGTTTATGTTCCCCGGCAGAAATTCATGGTTTCTTAAGGGGCATTCACTTTTAATAGTGGGCATTCTAAATAATGGATGCGGACTTAAAGTACAATATAACAGACAATTTGCTTTCGATTCTAGGAATTCTTAGAAGTGTGATTCGCTCAAACTCGCAATTTTTTTCCTTCTTTGTTATTTTACCCTTCCTCATTCTCTATCATAACAGTTTTGTTCGTGAGGCCTAGTAAGTTGTAAGGTGCTAAGTGCTATGTACCCTGGGTAGTGGCCGAAATCACTGGAAAAAGGATTAGCATTTGTGCTAACCAGACAGTTCTGACCCTCTCTTTGCATATGTACATCTAATCAGGAGAAACTGTCTTCTAGCTCTTCAGGTGCTCCCAATTGGGCGAGACCTCAGAACATGCAAACACAATTCAGCTGTAGGTGGAAAGGACTCACCTTTTGTTGCTTGGTAACGTCAAGGTCAATTCACAGGGATCAATTTCAAGACCAGATTAACTAAAAATCACATTTGGTTAAAATAATCGTGCAGGCTTTCCTCATCAGACGAGCTGTGAAGCAAATATTTCTCAAATATCGATTTTAAAATGTCGCACAAACGTAAGCGCTTGATTCTAAAAGACAAAGTTGAAACAGTGGAGCTGAGTGAAAGGGAAAAATTAAGCGTGAACGTTTAAGAAGATAAACTGGGCATTGGAAAAACACAAGTGAGTGAAATCGTGAAGTCTTGGCAAGATTGTAATGGCAACCAGAATATTAAGAGAGCTTTCCCTAAACTGATGGTTTAGCTCTGGACACTCTTACCTATGAATGGTTTTGCAGTGCTAGAGCCAACAACATTCCTTTATCAGGGACTTTAATTTGTCAAAATGCTTTAGAAATCGCAAATGAATTAGGGTGCACAGAATTCAAAGCTTCAGACGGCTAGCTAAAAATTCATTTAGAAAACAAAATTTCACAAGAATGTAATAGATAAACAATACTTGATTATTTTCTTTTTAGGTTTTGATGGATATTTTTTAATAAAGGTTTAATATTTTTTAATAAAGGTAATTTAAAACTACGGCCCTCATTGTAAAACTGATCTAGGGAGCATGGGACCTTGTCAGGCCTGGCTGACCTTTTTCCCCTGCTTCCTGGCTGGGCATCGTTTCAACTGCTTTATCTGTAGAACTGTTCTTTTGTTTTTCGCTCAGCAAAATAAAATGAATTGAAATATGCTGAAAAAAAAAGTTTGCGCTATGTTTTACGTACTTATATTGACTTATCTTTTAAACTGCTTTTACGTTATAAACATATAGAGTGCTGTTGTAAAGCATGATTTTCCCAATAACAGGCACTTCTAAATAACAGACAGTTTTTCTTTCAATTTCGATGTCCGCTATTTGGAAGCTTTACTGTACATATTTATATGGGTATATTACATAATGCTTTTGATTCAAAGCCATACAAAAGATTTTGAGATAACTAAAAATTTCTTGAAGAAAAACAAAGTGTTGAAATATAATTATTTTACATTTCTTCACACAAAAACAAACTTTTTTTTTCTTTTTGGTCTTTGTGTATAATATACTCTCTGTTATCAAAGAGTTTAAATCAATATCATTCTAGGGAACACTCAGCATGAAATGTGCCGTTGTAGAGCTTGTTTATTTGTCCAACAACGTTGTTTCTATGTGAAACTACCTGCAGATCTGATAATCGGAATTGCACTAGAGGGAAACTCACCACTCTTAATTTATATCACAACTGGCAGATTTGAATAACAACAGTACAAAACTTGTAAAAGGAAAATTATCTCACTAAGGTACATATCTCCAATAATAAAAAAGTGCTACCAGACACATTTTCTGTGGTACTAGTTTCCATTAAGGGCTACTCTACTCATACCATAGATTTTTCAGTTCATTACAAACCTTCCTCTAAAACCACTATGATTCTAAGCTCCTCCAGCCACCTGCCCACTCAGAAGTTATCGGGATTGTATTTTATGTAGCGCCGTGACATTTCACGTACATCTAATGAAGAATTACGTAACTTGGAGCTACATAGGATTTGTAAAACCACCTTGCAGTATAGGTATCCGGTTTCCACAGTGAATTCTATCTTACAAAAACTCACTAACTCAACACTCTCTACATTAACTCGCAAGCGTTGGATTATCAAATATGTGGGCTCCTTACCGTTTATTCAAGGTGTAACTAATATTTTGAAAAATATCTGTAGATGATCTAATTTAGGTTTTGAAATCAAGGCAGTGAACCTGTTAACCCTAATCAGGAATGACAGAGACCCAGTCAACGCTTCAAATAAACATGGGGTATATTCTATACCCATGAAAGCTATTGATCAAAACACTGAAGATCAAGTCTACATTGGTTCCACGCTGCGTACCTTGAAGAGTAGACTATATGAAAACAAATGGTAGTCCCCATAAAGGTAAATGCCTTCCGATTTACTTGTGAACCCTTTGTCTCAGCAGCAACGCGTTATGCTACAAACCGCCGCTAGATGTCAGGCCCAGAAAGCTGTAGGACGATCGGATAAGAGCAACCTCGTATTACAGCTTGGACGCAGACATCTGAAACTTTCGATTATATTTCGAAGTGCGAATTATAAAGAATAAGGGAGTGTTAATGGAATATATACTATATGACACTGCTGGACAATTGCTAAAGACGGATCATAAACGGCTATATAGCGCATAAAAAAGTAAGTGTGCTTGGATGCCAAGTGAAATAAAATAATGTCAGAATGCCAGGACATTACAAGAAAGACAATTTATTGTGTTCTGAAATCCAGAAGGCTTTGGAACGTGTTCAAGAGAAAAACAGGCCATTTTGTGCAGAATACGTAAACGTGAAAAAAATGCAATTACCGTCCGCAGGCGTTCCGGCGTAAGATGTCAATACGGGATATGGCCACCATGGAGGGCGATGCAAGATTCCACACGTCGTGTCATGCTTTGCACAACGATATCAAGCAGCTGTTGGGGTAATTTATCCCATTCCTCTGTCAGTGCACGGATGAGGGTGTCCTTGTTTATTGGAGGGCATTGGCGACCAGCAAGACTCCTTCCCCAAAGCATCCCACACATTTTCAATGGGATTCAGATCTGGAGAACGTGCTGGCCATACGAGGCGTTGAATATCCTCGCTCTCAAGACACTCCTGGACAGCGACTGTTCGATGACATGTTGCGTTGTCGTCCATGAAAATGAATCTATCACCGACAGCACCACGGAACATGCGGTAGCAGAACATCATTAATGTATCGTTGGCCAGTCATAGTCCCAGTTGGAAGCACATAGAGGGACGTACGGCCATTGATCATCATGCCAGCCCATACCATGACACTACATGTCAGATATCGGTCCCTTTCCTGTATGTTTGCTGGACAATATGTAGTACCACTATCACGCCAGATCAGTTGTCGTCGACAATCAGACGATAGACTGTATCTACTCCCATCTGAGAAGAGGACAGCAGACCAGTCATCAGTCCAATTGCGATGTTGATGGCACCATTGCAAACGGGCGGTACGGTGACGTCTGGACAATGGGATGCACACAACAGGATGGCGGACGTATAGTCCTCCTTCATGCAAACGTCTGGCGACAGTTTTTCGGGAGATCCGCTTGCCAGTAGCAGCCATAAACTGATTTGCTACCTCACTAGCTGTGCTGCGCCGGTGTCTTTTTGTTGATAGCACTATGTACCGATCTTCTGCAGGTGTCGTACTGCGAACACGACCTCCCCCGTGACGTTTGCTACACTCTCCATTTGTTTGAAATGATTTCCAAAGCCTTGAAACAACACTGTGGCTGACGTCGAACTCCCTGGCAACATCTATTATTTTTCGCCCTTCTTCAATCTTGCCAATAATACGGCCACGCGTAAAATCATCTAGGTGATGTCGGGAAGACATACTGAAAATTGCAAGTTCGTCAATTGATTCTTTCCCTTTCAAGTTTGCGTTTGAAGATCAACGGTCAATACGCGTCAAATCCTTTATATCTCTTATCAGCGCTATGACGCCACGAACAAGTTCGGCAATCCAAAATTTGCATACGCACATCACGTCCTACTGTATCCCGCACTTATGCTAATTTCCACATTTTCCTGCCTTCCATTTTATGGTTGCTATCATTGCTATTGTCATCCGTCCTTAGCAATTGTCCGGCAGTGTACTATGCAGTGCCTTAACTTATAGCTCACAGCAAAAAACAGTAATATTTTGAAAAGCATAGAAATAAACATTACTTCAAGCCTAAAAAAAATAATAATCCTCCAGATATTAATAATTTTGATTTGTTTTAACCTAAATAAATTTTGAGCACAGTTAATCTTTAAACGTTCACCCTGAAAAACTGATCATTGCACAGGAAAGGTAAAATTTCACCACTTTCACAAACCTGGGGATTTTTCTGAGATCAAATCTACTTACACTTGGCACCATTTTGTTTACATTCTATTTTTGGTTTTATTACAATTCACCGAAATCTAGACAGCTTAAAACACAAAATATCTTTGAGTCGTAATTTTATCAAATGAGTTTGTTGAGAACGAGTTTGTTACTTTGAGTTCGTTATCATAATTCCAGATAACTGGGAAACTCGTTATCTGATGTTTACTGTCTGAAGAACAACCAGGAACAATGCAGTGTACCATCGTTACATCTAGTGATAAGATTATCATTTTCGCGATAGCAGATATCCAAAACAAAATCAAATACTAATTCATAAAACAAAATGACCACCTAGACAATGGCCAAATCACAACATGATAAGCTATGCATCGTAGTACGAATCAAGCGAAGCGAAGCTTGCCTTCAACGACCCCTGGTGAGCGTTAAAGGTAAAACATGTTGCTCGTTTTTTTGCAATTACGGTAGGCATTTACTTATCAGGGGCTACACACAAATATAATGTTAGAAATAATTCCAGTACTCTGGCCTTATCCCGCCTATGCCTAAAAGGCATGCATCAACCTGATTGGTCCAAGGCAGAAATCCTTGCCACTTCAACAAGATCATCGATCCTGTTTACAGAAAGCCTTCTAATTTATAAATTTAGATATTCCTAATATACTGACGATTCCCCTTCCACTATCCCTCTTCCATGGAAATCGTCATTGGACGACGAGAGACGAGTCGAACCAGCAAATTCTTAGAGACTCGAATGGACAACAATCTCCTTCCTGTACGCTTCATGTAGTATGTATTTACATATTGACTCCATTGAGTGTTTGATCGTCACCTGTCAACCCTGTATATAGTCTTGTAATCAATTATCCTGTTTGTGCATTCTAAATCTGATGATGGGACCAGTGCGAGTCCTGAAACGTCTTATGTTAAATACAAGGTGTCCGAGAATTATTGGACATATTACAAAATCACGTACAAAAAACAACTATGAGCATAGTCTGTTTTTCTATGTCACGTATTACTAACACGGTTTCTATATTTTTATTTTGCAGAATTGTTATTTCCAGAATTCGATAGATGGCGCTAGGTGTGGCCTCATGAGGAAGGTATGAGAAATGCGCAATCATTAGTCATGTCATCCGTACAGTAGAAGGTGATGTGTGTTATGGCTTGTGGAATTAAAGTCTGTCATTAAATTTAAAAGATGGTATCGTTTAGAGTATGGTTGTAATCCTCCATCAACGAATTCAATTAAGCGTGGACGAAACAGTTTAAAGAAACTGGCAATGTGGAACTTCGTGGAGGAGCCAGTAGGCTTAGTGTCAGTGGTGAGACGATTGACCAAGTTAATGAAAGTTTCCGACGAAGCCTCTGGAAATCTGTTCGTAAAGCAAGCAGAGAACTGTGCATTCCGAAATCGACAGTTCACGATATTAGCACAAGAAATTACAGTTCATGCTTATAAAATTCAAATAGTGCAAAAGATGCATGTAAATGATCACACTCTGCGATACGATTTCGCTGTGGATATGCTGAATCGAGTGGAAAACGATAAAAACTTTCTCAGTACTGTAATTTTTAGTGATGAATCCACATTTCGTGTATCAGGTATTGAGAATCATCACAACTGTAGGATATGGGGCAGTGAACCGCCTCATGCTGCTATTGAACTGGAACGTGATTCTGCAAAAGTTAATGTGTGGTGCGTCCTATCAAAAAGAGAAGTGATTGACCCTTTCTTCTTCTGCGAAAAAACCAATGGTGACATTTACTTGGATATGCTAGAAATTTTTGCTATACCCCAGATCAAAACATATGACAATGTCGTTTTCCAAGCACCCGCGCCTCCGCATTGGTCAATGTGTGTACATAAGTACCTAAATAAGCATTTCCCTGACAGATGGATTGGGCTTGGTGGTCCCATTCCGTGGCCTCCTCGCTCTCCAGATCTAACTCCACTGGATTATTTCACGAGGGGTTATGTGAAGGATCGTGTATAGCAGACGCCTTGTACTGATTTGCAGGAACTGAAGCAGCGTATCCCAGCTGCTATTAATTCCATAACTCCTCAGATGCTTGCTAGTACATGGCATGAAATCGAGTATCACTTGGACGTACTACGAGCAAACAAGGGATCTCATCGAGATTTATTAACTTATGTAGTTACATTATAAGTTAGTACAGTTGGCTTCTTTCTATCTGTTTAATGTTTTGTTTAATATAATTTTGTAATGTGTCCAATAATTCTCGGACACCCTGTATTTTAAACTCGTAAAATATGATCATATTTTATTAAAGCTTTCATCAAATGCCACCCTTTTAATTTTAATTATCGCGTGAAGACTGATTTAAAATTTCTCTGGATCCATTAAGGGCTTCATATAATTTACCAGAGTTTCTTCATAAAACCCCATGTTTTCCAGTTATTTGTGGTCTTATTGTGCCATATTAATAGTGGGAGCACACACTTTTGCCATTTAAATTTGTTAAAAGAAAATTCGAAAATTGGTACATACCCGCTGCAATGCTTCGGCAACTGCCATTTGAAATGGCATTTCACGGCAGAGGTTCCTTTGCCATGAGGAACTTTCCATTGCATGACTGTCTGTTTGAATTTATGATTTGGTCTTGCAAAGATTCAGATCAAAGTTTAAAGAATATTTCCTCCCTTAATGAAGATTTCAGGGCATATTTAGAGAGGGGGGTCTTGTCCTCCCTTGAAAGTGTTTAATTTTTGAAAGTTTTTGGTTAAAATGTGACTTACATTAGAAACAAATGCCTTAATTTTAAAAAAATGCAGCAACTCACATTTGAAAGCAATGCTTTAATTTTGTTTCTTCTATTTTTTCATTAACTTTCATTTTGTTCTGGTGGATTTCAAAAACTTCCACTTTTTTTCTGCCCCCTACCCCGAAAAAAGGTTTTAAATGTGCCCTGAGAAAATTTTGTAACATTTTACTACATTTCTAAACATGCTGTTGATAAATCAAATCCACAAGTGTTTTTCAATTGATTTTTGCGTGTTTTTGACTCTACTGTTTTATGCCACACTCTCCCTACGCAGTTCAAAAATAATTTATAATCAAATGAATCCATTGTTCATATCTTTATCTTTGCAAGATGTATTCGTAATTTTCAAGCAGAGTCATGCAACTGGAAGTACCACACAGCAGATGACACCCTTGCTATGATTCAAACAACTTTACGTGCCATTGCAAATGGTAGTTGCCGAAGCATCGCAGTGGGCGAGTACCAATTTCCAAATTTCATTTTAACAAATTTAAACAGAAAAAGTGCTTTCTTCCGCAATTGATATGGCATAATAAGATCATAAATAACTGGAAAGCATGGGTTTCACGAAGAAACAGTACACATGTAGTTTAGCGTCCTAAATAATTTATGAACTCGTGTTTGTAAGCATGAGAGAAAAAAATATCGGACCGTAATTATTTTACCTACTAGGACATTATCATTATGTAAACAACAACCAAGGGACTTCCTAGCCAACGTCGGAGCGTTGGGTGATGAGTGCCATTGCTCAGAAATTTAAGAGACAGCAAGAAAACTGAATTGCCAATTCTTATTAAAATTTGTTTTTTTTGAAAGGCTAATGCCAACAATAACAATTTACAACAATAACAACATGCACAATAATAACAACATGCACAAATAGGACAGATATTAATATTGCTATGAAAGGTTTAATACATTTACTATTTAGCACTTCGCTAAGGCTTCACTGGCCCACTCATATGTGAAGTCAGTAATTCAAATGATCGATCTTATATAATCATGGCAGAGTCCACGTGAATAATGTCATTTGTTAACACAGCGTGAACGTTAGTTTACATTTGTGGCTTGCTTACATGTTATCAAAACAAATTGTATCTTCTCTGAACAAATATCAAAATTCTGGATCCAATATTTATGAGTGTATATCTATATAGGTATGTATATAGGCATAGATTAAGATTACTTATATCTTTCTTTCTATCAACAAAACTCAATATATATATATATATATATATATATATTTTTTTTTTTTTTTAAGGCAGGTATGCACAGGTGAACTGAAGTGTTAACATCTTAACATGAAAATTCCCGCCTTGAAGAGGCGAGTAAACTATCACGATTTACAATCATATTTGTGAGTTTAACTTTTTTTTTTTTTTTTTTTATATGTCTACTACATTTGTGAGAGCAATGTCACGTACAGTTCCCTCTTTCTTTCCTGATGAATGTTAACTGGATAACCTCCGACATGCAGACGGAAAGTACCCTTTTTCTTTAGAGCATACTGGTAATCTGATTACTATAGTGCCGACTTCGGCCCTACGAAAGGGCCAAAAATAGAATTAGTGTATACAACTTACCCCTTGATGAGGGAGGAATCGGTGATGGAATTTACAAATAGGTCGGATCATCATGTCTTAGGCTGACAACTGCTGGAAGGTTGAATGCTTTGAATACGCTCACTGACGAAGTGCAACTGGTACGTTAGGATGCCTTCTTCCCGGAGCCGTCATTGACCATCATGAATTAGGTTGCAGGTATCGAATGCCAAGTCTCGTCTGGGGTGGAGATGCACGCATCGGTTGACCTCTTCAAGGCCCGGCAAATATCTTTTTTCTTGGGCCTAACTGCCTGGTGGTGGAGGCACACCTCGACCCGGGCCCCTTCATGCTCTGGAGTCTGTTTTAGAGCCGCTGTTTGCTTAATTTTTTTTTTTGATCAGGGATGAGGTCTATCTTTTTCCTGGCTGGTGGTGGATAACCACAGATAACCAGGACTATCTTCCAATTGCCCTGCATTCTTTCTCCCTTCCTTCTCCTCACGATAAGTAGTCTTAATAATAGAGATTGGCCCATGGAACCCAGCTGGGAAATTTCTCGGGGTGGTGTTTCTGTTCGGAGAATTTCACCACAGCGTTGTAGAGAGGGAAAAATGCCTTTTTGTGTAAATAACTGCTCACTCTTGGGTGGGCGACCTCCTAACAATTTCAAACAGCACTCCCCTTTTCTTGGAATGAGCTTGGGGAAAAAAAAAGTGACCGTTGGACAAAGAAAGGAACTGCATTTGACTTACAGAAAATATAAATACATACATCATATACCATAAAAAGAACTACATTTTTTTTTCACTAACTATTTTGAGCATAGACCAGCTTTCTTTTTCTTGCATTCCTTTTTTAATACTCAACAAAAAAAATATCACTTATGAAATTACTTGCCCCGGCGAAAGATTATTCTTTTCCCTTTTTTTTTCTTGATTTGGATTACATTTATTCTCGTTTTTTAAGGCCCACTTATCAAGTCCATCCCAGCCTTACCTCACCAACTTCATAATTTCAAAGTTAAAATTATAATACATCCTACTAACTTCTGAATCATCCTACTCATAGATTAGATAATGAATAATACAAATGTTACAATTTTGTTCACACAACAAAGGTAAAAGAAAGAGAAAAAAAAATTATTTACACTACTCTTCACTCAGAATATTACACCCCTTCCTTTTTTGTTCTTATGTGCACTGCCATTTCCCTCCTGCTGGGCTGAGTATTCACAATTTATATGCTTATTTCACAATTTATATGCTTAACCTTGGAACTCAACCAAAAAGTCCATAGGCTAGCCCCAGAGCGATGATAAATACTGAAATACTGAATCGACGGGAGGGTAGCCCTTTGCTACTCTCCTATCCCTTAACAAAGTAAAAACACTCATTTTGTACATTAAGCAGAGAAGAGGAGAAAAAAATAGCGATGAGAAAATAGAATTTTCTGTGACTTTTTCTTGACTTTTCTCTCTGGATCCAAAAATCGAACCCAGGGGAGGTGAAATCTAAATTTACGAAAAGTTTAACAGCAAATCACTCCAGGGAAGAATCGTCACCCTTTCCTGAACTGACCACTATTATCCCTTCGATTTATTTATTTTTTCTTTCAAGAAAAACGTGGATAATGTTGATGAAAATCTGAAAACATTGATCAGGTGTCCACAGATTTTCAGCAACATATCACTGCATTCCTCCCATGGGAGACAACAACAACAAAAAAAAAAAAAAACAGGAAAAACTTTGTGAAACATACCAAAGCCATATGGAAATGTACAATGCCCTGAGCAAGGAACAGATAAACCAACATTTTAAACACGACAGAGAACTGTCATGAACTACCACACCCAACACCTCAACTACTTACATAAATACTATACAATTTCCTGGAATTCCAGGAGCTGCAATGGGCTCCCTGGACACAACCAAACACTACTTATCACTTGTAAGTATGAACCCTAAATCAATGAAAATAAACCAAAGTGAATTGTTGGGTTGGCAGTGGAAATTGGAATTGACAGGAAGATTCTTACCAAATGACCACAACACTATACGAGACCACAAATTTACAACATGCTTCACTTGATTTAACAATACTACAGTGAACATAATTGTTTTCTACACTACACTTAAGGTACCAATCAATAATATCACACGACTATTTACACGCAACGTTGCAACTGAATTTGAGTGCACTATTTACTTCCGAGCTATGAATCCACGACCATCTCTAGGACGCGAACTATACCTAGGTGTCAACACAGTACTTGTAGGTATGCGACTGGCTCTCGGCCTTGAAGTACCAGCTTGCTCCACTAGCGGAGTACTTGCTGGAGTTTGTATACTCGCCTGTTCATTAACTACCCCAGGAGTGCTGGCTGGAGTCTGAATACTCGCCTGTTCACTCACCACTGCAGGAGTGCTAGCTGGCCTAGGCAATCTCCCATAACTTGTCCTCCTCCCAGGAAACGGAAACCACGGAATGAAACCTACACCACTACTATCAATTTCCTTCACTTGTGTTTGTGTAGAATTGTCCTCTTGAACTTCCTCCGTCTCCTCGGAGTTTGTACTATCCTCGCTCTTATTCATGGCACTTGGAAATAGAGGCCTGTCCCTTACCTTGGTCAGCCTATCCACATGGACCAACTCCTTTTTTCTGGGATCAGGGATGAAGGTAATCTCGTAATTCACCGGCGGTATCACCTTGGTGACACGATAGGGTCCCGAACATAGCTTGCTCAGTTTCTTACTTCGTCCAGGCTTCACTGCAGGAGAATATAAATACACCTTGCCATTAAGGGTGATATGCTTGTCAACGGCAGTCTTTGCACGTTCTTTCTCCTGTGTGTCTGCAGCCATTTCCAGGTTTGTCTTGACAGCCTCGAATGCTATGTTTAGCCTATCTGTGAGCTCGTCACAATATTCCAACTGAGAAGCATATGTACGTACTCGGGGACTGCCGATCAAATGATATGGCAACACCAGGTCTCTTCCATATGTGAGATAGGCTGGGGTTTCCCCAGTACTGGTGTGCACCGCTGTCCTGAATGCAAGGAGTGCCATGGGAAGGCAATGGTCCCAGTCATCCTGTCTATCCGAGACCAGGTGACTAACTGACTTAATCAAGCTATCATTCAATTTCTCACACTGTCCATTAGCAGAGGGATGATATGGGCTACAATTCAACTTTTGATACCCAGCCTCTCATAGACTTTCATCATGGCTGCCGACAGAAAGTTTGTGCCCCTGTCTGTCAACAATTTGGCTGGCACACCATGTGAAGCAATGAATTTTTCTATGAGGACCTGGGCTATCGTTTCACTCTTTGTGTCTGGTAACGCATAGGCTTCTGGCCAACGAGTAAAGTAGTCAGTGATAACTAGAATGAATCTATTTTCTCACATGGTGGTGACCAGAGGTCCCACAACATCCATAGCAATTTTCTCGAAGGGGCGGCTAGGAAGCTCTGCCCTTACCAAAGGTGCCTTTTTACCAGGTTTGTAAGCTCTTTTACTTAAGCAGCTGTGACAGCTGTCTACATGTGCCTTAACCACTGAGTACATGTTGTGGAAGTAGAATCGGGAGCGTATCCGCTCCAATGTTCTGTTGAACCCTGGATGAGCCACAGTTTCCGAGTAGTGGCACTGCTCCAAAATCTCTTCCACCATAGTTTCTGGTATGACCAGCTGTTCTCGTGGTTGATTCCTGGTATCTCCTGACTTGGGCAATACGTAGTGCCATAAGAGTCCATCCTGTAGGTAAAACTCATCTGAGACCTTGAGTTTACCCAGCTCTCCCTTTCCTTCCAGCAACTGAATCTGTTTATTCCACCTGCTATCCTGCCTCTGCAATTCCTTCACTCTTGTTCGTTCCTCTGCCTGTCTTGCTGCCGACTGCTCCACCACTTCGGTGGTCAACACATTCCTAGACAGATAGTCAGCTACGACATTCGATTTCCCTGGTCTGTGTTGAATTGTATAATCGAACTGCTGTAACGACATGCACCAGCGAGCTATTCTAGAAGTGGGATCTCTTAATTTGAAGGCATGTGACAAACTGGCTTGGTCGGTAATGATGAGAAAGTGTCTAGCATAAAGATATTGTTTGTAGTAGTTTACTGCAAACACTACACTAAGCATTTCCTTCTCCACCACAGAATAATTAAGCTCCGCTCCTTTTAGCTTCCGGCTAGCATATGCTAGTGGATGCAATTTTCCTCCTTCCTCTTGTTGTAATGCGGCCCCAATAGCAAATTTTGAAGCATCACAAGCAACCACAAATTCCTTTGACAAATCTGGTAATTTCAGGCATGGCTCACTTAAGAGTGCCTGTTGTAGTTCCTCAAAAGCGGTCTGGGCTTCAGGTGTCCATTTGAATGTTTTATCCTTCCTGGTCAGATTAGTCAGGGGCAAAGCCAATTTGGCATAATCAGGGATAAACCTCCTATAAAAACCCGTGAGACCTAGGAAAGCTCGGACTTGCTTAACGGAATTTGGAATTTTGAAGTTTCTGACAGCTTCCAAATTTCTGGGATCAGTATCTGGGATTTGTTGTCAGCCATTTTGACTGACAACAAATCCCAGATACCTAATTGAAGACTTCAAAAAGTGGCACTTGTCAGGTTTAAGCTTAAGGTTGTGTTGTCTCAACCTTTGGAAAACAATCTCCAGCTTATCAAGGTGTTCCTCGAAAGTTTTGCTGGCAATGACAATGTCGTCAATATATATGCCAACCTGGAGAGGCTTGAGACCTGATAGAACTATTTCCATCAGCCTCTGGAAGCTGTTTGGGCTGTTCCGCATCCCAAATGGTACCCTTAGCCACTCGTACAAACCCTGATCGGTGACAAAAGCTGTTTTGTAAACATCCGAAGGGCGTACTTTCATCTGGTAAAACCCTGAGTCAAATCCAGAGAGCTAAAGTAGGTGGCTCCCGCTAAGGAATCCACCATCTCCACCAAATTTGGAATCGGAAAGGAATCCGGTACTGTCTTGGCATTTAGCCTCCTAAAGTCAGTACAGAGACGATAACTGCCATCCGATTTTTTTACAAGGAGAACAGGTGCCGAATAAGAACTGTCACTAGGTTGTATAATACCTGCCTCCAAAAGTTCGTTGATCTGCCTATTGAGTTAGTCTCGAAGAGCATAAGGAACTCTATAGGCTCGCTGTCTCACAGGGATCTCATCTGTTAGATGAACCTGATGTAGCAAGGCGTCACATTCACCCAACTCTGCTACATTCTTCGCAAACGTCCTCCTATGCGAGTGCAAAAATGAGGACAATTTTGACTGCTGATCAGGAGGTAGATGCGACATGTCGAACTCGTTCGGCCATGTGGAACAATCATCAATTTGACTGTCTACTGTTGACACTGAAGTGACCTGAGTTGGTTCCGCTGTAACCAACCTAGAATGCTTGTTGAGGTAAACCACTGAGTCCGATAAATTGATCACCTTCACCAAGGTACTATCATTATTGGTACTGTTCACCGAGCGACCTATCCAAAGTGACTCGCACTTGAATGCGTCTGCCTGCTGTAAGAGCATAACTTTCCCCAACTCTGCACAGTCTGCAACCCTTACCGAAATTATCCTTTCAGATTTGGGGGTATTTTCTCCGCTCGGACAGTTTTTCCAAAATAATGCCTTTTTCCTAAATTCTGACTTCCCGAAGGTGCCTCGGATACCTCAGTAGGGAGAGAATCCTCCTGATGCACTGACTCAGCCGGTGGGTTGGTTTGTTTACCTTTTGAAATGGGGGTCTCCTCAGGAGAGAAGGCTCCCTCTCCAGCAGTAACCACACCAATAGGATCGACACCAGTATGCTCTGACACTTTAGGGGTACTCTGGGGTATCACCCTCTTTCTTGCACACCTCTTCCTCCTTTTTCTCTTAACCACTTTCCTCTTTCTCTTTGGTATTTGGAACATCTGTTTCACCAAAGCAATCACTTGTTCCCTCTCTCGTGGATAAACATTTGGCATGCGTGCTCCTACTCTACTTAAAGTGCCTGCTGCAGCATTGAAAACAAATTGTTGTGCCTTTAAAAAGTCAAAACCAACAATGACCTCATAATCTGATGATAACCGAGTCTGGGTGACAAACACTTTATGCTTAAAATTCACACCAGACAAACAAAATTTCAATTCCACATGGGCCTTAATATCCAGGTGTTTCCCTGAAACACCCTTGACCACTAGGTTGGGATACTTCATGAATCTCTTATATCCTGGTAAGGAGTTGAGACAACCCTCGGTTATTAAGCTAACTGACGCCCCGTGTCAATCAGTAGTCTCAAGGATTTCCCACTAACTACTCCTTCCAGAAAAGGCATGCCAAACGAGTGACCGTTGGTGAAACATGAGCCAATTGGAGCCTTTACAACAAGGGGTTTTTTCTTAGAAGATGACTCCCAATATCTTCTCCCCACTACCAGTTTAAAGCATCCGACCTGTTGTGTTGACTATTTCTGCCCGGTGGTGCATGTCGAGTCCTTCTGCCCCTGGAATGGGAAAGATATTGATTGCTTCCGCAACCCTGATTCCTATACTCCTAAGAGGGCCTATCTATCTGGTGACATTCATTTGCATAATGCCCCACCTGGTTACACCGATAGCAGATCACAGTGAGCCTGCTGCTCCGGCGGAAATATTCCTGTCTTGGACGACTAGGGGATCTGTATCTATCAGACCTGCCTTCTCGTGGATATTCCTGTCTCTTATCTCTCTGGTACCTTGTGGGTGAAGAGTAATTGTTCCTGGCTGGGGAAAAACCTGATTCCCTCCTAGCAGGAGAACTGCTGTGCCTCGGCTCTTCCCTCGGTGGTTTCTCACTGGCACTGGCATTAGCAATTGCTAAAGTGACTACTTGCTTGCCCAGTTCCCTAATTTGGTCACACAGTGCCAACATCATGGGACTTGGAGGCGTTTCCTCCCCAAGCTCATGCCTAGGGGCACGATCATCTCCTTCCTCCACTCCTACGAAGGATACTCCCCGAGAAAAACTGGCCATGTACTTCTCATTTTCTTCTTCCAATATGGCCTTCTTTTTTGCGTCTTTATAGGTTCGCGGTTGATGGGACAGAACCAGGCGACGAATTTTTGGGTCCACTCCTGTTATGAACTGGGCCAAGACATTCTGGTCTCTGAACTCGGCCAAAGCTCCAGCGTTTTCATTGAAGTAGCTAAAGGCTGCCCGTTCTAGCCTAGCTGCAAATTGCCTCACTGTCTCGCCCCTTTTCTGTACGCACGAGTGAAATCTTCCCATCTTGACAGTTACCGATTCAGGTGAAGCAAACCTCTCAATTAGTTCCTTTTTCAACCCCTCATAATCTACATTCTCTGACGGAGCAATCACATCCCTAACTAGTTGTTTGGCCTCTCCTGTACACCTATGTTTCAATACCACAAATTTCTGATCTTCTGCCCAGCATCCCATGAGTGCCACATCCTCTAATGTCTCAAAGAACTCTTTCACTGACAATCTACTAGGATCCCCAGAAAACTCCTTCACTAGTCCCATTAGACCTGGGAGACTCCAATTTACTCCTTGGATTTCTCCGGTACCTTCTCCTTCATTAGCCATGATTTCACCAATTCAATTTACTCTTGCTTCAGCACGAAAAAAAAATTGGAATATTTATATATACTCAGCACTAGCACTGCTGTAGCTGTATCTAAGGTTATCCTAACACCCTATTAATCTTGCACTACACCTTCACTATACTAACACTCTCAATGAAACTAACTCACTGTAACAAAGGAAACCCAAAACAAAAATTATTTGAAATTACACTAAATTCACACTACCATAAACCACTACACAGAATAACACTGTATTTGCCTCCTAGCATTTGAAGGAATAAACAATCTACCCACATCACAAAATACCAATAATACTTACCAAACACTGATATAATCACAACATCAAAAGAAATTTATGTGCTCACACTCTCACAGAATATCTAAAGAATCCCCTTTTGCCCAAATAAAAAAAAATGCAAATTCAATGTTCTAAAATTCAAATAGCACCCAAAACTCAAGTCTCCATATTAATTTGATTTCCCAGCAGAAGGAAAAAAGAGGCAAAATAAAGAAATTATGGTTGTCCTAGTTAGTATGATGTAATGCTTCACTTTACTCCTAACTTGAGCCATCCATACAAATTGAAATATTACACCAAAAAAATTTTACTTTTTCCTAGGGCAAGTGCTTTGTAACAACTCACTAACTAAGTAATCCTGTAACTGTTATTAATACTGACATGTTCTATCAATTGTGCAAGTTATCATCATACCTATCCAGATTTAAGCTCACTCAAAGAAAAATCTTCAATGCAAAAATTCACACTATGCTAATATACTCAAAATTCTACACTATTCATTTAAACACTTATGTATGCAAATTGCTCCAAAAACTTGTATATGCAAAACACTAGAAATAACATATGCACTAAACACTAGATTATATTGTTGCTAACCTTGAAATTTGAAGAAATATATATATATATATATATTCCACAACTTAAATCTTGGCCCTCAGTCTCCGGCAGCTGGAATGTACCTGGCCAAGGCAGCGGCCAGTGCGACATGAAGGCAGAGGGTGCTAAGAATCCCCGGAGGATCGGACTAGGCTGCCATCTGATGCTGACCTTGGCTACTTACAATGGACGCTCCCTATCTTCTGATTCAAGGCTTCTTGAATTGGAAGAGGAACTACAAAGGATCAAGTGGGACATCGTGGGGCTAAGTGAGGTAAGGAGAAAAGGAGAAGATCTCATCGAACTGAAAAGTGGACATCTCTTCTACTATCGTGGGACAGATACTGGCAGAACTAGTGGTGTTGGATTTATAATAAACAAGAAACTGAAGGATAAAGTTGTAGAAGTTGAAAGTTCCTCTGACAGAGCTGCACGACTTGTTATCCAACTCTCGAAAAGATACCAGGCTCAGATTATTCAAACTTATGCACCCACCACAAGTCATCCTGAAGAAGAAATTGAAGAATTTTATGAGGAAATTTGTCATCTAAATAATAAAGGTAAGCAGCACTTGAAAATAATTATGGGAGATTTCAATGCAAAAATAGGGCAACGGCAACAGAATGAAACTTCAGTAGGTAAATTCGGTCATGGCAACAGAAACCAGCGTGGAAATACTCTCGTTGAGTTTGCAGAGGCAGAAGGGTTTTTCATCTTGAACTCCTTCTTCAAGAAAAAGCCACACAGGAAATGGACATGGAGACATCCAAATGGGACGACAAGTGAAATTGATTTTATTATGTGTAACAAAAAATTCGTCATAGAAGACTGCAGTGTGCTAAACAAGTTCAACACAGGTAGTGACCATAGATTGGTGAGATGTAAGATGCACCTCAACACTAAACTTGAACGTGGCAAGCTCATAAGACAAACAAAATCTATTGACATAACCAACCTTAAAAAACACCATAATACCTTCAAGTTAGAACTGAAGAACAGGTTCTCTGCTTTAGAAGGCCTAACATCGGAAGAAGTGGACATCTCTGAAGTTAACAGAAAAGTAACCAAAGCTCTTATGGAAACAGCAACAAAATTAGCTGGGTCTAAGAACAAGTTGCATGTGAACAAATTATCAGGAAAAACCAAAATGTTGATGCAAAAAAGAAGAGAGATGAGGACAACTAAAGAAGATGTGACTTCCAAAGTGGAATATATAGAGCTATGCAAGACAGTAAGAAAAAGTATCACTGAAGACGTAAGGAAATTCAACTGTGAACTAGTGAGGAAAGCAATTGAAAACAACCAAAGCCTAAAGATAGCAAAGGGACATCTCAGTAAGGGAAGAAAACAGATTATGGCACTGAGAAAAGAAGATGGTTCTGTAACAAGAAATAGAGGCGAAATTTTGACAAGAGTGAAATATTTTTACTCCAAATTATATGAAAGGGATGATATATGCACTCCAGACATCATGAAAGATACCAGTACCAGAGTTCCTCCAGTCCTTCCAGCAGAAGTTGCACATGCAATGAAGAACATGAAGCGAGGAAAAGCTCCAGGAGAAGATGGAATTACTGTAGACATCATACAAGAAGCAAGTGGAGAAATCGAAACAGTACTCGCCCAAATTTTCACTCGATGCCTTAATGAAGGAAAGATTCCTGAGGATTGGAACACCGCTACAATGATCCTGCTACATAAGAAAGGTGACATTGAGGATCTCGGAAACTACAGACCTATCAGCCTCCTATCAGTAGTTTATAAAATCTTCACTAAAGTTCTTTCACACCGCTTGAAGGTAGCACTAGACATGGCTCAACCGAGAGAACAAGCTGGATTCAGGAGTGGCTACAGCACAATAGATCATATCCACGTGCTGAGAGAACTAATTGAAAGAGCGAGGGAATATGAACTTCCATTGTGCATGGCTTTTATCGATTATGAAAAAGCCTTTGATTCGGTGAAACCATCAGCAGTTACAATGGCTCTGAAAACCTGCGGTATTGAAGATACATACATTAATATTATTAATAACATCTATGAAAATGCAAGTGCAAAGATTAGGTTGTTTGAAAATACAACACACGTAAAAATTGAAAAGGGAGTGAGACAAGGTGACACCATATCTCCGAAGCTCTTTAATGCCACATTGGAGGATGTTTTTCAGTCGCTGAGCTGGGAAAACAAGGGGATAAAGATTAATGGAGATTATCTAACCCACCTTCGTTTTGCTGATGACGTAGTCATTTTTGCAACTACCCCATCAGAGCTGCAGAGTATGATCCAGGAACTTGCTGACAAGAGTAAAGAAGTGGGATTAAAAATGAACTTTCAGAAGACAAAAGTGATGTTCAATGCTTTTACAAGAAATGAAGATTTATCGATTGATGGAGAAAAGCTGGAGATAACAGACACGTACGTTTATCTTGGACAGCAGATATCAAGTGAGGGTCACATTGATGAAGAAATTAATCGGCGTACAAAACTTGCCTGGAGAGCTTTTGGAAGAAACAGCATAATTTTCAAGAGCAATATGCCATATGTCTTAAAAGAAAAGTGTTTGATCAGTGCATCCTTCCAGTGCTTACGTATGGTGCAGAGACATGGACCTTAACTAAAAGAGACATACAAAGGCTGCAGACAACTCAAAGCAGCATGGAGAGGTGCATGCTTGGTGTAACCAGGAGAGATAAGAAGAGGAACTCGTGGATCCGAAAAATGACAAGAGTGGAAGACATCATGATCAGAGTTAAATCCCTGAAATGGCAATGGGCTGGACATACTGCCAGAAGGACAGATCATCGATGGACAGCCGAAATTTTAGATTGGATTCCAAGGGACAGGAAAAGACCCAGAAGAAGACCACATAGGAGATGGGTGGATGAAATTCGAAAGTATGCAGGGGTGACATGGAGGAGACTGGCACAAGACAGACCGTTGTGGAGGAAACTTGGGGAGACCTTCGTCCAGCAGTGGATTGATAATGGTTGACAATGATGATGATGATGATGATATATATATATATATACACACCCTGAAGCTTTGACTTAATATCCTTACTCTCTGATTATTAATAGCAGTGAAGATATACAAAAAAAAATTATTGTTTACTGAAACCCTGTGTTATTCTACTTTTCACGATTATAACCCCAACCCAACCTTTAATTTCCACTGGCGTATGCTCTTACAAAATTTTCAGAGACTACTCAGCTATTTTCATTTAACAACAACTTATCAGTATTATTACAACACTTTGGAATTATTTGGCATTCAGTGTCTTAAAGAAAATTGAGCCATGGCACGCATCCTAGGACACGGCACCATTTATGTTGTGGCGGAAATCTCAGCCACGTTATATATTTATTAAATAGGTAACAAAATTAAATCTGAAGGGAAATTTTGAATTTCGACTAAAATTTAACTTTGGGAGATGGGTAGATGCATTTTGAAACAACCTAAAATTAAACTTATAAGAAGAAACTTTGAGATGTCATATTTGTTATAGCACCACTGAGTTTTCACCTGTGTTAGTGTTTCTGTGAGTTTTGTTTCAACCGAGGAATAACTACAGCCCTGTGTTTTTGGTACATGTGTAACATATGTGTCAACTCAAAGGGACCGTGTTTATGAACTCGTGTTTGTAAGCATGAGAAAAAAAATATATCAGACCGTAATTATTTTACCTACTAGGACATTATCATTATGTAAACAACAACCAAGGAACTTCCTAGCCAACGTCGGAGCATTGAGTGATGAGTGCCATTGCTCAGAAATTTAAGAGACAGCAAGAAAACTGAATTGCCAATTCTTATTAAAATTTGTTTTTTTTGAAAGGCTAATGCCTATATTTATTTTTACAACAATAACAACATGCACAAATAGGACAGATATTAATATTGCTATGAAAGGTTTAATACATTTACTATTTAGCACTTCGCTAAGGCTTCACTGGCCCACTCATATGTGAAGTCAGTAATTCAAATGATCGATCTTATATAATCATGGCAGAGTCCACGTGAATAATGTCATTTGTTAACACAGCGTGAACGCTAATTTACATTTGTGGCTTGCTTACATGTTATCAAAACAAATTGTATCTTCTCTGAACAAATATCAAAATTCTGGATCCAATATTTATGAGTGTATATCTATATAGGTATATACTTAAGAGCAAAACTGAAGACTAGGGAAAAAATTTTAGAATTTAAAACGAAGTATAGAATATATAGGTATATATATATATATACATATAGGTGTAGATTAAGATTACTCATATCTTTCTTTCTATCAACAAAACTCAAAATATATATATATATATATATTTTAAGGCAGGTATGCACAGGTGAACTGAAGTGTTAACATCCTAACATGAAAATTCCCGCCTTGAAGAGGCGAGTAAACTATCACGATTTACAATCATATTTGTGAGTTTAACTTTTTTTTTTTTTTTTTATATGTCTACTACATTTGTGAGAGCAATGTCACGTACAGTTCCCTCTTTCTTTCCTGATGAATCTTAACTGGATAACCTCCGACATGCAGACGGAAAGTACCCTTTTTCTTTAGAGCATACTGGTAATCTGATTACTGTAGTGCCGACTTCGGCTCTACGAAAGGGCCAAAAATAGAATTAGTGTATACAACTTACCCCTTGATGAGGGGGAATCGGTGATGGAATTCACAAATAGGTCGGATCATCACGTCTTAGGCTGACAACTGCTGGAAGGTTGAATGCTTTGAATACGCTCACTGACGAAGTGCAACTGGTATGTTAGGATGCCTTCTTCCCGGAGCCGTCATTGACCATCATGAATTAGGTTGCAGGTATCGAATGCCAAGTCTCGTCTGGGGTGGAGATGCACGCATCGGTTGACCTCTTCACGGCCCGGCAAATATCTTTTTTCTTGGGCCTAACTGCCTGGTGGTGGAGGCACACCTCGACCCGGGCCCCTTCATGCTCTGGAGTCTGTTTTAGAGCCGCTGTTTGCTTAATTTTTTTTTTTTTTTGGATCAGGGATGAGGTCTTGTATCTTTTTCCTGGCTGGTGGTGGATAACCACAGATGACCAGGATTATCTTCCAATTGCCCTGCATTCTTTCTCCCTTCCTTCTCCTCACGTCCCACTTCTTTTTCGACCTTTCTTTTCCAGACTCAAAACGACGCTCTCTCGCAGAAGAACACAGAGAGCCAATCAGCGCCGTCCACGAGGGACGCTTTTGCTCCCATTGGTCAGCCGGTCAAAACCATGCAATGGTTTCGTGCTTGCACACGTGACATTCGTCTTACAATAAGAGGAAGGTAGGGTGGGGGAAAAACCAAAAGCGCGGGAACTCTCAGCGACCAGGCACATGTGTAATCCGATATGACCCTTCTTGTCTTTTTGGAGGGAAACACAGAAATTTTTATGCACGCCAGCTTTCCTGCCATTCAGAGCTTGACAGCACGTACTATAACTCTTCAGGATTAAACCCTCTTTGCCAGCCCACGGAACCCAGCTGGGAAATTTCTCGGGGTGGTGTTTCTGTTCGGAGAATTTCACCACAGCGTTGTAGAGAGGGAAAAATGCCTTTTTGTGTAAATAACTGCTCACTCTTGGGTGGGCGACCTCCTAACAATTTCAAACAGCACTCCCCTTTTCTTGGAATGAGCTTGGGGAAAAAAAGTGACCGTTGGACGAAGAAAGGAGCTGCATTTGACTTACAGAAAATATAAATACATACATCATATACCATAAAAAGAACTACATTTTTTTTTCACTAACTATTTTGAGCATAGACCAGCTTTCTTTTTCTTGCATTCCTTTTTTAATACTCAACAAAAAAAAAATATCACTTATGAAATTACTTGCCCCGGCGAAAGATTATTCTTTTCCCTTTTTTTTTCTTGATTTGGATTACATTTATTCTCGTTTTTTAAGGTCCACTTATCAAGTCCATCCCAGCCTTACTTCACCAACTTCATAATTTCAAAGTTAAAATTATAATACATCCTACTAACTTCTGAATCATCCTACTCATAGATTAGATAATGAATAATACAAATGCTACAATTTTGTTCACACAACAAAGGTAAAAGAAAGAGAAAAAAAAATATTTACACTACTCTTCACTCAGAATATTACACCCCTTCCTTTTTTGTTCTTATGTGCACTGCCATTTCCCTCCTGCTGGGCTGAGTATTCACAATTTATATGCTTAACCTTGGAACTCAACCAAAAAGTCCATAGGCTAGCCCCAGAGCGATGATAAATACTGAAATACTGAATCGGCGGGAGGGTAGCCCTTTGCTACTCTCCTATCCCTTAACAAAGTAAAAACACTCATTTTGTACATTAAGCAGAGAAGAGGAAAAAAAAAAAATAGCGATGAGAAAATAGAATTTTCTGTGACTTTTTCTTGACTTTTCTCTCTGGATCCAAAAATCGAACCCAGGGGAGGTGAAATCTAAATTTACGAAAAGTTTAACAGCAAATCACTCCAGGGAAGAATCGTCACCCTTTCCTGAACTGACCAAACTGAACATTATCCACGTTTTTCTTTCAAGAAAAACGTGGATAATGTTGATGAAAATCTGAAAACATTGATCAGGTGTCCACAAATTTTCAGGAACATATCATTTAGCTAAAATTTCAAAAAAATAAAAAAAAAAAAAAAAAAAAAAAGAAGGGATATACACATTTTAAAGTATGTAATTTGATGTGAAATGGTGAAACAATTTTAGTTTTACAAGGCATTTTAAAGTTTTTTACCAAAAAATTTACTTGCAAGTACAGGGACGCGCAGCTATCGAAACGATCTTTGGCTTATGCACCGCCACGCTATCGAAACGATCTTTGGCTCAATTATTATATTTGCACTTTTAAGGTATTAACCTCTTGCAAAGTGCGCATAGTTTACGTGCAATTCATAAATGAAAAAACCATTAGAAAGTACCAATCACTCACCATAAAGATCATGGTAACCTCCAATGACAACACACTTCCAACACGTCAATCATCGTGATGTAACTGGGCTTCCAAGGTTTACAGACTTCTTGCTTACGCTTCTTACTTCCGGGTGTGAAACATCGTATTTTTTTTTTTTTTTTCCTTAGCCTTATGAGATGTTACTATAAAGCTTGTCAATTCCATAAAAAATCACACATACAACTCATTCATACAATTCAAGTAAAAACTATGTACATAACCTTACATTCATAGGTGATTAAACCTTGGTCAACTGTAATTATCAAACTCCTCCTTCTGTTTCACAACCCCTGCTACTCCCACTGCAAGTGTCACACCCATTCAGCCCCTCACATACAATCTTTGGCTCATGCTGCGATGGCCATGTTATGGATGGAAAACAGCAAGACAGAGTAAGCCTTTGCATCTTGCAACAATCTGCTTTGCTCTGCAGAAATGTTCTAAATTTACCATTATTGACTGTAGAAAAAGACAACTCAGTTTTTAAGTGGATTACAAAAAATAAAAAAAAATGAAGAAAGAAAAAAATTACAGATCTGTGTTTCGGTAGATCCACAAAATGGCAATCCTAGCAGATCCACAAATGGCCACCCTGCTTTGCTCTGGAAAAACGTTCTAAATTTACCATTATTGACTGTAGAAAAAGTGTTATAACTCAGTTTATAAGTGGATCACAAAAAATAAAAAGGAAAAAAAAAATAATACAGATCTGTGTTTTGTCAGATCCACAAAATGGCCACCCTAGCATGACTTGAAGTCCATAGCTTCACCAGAGCCTCTGGCAACGTTCCGACAGTGCTTGGGAGGTAAACTTGCCACAGCACGTGTTTACACTGCTGTGTACTTGCAAGTAAATTTTATGCTAAAAATCTTTAAACTGAAATTTTTGGTAAGTGTGTAGTTTAACACCCTAAATTATTTCACCAAACATTTTGAAGTATTTCAAAAAAAGTGAGATGAACAGATTTTGAAGTATGCAATTTCATGGCAAATGGTGAAAAAACTTCATCTTTATACTGCATTTTAAATTTTTTTACTGTAATATTTACCTGCAGGTATGATGCTGTGAACAGAAGCTGCGGCGATGAAGTCAAGCTTTGCTCCATTGAAATTAATGTTCACTCCGGCGGCCAACTCATGCGTGGAAGACTACAACAGCAACTGGTTACGTTCTTCTCAGGAAAGAGTCACATATTGTAGTGCTACGCTACAGAATAGAGCTCAATTTTTCTCACTGTTTTTAAAGCACATGCTGACAATTTCTTTGCTGTTTCGTATACAATTCTCTCACACCAAATATAAAGTTCGGAGATGCCTTTCTTGCTTGTACAGAAGAGTTAAAGCAGATCTCCAGTTCTCACCAATGGAAGTTAGATAGGAAGTCAGAATTAAGTTTCCGATTTGGTTTTAATGGCTTGGATTCGCACCTCATTTGATATCCCAGTGCACTTTCGATTCTGCTATGAAGTCGGTAATTTTTTGGTCATGCTTGCACAAAATTACCATGGAGGAGACAACAAGAAAAAAGGTAAGGGAGAGGGGGTAATGTGGAATGCATAGCACTACAAGAAGGATCGCTCTCCTGGAAACATCGTAACTGGTTCTTCTTGTACTTTTCCACCCATGAATTGGCCGCTACAACGAAACTTTTCGTTTCAACGGAACAAAGTTTGGCGTCGTGCTGCAGTGTTGTGTTAGGCCTGTCGCAGCTTCTGTTCACAGCTTCGTACTTGCAGGTAAATATTACGGTAAAAACCTTTAAAATGCACTATAAAGATGAAAAAAATTGGTAAATGCTTAGATTAGCATCCTAAATTATTTTGTCGGAAAAATGTAAGTACCTGGAAAAAGTGCAACATACAGATTTTTAGAGTATGGAAATTAATGGCAAACGGTGCAAAAATTTAATATTTTAAAGATTTTTATCGTAATATTTACCTGTAAGTGCGATACTTTGAAGAGATTCTGCGGTAGGCTTAATGCATTACGATGTCAAGCTTTGCCCCATTGCAAGGAAGATATGCTGTGACATGTAATTCACGCACGAATGACTACAAGTGCAGCCACATACGTTCTTTCCAGGAGAGCAAAGCATCATGTACTCATATGCTACAAAATATAGTTCGGTCACGTTTTGTCATTGTTTTTAAAGCTGATATTGAGAAATGTTTCGTTCTTTGCACATGCTTTCCAGATTACAAATAAAAAGTATGAATATGGCTTTCTATGTTGTGCAGAAAACTGGTGAAGTATAACTTTCAGTTCTACTTTGAACGGCTTCCATTCGTAGCTGATTTGCTGTGGCACTGTATTTTTGGTTCTCCTATTAATACTTTCTTTACAGGTCAGTTTGTATCTCACTGATACTCATGTTTTGCAAATCAAAGGTTTTTCCTGGCCAATTACATACAGCATACAACAAAATAAAAGGTGGATAATCTGGAGCTATTTCCTGTAGCTTATCACTACAAGATTTATCACTCTTCTGCCAACAACGTAACCACTTTCTCTTGCACTTTTCCGCCTGTCAAAGCAACGAACCTTCCTTTTAATGGACCAAAGCTTGACATCGTCGCAGTAGCAATGCGTTAGGCCTACCGCAGTATATCTTCACAGCATCGCACTTACAGGTAAATATTACGATAAAAATCTTTAAAGGGACATTTAAAATATGAAATTTCTGCACCATTTGCCATTAATTTCCATACTCTAAAATCTGCACGTCGCATTTTTTCCAGGTACTAACATTTTTCCGACGACATAATTTAGGATGCTAATCTACACATTTAGCAAAATTTTCACTATTTGCCATGAAATTGAACACTTTAACATCTGTGCGTGTCACTTTTTGGAAATACTTCAATATTTGCAGGGAAATAATTGAAGATGCTAAACTATACATTTACCAAATTTTTTAATCATTTTATATCAAATTAAACACTTTAAAATATGTATATAACTTTATCTCAAAAATTTCTGCCAAATGATTTAGGACGCTAAACTACACATGTATCGAAGAAACATGGAAACTAATATCTTTTCTATGCATTTACCGAAGAACTTACACGAAGCCACAAATGGAAACTAGTCTCCAATAACTCAATGAACTATGCAGATTCGTAAGTTTTGATGCATTACACTTCGATGCAGCTTTCTTAAAGTACATATTACACTGCTTCAGTTGTTCACCTGCATGAATAAGCATGTCTTTTGAAAGATGACTTTTGTGTTCAAATTGTTTGGAGCATACATCATCACACTGGTGAGACTTTTCACTTGTGTGGAAAATCATATGCCATGAAACACAGCTTTTCGTAACATCACATAACACACTAGTGAGGCTTTTCACCTGTGTGACAAAGCATATGTCTTAAAAGTTTACTTTCCCTGGCAAATTGTTTGGAGCATACATCACATTGGTGAGGTTTCTCATCTGAGTGAACAAACATGTGCTCTGAAAGTGTACTTTTATGAGCAAATTGTTTGGAGCATATTTCACATTGGTGAGGTTTTTTGCCTGTGTGAATAAGCATATGATCAGAAAGATGAGATTTCTGTACAAACTGTTTAAAGCATACATCACATTGGTGAGGTTTTTCACCTGTGTGAAGGAGCATATGCCTAGAAAGTGCACTTTTCCAAACAAACTGTTTGGAGCATACAACACAGTGATAAAGCTTTTCATCTGTGTGAATGAGCATATGAGCTGAAAGGTGACCTTTGCGTGCAAACCGTTTGCAGCATACAATACACTGGTGAGGCTTTTCACCTGTGTGATAGAGCATATGCTCTGCAAGATGAACTTTTCTTGCAAACTGTTTGGAGCATACAACACACTGATGAAGCCTTTCTCCAGTGTGAATAAGCATATGCTGAGAAAGATTAGCTTTGTATACAAATTGTTGGGAACACACATCACATTGGTGAGGTTTTTCACCTGTGTGAATGAGCATATGCTCTGTAAGATAAACTTTTCGTGAAAACTCTTTGGAGCATACAATACATTGGTGAGGCTTTTCACCTGTGTGAATTAGCATATGCTGAGAAAGATTAGATTTCTGAGCAAATTGTTTGGAGCATATGTCGCATTGGTGAGGCTTCTCATCTGAGTGAACAAACATATGCCCCGAAAGCGTACTTTTGTGAGCAAATTGTTTGGAGCATATTTCACATTGGTGAGGCTTTTCGCCTGTGTGAATAAGCATATGATCAGAAAGATGAGATTTCTGTACAAACTGTTTAAAGCATACATCACATTGGTGAGGTTTTTCACCTGTGTGAAGGAGCATATGTTTAGAAAGTGCACTTTTCCAAACAAACTGTTTGGAGCATACAGCACACTGATGAAGCCTTTCACCTGTGTGAATAAGCATATGCCGAGAAAAATTAGCTTTGGCTACAAATTGTTGGAAACACACATCACATTGGTGAGGTTTTTCATGTGTGTGGATGAGCATATGCTCTGAAAGATAAACTTTTTGTGAAAACTCTTTGAAGCATATAGTACATTGGTGAGGCTTTTCACTTGTGTGAATTAGCATATGCTGAGATTTCTGTACAAACTGTTTAAAGCATACATCACGTTGATGAGGTTTTTCACCTGTGTGAAGGAGCATATGTCTAGAAAGTGCACTTTTAAAAACAAACTGTTTGGAGCATACAACACACTGATGAAGCCTTTCATCTGTGTGAATAAGCACATGTTGAGAAAGATTAGCTTTGGATACAAATTGTTGGGAACACACATCACATTGGTGAGGTTTTTCATGTGTGTGAATAAGCATATGCTCTGAAAGATAAACTTTTTGTGAAAACTCTTTGAAGCATACAGTACATTGGTGAGGCTTTTCACTTGTGTGAATTAGCATATGCTGAGAAAGAACAGATTTGTGTGCAAATTGTTTGAAGCATACATCACATTCATGTTGCAGTTCAGCTGTGTGAAGGAGCATATGTTTTGAAAAAGTACTTTTAGGAGATTGTTTGGTACGCATTTCAAATTGGAGAGGACTTGCAGCTGCGTGAGTAAGCAAATGTTCTGAAAGATCAGCATCCTCTGCAAACTGTCTGTTGCACATGCCACATTGGAAAGTCATTTCGCCTGTGCGAAGTTTTGGAAGTTGATCTCTTTCTCCTAATTTTTTCAAGCGTTTAACACACTGGGAAGGTTCATCATCAGGAGGAAGGAGCCCATATGTCGAAGGATCGTAATCTCTACAGAATAGCTTAGAACATGAATCAAAATCATAAGTATGGTCTCCATGAACATTTTTATGCCATAAGAAATTGCTTTCCTGTGTTAAGTCCTCATGACACACCCTAGACGTGACTGATACTCTATTTGTGTGTTGTTCCACATGTCTTTCAAAACTGGATTCTTTCGTGAATTTCTGGGAGCCTATTTCACATTCCCAAAGACCTCCACTAGCATGTGAGATGTATGCTGAAGTGCCAATTTCTATTTTCACTTCTCTTAAAGTCAATTCTTGAGTGACTTCTAAAGAATGCTTCAATGCTGACTCCATGCTGATAAACCTACGCTTTTTATTTATTCAGAATGCCCAGTAATTAAGGGAATGCTTTAAATATTTCATTAATTCTAACATATATCCAGCAAAAAATAGAAATGACACCATCAGTGAGAGTTGCACAAATTTGAAAAGATGGGAGTCACCTTATTATCAATGAGCTGAAATGAAAAAAGGCAACATGAAGAGTTACTCAGATTGTTTTAAAAGCTTAACAGTGAAAAAATAGATGTACATTTATAGGCAGCATAAAAAATCTACAAAATTTTACTTTAATAAGAGGGAAGGGAATGCACGCACCCCTGTACCCAATCCCTCAGATACAACTCTTAAACACCTACTGATTTGAAAACATTTTTTCTGAAATGGCTGAGCCAATTTTAGTCTTAAGATTTTAACATACGGGGAAAGACAACAAAATCAATTCTATAATTTCATGACCTACGTTATAATTCTTCATCAAAGCAAAAACAAAATATTTTTGCCAATGTAAGATGCTGAGTGCTGGGAATTATGTTTGCAAAAAGATAAAACATAAACACTAACTCCTGTATATCCACATTACTTAATTTCCTGATCAATATTTAGTCAAAAACAACTTCACAGAATGTTATTTGTATGAGGAATTCTAAAAGCCAAGGTGACCCTCAAAGCGGAAACTTCGAGGAGGAAGGTGTTTTTTCCCCTTTTGCAAATAAATCAGATTTTCGTTTCTTTAAAATAACGCAAAAGTTATGCTTTTCGGTTTTCACATGTCAGCTTGCTTCCATAACCTTACGTACAAAACCGAACTTTTTCATGGGCAACCAACAATAGATTCTTTGTTCAGAAAGGGAGACATGATGTATCACTTATACTCTAGTTTTCAGTTCGGCAAAAGAAGGTTTGTCATTCCATATTTCGCTGGAACACAAAATGAAAAATCTGTTTCCCTGATATCACAACAGAATTTTTAACACGGCTTTAAAAATTATGAAATGTGCTGTCGCTTGTAGAAAAGTGAAGAGACCAAGACAACGGTTAGCAGTTAGCTTCGCAACTCGCAATCAAGGAGGATAGAATAAGGGGAGAGAGCATAACAAGGAAACCACGTAAAGCTCTGAAGCCGACGCTCTGAACGGCAGCCATCTTATGTTACCCTGCTGATTGCGTTCCCATCGAATTACGTACCTAACAATATAGGCAGGCTAACACTTTTAAAGCCTTTTTGCGAAAGGAACAAATATCATTTACATTTATGGATGTAGTCTATAATATCACCACTGTTTTCTATTCTTTCCTTTCAAAGCACTGCTAAGTCACGTTTTACAGCTGCGTGCGACAAAAATCCCTTTAACTTGCCACACGAAAAGTACATGCTGTTTAAAGTAATGCGTGAAGCCGTTCACAAATTCTAAAGTGAAGAAGAAAACCCTGATTTATTTCATGTGATCGAGTGAATGTTTCTGAAGACAGAAACGCAACGAAATGTTGCCTTAGAAACAATAGTTTCTGCTAAACTTTGATAATTTACAAAAATTTAACGAAGAGTACACGGAATATGCAAATTGAAAAGCGTTTGTAGCGCACAATAAAATCCGTTAGCGTTGACAGATTACTATGTACTAATAAGAAATGAGATAATTTACGAATTTAAAATGACAAAAAACAAAAACAAAAAACACTGATTTTATTGTGCGCGAGAAACGAATGCTTTTACAAAGTTTTAATAAAATGTTTTCGGGAATGTGATTTTTTTTTTTTTTGGAGGTTTAACGACCACCGTGAGCAACTCAATGGGCTATAAGCAGTCGCTCGTCCCTAATTTAGGGTCACTGGTTCCAGGGAAGGGAGAGAGCCAGTGCCGTAAGACAAACACAACATCCATGCCTGACCGGGATTCGAACCCGGACCCCTTACGGACGAATGATCAGAGGCCAACGCCGTAGACCACTGCGCCACCGGAGCGGCAACGGGCGACTGCTTATAGCCCATTGAGTTGCTCACGGTGGTCGTTAAACCTCCAATCAAAAAAAAAAAAAATCAGAGACCATAGCCACATCACTGCCGATGGGGCTATTGCGGTTCGTATATATCGTACATAGACGGACATCTCTGAAAACTTTCGTGGATAACCGGCATTGTTTTATTATTATAGATAATTTGCACGAGAATTGTGTAATTGTGTTCTTACTTACCTGATATACAACCGATCTGAACAGCAGCGAGAAACATAATGCGTCACGGATTTCAGCCAATCAGCTAACATCTTAAGATCTCTGAAGAGGTTATTTGCAGGTTTTGTGAACATGCGCGTCATTGCTACGGCTACGCTTGGAATCGCCTTATTGTTGAGCGTTTTTTTCCCATCTGGTGGCTCTGTTAGGCAATTTTTGCCGTTATTCTGGGCGGGTGATGTAAATATATCTTGCACGGAAGTTTCTAAGCTTCCTCCGACATAACCCCATCCCCCTTTGTTTTGTTCTTTTGTTTTAGTACAAAAAGAAATCGTGATGGGCCGGGTCGCACGGAGGTTACGCAGGGCCCGAGCGAGATTTCATTGCGGACTTAAGAAAATAAATCTCATATTCTAATAGACTCGTTACGGGAAAAACGTCGTCCATATAAAGAACACACACATGAAAACTGTGATAAAGACAGAATGGTTATCACAAAGAAATATTTGTTAAGTGTAAGAAAAAGACCATGATATGGATTAAAAGTTCATACAGAGAGAGAAGGAGAGAGAGTGTGTTAAAATCTACGATTTTGTTTCAGAGGGAGGAAGTTGAGGTTGTGTTATATATAATTCTTATACACTATCTACCAACAAGTAATTGGACACCCTTGCAATCGACGATATCTGCGGTCCTGATACACGCCACGGCTACCGCCGTTAAATATTGTTTGGGAAACAACAACGCAACCAGTCGCATGCAAGATGCCACGCAGTTCGGAGCTCTCTGATTTCATGAAAGGTGTAATCGTCGGGTATCACAGAAATGGCCGATCCATACGTGACATATCCAGCGAGTTGAAGTACCCAAAATCGACAGTGGCCTACGTGATTGACAAGTGGAAGATGAGAGGTGACTGTTGGGATGTGCCCCGACCCGGCAGACCCACAAAACTGAGAGTTAGAGACCGACGGGTGCTGGCCAGAAAAATTCGGAAGAACCGCACCAAATCGATGGGCCACATCCGCGAGGAGTTTCAACAGGCATTCGGGAGTGTTCTTTCGATGAATACCATCTGTAAGTAAGCCCATCTGCTCGGTTATCATGGACGTGCTGCTGCCCAAAAGCCTTTGATCACCAAGTCCAATAGCGCTGCTCGGCTAACGTGGTGCAAAGAACGTCGACAGTGGACAGTTGAACAGTGGAAACAGGTTCTCTGGAGCGACCAATCAAGGTTCACCCTCTACCGTTCGGATGGCAGGGTCTGGGTTTGGTGTCTGCCTGGAGAACGCTTCCTGCCGGAATGTATTGTGCCAACTGTGAAGTTCGGCGGTGGTGGAATTATGCTATGGGGGTGTTTTTCCTGGTATGGCACGGGACCCTTGGTCGCAATTCCTGGTAGATTCAACGCCGAGACCTACTGCACCATTTTGGATGACCATGCACTTCCTACGTTGTGGCAGTTTTACGGGGTGGACCCATGTTATTTTCAGGATGACAATGCCACCTGTCATGTTGCGAGGTCCACCATGGCTTGGTATGGTGACAATGGGGTCAATCGAATGGACTGGCCTGCGCAGAGTCCGGACCTTAACCCTATCGAGCACCTCTGGGAAGAGTTGGAGCGTCGACTTAAAGGGTGCCCCGACCATCCGAAATCGGTGAAGGAACTGAGCTGTCTTCTCCAAGCCGAGTGGAAGAAAATACCGCTAGCCGTCGTACAACGTCTGGTTGAGAGTATGCCCCGGAGGGTCACAGCTGTAATCGCCGCTCGTGAAGGCTCCGCCAACTATTGAAGGTGAATAAACTTCGTTTTCCTTTGCTGTCACAGGTGTCTAATTACTTGTTGGTAGATAGTGTAGAAACTCCCTCAGAAAAAATATAACTTCAACTAATCTTCGTAGCGAATATTCTTGCATTGCGAATATTATTTTGTAGGAAATAATACGATTTCCTCTAAAATAAATTCTCATAAACAGCGCCCCCCTTCCCCGATACATATTTTAGTGACTGGTTTTTAATGCAATGTGGATTAACTGACAAATTAGCATTTTTTTAAAACTTTTATACGAGAATTGTATACGAGAATTGCTTTCTTCTCGTATACGAGAATTGTTTTCTTCTAAAATTACTGAATAATTGGCCTCCACACGTAACCCAAAAGACAACTTTAATACAGAGCCTTTGCACCGACGTTATTTTTGACGTCACGATTACTTCCGGGTGGTTAAGAGAAAGTTCGGTTGTTTTTTATTTGTTTTTTTATTGGAAGTTTAACGACCACCGTGAGCAACTCAATGGGCTATAAGCAGTCGCCCATCCCTAATTTAGAGTCACTGGTTCCAGGGAAGGGAGAGAGCCAGTGCCGTAAGACAAACACAACATCTATGCCTGACCCGGATTCGAACCCGGACCCCTTACAGACGAATGATCACAAGCCAGCGCCTTAGACCACTGCGCCACCGGGGCGGCAAAGTTCGGTTGCTAAGGGTCCCATAGGATTAACATGGTGAAGCGATTTCTGGATCTTCTGTCACTCGATTGTTTGAAGTTTTAGAAATGGTTAAAAGTTGTGTGGCGTATGGGTGCTTTTCAAAGTAGGAGTAAGGTAGTGGAATTTCCTTGATCACCACCACTGTGGACTATCCTTGAACATTTTCTTGAGTAAAGACGATCAACATTTACACAAGATACAGCTGCACAGGAGATATTTCTGCGAAGCCCCAGGAAATCCATTCGTCGTACTTCACTGGAAACTGGAAATTTTTCCGTGCCACGGTTCACAAAATTTTATCCTACCGACTTCATATTTATGCTTATAAGGTACATATCGTTCACGTTTTTCATCCTTATGACCAGAGCCTGATTTTTGCACGTGCACAGGGACTCAGAATTTGGAGGAGCCTCCAAACAACTTTAATAATAATGTAATTTTTCAGAACCAGAATACATTTTTCATTATAGCAAGAAATTACTATATGGTTCGGTTTCAAAATTTCGAATGAGATTTTCGAAACCGAATTGTTACTACACTATCTACCAACAAGTAATTGGACACCTGTGATAGCAAAGGAAAACGAAGTTTATTCACCTTCAATAGTTGGTGGAGCCTCCACGAGCGGCGATTACAGCTGCGAACCTGCGGGGCATACTCTCAACCAGGCGCTGTACGACGGCTAGCGGTATTTTCTTCCACTCGGCTTGGAGAAGACAGGTCAGTTCCTTCACCGATTTCGGACAGTGGGGACACTTCTTAAGTCGACGCTTCAACTCGTCCCAGAGGTGCTCGATAGGGTTAAGGTTCGGGCTCTGCCAGTCCTTTCGATTAACCACATTGTCACCATACCAAGCCATGGTGGACCTCGCAACATGACAGGTGGCATTGTCATCCTGAAAATAACATGGGTCCACCCCGTAAAACTGCCACAACGTAGGAAGCGCATGGTCATCTAAAATGGTGCAGTAGGTCTCGGCGTTGATTCTACCAGGAATCGCGACCAAAGGTCCCGTGCCATACCAGAAGAAACACCCCCATAGCATAATTCCACCGTCGTCGAACTTCACAGTTGGCACAATGCATTCCGGCAGGAGGCGTTCTCCATGCAGACACCAAACCCAGACCCTGACATCCGAACGGTAGAGGGTGAACCTTGATTCGTCATTCCAGAGAACCTGTTTCCACTGTTCAACGGTCCACTGTCGACGTTCTTTGCACCACGTTAGCCGAGCAGCGCTATTGGACTTGGTGATCAAAGGCTTGTGGGCTGCAGCACGTCCATGATAACAGAGCAGATGGGCTTCCTTACAGATGGTATTCATCGAAAGAACACTCCCGGATGCCTGTTGAAACTCTTCGCGGATGTGGCCCATCGATTTGGTGCGGTTCTTCCGAATTTCTCTGGCCAGTACCCGTCGGTCTCTAACTCCCAGTTTTGTGGGTCTGCCGGGTTGGGGCACATTCCAACAGTCACCTCTCACCTTCCACTCGCCAATCACGTAGGCCACTGTCGATTTTGGGTACTTCAACTCGCTGGATATGTCACGGATGGAACGGCTATTTCTGTGATACCCGACGATCACACCTTTCTCGAAATCAGAGAGCTCCGAACTGCGTGGCACCTTGCATGCGACTGGTTGCGTTGTTGTTTCCCGCACGATATTTAACAGCGGCGGCCGTGAAGACGTGTCAGGACCGCAGATATCGTCGATTGCAGGGGTGTCCAATTACTCGTTGGTAGATAGTATATTTCATATAATAGAGCTCAAGCGTTGTGGTCAGCCAGTGTAACATTGTAATCTGACCCTTATTTGTAACAATCAAAATGCAATCGGAACAGCCTAAATTTGGAGCAATATGGTATAGTATACATGAAAAGCATTTCAGCAAACATGTATAATTTACTCAAAATATTTTTATTTTATTATTAGTCTTGTGAATCAATACTCACAATTATGTAGTGTTTATTTTTACATAAATAAAAATGCAAAAAAGTTTGACACTAGTTTTTTTAAAGACTTGTAATAATCTACATAGAGTGTTGCAATAATTTCTTACAATGTATGTGGTCAGCTGTAAGACTTCCTGAGGAATTGCTTCTTATATCTTAAACTACCGTGAGTCCATCGTTTCCATTAAATTTATGGTAAACTAGATATTTTAAATTATATCTCTGGGAGGATAGGTATTTGTTTCCGTAAATTATACTATAAAAAAAAAAAAAAGAATACCAGAGTAATTATTGTTACAGCTGTAAGCTCTTCGGGTGCGAGGAATTACAAGCGGCGTGAATCTTCCGTGTATTACATGCCACATTGGCTGTAAAGTTGACGAGCATGTGGAATGTGTTTTACTCTTTTACTGCTAGAAAAACTGCTTGCAAGAAAAATATTTACCACTAAATATTCTTTTCGGCTCTGAAAATTTTAATCAAGGGAGACCCAGACATAGGACGTGCACAGGGCCTCAACTGACCTAAGTCGGACCTTGCTTATGAACGGCCTCGCCGTTCTGCATTTCCGACAGAGATGTTGCAGCGCATAGCTCATGATAGTGATGATCTGCACCGTGTCTGCTTCTCAGATGAAGCCACATTCAAAGTTTATGGCACAGTAAATAGGCACAATGTGCGGATCAGAAAATCTCCATTATGTCATCGAACAACAGAGGGCTAGCCGTGACATAATCATCAGACCCTTCTTTTTTACAGAGCCCACGGTAACATGTACCTGGAAATGCTGGAACTTTTTGTAGCACCTCAGTTGCACGCACTCCAACCTTCGGTCACTTTCCAACAAGACGATGCCCCACAACATTGGTCAATAATGGGTCGTGAGTTCCTGAATGCCACATTTCCGGACAGAAAGACTAGCCGCGACGGTTCCATGACATGGCCACCTGGATCTCCCAACATAACTCTAGAATTTCCCCGTGGTGTTATGTGAAACACAACGTTTACTCTAGCAGTGTTCTAGATGTCGAGACCTTGCAGAGCAGAATAACAGACGTCATTGATTGCCTCTGCTGAGATGTTAAGAAAAACACGGCGTGAAATCGAATATCGCTTAGATGTCCGAGCCACAAATGACGCCCACGGAGGTGTACTGACCCTGGAAAAAAAACATTACTTGAGCACCATCGTTGTCGTGCAATCCCTAACCTGTAATACATTTTTATTAAGTTTTGAATACGTCTATTGGTGTAAATATTATATGAATGGTAAGTCAGATAATATCCGAAAACTAGAAAATTTCGTCATCCAGGAGCAGGAATCGAACCTGCGTCTCTCGACTAGCGCCCGAGTATGCTCATTCATTCATTGACATTTTTATATTAATTTTTGTAATGTGGGAAAGACTTTATGGACACCTTGCACTTTCACAGTCAATATCTTGTTCCTTGAAGAATTTTATACATTTCAATTTTTCAAACCAGCATTACTAGAGAACACCTTGGAATACTTTTTTTTTATTTTTATTTTTGCCGCCCCGGTGGCGCAGTGGTCTAAGCGATGGCCTCTGATCATTCGTCCGAACGGGGTCCGGGTTCGAATCCCGGTGAGGCATGGATGTTGTGTTTGTCTTACGGCACTGGCTCTCTCCCTTCCCTGGAACCAGTGACCCTAAATTAGGGACGGGCGACTGCTTATAGCCCATTGAGTTGCTCGCGGTGGTCGGTAAACCTCCAATCAAAAAAAAACTTTTTTATAGCTTGCTCTTGTATGCCGGCTATATTTCGATGCATTTCTTGATTTTTTTTCTATTATTTTGAGAGTTTATTAAAGTTTCTTCTTTTTCTCCAGAGCAGACGTAGCAGTCGGAAGTTTTAAAAAAATAAGTATGCCTTCTGTCAGTGAAAAAATTGCCATTTCGCTGACAACTGATTTTCTCAAGAGCTCTTTGGCTCTAACGATCATGGAGGAATTCTCACCCGAAACGCCATTCAAAATTACAAAAAATCATTTCACGTGCGAAGCATGATAAACTGCAGCAGAAATTCATGTTCCCTGTCTCGTTGAAAGTGGTTATGATGGGAGATTTAAGTTTGGAGCCATTTACTTAAATAACTGAACTTTTGTGGGAGCATTAAAGAAAACGTTATTCACACTTGATATCAAAATGTCAACGTCAGGTGATACACTTGTGTGCAAAAATTAAGGACCAAGAGGAAAAATTAGGATAATAGCGGAACGAGCAGGCAGAACGGACCGAAAGACCACTCAGGTGATAGACTTGGGTCCGGTACGGTAGGGCATGCGCATATACAGTAGCGAACAAAAGCATTTGGCGAAACACTTTTTCGACCATAATTTTTCTTCTGCTGGACCAAATAGAGTCATTTTGGGATATGATATGTGTTGATTCGTGGGTTACAATGCCGCGTAGTTTGTGTTTCGCTCAGAGCGAATTTGTCGTTCGAAATGGGCCATATCCAAGAGTCGCCAATTATTACCCATTTATTTGCTGCATGTATTAATGTTTTCCTTGTGATTTTTGTAGGGTTTATGATGTGTAGTGTGATAATAAGTCAATCTTAGGTTTCGGTAAAAAGGCGGGGATCCCTGTTGGAGCTCGCCAGGTGGCCGTGAACATGATGGAATCCGAAATGCGCGTCACCGACATTGCGAGGGCCCTGAAGATCCGACACCAATCCATTTCAGCTATCCTGCAACGTTATAAGAAGACTCGGACCGTCGAGAACAGTCCGCGATGTGGTAGGCCTCGTTCCACTACGTTGCGTCAGGAAAGACGCATCCTCCGTCGATCTCGTGCTGATCCCAGGTTGACTGCTGTGGACATCGCCACCGAATTCCTATACAGCGACGACCTGAACGTCAGCCGAATGACCATCTCCCGTCGTCTCAATGCTGGTGGATTGAATGAAAGACGCCCCGCCAAGAAACCACTCATCGGAATCAAGAATCGACGAGCCAAAGTCGCGTTCGCGCGCCGTCATCGACACTGGACCGCGGCAGAATGGAGTAAGGGGCTTTTCACCGACGAGAGCAAGTTCAACTTGTTCGGAAGTGATGGCATCCGATACGTACGACGTCCGTGTGGCCACAGATTCAACCCCCATTTCATTCAGCCGACTGTCAAGCACTGAGGAGGATCGCTCATGGTTTACGGCGCCTTCTCTCGCAATGGAATGGGCCCCATCATCGAGATTGACGGAATAATGACCGGCCAGAGCTACACGAACCTGCTCATCAACGATGTCTTCCCATGGGCAAACCAGAACATGCCACCCGGATGGATCATGCAGCAAGACAACGACCCGAAGCACACCTCCACAATAGCGAAGGCAGCATTCCAGCAGCAACAGGTCACACTTTTAGACTGGCTAAGCCAATCTCCAGACCTCAACCCCATCGAGCACATGTGGGAGGAGCTGAAGAGACGATGTGTGAAGGAAACCTGCCGGAATAGGGCCCAGAAGTTCGACCAGCTGTCTGCAGAATGGGCGCGAATTCCGCAGGTCACCGTCAAGAAGCTAGTGGACTCGATGCCAGCCCGTTGTGCAGCTGTTATTAAGTCTCGTGGTTATCCAACTAAGTATAAGTTATTGTTTTGTCGTTTTCTCGTACTTGATTTCTGTTATCGTTGCATTAAATGAATGTGATACACACCTACTTTGTTGGTCAATTTGTATGATCTTTGAGATTAAGCTCGGTACCTGATCTGCGTTAAGGTTTCCGATCCATCTGCATATGGGTCATGTGTACAATTGAATAACACGTATCGTATCCCAAAATGACCCGATTTGGTCCAGCAGAAAAAAATTATGATCGAAAAAGTGTTTCCCCAAATACTTTTTTTGTTCGCTACTGTATGCAGCATGACGTAGGGGGGGGGGGAGTGCCGGAAGGGTATAAAACACACGGGCGGTGTACGCTCAGCAATTCGGTGAAAGCTATTGCACGGTGTACATCGGTTCGAACGACGTCGAGTTGCTACCACCGTGTGGTATGGACAACAAGCAATCCAGTAGACAACATCTGGATGACTTTACCCAAGGTCACGTCATTGGGAAGTTGGAAGGTCGAAGTATGACTACTGTGGCCGAAGAGTTCGGGATCGCTCACAGCATCGTTTCACGAGCTTGGAGAGCATTTCAAACGACAGGAACAGCTGTCCGAGAGTTTAGCAGTGGTCGTCCACGAGCAACCACGGCGGCGGACGACCGGTATATTGTCCTACAAGCGAGAAGAGACAGACGGCAAACAGCGGGAGAAATCGCAAGGCACATGCAACAGACAACTGGACGTCTGTTATCGCGTTTAACCGTGGTCAGAAGGCTGCACAAAGGTGGTCTATTTGCACGACGACCAGTACGGTGTGTGCCATTAACGCCTGCTCATCGGAGACTGCGGTTTCTGTGGTGCCAGGAACACAAGAACTGGACACATCAGCAATGGGGTCGAGTTCTCTTTACGGATGAGAGCCGATTTAATCTGACGAGCTATTCTGGACGTATACACATCTGGAGAGAGCAGGGAACACGCAAGCACACCTCCAACATCATCGAAAGGGACCGGTTTGGAGGCGGTGGAGTTCTCGTTTGGGGCGGTATCATGCTTGGTAGCCGTACTGACCTCCACATCTTCCAAGGAGGTTCAGTCACTGGTGTCCGCTATTGTACCGAGGTTCTCCTGCCTCACGTGCGTCTGTTTAGAGGTGCTGTGGGTCCTGAGTTCTTCATGGACGACAACGCTACACCTCATCGTACAGTGGCTGTCGCAGAGCTGTTGGAGAGTGAAGATATTCAACGCATGGATTGGCCCGCAATTTCCCCGGACCAAAATCCAATCGAACGCGTATGGGACCTTCTCGGGAGACGCTTGGCAGCAAGTCACCAGCCGCCAGCAACGATTCCGCAGCTGCGATTGGCGCTACAAGAGGAATGGGCAGCGATGCCTCAACAGCTCCTTGGCAACCTCGTCCTCAGCATGGACAGACGTTGTAAATCCTGCAACGCAGTCAGGGGGATCATATCCCCTACTAAAGATTGGATTTTTCTTGTCAGCCGCCTGTCACATGGACGTTTCTGTCTTCTGTCCAGTTGTGCTCGAAGCTACCTTTTCAATAAAGCGCCTTTGTATCCTTTGGATTCCTTGTTTAGACGGTTTTGCTCACTTGTCCCATATTCTTACATCTTGGGGATCTTATGGTATGATTTGAGTCGATGTGGAGCACTTCTGCACGACGTTACATTCGAAAAATCGTCTCGTCCTTAAGTTTTGCACGCCAGTGTACATACACTATATTGGCAAAATCCACCGGACACCTAGAAGAGAAACGCAACACAGCCTTTATTGACATACATTAGTGCGGTGATGGTCCACCTTTGGCCTTAATACATGCACTGACCCTTCGAGACAAGCTTTCGACAAGGTTTTGGAGCACAGCGATAGGTATGCGCTTCCATTCAGTATACATAATGCTGCCGGTAACTGTTGCTTAGTAGCAAGCTGGTTCCAAACTTCTTATGAGGCGCTCTATGGAGTTTAGATAAGGCCTCTGTGGTGGCTAGTCCACACAAGATAGGGAATTATCGTCAAACCACGCCGTAAGCTCTTGCTTTATGGCTAGGTGCATTATTCTGCTGGTACCAACAAGGCTCGGTTCCATAGTATTGCCACAGAGTTGGTAGGGCATAATTGTCCAGAATATCGAAGTAGACGTACTGGTTAATAGGTTTGTCCACGTTAACTAATGGGCCGGGACTATACCACGAAAAACATTCCCACACGAGTACACTGTCAGCTCAAAATTTGACCGTAGGAACAGTACACTGTGGTAAATATCGTTCCTCAGGCTGCCGCCGTACCCACGTGCGGCTATCAGACGAATGGATCGTGTATCTGGATTTATCAGTCCATATGACCCATTTCCATTGATCTACGGCCCACGATAAATGTTCTTTACACTATGTTAAACGTCAAATAGCATTTCGAGTGGAGATGAAAGGCTTATTAACAGGCGCACGACCACGGTAACCCCTGGAATGAAGTTCTCTGCGAATGGTACGTATACATACCGAGATTCCAGCATTTTTACTCACCTGTATACTGAGGTCTTGAGCAGTACTCCGTCAATTAGCTGTAACGACTCTCCTGAGGCTTCGATATCCTCTATTACTGATTTTCTTGGGTCTGCCGGTACGTTTTGCTACTTCAGGCACGCCATGTATCTTCCACTCATTTGGTACATCCAAAAGAGTTGACTTGGGTATGTTTAACGCCTCTCGGTTTCTTTTATGGACAACCACTAATATAACACCCAACAATATTTTCTTTCTCAGTCAGTTCTCTCCCGCCGCAACATTTTCACTCAACCTCACAGTGCGATATGATCGCGGTCAGCTGCAGGCTTGTTTTTATACCGTTTGCAGCTGTACCGCGCATCTTAACAACGCAGCGGATCCATTCATTTGCTTTTGAAGGGGTGTCCGGTGACTTTTGTCCGTATAGTGTGTGTGTGTGTGTATATATTTACCAGTGGATAGGCATCATATAAGAAGCAAGTGCAGAAATTTGAAACTACACTCGCCCAAGTTTTTATTAGATGTCTCAATGAAGGGATGATCCTTGAGGATTGCAACAATGCTAAAATGATCCTGCTACATAAAAAGGATGAGATTGAGGATCTCAGGAACTACAGACCAATCAGCGGTTTATAAAATCTTTTTTTTTTTTTGATTGAAGGTTTAACGACCACCGTGAGCAACTCAATGGGCTATAAGCAGTCGCCCGTCCCTAATTTAGGGTCACTGGTTCCAGGGAAGGGAGAGAGCCAGTGCCGTAAGACAAACACAACATCCATGCCTGACCGGGATTCGAACCCGGACCCCTTACGGACGAATGATCAGAGGCCATCGCTTAGACCACTGCGCCACTGGGGCGGCTTATAAAATCTTCACTGAAGTTCTTTCACACCGCCTGAAGGTAACAATGGACATGGCTCAACCGAGAGAACAGGCTGGGCTCAGGAGTGAATACAGCACTATAGATGATACCCATGTACTTATAGAACTGGTTTTAAGAGAGAGGGAATGTGAATTCCCATTATGCATGGCATTTATTGATAATGAAAAGACCTTCGATTCCGTGAAACAATCAGCAGTCACAATGGCTTTGAAATCCTGCGGTAATGAAGATATATACATCAGTATTATTAATAACATCTATGAAAATACAAGTGCAAAGGTTCGGCTATTTGAGGATACAGCACAAATAAAAATTCAAAGGGGAGTAAGACAAGGTGACACCATATCTCCCAAACTCTTCAAGGCCACACTGCAAAATGTCTTTCTATCACTCAATTGGGAAAACCAAGGGATAAAGATTTATGGGTCTTTTAACTCACCTTCGTTTTGCCGATGACGTAATCATTTTTGCAACTTCCCCATCAGAGCTGCAGAGTATGATCCAGGAATTTGCTGACAAGAGTAAAGAAGTGGGATTAAAAATAAACTTTCAGAAGACAAAAGTGATGTACAATGAAGATTTATCGATTGATGGGGAAAAGCTGGAGATAACCAATACCTACATTTATCTTGGACAGCAGATATCAAGTGAGGGTCACATTGATGAAGAAATTAATCGGCGTATAAAACTTGGATGGAAAGCTTTTGGAAGAAATGGTACAATTTTTAAGAGCAATTTGCCATTATATCTTGCTGCAATATATCTTAAAAGAGAAGTGTTTGATCAATGCATCCTTCTAGTGCTAACGTATGGCACAGCGACGTGGACCTTAACTAAAAAAGACATACAAAGACCGCAGGCAACTGAAAGAAGCCTGAAGAGGTGCATGCTTTGTGTAACCAGGAGAGATAAGAAGAGGAACTCGTTGTTAAGGGAAATGACAAGAGTGGAAGACATCGCGCTTAGAGTAAAATCCCTGAAATGGCGATGGGCTGGACATGAAGCCAGAAGGACGTACCATTTATGGACAACCGAAATTCTACACTGGATTCCAAGGAACAGGAAAAGTCTCAGAAGTAAACCACATGGGATGGGTAGATGAAATTCGAAAGCATGTGGGAGTTACATGGAGGAGACTGGCACAATACTGGGAAGAAACTTGGGGAGACCTTTAATGGTTGACGATGATGATGATATGCACTGAAGAGCATCTGAATTAGAGACAGCTGGCGTTATGAAAATGTGGCGCTGTGGGCGGCACTGTAAACGGAAACGACATGACGTATGCAGCGATCCGACAATATAAGGAGTGATGCGACGGGAATCAGTAAGAGTCGGACGTAGTATCGGCAAGACGAAGGATCTAAGCGTATTTGATCGCGGGAAAATTGTCGGGGCCCGACAAATGGGTCACTTCATCTCGGAAGTCGTGCAGGCATTGGGATTTTCACGAGCCACTGTGTCACAGGTGCACCGTGAGTACATCGAATCCGGTAAAACCATCCCTGCAAGGGCCAACTGCCGTGGACAACTGCGTGTGGATGAGCGAGGTCACCGTCGGCTAGCTCGCATTGTAACAGCGGATAGAGGGGTCAACGCTGGTGCACAAAAACGTGTAAGCAGCCACACCATCAAGAACCATCTCCTCGCTATGGGGTACAGAACTCATCGTCCCACGAGGGTGCAACTGCTGACCGCACATCACAGGGTGCAAAGATTAGCATGGGCGCAGGAACATCGCCACTGAACCCTAGACATGTGGTAAAATGTTGCCTGGACTGATGAGTCGAGATTCACGTTGGTACATGCGGATGGCAGGATACGAGTACGGCGCAAACCACATGAAGCGATGGATCCTTCTTGCCAGCAGGGTACTCTTCAAGCTGGTGGGGGTGGCATTCTCGTCTGGGGACTGTTTACGTGGACTGAAATGGGACCCCTGGTACGTGTGACATCGTCCCTCACAAGTCAACGTTACCGGTACATCCTGGACGACCATTTGCTCCCGTTTGTGCGTCTTCAACATCCCACTGGGGACCTCATCCTGCAACAAGACAATGCACCGTGCCATCGCTCTCGAATTGTATCCGAATAGTTGGATGAACACTCCACCGTCGTGACTTCGCTTCCTTGGCCAGTTAGGTCACCTGACCTCAATCCCATCGAGAGAGATGTTGAGGGTTCTGACTCCTTTCCATCAAATCTTCGTGAACTGTGGGAGCTAGTTCAGGGGTCGTGGATCCGTATGGCTTCCCAACGCTTCCGGTATCTCGTAGAGTCCATGCCGAGACGAATCGCCACCGTCATCAGGACGAAAGGTAGTGCGCTACACGTTACTAGACAGGTATCTCTAATTCAATTGCTATTCAGTGTATGGACTCACGGACAATGAAATTTGCGCACCTAGAAGAAAGCATGCTACAGCAGTGAAACTTTACAAATAGCTAGAGTGCGTGCTAGCATGCAAATGATCCTCGTTTGGTGCTTAGTGAGCATGACCGTACACCCTGTGGTGGCGCTGCAAGCACGAACTGGCAGTCTTATAAACCGGCGTGTAGCCGATGGGCCATGAAAGCGAAGAGCACCGGCCCATGCAAGCAAGAGTACAGTGACAAGAATGCCGGGTAGACGCCAGACACGTCGATTTACGCAACTTACGGTTTTGAGAAGACTGAAAACCGCAGGGTGGCCGGCGCGCCGTATAGCCCGTCACATGGATCGTTCTGACCATACCGTCCACTGTGTTGGGAGGAAGTGGACACGTGACATTGCCAGACGGCAGAGCAGCTCCTGATGGACCAGGACCACCGGTAGATAAGATCGACGGATCGTGCGTCAGGCACGAACGGATCCAACGGGGTGCTCCGCCGTGTGATCCGTTCGTGCCTGGCGGTAGATGTAGCGGCTCCTGTGTGCTCACGAACCATTTCCCGACGCCTCGTGGAAGCAAATCTGCTATCCCAGCGCTCCTTATGTGTGCTGCCATTAACACCGGCTGCGTGTGTAGTGGTGCCAGGCCAGAGCGACGTGTGGTGCTTAGCGATGAGTGCCGCTTCGTTTTGGTGACAGATGATAGTGTCCTGGTGTGGAGGTCCCCGGGTCAACCTTCGGTATCGAGCGCCACACCTCCCCCGCTGCAGGCATTATGGTCTGGGGAGCCATTGCCTACTATAGCTGATCAGCTCTAGTAGTGGTACGTGGATCATTGACGGGCTAGCGGTATGTGGATGAGATCCCACGATCCCATTCCTGGCCGGGTTTCCAGGTGCGCTATACCAGCAGGATAATGCCTGCCCGCACACGGCTCGGGTTACCCAGGCCTGCCCGCTTCCCGAACATGTCCCCTATTGAGCATGTGTGGGACCAGTTTGAAACGCCAGCTGCAGCACCATCCGGGATTTGGAGGACACCGTCCAACACGTGTGGGACAGTCTGCCGCAGGACATCAAGCGTCAGTTCGCCTCCATGCCAGGCCGTATTACACAATGTATCGCCGCACTATTGAAGTTGACTGGACGGCGTGCCACAGATCTTTCTGTAATTGTCCTGTAGCTCTGTTTTTGCCATCATGTGTACCATTCATCTGTATCATTACGTCCATAAAATTTTAGTTCAATCCGATGCCTCCTTCTTAGTGCGCAAATTTCATTCTCCGTGAGTGTAAATGAATAATACAGAAGAAATGTTTCTCTTCTGTCTGGGGTATCTCCTGCCTTAAGGTGGTTCCACTCAAAATCTCTGCCGTATGTTTTCAATGCTAAAACTTCTTTACATATTTTCTTGGTAATTAATGTATTCCCAAGGATGAAAATTTGCACATCCATAAAGCTAACTTTAAGTTATAGCATGGAATACTTAATACTTGCTAAAGCATAACCATAATTAAGTAATCCAACAATTATTTCTCTACTGACGTCATCAACGTATAGGTCCAGCCATCTGTTAACAAGTCTGAACATTACTCAATGAAAAGTGATTGATTTTTAATATAATTACGGTTATGTTTCAGCAGGTATTAAGTATCTCATGCTGTAACTTAACGTTTGTTTTGTCGATGTGCAAATTTTGAACTTCGCCAAAGAATGATGAGTCTTATGTTTTTCGTAGTGTAGCCCCCCACCCCCTAGGGAGCGAATTCTTTTGCTTCTCCGCAGAAAGGTTATGAAAATAGTATCCACAGGGCCATGAAAATTCAATACTCTCCACTTTTTCAAATCCTTAGTTTAAGCCTTTTACTCATGTTAGCTGTGGCGCACTGACGGTGCGGGTCCAACGGGTCCAGAACCCCCCCCCCCCCTCCCTCCTCTTAAAAATAATAGCAATGACTTTTTTTTTATTGGAGGTTTAACGACCACCGTGAGCAACTCAATGGGCTATAAGCAGTCGCCCGTCCCTAATTTAGGGCCACTGGTTCCAGGGAAGGGAGAGAGCCAGTGCCGTAAGACAAACACAACATCCATGCCTGACCGGGATTCGAACCCGGACCCCGTTCGGACGAATGATCAGAGGCCATCGCTTAGACCACTGCGCCACCGGGGCGGCACACAATGACTCTAAAATATTGTGCTATTACAAATATAATGCATAGCTAATCAATGCATACTAATGCACACACAAGATATGTTCTTCAAATTAAGTAAAAACTAGTTAAAGCATGTGTATTCTTTCAGGCCTTGAGAGGAGTTCCTCCTGGGAGAACATGAGCTTCCGCTAGCACCTGAGTTTTGTTCTATGTCTACGGGGAGGTGTGGGCTAGTGACATTCGCGGTATCTTAGTTATGCTGTTGCTTTAATCGGTCTTGGGGTAGGCGGTAGGGGATGTGTAACACTGTTGATACATCTGCTCGGTAAAGAGCCTGTGCTACTACTGTAGCACAGGCTCTGATCCTTTGCCCTTAGGACAAAGTTACTTCAGGTTCCTAATGGCTATCCAGAAATTTTCTTGTTTTCATACCAAACTGTTCCCTAGATATTCGTCGGAAACATGGGAGAGACGGACAGACACAGAAAGTGCAAACATGGTGCGACAGTTGTGTGCAATCCGTAAAAACCATCCACAAAATTCCAAATCTATCTCCAACGATTAGCAAGATATTTATCAAAAACAGGCAGACGTACAGACAGATGGACAAAAAAGTGCTGAAGTGGTGTTAGGTGTAAGAGTTGCTTTCTGACCTTATAGTCATTCTGTAAATTTCAAGTCTCCGATCAAGGAGATTCATCGAAGTATTAGGTAAAAAGGTTCAACGAAGTGTCCAATCTAAGATAATACAGGGTGATTCATAGAGAAGTATACAGTTTCCAGATGCTGTAAAACAGTAATAGTTGAAGATACGGACCACAACTGCGAACCATTAGGTAGATGTACTCATAAAGTTTGTGTCCCGCTACTGAGGAAAGTGAAGTAGGCGATAGCGCGCGTGTCACGTGACTAGTCAGTCAAAATGGCAGCGTCTACAGCGGAGAAGGCGTTTTGTGTTCTTGAATTGAGAAAAACGGAATCTGTAACTGTTGTTCTACGGCATTTTCGATCATGATTCCGAAAAGAACCTCCAACCAGAAAATCTATCTACGAGTGGCATAAAAAATTTGAAACTACGGGCTGTTTGTGCAAACTTAAAAGTCCTGGAAGACCGCGTGCATCGGAAGAAGTCGTCGATAGTGTTTGCTCCGCCATTCAACGAAACTCGGGAAAATCAACGCGGAGGGTGAGCCGTGAAATGCAGATTTCACAACCCACTGTCTGGAGAATTTTGAGAAAGAAGTTGAAAATGATTCCATACAAGATGATCACTGAAAGTGATCACAGCCACTATCACTGCACTTGATTCAGATATCTTACCTCGCATTTGGACAGAAACGGATTACGGGCTCGATGTGTGTCGTGTGACTAAGGGTGCACACACAGAACATCCGTGACTGTCTCTAAAAAAAAACCCTGAAACATTCCCCTACAGTTCTGTTACAGGTAACATAAAATATATAACATTGTTCTTGTTTTATAGTGCATTGAAACTGTATACTTTATGAATCACCCTGTATTTCTAGTGTCAATCTTCATCTATACGAGTTGGGCACACACATTTTTTTTTCTAGAAGATATTTTCCAGACCCCCTTCCCTTGTCAAAATCCTGGGTGCGCCATTGCATGTTAGTATGGTCAGGGGCGAATGAGGAGGGTGGATAGGAATTCACCGAGGGAGATCACTACCATTAACTCTACTACTCACCGTAGGAGATCATTACCATTAACTCTACTATTCACTGAGGGAGATCATAACCATTAACTTTACTACTCACCGTAGGAGATCATTACCATTAACTCTACTATTCACCGAGGGAGATCATTACCATTAACTTTACTACTCACCGTAGGAGATCATTACCATTAACTCTACTATTCACCGAGGGAGATCATTACCATTAACTCTACTATTCACTGTAGGAGATCATTACCATTAACTCTACTATTCACCGTAGGAGATCATCACTATTAACTCTACTATTCACCGAGAGAGATCATTACCATTAACGCTACTATTAACCGAGAGAGATCATTACCATTAACTCTACTATTCACCGAGGGAGATCATTACCATTAATTCTACTATTCACCAAGGGAGATCATTACCATTAACTCTACTATTGACCGAGGGAGATCATTACCATTAACTCTACTATTGACCGAGGGAGATCATTACCATTAACTCTACTATTGACCGAGGGAGATCATTACCATTAACTCTACTATTCACCATAGGAGATCATTACCATTAACTCTACTATTCACCGATGGAGATCAACACCATTAACTCTACTATTCACCGAGGAGATCATTACCATTAACTCTACTATTCACAGAGGGAGATCATTACCATTAACTCTACTATTCACCGAGGGAGATCATTACCATTAACTCTACTATTCACCGAGGGAGATCATTACCATTAACTTTACTACTCACCGTAGGAGATCATTACCATTAACTCTACTATTGACCGAGGGAGATCATTACCATTAACTCTACTATTCACCGTAGGAGATCATTACCATTAACTCTACTATTCCCCGATGGAGATCATCACCATTAACTCTACTATTCACCGAGAGAGATCATTACCATTAACGCTACTATTCACCGAGGGAGATCATTACCATTAACTCTACTATTCACCAAGGGAGATCATTACCATTAACTCTACTATTGACCGAGGGAGATCATTACCATTAACTCTACTATTCACCGTAGGAGATCATTACCATTAACTCTACTATTCACAGAGGAAGATCATTACCATTAACTCTACTATTCACCGTTTGAGATCATTACCATTAACTCTACTATTCACCGATGGAGATCAACACCATTAACTCTACTATTCACCGAGGGAGATCATTACCATTAACGCTACTATTCACCGAGGGAGATCATTACCATTAACTCTACTATTCACCGAGGAAGATCATTACCATTAACTCTACTATTCACCGATGGAGATCAACACTATTAACTCTACTATTCACTGAGGGAGATCATTACCATTAACGCTACTATTCACCGAGGGAGATCATTACCATTAACTCTACTATTCACCGAGGAAGATCATTACCATTAACTCTACTATTCACCGTTTGAGATCATTACCATTAACTCTACTATTCACCGATGGAGATCATCACCATTAACTCTACTATTCACAGAGGGCTCCCTCGGTGAATAGTAGAGTTAACGGTAATGATCATTAAGCTCTGCTGTTTGTTCTACTAAGTAGTGGATTCCAACCAAGGAGGTTAGAATAAGATATCTGGAGATGCCCTTGTTAATGAAGCAGTACCACTTTGCGTGAAACCTATAACCGCTAGCGACGGCCGTCAAAGTATGGGACAGCTGATGGTTTTCAAGGCTATTGCAATGTGTTTTGTGTTGGCAGAATCGCCTTCTTTCATTACAAATGTTTCCAATTTTGCATCGTAACTTGCTGCCGATGTGAGAGAAAATGCTGAATTAATAAACTTTTTAATTATTTTGAAGCTCCTTCCTGTTTTTATTATAAATTGAAATACGCGAACATTAGCGCGAATTCTAAACAAAACATAGCACTAAAATTGAAAACTTCACTCGTGTAAGAAGTATAATTCATTCCGGTTTGATATTAACACGGTTTCTGCAACCCAAAACCACGAAATTCCAAAATACACACAGCTGAAATTACATGGATATCATGTAAACAACGCCAAATTCCCACACATTGCGGCTTCACCGTTAAGAGACTCAGAGCATCTCCAGAAGTATGATTCTAACCACCTTGATTCCAGCACGGAAAGTGGAGTCTAAAGCTATACCAGCGCTTTTAAGCTTGCCCCGGGTCCGTGAGGGAGCAGGACGTAGCTTTGGAAGAGAGGAGTGCGAGGCAAGATCGATGGCTTCAAAGTAGGGAGTTAGGGAGGGATGAGGTATTCTGTCTGTATGCCACGACGATAATATTTTATTCAGGTAAACAAAAAGGAACCTTTTCTTTGAAGAATTTTTTTTTGTTGTAGCAGGTTTAACGACCACCATGAGCAACTCTATGGGCTATAAGCAGTCACCTGTACTTAATTAAAGGCCACTGGTTCCAGGGAAGGGAGAGAGATACCGTAAGACAAATACAACATCCATACCTCGGCGGAATTCGAACCCAGACCCATCTCGGACGAATGACCAGAAGCCATCGTTTAGACCACTGCACCATTGTTCAAGCAAAGTACTATTTTAATAAGCAAAAATGCAAAATTTTGAAATTCAATTAAGATAATGCATTCACAGTAAGAAAAATGTTGAAGGCGATATTCTACAAACACCTATATTTTATGCTAGTAACACACTAGTCATGTTATCTTGTTTGCTTACCAGTGACGTTACTAGCCAGATTCAGGTGTGTGTTCGAGGGGAGGGCGCGAATTCCTCTGTGTACATACATACATATCACCAAGCTGTTCTCTGATATTCAGAGGTTAGCTCCACAAAGAAATACTAACTACCAGATAAATTTTTAACGGCTTAGTTACTTACTGTTACTGTATCAAACTTCTCTATTTACAGCGATCTTGACACACAATACAGGTTCAGTGACATCCATCACACGTTCAATGAACTCATAATCTTGCCTATGATCCCACGACTTCCTTGGCCTTCCTCTGCCTTTCCTTCCTGCCATTTGGGCTAAAAAAAAATTCCTTAGTAAGCACCTCATCACTCATTCTTTCAACCTGGCCAAACCACCGAAGAATGGTAGCCTCCACTTTGCTTACATTTTGTTTCGCATTACACAACTCCAATACATTTTCATTCCTCACACGATCAGAACGTGCCTTGCCACAAACCCGCCATAAGTAACGCATTTCCCCAGCACACAAATGACTCCTATGTTTCTTCTGTAGTACCCAGGTTTCACTGCCATACATCAGACAAGGAACAATTACACTTTTATACACAGCCATGCGGGACTATCTTGAGAACCCATCATTCCTGTGAAAACCTCCTAAAACAGCTATGACTTTCAATGAAGAATTCATTCGCCTACTAATTTCACTAAGTTGTTCTCTCTGTTAAACATGTTTCCTAAATACACAAACTCGTTCACGTGGTTAATCACTGTGCCATTTAGACTTATATTACATTCAGTGTTAACAGTTTCTGATAAAGGTACAATCAAACTTGCCCCGGCAAAAATACTACTCGCCTTCCCATTGCCCACCCTAATTTCGAAGTCAACAACGTTCCTGTTCCATAAGAACAAGTTTATCCCACACCTTATCTCAAAGGGCTATATGGGGAGTGGTAAAAGTCGAATAATTGTGTCGTCTGTGCTCTAACGTCAGGTTATTGATAGATTGCCTAACAATATGGAAACGTCAAACGTTTACAATTTTGTCATAGAAGCACACAGTGACAGAAAAATTGAAAACAACAAAAAAAAACTCTGGACTCTGGAGGTGATTCTAACCCTTCCAATCATATCCTGTTTTTGTCCCTGGAACGTGCACATGCAAAATTTATTTTTACAATTAGCATGTTGGCAGGTGGGTGCAACGAAAACAATGTTTAGATACATTCTCTACGTGAAACTTAATTGGCTAGTGATAAAGTCTACATTTTTTTTATGGCAGACATCGAAATTCGAGGACTGTCCTCAAGAATTCCGGACCTCTGGTCAGAATGCCCATATGAGTAGTAAACACGAATCAAACTGAATAAGCGTTTTTGAGGGGGGGGGTGCGCTCGCATACAACGCTAAACTGAGATTATATTAATTTTAATCTGCTCAGCATATTGTTTGTTGTCAATGCTGCCTGATTCTGAAAAGACTTGATTTTAGCACGCCTTTTGAAAACAAAAACAAAAAAACACGATGTTATTATGCATCCGTTGACATCATATTGCTGACAAGGAGGTTAGAATAATACTTCTGAAGATACCCTGAGTTTCTTAATCGGGAAGCCGCAAAGTGTGGGAATTTGATGTTTGTTTACATGGTACCCATGTAATTTCAGCTGTGTGTATTTTGGAATTGAGTGGTTTTGGGGGGCAGAAATGATGCTGATATCAAACCGAAATGAATTATACTTCATACATGAATGTTTTTCATTTTTAACGTTATATTTTGATTCGGCCAACACAAAATGCATCGCGATAGCCTTGGAAACCATCAGCTTTCCCACACTTTAACGGCCGTCTCTCGCAGTTATAAGCTTCACACAAAGTGGTACTGCGCCATTAACAAGAGCATATCCAGATATCTTATCCTAACCTCCTTGTGTGATACACGACACTATAGGTGTGTATCACATGACCTCAGACTTCTATAGGTGTATTTCAGGACATGGAAAGGATTTTCGCATATATCGACGATAGAGGGAAATATATGGTGGTGTTGTAGCTAAGGAAGCAGAAACTTTGCCTAAAACGCAGGTGAACAACTGTGTTGCGGATATAGGCTTCACGCAAAACAAAGTTTATTTGTAACTTTAGAAATTTTTAGATTGCCACTCCCAAACTTCCATGACATGTTAAAGATATCAAGAAGTTCAACATATACTTTTTTGAAAAAAAATTTAAATGTCACTTTTTGGAAAATTTAAATTTTAAATTTTTTTAAATTAGAAGGGAAATTTTAGGATGCAATTTTTATTATGTTAAAGCTTGTTTAATAAACTTTCTGTTGCTACCAGAAACGACTGGATAACACATTTTTATCTCAAGGTATTAAAAGTTGAGTGGCTGGAAAATTAAAAAAAAAAATGCACAGAAATTCAAAATTTTGACCTTTTATTTTTAAAACAATTTAGAGGAAAATTCCAATATATATATATAATTTTTTTTTACTTTACTACGTAAGGACTACCTTTTCACCAATTTTTGTTAAAATCGGTGATGTCAACAAGGTTGAGTGCTATGTTGATTTGACATGGAATGACCCATATTTAAAAAAAAATAATAAAAAGGTACACTGTGTATGATGGGGAAGGGGAGGGGGAGTGGTGTGCATTGCTAAACAAAAATACATATTACACTTCTTAAGTACAAGCTTCTCTTTTAGTTTTTAAATATTTTTTAATTAATCCGAGCATAAAAGTTTTATGAACAATTCATAGTAAAGAAAGTTTCTTGAATACCATTTTTTCATTCCAGTTCTTGAGATGGAAATTGAGAAAATATTTCAAAAATACATTCTTGATTGTCATGATAAATTCCTATCGTTTCAACAGTTTAATTTTGCAATTTAAGTTAAATAACAGTTAAGTGCTGGTCGGAAATGGTTCCTGGTGCGACTAGTATGCAAGTGCTTAAACAATTTCACCTGAGTCTAACATTTTCTAAGAGAGGTAGTACAATTACAATGAAAATATTTCTTATCTTTTGAATACCAGATCCTGTATTTAAAAGTTTACTCTTTCACAAATGCTAAGTTCATGTTACAAGCAGTTCAGTATGTCTGGCAATGGGTAAAGTAGGATGGGAAACCATTTACACTTTCATATTTTGATCTGATAATAGAGTGAAAGCGATTCTTTAACATGTTTGTAAAAAAAAATAATCACAATAAAAAAAACAGAAAAAAGTAGTATGGAAACACACTGAAAACTTCAATACAGAGGCATATAAAATAATTCAGATATGAACATTTTGGTTAAACAACAATGAAACTCCTGCAATCATACTTTACTTTGGTGTTGCTGCCCACAAAAGAGTATGACCATCACTGAAAGGCACTTCACATGAGAAGTGGTAAATTTTTCAGTAATGAATTCACTGCTAGCACACTTAAAATTTTGAAATATCCTTTTTCTTTTCTACACAGCATTGGAAAAGAAACAGAGTTGCTTCGATATGTGGATTCTATTTTCAAAAAGTAAACATGTGATTTTCAATGCTTTTCACATGTGAGGAATTTACAGGTAATATTTCATGAAATATATTCTCATTACAAGCTTTAGTGATAAAGAAAAAATACATAATGTTTTCTACATTTTTCTGGACATGAGGAAAGTCCTTAAAGTTTTTTCTTTGTTTCTTCACTTTTTCTTTTAAGGGAAACAAAACTGCAAGATATATTAGTATCAACAACCTGGCTTTTTTTCGTTCATACACATTTCAATTTGTATTCTGCGTGTGGTATTTTTATAATGGACTCTTACAAAGTTGCTTTTTATGAGTAATTAGCCACGGTTAGTTTATAAAAAGTAGTTTGACACAAAAAATGATTTTTAGCCTTAAAAACATGTTTTTTGTCTAACTACCTTTCTCTTAAAAGCCTTAGCCTACTAACCTGCGTCATGGACACAACAGCCTATTAAAAATATGAATATTGTAAATAGGAGGAATAAAATGTGTATTTAAATCAGACTAATTTTCTGGTGTATCGTACAATAATTGGATGTGATTAATTCTATTTCATGCATAGTATTTTTTTATGAAATTCATGCATAAAACGAATCAAGCATTACATGAACCGGTAGTTTCTGATGCCAGTCACACAATCGATTCAGATACTGGGATGATGTGATTAATTTTATTTAAAATAAGAAAAAGGAAATGAACTATTGGAACAAAATATGAAATTCAACTAAAATGCCTACATTTTAACTGAATGATGTACACTGAGAGCAATTGAATTACAGACAGCTGGCGTTGTGCAAATGTGGCGCTGTGGGCGGCCCTGTAAACGGAAACGACATGACATATGCAGCGATTCGACAATATAAGGAGTGATGCGACGGGAATCAGTAAGAGTCGGATGCAGTATGGATAAGACGAAGGATCTAAGTGCATTTGATCGTGGGCAAATTGTCGGGGCCCGACGAATGGGTCACTCCATCTCAGAAGTCCTGCAAGCACTGGGATTTTCACAAGCCACTGTGTCATGGGTGCATCGTGAGCACATCCAATCTGGTAAAACCATTCCTGCAAGGGACAACTGTGGGGAACAACAGTGCGTAGATGAGCGGGGACATCATTGGATAGCTCGCATTGTAACACCGTTTAGATGGGCCACAGTGCAAGAAATCACTCGGCAATTTAACGCTGGTGCACAAAAATGTGTAAGCAGCCACACCATCCAGAACCATCTCCTCGCTATGGGGTACAGAAGCCGTCGTCCCACAAGGGTACCGCTCCTGACCACACATCACAGGGTGCAAAGATTACTATGGGTGCGGGAACATCGCCACTGGACCCTAGACATGTGGAAAAATGTTGCCTGAACTGATGAGTCGAGATTCACGTTGGTACATGCGAATGGCAGGATAAGAGTACGGTGCAAACCACATGAAGCGATGAATCCTTCTTGCCAGCAGGGTACTCTTCAAGCTGGTGGGGATGGCATTCTCGTCTGGGGACTGTTTATGTGGACTGAAATGGGACCCCTGGTACGTGCGACATTGTCCCTCACAGGTCAGCGTTACCTGGATATCTTGGACGACCATTTGCTCCTGTTTGTGCGTCTTCAACATCCCACTGCAGACCTCATCCTGCAACAAGACAATGTACCATGCCATCGCTCCCGAATTGTATCCGAATGATTGGATGAACACACCACCGACCTGACCTCACTTCCTTGGCCAGCTAGGTCACCTGACCTCAATCCCATCTGGGATGCCATCGAGAGAGATGTTCGAGGCTCTGACCCCCTCAATCAAATCTCTGAACTGTGGGAGCTTGTTCAGGGATCATGGATCCGTATGGCCACCCAACGCTTCTGATGTCTTGTCGAGTCCATGCCGAGACGAATCGCCGCCGTCATCAGGGCAAAAGGTGGTGCTACACGTTACTAGACAGGTATCTCTAATTCAATTGCTCTTCAGTGTACAGTGAGTAGCTACTGAGTCATTTTTTAAGAACAGTAACAGCACTAAGCTGTTCTCTGAGATTCAGAGGTTAGCTCCACAAAGACATACAAAACTACCAGATATTTTTTACTTACTGTTGCTGCATCAAACTTCTACATTTACAGAGATCTTGACATACAACTCTGGCTTCACTGTTATCCATCACACATCATACACAAGATCTTGTATACTTCATACTCAATCTTTTTCTCATGCAGACATTCCTGAATCTGATCCTCCCATGACTTCCTTGGTCTTCCTCTGCTTTTCCTTCCTGCCACTGGGGTTAAAAAGATTTCTCCAGCACACAAATGACTCCTATGTTGTTGTTTTTTAGTACCCAGGTGTCAGTGCCATACATCAGAGTAGGAACAATTACACTCTCATACACAGCCATGCGGGACTCTCTTGAGAACCCATCATTCCTGTGAAAATCTCCCAAAGCAGCCATGACTTTCAATGAAGAATTCACTTGCCTATTAATTTCACCATCCAATTTGTTCTCTCTGTCAAACATGCTTCCTAAATACACAAACTCATTCACCTGGTCAATCACTGTGCCATTTACACTTATATTACATTCAATACTACCAGTTTCTTGCTCGAAAACCATAACTTTGGTTTTTCCCCTCTTTATACTCAGTTTGAATTTCATGCAAACTTCGTACATCCGAGACAACATACTCTGCAACTCACTTTTGCTCTCTGCCAACAGGACAGTGTCATCAGCATACAGCAATCTGCACACACAGATATCACCAAGACATAAACCTGTATTATCTATTTTTGCATCACGCATGCATGCATGCATCCATAAATATATTAAACAGCCATGGTGACATTACACAATTTTGTCTGACTCCTGCACCAATAGAAAACTATTTTGATAAAACACCTGATTAAAAAAACACAAAGATCATCCTTTAAGTCCCAACTTATATTTCAGTTTTCCATATAACCAGTCTTCGCATTAACTGGTTTTATGTATAAGCATGTCAAATCATCCAGGGGTTGACACCCAAGGTTGGCAGATTTTAATGAAACTTGGTGAGTTTGTTCTATACATAGATATAAGAACACACACCAAATTTTTTTCTCGTTGTATCAATTAGTTTCAGAACTACAGCACCTAAAAGTTTTGGCAAAAATGCGTAAAAAGCAAGGAATCGTCCGTTCGGCTACCCTTCATACTTCTACGGTTTTTGCCATAAAAAGTTATTTTTAAAAATAGAGTTTTTTTTTTTTGCATTTTGCTCAGCATTAAAAGGTTGATGAAAATGTATGGTAAGATGGAGGTTTAATAGTCATTAATATAGCTAAAAAATTCCCAAAAGTGCAAAAATAAAATTTTCCAAAAATTTTTACCTGTACTTGAAAACTGTCCTATAACACGAGTCTCTCTCCAGATCCCTATAAACCCATTATACCACTGAAAACCAGACAAAAAATGCAACAAAATGGTGTAATAAAATTAGTGGGATTTTGAGTTTTCGCCAACTTAGAGCCTGGATCAAAGTTCCAACTTTTGAAAATACCAAAGTCACACGTACCTACTAGACATGCCTACTGAAATTTTTATTTTTTCAACATGAAGTGTTGTTCTCATCATGTAAACAACATAGACTTCAGAAAAATAATTTACTTTTACAATGTACGCTCCTAATTTTATGTTTGAGTATTTTAGGTAGACTAATTTTACAACCGTTAAGGTTGTAGATCGGAAGCATATAAATCATAGTCAATTTAAATTATTGTATTTAGTACTTTACAGGTAGATTTTAAGTTCTTTACAATCTTGAACATTTTTTAACAATTTTCTTTAAAAATATTCCATTTTTCGGCAATTTTTTTCTTAGATGTAGATTCAATTCTGTAAAAACATCCCAGTTGCGAAGTCACTTCAGGGGTATCAACCATGCATAAAATGTGCTGAGAGGGTACAGGGCACTCATCTTGTCATTTCGGCCAAGAAAATGTTTCTGAAGGATCATGTGGATGCACAAATATGATTGAGTAATCTCCTTCGTTAATTTTACTGACCTGTCCAATCCACCAGTTTCCTTCATACACACATGCAACATAATTCTGTAGACTTGGAACTATAAGTTGCAGCATTGATGTTTTTTTCAGCCCCTGTGGTAAAATTCCATCTAAGACATATTTCAAGATCCAGACTTGTACATTTTGCTGTGATTTCATCTGTTGTTAAGGAGCTAAAAGAATGATAACTCTTTGTCCCAGGTATTGTTTTTCCCTTAGAAAATCGTTCTGCAAGTATCTTTCTACTGCTGTTGATTTCTTCTTCATTTAAAAAAAAGAAAGATATTTTGGAAAACAGACCACAACAAAACTCATACATTTGGTAGGCATTTGTAATTTGTGTGGATTGGTAAACACTCTGAAGATTTTTCTTTGATACGATTCTTTTTACTGTTCCACCAATACCATCACAAACAGTTTTTCCATGGCTTGCAGCATGGAAAGACCAGCAAGCATCTAGCCCAAAATCTGTTTTGTGTTCACACAAGTTCATCATGCTCTTAAAATTTTTGTACTGAGCAGCACAACAGTCTGTGAAATATTCCACTTTATTTATACATGGGAAATTAGTTTTTAAGTCTGTTGTTTTCTGCTGAACACAATAAACAAATGGAACATCATGGTTCAGGTCATCTGATATGAAACACAAAGAAGTTTCTTTAAGAGATCCATCAGCTGTCTTAGTGTAGATTATAGTAGGATGTACAGAACAACTTAAATGACCCCAGTGGTATGATTGTACCTCATTTTGTAGAACAAAATTGTAGTTTTCTGCAAAATCCATCAAGATCAATCCTTCATTATCACTCATTATCAATCCTACATTATCAAGTTTTCTTTTCTGCTTTTGAGGTAAGCATTTTGTATTTTAGATATATAATGAATGGGGTATAAGAGCTCCTACTTTTTCTGTTACCAACTCTATGAATCCACAAACAACGAGATTCATTGACTGTAGTTTCACTCGTTCCTCATTCACCCATTGTAAAAATTGTATTTCATCACCGCCATCATAATCTTCCAAAATCTCACTTAAGTACTTCTCAAGTGGTTCAGTACTATGAGGGCGGTCACTGCTACAATGCAACATACACGCTCTATTTTCCCTGCTGCAAACAAGTTTGTCCATCAGCTGGTGAACTTAAATGAGTGGTAGGCAATGCATGTAACTAACAAACTAATTAAGAAGAAGGTAGTGTAGAACATGCTAAGTTACATATAAAAGTAACTTAGTGTTTTCTACACAACCTTCTTCTTAATTAGCTGGTGAACTGCTTCCTTGTGGTGTAAGTTGAGTGCAGAAGCTAAGAGATACGCATTTTGGTGAATTACACAGACACACACTGCATGAGTGCCAGGGGATCCTGCTAAGACACACCATTTTGGGTACAAACAGCAAAATTTTGAAAAATCTATTTTTATTTCAGGATATTTTTGTTTGAATCAAAAATACAATTCTTGCAGATTACATAATAATAATAGTCTTTGTTTATATTCATTTTTCTTCACACTCTGTCTTTAGCACCAGGCATCATCATACTGTATTCATCATCTTCATAGACATTTGTAACAGTGTCTATTACTTCAGGGAAAATTTTATGCCCTTCAATTGAACCAGGTATAGCCAGGATAGCCTTTTCTAGTGTTAGGTTCTGAGCCTTTCGGACCATATACTCTGTGACATTGAACTCGGTGGCAACTCTTTTGCGGGACCATGATTGAGGTGCAAGAGTTAGCATTTGTATTTTTTCTCTTTTACTTAAATTGCTATTCAACTTGACTTTCATCAGCTCAACAAGTCTGTTAACATCAACACATTTGTTTTTAATTTCTTCATTTTTTTTTCACTATCACTTTCCCTATCATCACAGTGTGCTTCATCTACTTTTAAAACAAAGGATAATTTCTTTTTGATTTGGGCTTCAGCCTGCTTAAACTTTCTTTTTGCATAGCTCTTTCAAGAATGCGAAGAAACTGATTGGAGCTTCAATGGTAAGACAACTATTCCTTCTAACGACTTGTTCAACTTGTCTTTTTCCGTAAATCTTGAAGCCAATTCTAAATCAACATTTTTGGCCACATCAACTAAGTCTTCATCACTCTCTGCATTTCCTTCATGCACCTTTGCTTCATTTTCTTCAGATAAAGTTTTACGGCAGGTACTACATAAAAGTTGGCCAGGTATTAAATTTACGTTGTTTTTTTCTTTGTGATATTTTGTTTTTTGCAAAGTTATTTTTCTTAGATCTGTCTTGTTTGTAATAGGCTTTAAATGCCTTTAATAGGGTTCACAGCAAGACTTCTGTCTTTGTTCAAAGTAAGTAAAATAGTAATAAAAGTGGTGACAGCAAATAGTGTCAACTTCTTTGTCATAATTTTGGAAGCCTGTTCTCCAAGTCAATAACTGTAATTGCTCTTCATTTAATTTTTCTTTGATGATAAATATATCATTTTTTGTTGTTAAACCTTTATTAGAACAAGAAGATGATAGCACTGTTCCTACCTTGCATACATTTTCAGACCCACATTCCAAACAATAATCTGCTTCCATAATTAGAAACAAACACTCTACAAATAAAGAGAAAAAACACTAAAATATCATCACTAAAATAGACTACAAATTATGTACAAGCAGGCACAAAAAAATGATCATCACTTGATAGCTTACACAATTCAGACTAAAAACAAAGACAAATGCTGGGCAATAGAGGGCACCAGCCTGTCTAGACATGGAGTCTGCATATCACAACTTGTTCCTTTCACCCTTTTACCCCTACTCTTGTTCCCCTCCCATTCACCCTATGGCTTTATTTTTGCCTCTGCACTCAACTTACACCACAAGGAAGCAGTTCTACCACTGGAGTCATTTAAGTTGTTCTTTACATCCTACTGTAATCTACACTAAAACAGCTGATGGATCTCTTAAAGAAACTCCTTTGTGTTTCATATCAGATGACCTGAACCATGATGTTCCATTTGTTTATTGTGTTTGATGATTTATATGAGCACTTCCAATCTACAACCTTAACAGTTGTAAAATTAGTCAACTTAAAATACCCAAACACAAAATTAAGAGCATACATTGTAAAAGTACATTATTTTTCTGAAGTCTTTATGTTATTTACATGATGAGAACAACACGTCATGTTAAAAAATTAAAAAATAAATATTTCAGTAGGCATGTCTAGTAGGTACGTGTGACTTTGGTATTTTCAAAAGTTGGAACTTTGATCCAGGCTCTAAGTTGGCGAAAACTCAAAACCCACTAATTTTATTACACCATTTTGTTGGATTTTTTACTAGTTTTCAGTGGTATAATGGGTTTATAGGGATCTGGAGAGAAACTCTTGTTATAGGACAGTTTTCAAGTACAGGTAAAAAATTTCGGAAAATTTTATTTTTGCACTTTTGAGAATTTTTTAGCTATATTAATTACTATTAAACCTCCATCTTACCATACATTTTCATTAACCATTTAATGCTGAGCAAAATGCAAAAAAAAAACTATTTTTAAAAATAACTTTTTTATGGCAAAAACTGTAGAAGTATGAAGGGTAGCCGAATGGGCGATTCCTTGCTTTTTACGCATTTTTGCCAAAACTTTGAGGTGCTGTAGTTCTGAAACTAATTGATACAACAAGAAAAAAATTTGGTGTGTGTGCTTATATCCATGTATAGAACAAACTCACCAAGTTTCATTAAAATCTGCCAACCTTGGGTGTCAAACTGTATTTCAGCTGGATGATTTGACATGGAATGACCCAATGCTCAATAAAACTGAGGTAAATTTTCCATATAACCAATCTTTGAATTTAAGGGTTCGTGTCAAGTGATCCAAAATTTCAACTTTTTTACCTTACCATCTTGGATTTTTTTCAAATTTGGCTCACCCAATGTACCCCTACAGATAGTAAAAAATCCAAATTTTTTTCATTTTTGTCTGCAGTAGATTTAAAGTTATGACCCTCTTAAATCTTAAAAAAAAAAAAAATTACACAATTTTCAGCTGACATGTAATTTCAAAATAAATCATTACTCAAGCTAAAAATGAGAAAGAAAGTTGGGGTAAGAATCATTTTGTAGCTTATTTTATAAGCTTTCATTTTATATGATATGTAACATTACTAGTTTTGGACACTTTTTAATTTCAAGGTCATACGATACAATTTTTTATCTTAAATTTCTCAAAAACCTAATTTTTTATAATTTTGAAACATTCACACAAAAACTTCTATATTTTAGCATCATTTGTGGAAATTTTCACAATGGGATCGCAGTGGGATCATGGATTTTCAAAAAATATTATGCAAAGGAAAAACCATCGGGATGCGAAAGAAAAATTGATCAATTTTAATTCACAATTTTTAATTCCTTTCGACAAGCTAATTTATTGAAAATTATAACTAAATACATACCTTTTAGTATTGTCACCATCCCTTCCACGATAACAAATTCAACAATCCCTTGCAAGGTAGTTTTGAAGTGCTGTGTCAATCTTTCTTGAGAAGGTAGTAAGTGTGGCCAGTGGGACATATGGGTTCCACCGTGGCCAGGATTTGGCAGACAGGCACATCTACAAAGCCCTGTGGTTATGTAAAGGATAAAGCAGGACCTTCAAGGGTGTAGAAACTTCACTTCCACCATCTCGGTTGTCTCGTTTTTGTTTAAAACTACAGCGAGCCACCATTTTTTGTCATACTCACATGCTATGTATCCTTTGACTTCTGATATTGAGAACTTAGGATTCAAATTTCTTGACAAAGAAAACTTGTGTGATTGCTCACTCTTTGAAAATGATTTTGTCAGTATTACTTTATCTGACACAGGGAGGAAACTGTGGAACTTTTGGGTGCCTGGTATTGGTTTTGCAACCAGAAATCACTCTTCAAGCACTTCCTCTAAGTGTCGTTTGTTATAAAAAAAAAAAAAAAAAAAAAAAAAAAAGAACTCAATGGAGTCAATGTTGGCCTGACTCCATGCAAACAGCTGTGATGGTGTCATAATTTGTTCTTCATAGGGTCGTTGAAGGCTTGCCCTTGCTGCAAGTCATTTCACTGTTACCCCCAGACCACCATATACTCCTTTACCGTAGGCTGTTGCATAGAAATGCCATTCAGCTTTGATTCCAAACTCACTTTCATGGTGGCATATGTTTGAGAAGTTTTTTCGGTTTTTAAACTGTGCAGTTGAACCATCAGAGAAGTAGTAGATCTCTTTCAAATTTGGTATCAGTCCAGATCTTAGATATGAGATAAGTGTTTTCTGAAACAAGTGTATCCAACTGTATCATGCTTAAGAGATTCAGAGATACAAACAATACTTTCAAATTTTAAACCATCAGAGTCCTTGTAATACACTGCTATTGGAAAAACTTCGTGAAAAACTGCTTTTTCACGAAGAACACCCCATGGTCTGAACAAAATAAAACCATTTTCCAAAGCATGAAGAATTTATTTCCACAATCAACAATCTAGAAAATACGAAAACAAACAAATGGAAAGTAATCTAACAGCAAGTTTTGTTTGTTTGTTTGCTTTTTTTAAGTGAAAAACATAAAGTTAACCTTTCTTTTTTATGGAAATACTTCTGAAACTTGTGTGTTCTTCCAACGCGGTCGCATGCAAGTTTGTTTATGTTTGACATCATGCCCCTACAAGACATTTAAATAGTTCTAATGATAAAATGCAAAACAGGGCCAGATTTTCTTAAAGAATACACATATATTTATATTTCAATGAAACAAGTAAAACATAAAATCAAATGTGAAAAATATCTCAAATCGTAATTTTTTTCTAATAGCTTTGGATGATTTTTCTGTTTCTTTTGATTGGGGATTTAACAACCACAGTGAGCAACTCAGTGGGCTATAGGCAGTCGCTTGTCCCTAACTTAGGGCAACTGGTTCCAGGTAAGGGAGAGAGAGCTAGTGCCGTAAGACAAACACAACATCCATGCCTCACCGGGACGGCACTGTTGGAAACACAAGGAAGCATAAGGCGCGCTTCGCAGTAGTCACAAAGGGTAAAAGTCTGCACGAGCAGTGGCGTAGGAACGGGGGGGGGGTCACTCAAATTTTGGAGAGGGGTACATTAATATCTACTGTAACCCCCCCCCAGATATGAGCAAACACAAACCAATCATTCATAAAGAGTGCACTGTAAAATTTATATGCTACTTATTTTTTTTTTATTCTCTTTTTTTTCAAAGAAATATCACGGGTCACCTGTTTTTTTTTTTTTTTTTTTATATCCGAAGCTTGTAGTGGGAGGCTGTTCATCCACCAAAAACTGGCCAACCATCTGGGAAACTCCAGCAAATTAGTTCTGCAGGAAAACGACTGCGAGGTTTTTGTTAATAACTTCAAACAGCATATGGTAGGGCTAGGGCTTGATAACATACTTGTGATCAGTGTTTCTTTTCTCTTAAAATTCCATGCATCTTGATCAGGTCGTCCTTTCTGCACTTAAAAAAAATTAATGCACAAGTGGACATTTCAGCGTCCGCAGCCCTGGCACTAAAATTGTTTTCTGTCTTAAGATCTGTAGCAATACAACAAGTGCATTACGGATTTCACATACCACTCATAGAACTTCAATTCCTCGATATCTCCACCATCATTTAGCTTTGCACCAGACCAATGTGTTTTTTACATAAATTGTCAGCCTACATCGTTCAAAGTTTTTAATATGGACTTCATAATGCTTCAATGGTACTGTCTTCGCGGGTTGAGCAGTTTTTATCTTACTGCGGTTTTACTTTATTAACGTAAACAAAAATGATAAGAAATTTAATTCGTTCTTGTAAAGAGTTATATAACATTTCTTGAGAAATCCCTCTTTTCCAAACCCTGCTGACAGAAATTCATTCTAATGTTGACTTGTCCCTGCTCAATATTTTAATGAAAAAAAAAAGCAAAAAAATTAAAAAGAGAGAACAAAAAAAAAAAAACTTCTTTATTCATTTTCTGATAAGAAATTAATAATGTGAACTTTTTGTCAGCAATAAACATAATAATGGTATTAATTAATAATAATATGATGATAACAATGTTCATTCGGACGAATTCCTGATCAGTATACGTATTTTATAAAAACTAATATACTAACCCCCCCCTCAAAAAAAAAAAAATTTGGAGGGAGTCATCCATAGATGACTTAATCCTTGAGATGTAAGGTTCATGAGCTTGTACCCCTCTAAATCAAAAGCGTTCTTACGCCACTGTGCACGAGTGAGGAGAAAAAAGAGTTGTTTAGAAATTCTCCTTGCATCGAACGTGTGGCACATCATGTGAACTCACACACACTAAGTGGCAACCGAACAGAGGTGTTTATCAGCTGCAATGTTTTAATGCAAGCTATGAGTGAGTGTATTCTAAACCAAAAATGAATCTTCAATATGTTCTGTCTCTGTGTATAGTGCTTCTATTACATTATTTTATGAAATAGTTAATCACTCTATGGATATCATTATTCAAGGTGAGTACATTTTTGAATGCCATAATTATTCTTATCCGAAGTTTTAAGTCCGCCATTGGAGAATTGTGCTGCTAGCTTCCAAAAGGAATCAGCGATTAAGTTTATATAGGTAAATATTCTGTTTTATATATCACACAACCATTAGGCACTTCCAAACAAAATCAGTCTCCTTCTGCAACACGCACTTCATTGGCTGACAGAAGGAGGGACATTCACTACGATATGTTGAGAACAGAATAATCATAAGTGGCAGTTATTATGCCTGATACAACTGAGGATATAACTGTTAAGATGTCAAAAAGCTATCACACAAGGAAAAAATGTGAAGGTATCGAAATGCAGAACAGGAACAAACTTATTTTAAAAATAAATAAATTTCAATCAAACATAAATCAAATACAAACGACTGAAAATAGAAATATCTGAAATAATTATATTGTGCTCTTCTGGATTTCACTGTAGAACTATTGCACTTTGGCTGATGGAGAGTCAAGATGTCAAACAAAAACAGTGCTCCATGTATTAAATCAACTTTTAAATTAATTGATAATATTTAGTGGCAACAAATGTACTTACTCTTTCAAGAATGTGGACGGGCTTCATCTTGTGCTATGCCTAGGGCCTGATTCTGTGTAAATCGGGCCCTGCCAACACTTCTGAAGTACAGCCCTTTTTTCATTGCCATTAGCATATTGGAGGGGAAGAGGATGAATTTCTAATTAACAGCAATTCAAGTAGTTCTGTGTATCAATGCACTTTCTTTACATATAGCCTGTGCACACCCAACAACATACACAGGGCAAAGAAACTAGCTCAAACTCTAAAGAAAAAGAATAAAAACATGGACCAAAAAGAAGCATGATTTGGAGAAGGGATTTCTCAAGTTTTTTTAAATGAATATATTTAAATCATAAAATAAAAAACAAATCTATGCATAGTGTGCACAACAAAAATTCATGGCTCAAAAAATACAATCAGAAGACATTTATTGCACAAATGATTATTTCTTCCTGAATTATTAAAATGTTTGGAAATCATTTCTCTCATTCTTTTAATTTTCATTCTTTTGATCATTTCTCTCATTTTTTTAACTGATCTTAATTCCTAAAAGGGATATGAAAACTGCTTTCAGCCCCAAAGCCAAAACTAAAATTTCAAGAGCCTATCAGATATGCTTCAACACAGAAGTATGAATTATAATAGTCTTCTCTTATTCTTCCTTTAATGATTTTTAAAAGGACAAAATTACATATTTTAAAAGGAAGAATTTTTCAACTCTGTTAACTGTTTAACCTGTTACACATTTATAAATTACAGAATTCTGAACTAATAATTCTGATTAGAAATATACAAAAACTTTTGAGGTAACTAAAATTTCTTGAAGAAAAAATGTTCTATTTTATTATTCTATGTTTCCTTTGAATAAAAGAAAGTTTTTTTTTCCCCACAGAAAATCAACTCTGTTATTACTATGTCTAAATTAACATTATTTTAGCAAATACTCAGCATAAAAGGCAGGGGCAACCTTAGTTTCTTTGCTCTGTAATGATAGGAATGTGTAGCCCTTATGTAAAGAAAGCACACTAATATACAGAACTACTGCAAGTGCTGACTGGAAGCCTGCACCCGAAAAAATCACTCAATTTATATCACCATTCGCAAACTTGAATAGTAACAGCTTGACCCTTATAAATGGTACATTGAATGATGAATTTTGCAGATTGTTTAATAAGTTTTCATATATTGCAATTAGGTATGGGTTTCTTCATACACATATTACACTACTTCAGTTATTCATCTGATGAATGAGCATATGTTTTGAAAGAAGCTTTTTCCGAGAATACTGTTTAGAGCATATATCACATTGGTGAGGCTTTTCATCAGTGTGAAGGAGCATATGCTGTGAAAGATTATATTTTCGAGCAAACTGTTTACAGCATATATCGCACTGGTGAGGAGATTCACCTGTGTGAAGGAGCACATGACTCAAAAGTTCACTTTTCTGGGTATAGTGTTTGGAGCACACTTCACATTGGTGAAGCTTTTTACCTGTATGAACAAGCATATGCCTTGAAAGTCCACTTTTCCGAGCAAATTCTTTGGAGCATACAACACATTGGTAGAGCTTTTCACCTGTGTGAAGGACCATATGCTGCGAAACATTGCTTTTCAGAGCAAACCGTTTGAAGCATACTTCGCACTGGTGAGGCTTTTCACCTGTGTGAACGAGCATATGCATAGAAACATGACTTTTCAGAACAAACTGTTTGAAGCACACATCGCATTGATGAGGCTTTTCACCTGTGTGAATGAGCATATGCTCTGAAAGATAACTTTTCCGAGCAAACTGTTTGAAGCACACTTCACATTGGTGAGGCTTCTCACCAGAGTGAATGAGCATATGCGCTAGAAGATAACTTTTCCGAGCAAACTGTTTAGAGCACATTTCACATTCATGAGGCTTTTCACCAGTGTGAAGGAGCATATGCTTTAATGCAGAAGTTTTACGAGCAAACTGTTTGGAGCATACTTCACACTGGTGAGGCTTTTGACCTGTGTGATGGTGCATATGCTCTAAAAGATGACTTTTCTGAGTAAATTGTTTGGAGCACACTTCACACTGATGAGGCCTTTCACCTGTGTGAATGAGCATATGCACTAAAAGATTCTTTTTCTCAGTAAATTGTTTGGAGCATACAATACATTGGTGAAGCTTTTCAGCAGTGTGAAGGAGCATATGCTTTAAAAGAGCATTTTTATAAGCAAACTGTTTGCAGCATACTTCACATTGGTGAGGCTTTACAGTTGGGTGAGAAAGCATATGTTTTGAAAGATCACCTTTTCGTGCAAATTGTTTGCAGCATATGTCACACTGGAAAGGCTTTTCACCTGCGAGAAAGGATATATGCTTTGAAGTGTCAGCATTCTCAGTGAATTTCTTTGAGCACACATCACACAGATAGCATTTTCTACCACCTTGAACAAGCATATGTTTTGGAAGTTGACCTTTATCTCCTAATTCCTTCAAGCATTCAACACACTGGTAAGGTTTATCATCAGACTGAAGCCCTTGCCTTGATAGATTGCACTCTTCACTGAACAGCTTGGAACATGAATTGGAATCATATGATTGCTCTTCTGCATGGACCTTTACATGGCTTAAGAGACTGCTTTTTTGTGTGAATTTCTTGAGACACACATCACAATTGAAAGATATTTCACTTATATGAAGTTGTGAATGTCTTTCAAAACTAGATTCTTCTGTGAATTTCTGGGAGCAGATTGCACATTCCCAAAGACCTGTGCTTGTATGTGGAATGTGTGCTGAAGTGCTGATTTCTGTTTTTACTTTCTTTAAAATCAATTCTTGAGTGACCTCCAAAGAACGATTCTGTGATGGCTCCATGATGATAAACCTACAATTTTTATTGATTTGGAAGAATGCCCAATAATTTTGCTTTTTGACATTCTGTAGTCACACCAGTTTCACTCAAATTGTGTTGTTGGCACAAATAACAAGAAATGTCACATCTCATACGAAAGAGAATGCTAGGACTGCTTTTAAATGTTTCATTAATTCTAACATACATTTAGAAGAAAATAGAAATGACACAATTAGTGGGAGTTGCAGAAATTTGAGAGTCTGGGTCACCTTGTTATCACTATGAATGTGATGGAATAAATATAGCAACTTCAAGAGTTACTTGGATTATTTCACAAACTTAACAGCAAAAAAACAGATATGACATTTAAGGCAGAGTAAAGATTCAAAAACAAGTTCTTCATATGGGGAGGGGGGGGTGCCCCTGTTCCTATTCCCTCTGTTACCACCCTTGTACAGCTGAAAGGAAGTATTCTGTAATTATTCTAAGGCAGCTGAGCAAGATTTCAAGAAATCGTCAAAACAAACAAAAACAAGATCTTTTTGCCTGTGTAAGAATGTGAGCATAGGAAATTACATTTACAGAAAAATACAACATGCACACAGATTCCTGGGTACCCAAGATTCTTTATGTTGCCTGCTTTCTCAGGAAACGGATAACGAAAAACACTTCACAGAGTATTGGTTATCTGCATGTTGAATTTTAAGTGCCAAAGTGACCCTCAAAGGGGCAACTAGGAAAGGACTTTTTTCACCTTTCCAAATAATTATATTACTTTGTTACGATTTAATATTTGGTAGTTTAAAGCAATAACCCAATTTATGCTCTTAAGATAATTGCCAATCTCTGTAACCTTGTCGTTAACAAACAGAATGATTTCATGGTGAACTAACTACCAACAGGAATCCTTATAGTTAAGGTAACATGTTGTGCATCACTTACATTCCACATTTTCTTATAATCCCGCAGAAGGAAGTTTTTAATTCCAATTCCAAGAGAACAATGGAACAAATACCTGCTTCCATACTATTTAATTATAACTTTTTATATGCTTCTAAACACTCTGAAATAAGATGTTTGTTCTAGTTAAAGTGAAGAGTATTCTTAGCTTATTAAATCGCATTGTTGCACTCTTTAAATTCTCTAGTGCCACTAAAAATTACGTTGAATATATTCTTACATACTCAATATATTTGATATCAGACCTAAGGCTAATATGTTCAAATAAATAAAATGCATGGTACTTTCAATTTCAGATTTCCCAAGCAAAATATAAAGTGGATAACAGAATAAGGTAGCATGAAATGCATATTGCAGTCTTGAACGTCGTTACACGTTGAGCAAAATTCTGAAAAAATCATGGATTTTAAAATGCAAGTAACGAGAAAAAATTAAGTACTGTGCTTACGACGATGCCTTAATTAGACGAGTGTTACGGCCATCATGAATTCACGATTAAGATATGACGAGCAGCAACGGAGACTTCGAGATTGCTTGGAGTTCGAGGATGTGTCACTTTAATGTCACTTGTCACTAGATGGGGCGACTAACGTTCGGGCTGGGTACTAGCACAGATATCATATAAGATGATATCTGTGGGTTCTAGAAACAGCAAATGCTTTCTCGGGGAGGATAAGAAAGAATATTCGTTTATTAAAAATATTTTTCTTGGGATTGAAAAAACAAAACCTGAAGCGCTTCTTTTCTAGCTACTACGTAGGATAACGTTGATTATAGCGATAATGTCATCATCATCACTGTCAACCTTTATCAATCCACTGATGGACGAAGGTCTCTCCAAGCCTATTTCGACTGTCCATCTATGGTCTGTCCTTCCGGTAGTATGTCCAGATCATTGCCATTTCAGGGATTTTACTCTGATCATGATGTCTCCCACTCTTGTCATTTTTCGGATCCACGAGTTCCTCTTCTTATCTCTCCTGGTTCCACCAAGCATGCACCTCTCCATGCTCCTTTGCGTTGTCTGCAGCCTTTGTATGTCTCTTTTAGTTAAGGTCCACGTCTCTGCGCCATACGTAAGCACTGGAAGGATGCATTGATCAAACACTTTTCTTTTAAGACATAATGGCATATTGCTCTTGAAAATTATGCTGTTTCTTCCAAAAGCTCTCCAGGCAAGTTTTGTACGCCGATTAATTTCTTCATCAATGTGACCCTCACTTGATATCTGCTGTCCAACGTACGTGTCTGTTATCTCCAGCTTTTCTTTTTTCTTTTTTTTTTTTTATTGGAGGTTTAACGACCACCGTGAGCAACTCAATGGGCTATAAGCAGTCGCCCGTCCCTAATTTAGGGTCACTGGTTCCAGGGAAGGGAGAGAGCCAGTGCCGTAAGACAAACACAACATCCATGCCTCACCGGGATTCGAACCCGGACCCCTTACGGACGAACAATCAGAAGCCAGCGCCTTAGACCACTGCGCCACCGGGGCAGCCCAGCTTTTCTCCATCAATCGATAAATCTTCATTTCTTGTAAAAGCATTGAACATCACTTTTGTCTTCCGAAAGTTCATTTTTAATCCCACTTCTTTACTCTTGTCAGCAAGTTCCTGGATCATATTCTGCAGCTCTGATGGCGTAGTTGCAAAAATGACTACGTCATCAGCAAAACGAAGGTGGGTTAAATAATCTCCATTAATCTTTATCCCTTTGTTTTTCCAGTTCAGTGATTGAAAGACATTTTCCAATGTAGCATTAAAGAGCTTCGGAGATATGGTTTCACCTGGTCTCACTCCCTTTACAATTTTTGTGTGCGTTGTATTTTCAAACAGCCGAATCTTTGCACTTGCATTTTCATAGATGTTATTAATAATATTAATGTATGCATCTTCAATACCGCAGGATTTCAGAGCCATTGCAACTGCTGATGATTTCACCGAATCAAAGGCTTTTTCATAATCGATAAAAGCCATGCACAATGGAAGCTCACATTCCCTCGCTCTTTCAATTAGTTCTCTCAGTACGTGGATATGATCTATTGTGCTGTAGCCAAAAGGAGTGAGACAAGGTGACACCATATCTCCGAAGCTCTTTAATGCCACATTGGAAAATGTCTTTCAATCACTGAACTGGGAAAACAAAGGGATAAAGATTAATGGAGATTATCTAACCCACCTTCGTTTTGCTGATGACATAGTCATTTTTGCAACTACCCCATCAGAGCTACAGAGTATGATCCAGGAACTTGCTGACAAGAGTAAAGAAGTGGGATTAAAAATGAACTTTCAGAAGACAAAAGTGATGTTCAATGCTTTTACAAGAAATGACGATTTATCGATTGATGGAGAAAAGCTGGAGATAACAGACACTTACGTTTATCTTGGACAGCAGATATCAAGTGAGGGTCACATTGGTGAAAAAATTAATCGGCGTACAAAACTTGCCTGGAGAGCTTTTGGAAGAAACAGCATAATTTTCAAGAGCAATATGCCATTATGTCTTAAAAGAAAAGTGTTTGATCAATGCATCCTTCCAGTGCTTACGTATGGTGCAGAGACGTGGACCTTAGCTAAAAGAGACATACAAAGGCTGCAGACAACTCAAAGTAGCATGGAGAGGTGCATGCTTGGTGTAACCAGGAGAGATAAGAAGAGGAACACGTGGATCCGAAAAATGACAAGAGTGGAAGACATCATGATCAGAGTTAAATCCCTGAAATGGCAATGGGCTGGACATACTGCCAGAAGAACAGACCATCGATGGACAGCCGAAATTTTAGATTGGATTCCAAGGGACAGGAAAAGACCCAGAAGAAGACCACATGGAAGATGGGTGGATGAAATTCGAAAGTATGCGGGAGTGACATGGAGGAGACTGGCACAAGACAGACCGTTGTGGAGGAAACTTGGGGAGACCTTCGTCCAGCAGTGGATTGATAATGGTTGACAATGATGATGATGATGATGATATATATACAGTGATTGGAAGTAGCGCGGTACAAGTAGCCCTGCGCCCAAGTGGCGCAGTGGTCTAAGCAATTGCTTCTTATCATTCGTCCGAAAGTGGTATGGTAGGAATCCCGGTGAGGCATGGATGTTGTGTTTGTCTTGCGGCACTATCTCTCTCCCTTCCCTGGAACCAGTGGCCCTAAATTAGGGACGGGCGCCTGCTCTTTTTTTTTTTTTTGATTGGAGGTTTAACGACCACCGTGAGCAACCCAATGGGCTATAAGCAGTCGCCCGTCCCTAATTTAGGGCCACTGATTCCAGGGAGGGAGAGATCCAGTGCCGTAAGACAAACACAACATTCATGCCTCACCGGGATTCGAACCCGGACCCTTTTCGGACGAATGATCAGAAGCCATAGCTTAGACCGCTGATCCACCGGGGCGACAATACATTATTGTATCATAGCTCTTTTTCCTCTTTTGGTTCCAATTTTTTATGTGTTGATTCAATCTGTTTTTAGTGCTGCCTATAAAATGGAAGGGTTAGATAATTTTATGGGTATTTCGTAAGTACCTACTTTTTTAATAGTTTAAGTTGATATTTAGTATTAACGAGCATGTCTTTGGTGGTTGAGACAGCATGGCCGGAGCGACAATTGAATTTTTTAACTAATTTGCAAAGCTTAGTAGTAATTGTTTTTATATGAATAAGGAAAAGATCCAACGTATTTTCTTTTTACTTCATGTTTCTGAAGTGTTTTTGTTTATTGAGGCACAATTTTTAAGTTCATTTATAACTTCACGAATTAGTTTATTTACCGCTTTTTTACAGTATCCAAAAGTTTTTGCTACGGATTTAATCTAATATAGCTCTTCATCTCGATACTTATTTTTGGAAGAATAAGTAAAAGCACGTTTAACCCATGTTTTCAAACTATTTATGTTGTCGCTAACTGGGTGAGCTGAACATTATGAAATTATTACTGGCACGGAAGATGATCTTGCATACAAAGATTTTCAAAAACAGCTCATTCATAATTGGCAAGAATGTATAGAGCCTTTGCACGTGACATCAGAAAACTGTCTGCTAGACTTCCGGTTGGTTACAAAGTACCTGAGCTGGTCTTTCTCCATGATTTTCAATGGCTGCTGCTGCTGCTGTAGAGTTAAAAAACTGTTTTTTCTGACAAAGTTTGCCATCTTAATGTGGTGGAAAAGCAACGTTACGACGAAAAGCTTAGAAATAATGGCATAGAAGATCCATATGACATACCTGAAACATATTTGTATCGTCTGGAAGTTTGAGTTGCTACGGACCTCCCTGATCTGAACCATCACGATATTTATAACTATTTAATAGGCCGTTTTTCGTTTGATAAAGCGGAAAAGCTCTAAAAGCTCCTCTATTACTTCCAGATTCAATTACTTTTCGATCTTTCTCTGAAACGAACTTAGCTAGGCTCCAGGAAATGAAATCGAAAATAGTGAACACAACCCTGCCTCCCCCGCCCCTTCGCGATCTGTTTCTTTGGAGCGATAAGTTGCCATTCTAGACTTTCATAATGTAATTAAGGAGGATATAAAGTCATATAAATCCGTGATACTGTGTATTGTATTCACAGTGTAATTTGCATTCATCTTCAACAAGTATACAAAAAATGAAAGAAAAAAAGATGTAGAGTTCAAACCTTTTTCTTTTTTTTTTTTGGAGGTTTAACGACCACCGTGAGCAACTCAATGGGCTATAAGCAGTCGCCCGTCCCTAATTTAGGGTCACTGGTTCCAGGGAAGGGAGAGAGCCAGTGCCGTAAGACAAACACAACATCCATGCCTGACCGGGATTCAAACCCGGACCCCTTACGGACGAATGATCAGAGGCCAGCGCCTCAGACCACTGCGCCACCGGGGCGGCAGAGTTCAAACCTTCACAGATGTAAGTCATATTCAATGTAAAATGTAAAATTAAAAAATATATACGCGTTAACTGTATATTACGGATCCAGCAAATATTTGCTGGTCATATTCACTTTAAGATGTAAAATTCAAAAATATAAATATATATGTAAAGTTCAAACCTTTACAGATACAGGTCATAGTCACTTCAAGGCTGAAAATTAATGTAAATCTCAGCTGCTGCAGTTTTTCTTCATAATCATATTTGAAACTCGAATATCCGCGAATAAAAAAAGTAGATTATAATTTTGGATTTTTTTTTTAGTTGGAGGTTTAACGACCACCGTGAGCAACTTAATGGGCTATAAGCAGTCGCCCGTCCCTAATTTAGGGTCACTGGTTCCAGGGAAGGGAGAGAGCCAGTGCCGTAAGACAAACACAACATCCATGCCTCACCGGTATTCGAACCCGGACCCCGTTCGGACGAATGATCAGAGGCCATCGCTTAGACCACTGCGCCACCGGGGCGGCTAATTTTGGATATAAATGTGTCAGTGTGTGAGCATGCGCGATTGTTTGTGCGAAAGTTAATAATGTTTGTATCGGTAATTCGGGAAGTTTCTGATCATCACAAGTGAAACGCTGATAAGCGCTAGTTTGTCACGAGCACAGAATAGTACAAGCGTTCGCTTACATGGTCAAAAGTACACACAATTCTTCAAAGGCACACGCACATCTCCCTTCGTCAACCAGTTGCTTCTCTCAGCCCACACGATTACATCACGTGACCGACTCAGGTCAAAGTTGACTGCTGAAAGAAACTTTCCCACGGCAAAAATAAAGAAAACAATAACAAACTCTCGTTTACCGACATCTGCAAACGCCTGGTTATTAAGGAGACCGTTGTTTACAGATCATCAGCGATAGAGAATCTACAGCTGTTTCTCCCCTCAAAAGTGAAGATAGATGTATACATTGAGAAAGCATAGTACTTCGAGTTCACCCTCTAAGAATCCTGATTTGGAAATCTCTACTGGTGAATGATATGTGAACAATATTTCCTACATACACTCCTGCTATCTAGTGTAACTAAGGATGATGCCCAGCTGTTAAAAATTAATGTTATGTGCAGTAACGAATTAGCATCAAAAGATCCATCATAAATTTTGGATATTCTCCAGAAAAACAACAGTCTCTCCTGCGAGTTCTAAGTTTTGGGTGCATCCATGTTCGAATCTTACTTTGTTTTGCCAAAACAAACAAACATCTGATTGCAGAAATTGCATTTCATGTTTGTTTTTTTAAATCATATAGCTACCAACGTCACTGATGTTTGATGGGAAAACTGCCTTCTGTTTTGTGTGACTGTCGACTACAGCAGCCGTTGGAAATGACAGTTACTTTCCATAGCTGCATATGTGAGCCATCAATGGGGGAGTGGGTTTTATTTTATAAGCAGTAAAAGCTCAGATAGGTAGCATATGGTTTTCTTTTTGAGTAATATGCAGGCTCATACCATCACTTATTTTCATATCAGCAATTGTGTCAGGCTTAGATAATCAGGATAACATGCTGAATAAAAAAAAAAAAAAAGACTGCATCTTGGTTTTACTCTGAAACATCAATATTATTTATTTTTTTATCAGTCCCCACTCATATCCTCAGCTATGTTCTATGGACAATAACTGTTGCCTACAATGGAAAATAATTTTCCCATCAAGCACCCTACATGTATTTTTAACAAAGTCATAGGAATAATAATTTTAAAAAATATTGAAATATAACTTATGCTATGAAAAATGTCTGTGTAAACAGAAGAATGAAAAAGAAGAAACAGATGCACCCAGAGCTTCGAATTTGGAGGAAGAAGTGCATTGCTGTTATTCAGGATCACCTAAATTTTCAGTGCTGCTTTTCTCTCATAGTGTTGCATTCTTTTTTCATTTGCTCGCTTAATATTTTTACATATTTTTTTTTTGTCTGCAAGCTTGTTGAGTTCAGGAATATGTGTTTTAAGGCATACTTGACAGAAATATTCAAAACGTTTTCTGCCAAAGTATCATTCAAATAACATGCAGGAAATGAGTAAAGCTTGTCAGCACAATTTTTTTCTGTTGAAGTCATTTCAATTAATTTTTTTTTTTTTTATGAGTATGCTCCAACATAAGGAATTCATGGCTCTGAAAACTGTGGAAAGACTATGTTATTTCTTGAAAATGTGCATAAATGGTTCTCCATGCAAAATGTGAAAAATACCACTTCACGTATTAAAAAATATATATATTGTAATGACACAGTGTTTTTCTGTTGATGAAAGGCTGCTATGGTTGGAAAATGATTTCTTACATAACAGTGGAAATCATCCACCGGTAATCCACTATAGTTCCTCAATAAAAAAAACTTATGAAGCCCTTATTCTAAGAACAACGTCTACAGTGTGGTGTATACGGTACCTGCTTCAGGAAGGCTATCAATGCATACTAACGAGGACATTTTCATTGGAGGATGCAGAATCGCTCTTTGGGGCCTTCAGGAACTAAATGGCTCAAATGATCAAACAAATGCTATGAACTGTTTGTGTCCATTGCAAAAAACATTTTACGCCGGATTGTTCAGGTCATCAAAATATGTCTAGGTTCAGTCTGAAAACTGATGATCTTGGTCTCATGCCTAGTTATGCCATCAGGGATGAAACACGACAGTCAAGACTGTACAGTACGAAGATTAAAAAGTCTACAAAAATCCAGTCTGTCACATGTGTATATATCCCAGTAAGGGAAGTCCAAACTGCTGCAATGTTGTAATTACTGGATTTTTGTTCTGAACTGTACAACATAACACTGAGTGCCAGATATTGCTTACCACATCAAATAATTTGTTCCCTGTGTACTGCAGGCACGTCCCCAGGGGGAGGGAACACTACTTAAGTGGAGGGGACTCATGCATTGTGGCTCAGATGTAGAGTACTGTTACGTCGAGATGATCACATATGTCTGTTTAACAAACACAGATTTAACACTTCATAATCACATACATAGTTAAAAGTTACACAGGGAAAAATAAACTTCATATCTCGTCCGCCTTCTCCTTTCTCTCTCCCCAACTCTGACAGCCCTGGGAAGACAGGTCGTAAAAGTGCCATCTGTCTTCTTCTTCTTCGAGTCATAAGAGTGGTCACATTACTAATAAAGAGATATTAACTTTTTCGCAGGTAAATTATGTTTTACATGAGGGAAATCTCTCAACGGCTACCTAGCACGTTGGCAACAATGTGTTTCAATTAGTCAGCTGTCTTCTGTGTTTGTCTTGTTAGTTTTTGCAGTTTTCAACACGTTTTTTATTAGGGGTATGAAAAAGTTTCATCCGTTTCAAGGAGACAGGAACAATGAGGAAATCAGTAAACATTTATTCAACGAAATATTGACTATTAGCATAAATGACTTTTTGCCATTTTTCAGGCAACAAATGAATCCCTTGTGATAGGACTCGGGTTTTGAGCTGAAGAACGCAGTGACAAAATTTTCCATCAGTGGAACTGTGGTGAATCGCTGTTGGACTAGGGCATGTTGCATAGAGCGAAACAGATGAAAGTCTGAGAGTGCAATGTCCGGGGAGTAAGCCGGATGCGGTAAAACCTCCCAGTGTAACTGTTCAAGGGTTGATTTCGTGGTGGCACCGACATGTGGTCTGACATTATCATGTAACAGGATGACTGGGCTGCGTCCTTTACCTGTTCACGGGGCGTTTTTCTCGATTGCGGCGTTCAGTTTCATCAACTGATCGCTATATCGTTGGGCAGTGATTGTTTTGCCAGTTTTCAACATTTCGAAGTACAGCACTCCATGCATATCCCACCACACACACAACATCCCCCTTTTCCCGTGAAAATCCTGTTTTGCAGGGGGTGTTGATGGCTGGCCTGGATCGATCTAGGATCTCTTGCGTACGGGGTTGTCGCAATAGACCCATTTTCATCCCCAGTGACAACCTTCCACAAAAAATTCGTTTGAAACCGCTTCAGCAACGACATGCAGATACTCAATCGTTGACCAATATTACGCTCCGTTAAAGTATGCGGAACCCACTTACCAGTGTTCTGGATCTTCCCCAAGGCATGTAGACGCCATACCACCGTCGATTAGGCCACTTTCAAACGTTTCGCCAGTTTTTTTTTTTTTTTTTTTTTTTTTTGATTGGAGGTTTAACGACCACCGTGAGCAACTCAATGGGCTATAAGCAGTCGCCCGTCCCTAATTTAGGGTCACTGGTTCCAGGGAAGGGAGAGAGCCAGTGCCGTAAGACAAACACAACATCCATGCCTCACCGGGATTCGAACCCGGACCCCTTCGGACGAACGATCAGAGGCCAACGCCTTAGACCACTGCGCCACCGGGGCGGCATTTCGCCAGTTGCGTGGCATCCTCTTGCAACAGCTATTCCAGCTCCTCGTCTGCGGGTTAATGCGGTTTACCCTTTCAATTTCAAGCTGAGATCGCCGCCCCGGTGGCGCAGTGGTCTAAGGGGATGGCCTCTGATCATTCGTCCGAAAGGGGTCTGGGTTCGAATCCCGGTGAGGCATGGATGTTGTGTTTGTCTTACGGCACTGGCTCTTTCCCTTCCCTGGAACCAGTGACTTTAAATTAGGGACGGGCGACTGCTTATAGCCCATTGAGTTGCTCACGGTGGTCGTTAAACCTCCAATCAAAAAAAAAAAAACAAGCTGAGATCACCTTTCTTAAACCTGACAAACCATTCTCGACACGTCCGCTCACCCATAACCGTTTCGCCAAAGGTCTGACATATTGAACCGTATACGTTTCACTCGCACTTTTCCCTAAATTAAAGCCGAATAACAAACAGTGCAGCATATAAACTTTATCAGCCACCATGCTTGGCTTCATGTACGAACTGATAGCAAGGGTCGCCGGCCGGTCAGACACCTACAGAGCCCGCTAGCGGGGGAGGCGGAAATTTTTTTTTTTTTTTTTTTTTGATTGGAGGTTTAACGACCACCGTGAGCAACTCAATGGGCTATAAGCAGTCGCCCGTCCCTAATTTAGGGTCACTGGCTCCAGGGAAGGGAGAGAGCCAGTGCCGTAAGACAAACACAACATCCATGCCTGACCGGGATTCGAACCCGGACCCCTTACGGACGAATGATCAGTGGCCAGCGCCTTAGACCACTGCGCCACCGGGGCGGCGGAAATTTTTGCATACCCCCAATAACTGAAATGATTCGTGTTACATTCACGACGTCTGGGATTAACTTTAAATCACAGGGTTTATAGTTTATAGTTATCGTTTCAGCTGAGGCGCAGCTAAGGGTAGTCCTCGGGTCCGGATCTCCCCTTGAAGGTGGATTGAGGACGAATTTAAAGCGATACAAATGTATATACACTGCTGGCCACCCAAAATGCAACACCAAGAAGGAAGCATCATATTGGCCGCCCTAGTGGCGCAGTAGTCTAAGCGATGGCTACTGATCATTCGTCCAAAGGGGTCCGGGTTCGAACCCCGGTGAGGCATGGGTGTTGTTTTTTGTCTTTCGGCACTGGCTCTCTCCCTTCCCTGGAACCAGTGACTCTAAATTAGGGACGGGCGACTGCTTATAGCCCATTGAGTTGCTCACGGTGGTCGTTAAACCTCCAATCAAAAAAAAAAAAAAAAGAAGCATCATATTGGCCTGAAATTCGCAGCATGCGTCGTCCGCGAGAGGACATGCAAACAATTAGCATTGCAGGGCATATGAAAATCATGTGCGCCCGTCACGCCACTGAGAAGCACTATAACAAGGGTGCACAGAAGGCGGGGTGTAATTAGTGGAAGTGTGTTGTGCTGCCGGACCTGCGCGTGGGAAGCTTCCTGATGCCTCGTCGCAGAACACGGCAGTCATTCCAGCACGTTTTGGAGTTCGACAGAGGATGAATAGTAGCTTATCGCGACAGCGGTTTATCGTACCGAGACATCGGCACCAGTGTCGGACGACATCCAGCCACAGTGAGGCGAGTATGGATTCGGTGGGTGCAGGAGGGACGGACGGACCGACGTGAGTGATTGTCGCGGCCCACCACCAAACGAGAGGACCGGCACGTTGTGCGGCGGGCATTGATGGCTCGCACCGCCCCATCACGAACGTTAGCGCAGGAATTAGGGTGTATTGCGCAAACAACCTGTATCAGCACGTACCGTTTTTTTTTTATTGGAGGTTTAACGACCACCGTGAGCAACTCAATGGGCTATAAGCAGTCGCCCGTCCCTAATTTAGGGTCACTGGTTCCAGGGAAGGGAGAGAGCCAGTGCCGTAAGACAAACACAACATCCATGCCTCACCGGGATTCGAACCCGGACCCCTTACGGACGAATGATCAGAGGCTAGCGCCTTAGACCACCGCGCCGGCCACACGCACCGTTCGACGTGGTCTGCAGGAGTGGGGAATTGTTGCACGGCACCCATTGCTCCGCTTACCATTGATGTTACACCGCCGGCGAGTGCGGCGGCAGTGGGCCGTTGAACGCCGCATTTGGGCTACGGAATGGCACATTGTCTTCTCCGACGCATCCCGCTTCTGCCTGCAACACCGCGGCGAGAGACTGTATGACGCTTGCATTATTCATCGCCATACCGGTCCGTCGCCTGGCGTTATGGTTTGGGGCGCAATTGGATACGACACCCGCACCCCTCTGGTACGCATCGCCGGTACACTCAACAGCCACCGCACCATCTCCGACGTTTTGGAGCCTGTAGTCCTCCCTTACCTGCAGGACCTACCAGCGGCCAAGTTTCAACAGGACAATGCGCGCCCGCACGTGGCACGCATCGTGCAACAATTCTTCACGGCCCACTAGGTGTCACTGCTGCCGTGGCCCGCCTGTTCTCCCGATATGTCGCCCATCGAACACGTCTGGTCGCTGATCGGCAAGCACCACCCGCGGCTACGCTTGATGAACTGTGGCAACGTGTGGAAGCAGCCTGGACTCAAAGCGTCTTTGATGCCGAGGCGTGTAGCGGCCGTTATTGCCAGCCATGGGGGCCACACGAACTATTGATGTCTGCGTGTTCCGCAAGTTGCACGGGCCTGTAAGTTCAATCGTTTCATCTTTGTATCTGTTGTTATGTGTCCAGTAAATCTGGCTTTGCTGTCTCTTGTTCTTCTTGGTGTTGCATTTTGATTGACCAGAAGTGTAGAAGACTTTCATAAATGAAACAAATCCATGTACCCTACTTAAGAAATTTCTGGATACGCCACTGTTTTTAAGTGAGTTTTGTGAGCATATATGGATATACCACTCCATGTTCGATCAAGGACCATCGTCTTCTGAATATAAGAAGGCTGGCGCGCCAAAAATGGTCCGGAAAACAGAAAAAAAATAATAGTTCGAGGAGCTTACGAAAATCAAGATACTGTTATTTGGCTATTTTAAACTTACATTAGCAGGTATCACAAAAACCTCTATGTCTGATTTAAACAACAAATCCTCAGGAACTGTTACCAGAGTAGAAACATTGGAATTGGAATATAGTGAGCTAAATCTACCCATTCAGCCGGTTGGAAATGTGTGCGTAGACGAAAGGTGTAAAGCAGAACAAGTTATTAAAGCAGAGACAATTTGTTTGGAAGGTAGTCCTACTAAATTATGTTTAGATGCCCTGGATATCGATTTTAATGATGTACAGTAAATATGGGATGTTAGTAACCCATGTCAGTGTCCTATACATATCACTGAAAATGAGAAAAAAATAATGCGTCATGGATCTGTTGAAACTGATTTAAAAGAAATAGAGCTCCTGTGGGACAGCCTAAAGAGGAAGTCCAGACAACACCTATTTGCTTAGTGCAGTCAAGGTAAATTTTCAATAAAAGGAGACTGGTTATTGTGAAGTAAATCCCAATGGAGACTTTTCTGTGGCCCATATCTAATTTTTAAACAAGTTGAATGACTTCAAAACTCGGAAAATAGGGGGCTTTGACTACAAGAGACACCTGGCATGACCTTTATCAAGTGCTCCCAAGTCATGAAAACAGTTTTTACCCGAAAGAAAACTGAGTTACGGAGATTACTCGAAAAAAAGCCTGTCTGACTTGGGCATTGACAGCTCTTCGAAAAAAAAAAAAAAAAAAAAATCAGGAGAGTAGTTATACATGTATATGAAAGAGTGAGGTACTAAAAAGGATAATTGCAGTTTTGTTTTTAGCTTCTACAAACCTATAATTGAGTGGGGGAAGGGCCAGATTAGGGGAAAACAACAATAGAAACATTTGGGGCACTACAGAGATTTTCTTAAAGTGTATGTAAGCTCAGTGGCGGCTGGTAACTAAGTGCCACCGTATGGTAGCATGTTAAATTTTTTTAACTGAGATTTGTATTAAAACAATACAAATGGCATTTAAAATTTCTTTAGTGGGAAGTACACGCATTAATCAATGATTTGCTGCCAGCACAAAATCTTATTTTTAACCAAGCCATAGCCAAAGAAAGCTTTTTCGTGTTCGCCGATAGATCTTCTGTGCTACGTATCATCGGTCAGCATGGCCATAAATTGTGGCTGCACCTGCAGCTTATGCAACACCCCCTTGGGTCTTCTCAAGCAGTCCACAAGGGCTTGAAACATACTGAACTTCTTTGAGCATGCACCAATCCCTTTCTCCTATTGGAATTGGGGACAGTGCAAAGTTTTGCCCGCAATTCCTACACGATGCGGTAGTTTACCGTGCTCTCAAGAAATTTGTGTAATCAATCAGTTCAATTCTTTTTGTGCGCTTCTATTTCTGGTTCTTTCTGGTAAAACTTTCATAATCTTTTAATTTCTTGAAATGGCGACTGCAATTAATTCAGCAGATTCTTTCCTGAAACGATCATTTTCTTCAAGAATTTTAGAGGGGAAAATCGAAGTAAAATCCTTAGGATCCTAAATTAGAGTAAAAATAAATCCTAAATAACATCCTTTGGATTCATGATTCTCAGGGAGTGCCTAAAAATGAAGCTTGATCCATGTGTAATTATTTGTATTTTCTTGCATTTCATATGCTCTTTATAGTATAATACATAGAGTAATTTAGTTAATTCATATATAATTAATTCATATTTAAGCTCTTCGGAAGTGCGTTGAAAATTACAAATAAGATGACAAGGTTGACTCTACATTGAACAAAGATACCGCACAAATATTGGCCATTGAAAATACAGAGAAACGTATTTAAAAAAAAAACGTTTTTTTTTTGATTGGAGGTTTAACGACCATCGTGAGCAGCTCAATGGGCCATAAGCAGTTGCCCGTCCCTAATTTAGGGTCACTGGTTCCAGGGAAGGAAGAGATCCATACCTCACCAGGATTCGAACCCAAACCCCTTCCAGACGAATGGTCTACTGCACCAGCTGGTCAGCCAAAAAACTTCTGTAGATAAATAATTTTAATTTTTTTGTTTGTTTGGAGGTTTAACGACCACCGCGAGCAACTCAGTGGGCTATAAGCAGTCGCCCGTCCCTAATTTAGGGAGACTGGCTCCAGGAAAGGGAGGGAGCCAGCACTGTAAGACAAAAAACATTCATGCCCCACCGGGATTCAAACCCGGACCCATCTTGGACGAATGATCAGAAGCCATCGCTTAGATAACTGCGCCATAATTTTTCTTACATGATCCACAGCTGAATGTTTTCTCGGCAAGTCTTTGTATTCTGCAAAATATTGGGCTTCACATTTTCTCACATATATGGTTATAAATTTAACCACTAACACCAAAAAGGCAATTAATCAAATTACTGACACTAAAATGGCAAAAAAAATGATCAACAATTCATATAAATTTGTATATAATTAAGGAAAACACCTGGAGTTGCTAATTTTCCTTTATTACTTAGTTACTTAATCTAAACCTATTGAATCCCAATTCCAAGATCTCTGTGTGAAAGGGGAGGGAGCTAAGTTGTTGGATGCACATTTTCAGCCACACAAGCCACCACTGTGTAAGCTATGTAAAGAATGCCAAAATAAAAATAAAAAGATTGTTCATAATTCATCTTGGCATTCTCAAAATGAGTTTATGACATTGTGTGGCAATGAGGTTTTAAAGCAGATTCTAAAGGAAGTAAAAGATGCCACATATATTTTGCTTTTATGTGTGATGATTTATCAAAAGGGAATTACCAAAAGCTACATTATTTAACGGATTTGTGAAAAACGCCCTTTTCAGGGCAAAGGCAATCACAATATAAGGAAATAAAAAAAAAACAGCCACTTTCTGGGTGTTTACATAGAGAATGTAATAAAAATGGCCTTTCTAGGGCATTTGTATCTATATTCAAGATAAAGTAAATACAATGCTTGGTCCTTATAAGTCGACACATGCAGTATCTCAAATAGATCTATTCCATTAAAACCTCCGAAAGCAGCAAACTCTAGTAATAACTCCTAGTAATGATTTATTACAAAAGAGCAATACACCACATAAATGTACGAAAAATGGTGATACCCACAATGAACAAATTAATTTCGAAGAAAATTTGAATAAAATAAAAGCCTGCCCTGGCACTGCCCTAATAAATTATACTCACCCACCAGACATTAATAAAACAATACTAAACAAGGTGCGCTCAGGTGTGAGATTATAGCTTCACATTTCAAAGGCAATGTGTATACTCTAGAACTCTTTCTTTATTATGTTTTAGCTTTCTTATTTAAACACCGGTTCATTTCTCCTTTCGAGGGCGGTTTGACCTATGTCATCAGCTTTTTTCTGTCTGTCAGGAATCAGCTGAGGAAGCATGCAGACAACTAAACCTTTTGTGGGAACCAGTAATTGAAATTATTGAAGAGTTCACTTCAAAATTTTGATTAGTGATCTGTGACCAATAGATGATCGGCAGAGTCTTGGATGACATCACGCAGTGCTTGGGGCAGGCCTGCTGAAGTGTTCATTTGCATCCCCATGCTTGAAAATAAATTTTATGGTAAAATTTTCAAAATTTGTTGTGAAGCTGAACTTTTTTTCACTATTCTCTATTACATTACATACTTTAAAATATGTATATACTTTTTACTTGAAATGTTTAGTCGAATAACTTAGGACGCCGAACCAATCTGTGATGGCGTGGGGCTGTTTTGTGCTGGGAAGACTCGGTCCTTTAGTCGTGGTGGCTTCCAGCCTAAAGGCTGCCAGGTATGAATACGTTCTGAATAATTCCACACTATCAATGTTGTGGCAGTACTTTAGCACAGGCCACAGATCTTCACCTGTTTCAGCAAGGTAGAGCACCTTGCTTCACTGTTAGGCCTGGTTTGAAGAGTATGACATCCAAGTGTTGGACTGGTCCCTCCTAAGTCCTGATCAACATCCGATAAAACATCTGTGAGATGAGTTACAATACCGAATCTTATCTTGACTAGTAAGACCTACTTCTATGGCAGAAGCTTTGAAGGAGAAAAATTCTGTACTGACCAACTGGTCGTCTTGTGAAAATCATACATGAGAGGGTTTCTTCAGTCAAAACAGCCAAGCCGCCCCGGTGGCACAGTGGTCTAAGCGACGGTCTCTGATCATTCGTCCAAACGGGGTCCGGGTTCGAATCCCAGTGAGGCATGGATGTTGTGTTTGTCTTACGGCACTGGCTCTCTCCCTTCCCTGGAACCAGTGACCCTAAATTAGGGACGGGCGACTACTTATAGCCCATTGAGTTGCTCATGGTGGTCGTTAAACCTCCAATAAAAAAAAAAAAAAAGCCAAAGATGGAGAGACTATGTACTGACTTCGGTTAATAAATGCTTTTTTGGTTCGACCTAAGTGTCATCTTCAAAGTGTATATCCCAATGGTAAGGTTTATTACCTGCATACACCTTTTACATCACAGGAACTGACAATGGGAGCAAACTGAATCTTAAACCCTCCCCCAATATTTTTATTTGGTATAAACAACTGATATTGCCATGCTTTCACATACAAGTTGCTATATCTAGGCGGACTAATACTACAAAACAAACCTGTATGAAACAAACCTACACACATTGGTCTGTAGTATTAGCAGTAGCGCACCCAGAAATTTCCGAAGGGGGGGGGAGCATGGGCCGCAGCACACAGAATTTTTCCAAGGTGAAGGTGACCCCCCGCCCTTAATTTTCCGGGGAAAATAGTCAGGTGCCATAACATTTAAGGAGGTTGACTTTTGTACATTTATTCTTATCCAGTTACTAGTAATGTTACAGTATACCAGGGAAAATAGGTGCTATAACAATTAAGGAAATCGACTTTTGTACATTTATTCTTATCCAGTTACTAGTAATGTTATAGTATACCGGGGAAAACAGGTGCTATAACAATTAAGGAGGTTGGCTTTTGTACATTTATTCTTATCCAGTTACTAGTAATGTTACAGTATATCGGGGGAAATAGGTGCTATAACAATTAAGGAAGTCGACTTTTGTACATTTATTCTTATCCAGTTACTAGTAATGTTACAGTATACCAGGGAAAACAGGTGCTATAACAATTAAGGAGTTTGACTTTTGTACATTTATTCTTATCCAGTTACTAGTAATGTTACAGTATACCAGGGGAAATAGGTGCTATAACAATTAAGGAGGTTGACTTTTGTACATTTATTCTTATCCAGTTACTAGTAATGTTACAGTATACCGGGGAAAACAGGTGCTATAACAATTAAGGAGGTTGGCTTTTGTACATTTATTCTTATCCAGTTACTAGTAATGTTACAGTATATTGGGGGAAATAGGTGCTATAACAATTAAGGAGGTTCGCTTTTGTACATTTATTCTTATCCAGTTACTAGGAATGTTACAGTATATCGGGGGAAATAGGTGCTATAACAATTAAGGAGGTTGACTTTTGTACATTTATTCTTATCCAGTTACTAGTAATGTTACAGTATACCAGGGAAAATAGGTGCTATAACAATTAAGGAAGTCGACTTTTGTACATTTATTCTTATCCAGTTACTAGTAATGTTACAGTATACCGGGGAAAACAGGTGCTATAACAATTAAGGAGGTTGGCTTTTGTACATTTATTCTTATCCATTTACTAGTGATGTTGCAGTACACCGGGGGAAATAGGTGCTATAACAATTAAGGAGGTTGACTTTTGAACATTTATTCTTACCCGGTTACTAGTAGTGTTGCAGTATACCGGAGAAAATAGGTGCTATAACAATTAAGGAGGTTGACTTTTGTACATTTATTCTTATCCAGTTACTAGTAATGTTACAGTACAAAAAAGTTAAATGCATAGAAGGATGAAGTAAATGAAATTCTTTTCCTGGTTAGATTTTTCTAAATTTATTTAACAGAACTACTCCGTTATAATTATTGTATGTTATAATTATACGGTACATGATTAAGAAGCATATGTAGATCGAGTATTGTGATTTTTTGTTTCAAACTCTGGCGCAATAATTTTCCGTTCAGTCAGCCCAGGGGGTGGCTACTGAGTATTAATCTGCCTAGTTAAGCCACCTGTAGGTGTGTAAAAGCTTGGCAATATCAGTTGTTTACACACACAAAATAAAAGAATTTTGTAAAAGCTTGTATCAACTTGATGTATAATTGGGCTTTTTATTTATTTAATGCATTTCTTTCCTATATCAAAATGCATTATGTTTTGCAAGATAGACCAAGCTCCATGTTATGAAGCAACAGAGATTTACCATACATGGAAGAAATCCTGCTTTCAACGTTGGGAGGGGAGCTTATACGCAGGTCAGTAAAAAATTGGGCCGGACTTCCGTAAATTCTCCCACAGAATTTATTTATGTTTTAGACCGCAGATTTCCATGTCTCAAACAAGTAAACAAATCCGTTTTTGAGAGCAGCTTTTCACATGTTCTTTGAAATTTAATATATATATTAAATATTTTCCATCCAGAGTAAGATTTGTACAGGAATAGGTGCTGCTAATATAAGTGAAAAATCTAATTCCCATTTCAGATTGAGACCCTGAAATTTCTTGCTTCCAAATATGGAGTACCTCATTACTTCCCATGTGCAACCGCAGAACACCGTCTTTCAAACTGGACACTCAGCGAATCAGACACTGCGTAAATCACTTAGCTGTTATGGTGGGCCACAGCCAATCAGGCATCTCTCTCGAGTTCTCACGGCCAGTATGCATGTGCACATTTTCCACTCCACACTAGTGAAAGCCTTTCACGCTATCAAAGAGCAAAGACACAATGCTTTAAAACAAAAGATAGCAACTTTAAAAAAGGCTGACATGCCCTTGTTATTTCTTGGGTGAAGGAATTGTGGGATGTAATTTCACCAGTAACAGTTATAAGATCTTTCAAAAATGCTGCATAAGTAATGCAATGGATATTACTAGAGTTCATTGGTAACTTGGCCTTGTTACTTCTTGGGTGAAAAAATTGTGGGATGCAATTTCACCAGAAATGGTCATAAAGTCCCTCAAAAAATGCTGCATAAGTAATGCAATGGATGTTACTGGAGTTATTTGGAAACATGGCCTTGTTACTTTTGGGGTGAAAGAATTGTGGGATGCAATTTCACCAGAAATGGTTATAAAATCTCTCAAAAATGCTGCATAAGTAATGCAATGGATGTTACTGAAGTAAGCGATAGTGAATTGTATTTTAAAGGTTTTACGGAAGATAATCTCAGAAATTTGCATAATTCATTTCAATAAATATATTTTTCAAACTCTTGAAATTTAAAATTGGTTTATATGCAGGTCAAGGATTTTCACAAATTTTTAGTTCTTGAAGTAGGAAGTCAACTTACACACAAGTATATATGGGATTTCTAAAACATTACTGAATAACAAAAACTCTTTCCCTATATTTTACAATTACTTATTTGATAAATAAGGCACAGCTATATCATTACCGTCCTGTGCTGTTTTTTTTTGTTTTTTTTATTGGAGGTTTAACGACCACCATGAGCAACTCAATGGGCTATAAGCAGTCATCCGTCCGTAATTTAGGGTCACTGGTTCCAGGGAAGGGAGAGAGCCAGTGCTGTAAGACAAACACAACATCCATGCCTCACCGGGATTCAAACACGGACCCCTTTCGGATGAATTATTGGGGCGGCGTCCTGTGCAGTGTCTCTTAAAATGTGTAAGTGCTTGAAGCAATTATCGAAAATAGAAATAAATGTTGAACAGAATACATTTCAAGTGGCTTTATTTACATTTTTTAATTCTGTTTTTCTATTTTTGCACTATTGCTCTTTGTTTCAACAAGCTTTGTCTTTTCTACAAATACTGACCTTCAGAAATTTTAAGATTTTTTTTTAAAGTATTCATATTAGGTAGAAATATTTTTTGTTTATTTGCTTATGGGCAATTATCATTGTCTTTAATTATTATTAAAGCATATATTGAAACTTTTACTTTACATTTCCCACATTTTTTTTTCTGACAATTGGGCAGAAATAATATCTTACTTTCATGTCCATTCTGCAGCCCACCACCACAATAATTTAGCACATCTGCTTTTCATGCTTTAAGAGATTGCTTCTATCTGAGTTGTTTATAACACATCCATCACTGGAAACATTTTTATTTGCGTCCAGCTGCGCATTTCTCCAGAGACGGATTTATAGATTTGCCGCCCGTAGGCCTAGACAAATTTGCCACTCCCCTTTGAAATAAAAAATTTGATGGTTACAATTTCACATAACTCATTCGGATCCGATCTAAGAGAAAAACAAAATTTTACTGGGAGGTGGTAGAGGAATGTAGCTTATCCCAAGTACAAATAAAAATAATAATTTGAAGCTCAAATATAGTGAAAATATAAGCGAGAATTTTACTCATAGCAATAACAAAATTTGGTCTAAAACAAAATTTTACAGGGAGGTGGTAGAGGAATATAGCTTATCCCAAGTACAAATAAAAATAATAATTTGAAGCTCAAATATAGTGAAACCATAAGCGAGAATTTTTCTCATAACAATAACAAAATTTTGTCTAAAACAAAATTTTACAGGGAGGTGGTAGAGGAATGTAGCTTATCTTAAGTACAAATAAAAATAATAATTTGAAGCTCAAATATAGTGAAACCATAAGCAAGAATTTTTCTCATAGCAATAACAAAATTTTGTCTAAAACAAAATTTTACAGGGAGGTGGTAGAGGAATGTAGCTTATCCCAAGTACAAATAAAAAATAATAATTTGAAGCTCAAATATAGTGAAAATATAAGCGAGAATTTTACTCATAGCAATAACAAAATTTTGTCTAAAACAAAATTTTACAGGGAGGTGGTAGAGGAATATAGCTTATCCCAAGTACAAATAAAAATAATAATTTGAAGCTCAAATATAGTGAAAATATAAGCGAGAATTTTACTCATAGCAATAACAAAATTTTGTCTAAAACAAAATTTTACAGGGAGGTGGTAGAGAAATATAGCTTATCCCAAGTACAAATAAAAATAATAATTTGAAGCTCAAATATACTGAAACCATAAGCGAGAATTTTTCTCATAACAATAACAAAATTTTGTCTAAAACAAAATTTTACAGGGAGGTGGTAGAGGAATGTAGCTTATCTTAAGTACAAATAAAAATAATAATTTGAAGCTCAAATATAGTGAAACCATAAGCAAGAATTTTTCTCATAGCAATAACAAAATTTTGTCTAAAACAAAATTTTACAGGGAGGTGGTAGAGGAATATAGCTTATCCCAAGTACAAATAAAAATAATAATTTGAAGCTCAAATATAGTGAAACCATAAGCGAGAATTTTTCTCATAACAATAACAAAATTTTGTCTAAAACAAAATTTTACAGGGAGGTGGTAGAGGAATATAGCTTATCCCAAGTACAAATAAAAATAATAATTTGAAGCTCAAATATAGTGAAACCATAAGCGAGAATTTTACTCATAGCAATAACAAAATTTTGTCTAAAACAAAATTTTACAGGGAGGTGGTAGAGGAATATAGCTTATCCCAAGTACAAATAAAAATAATAATTTGAAGCTCAAATATAGTGAAACCATAAGTGAGAATTTTTCTCATAACAATAACAAAATTTTGTCTAAAACAAAATTTTACAGGGAGGTGGTAGAGGAATGTAGCTTATCTTAAGTACAAATAAAAATAATAATTTGAAGCTCAAATATAGTGAAACCATAAGCAAGAATTTTTCTCATAGCAATAACAAAATTTTGTCTAAAACAAAATTTTACAGGGAGGTGGTAGAGGAATATAGCTTATCCCAAGTACAAATAAAAATAATAATTTGAAGCTCAAATATAGTGAAACCATAAGTGAGAATTTTTCTCATAACAATAACAAAATTTTGTCTAAAACAAAATTTTACAGGGAGGTGGTAGAGGAATGTAGCTTATCCCAAGTACAAATAAAAATAATAATTTGAAGCTCAAATATAGTGAAACCATAAGCGAGAATTTTTCTCATATCAATAACAAAATTTTGTCTAAAACAAAATTTTACAGGGAGGTGGTAGAGGAATGTAGCTTATCCCAAGTACAAATAAAAATAATAATTTGAAGCTCAAATATAGTGAAACCATAAGCAAGAATTTTTCTCATAACAATAACAAAATTTTGTCTAAAACAAAATTTTACAGGGAGGTGGTAGAGGAATATAGCTTATCCCAAGTACAAATAAAAATAATAATTTGAAGCTCAAATATAGTGAAACCATAAGCGAGAATTTTTCTCATAGCAATAACAAAATTTTGTCTAAAACAAAATTTTACAGGGAGGTGGTAGAGGAATGTAGCTTATCTTAAGTACAAATAAAAATAATAATTTGAAGCTCAAATATAGTGAAACCATAAGCGAGAATTTTTCTCATAGCAATAACAAAATTTTGTCTAAAACAAAATTTTACAGGGAGGTGGTAGAGGAATGTAGCTTATCCCAAGTACAAATAAAAATAATAATTTGAAGCTCAAATATAGTGAAAATATAAGCGAGAATTTTACTCATAGCAATAACAAAATTTTGTCTAAAACAAAATTTTACAGGGAGGTGGTAGAGGAATATAGCTTATCCCAAGTACAAATAAAAATAATAATTTGAAGCTCAAATATAGTGAAACCATAAGCGAGAATTTTTCTCATAACAATAACAAAATTTTGTCTAAAACAAAATTTTACAGGGAGGTGGTAGAGGAATGTAGCTTATCTTAAGTACAAATAAAAATAATAATTTGAAGCTCAAATATAGTGAAACCATAAGCAAGAATTTTTCTCATAGCAATAACAAAATTTTGTCTAAAACAAAATTTTACAGGGAGGTGGTAGAGGAATATAGCTTATCCCAAGTACAAATAAAAATAATAATTTGAAGCTCAAATATAGTGAAAATATAAGCGAGAATTTTACTCATAGCAATAACAAAATTTTGTCTAAAACAAAATTTTACAGGGAGGTGGTAGAGGAATGTAGCTTATCCCAAGTACAAATAAAAATAATAATTTGAAGCTCAAATATAGTGAAACCATAAGCGAGAATTTTTCTCATAACAATAACAAAATTTTGTCTAAAACAAAATTTTACAGGGAGGTGGTAGAGGAATGTAGCTTATCTTAAGTACAAATAAAAATAATAATTTGAAGCTCAAATATAGTGAAACCATAAGCAAGAATTTTTCTCATAGCAATAACAAAATTTTGTCTAAAACAAAATTTTACAGGGAGGTGGTAGAGGAATATAGCTTATCCCAAGTACAAATAAAAATAATAATTTGAAGCTCAAATATAGTGAAACCATAAGTGAGAATTTTTCTCATAACAATAACAAAATTTTGTCTAAAACAAAATTTTACAGGGAGGTGGTAGAGGAATGTAGCTTATCCCAAGTACAAATAAAAATAATAATTTGAAGCTCAAATATAGTGAAACCATAAGCGAGAATTTTTCTCATATCAATAACAAAATTTTGTCTAAAACGAAATTTTACAGGGAGGTGGTAGAGGAATGTAGCTTATCCCAAGTACAAATAAAAATAATAATTTGAAGCTCAAATATAGTGAAAATATAAGCAAGAATTTTACTCATAGCAATAACAAAATTTTGTCTAAAACAAAATTTTACAGGGAGGTGGTAGAGGAATATAGCTTATCCCAAGTACAAATAAAAATAATAATTTGAAGCTCAAATATAGTGAAACCATAAGCGAGAATTTTTCTCATAACAATAACAAAATTTTACAGGGAGGTGGTAGAGGAATGTAGCTTATCTTAAGTACAAATAAAAATAATAATTTGAAGCTCAAATATAGTGAAACCATAAGCAAGAATTTTTCTCATAGCAATAACAAAATTTTGTCTAAAACAAAATTTTACAGGGAGGTGGTAGAGGAATGTAGCTTATCCCAAGTACAAATAAAAATAATAATTTGAAGCTCAAATATAGTGAAAATATAAGCGAGAATTTTACTCATAGCAATAACAAAATTTTGTCTAAAACAAAATTTTACAGGGAGGTGGTAGAGGAATATAGCTTATCCCAAGTACAAATAAAAATAATAATTTGAAGCTCAAATATAGTGAAACCATAAGCGAGAATTTTTCTCATAACAATAACAAAATTTTACAGGGAGGTGGTAGAGGAATGTAGCTTATCTTAAGTACAAATAAAAATAATAATTTGAAGCTCAAATATAGTGAAACCATAAGCAAGAATTTTTCTCATAGCAATAACAAAATTTTGTCTAAAACAAAATTTTACAGGGAGGTGGTAGAGGAATGTAGCTTATCCCAAGTACAAATAAAAATAATAATTTGAAGCTCAAATATAGTGAAAATATAAGCGAGAATTTTACTCATAGCAATAACAAAATTTTGTCTAAAACAAAATTTTACAGGGAGGTGGTAGAGGAATATAGCTTATCCCAAGTACAAATAAAAATAATAATTTGAAGCTCAAATATAGTGAAACCATAAGCGAGAATTTTTCTCATAACAATAACAAAATTTTACAGGGAGGTGGTAGAGGAATGTAGCTTATCTTAAGTACAAATAAAAATAATAATTTGAAGCTCAAATATAGTGAAACCATAAGCAAGAATTTTTCTCATAGCAATAACAAAATTTTGTCTAAAACAAAATTTTACAGGGAGGTGGTAGAGGAATGTAGCTTATCCCAAGTACAAATAAAAATAATAATTTGAAGCTCAAATATAGTGAAACCATAAGCGAGAATTTTTCTCATAACAATAACAAAATTTTGTCTAAAACGAAATTTTACAGGGAGGTGGTAGAGGAATGTAGCTTATCTTAAGTACAAATAAAAATAATAATTTGAAGCTCAAATATAGGGAAACCATAAACAAGAATTTTTTTCATAACAATTAATAACAAAACTTTGTCTATCGTTGACAAGAACTTCTGACTTCCACCATCAATTCCTAAATTGAGTAAATAATTGTTATTAATCCAGTTGCTTTGGTAGAAGTTTCTCTCTTCTTTCAATTCTTTCTGCCCCCCCCCCCCCTTTTAACAATTTTTAATGTTTTGATACATGGCAGCATAAATCCTTTCAGGCAGGAAAGGATGCACGCTTCGCCATAGCTTTCGTTCCACAACTAAAGACACCAGTTGGCTGAAAACTAATTGACACTTTGTCTCTTGAACACTGATTCTGTTTGCCAATAATTTAATACGCGACCCAGTTGGCATGGTGATCTAAGCGCTGGCTTATGATAATTCATGAAAGAAATACGGTATTACGCCACATAATACAAATTTTGAAGATGACAATCCGATTTTTGGCGTAAATGTGACAAGGATGGTAAGTGACTTACCATCCTTGTCACATTTACGCCAAAAATTGGATTGTCATCTTCAAAATTTGTATTATGATAATTCGTTTGAGAAGGGTCTAGATTCGAATCGCGGTCAGGTATGGATGTTCTGTTTGTCTTACAGAACTGGCTCTCTCCCTGCCCTGAAACCAGTGACCCTAAATTAGGGACAGGCGACTGCTTATAGCCCATTAAGTTGTTCACGGCAGTCACTAAACCTTTAATAAAAAAAAAAAAAAAAATTAATACATACAATTTGTTGTGTCATGTTTCTTTTAATACAGTGAAATAATAAATAAATCTTGAATTTCAAACAAAAGTGACTTAGTATTCCTGCACAAGTGTTACATTAAAATCTTAAAAGTATCGGAATTTTAAAAATTGTCGAGTTTTAAGAAAGTCCTAAAAAGATAAATATACGTTTGTCTATGTTTTCTCAAGTCGAAGAGGAAGGGGATTACGGGAATTCGGAAATAAAACCTTGTATACAGCAGTTTTGGGAATAAATGTTAGTTTCCAGTTTTATTTTAATTTTAAAATTTTCTTTCATTTTATGGGCTCTTAACAAATTATTAATTTTTACTACCGCCAAAATTCATCGCCCCTAAATTTTGACGCTCTAAGCCCAGGCCTAGTTGGCTTATATGGAAATCTGGTAAATGTGTAGTTTAGCATCCTAAATTATTTCGTTGGAAAAATTTAACTGTGTGGGAAAAGTGCTACGTACAATTTTTTAAGCATGCAAAATAATGGGGAAAGGTGAAAAAGTATAGTATTTTTACATGAAAGGAAAAATGTTTTCCGAAGAACTTACCTTGGAGTGCGAAGGTTCGGAAGAGTACATGCGGTAGGCCTAAGATGACGGAGCGGCGACGGCGTTAAGATGGATTCCAGTGAATGGAAGTGTCATTGAGAACAGCAAGTAATGTGCGGAAGATTATACAAGAAAGTGGTTCAGCAGTACGTAATCATCGAAGCGGGTTGTAGGAAAACGCTGAAGGAAAGTGGTCAGTTTTATGCTGCATTGTAATATAATTTTTTCAAGGGTTATTTTGCGAAATAATAAGTAGAAAATTGCAAAAAGGCTTAAAATTTTATCATCCCCCACAATTTGACACAAAGCTCTGGGCCTTCCTGCCATAGTATGATTCCTGATTATAAGAAAATTGTTTATTTTCCACAATATCCATTTCACGAAGGAAAAAAAGGATGAACAATAGACGGGATAATAGTAGAACTACAAATGAGGTGCTTGAAGAAATCACCGACACCTTAACATCTGCAAAACCATAACCAAAACTTAGGGTTCAACCGGAATTAAAGCTTCTTACTCAAAACTTTTGCCGCACATTATGTCGTTTACATTCCCAGAAATTTTTACAATAAAAACAAAAACATTTAGGACATTATTAATAATTAATGAAACATTTTTGAACTACTTCTTGCACACGATTACATGACGCATCACACTTCTCCGAGACATACACCCCACTCTTGTTGTATTCTTCCGCTCATTCACTACTAACTGTTACTCCCTTCTGACGCACTGACCCTTCACGTCGTGGCTGTTAGCATCGCTTTAGCCTCCTGCACCAACTGCTGCAAACCATCGTACTCGCAGGTTAATACTTCAGAAAAATTATTTCCTTTTATCTAAAAATACTATATTTTTGCACCTTTCCCCATTATTTTGTATGCTTTAAAAATTGTACGTCACACTTTTCCCACACAGTTACATTTTTCCGACGAAATAATTTAGGATGTTAAAGTACACATTTACCGGAAATCTGTCTCTGCTTGTCTCACAAAGTTTCAAAAGTTCTGGTAATTTCACATTCCCAGAGATCTTCACTTTTATTTACAATGTATAACAGGCAGTGGCAGTTCTAAACAAAAATATTAAGGGGGAGAGGGGGTCACAAATTCCTGCATGTGCCAGTATTTAATTAAAATTAATATGTAATTCCAAAACCCATAAATCCAGTTATATTTGGGTGTGCCTGGGGCCCCGACCTAGAATCGCCACTGATAAAAGCTGGCATGGGGATCAATTTTTTCTCTCACATTCTTCAGTGATTTCCTCTAAAGAATATTATAGCAGTCACTCCTCGCCGATACATTTTATTTTCATTTACTCAGTAGCCACTTTAATTTCTTTTATCGATGATTTTGACCTGATGAAGCAACGACTTCTGACCTGAACAATGTTACTTTTATTTAAATTGTGTTGTCTACACAAGCAAAGCAAAATATCACAGTGCCCTGTCTGGCTCCTGAGAGAACATTAAGAATACTGAAATCATACTTTCTGAAATGCATCTGCATCCCAACCAACAGGTTTATGAATAAAAGAAAAACTTTCACTGATTTTATAAATTTGTCATCTGTGTAATGGCATGGCTGACATTTTCTCATCAAAGCAAATATATCAAAATGTTTTGATAAAGGTGTAGTTTAGTGTCTTAAATTATTTGGTTCAAATTTTCAAGAACAAGTTGCATACATATTTCAAAGTGTGTAACCTGATATGAAATGGTGAAAAAGTTTCAGCTTGACAGCACATTTTGAAGATTTTTGCTGTAAAATTTACCTGCAAGTATTTGAATATAAATATTACCAGAAGGATGCACCACTGAAATTTTAGACTGGATTCCAAGAGAAGGAAAAGACTCAGAAGACCATGTGGGAGATGGGTGGATAAAATTTGAAAGAATGCAGGAGCAATGTGAAGATTTGCATAAGACAGACCATTGTGGCAGAAACTTGAAGAGACCTTCATCCAGAAGTGGATTGATAATGGTTCACAATGATGATGATGGAAATGTAAATACATGCCTCATCAAGCAGCATTGTGGCAACATTATCTGAGGCATAATATTTGCACTTTTAAGGTATTAAACACCAGCAACATGCGCATATTTACGTGCAATTCATTAATGATATATTATTAAAATAACCAATCACTTACCCAAAAGATCATGGTCACTTTATTCCTTTAACACTTCTAGCATGTCAATCATCATCATGCAATGCTGCTGGCTTTCAAGGTTGAAAAGACTCCTTGCCTATGAGATTCATTCTTTCGGGATGAAACATCGTATTTTCCTTTTTTTTTTTTTTTTTTGTTATTTACTGGACAAAAAACGCAGGTTTCCCTCTGCCATATGAGACGTAACCATAGCTCGTCATCTACATAAAAACCTCACAAAAATACACACCATACCACTCATTCATACATTCAGTTAAAACCACTATGTACATACTTGCACTATTTACATTCCCAGGCAGTTAAACCTTTGTCAACTGTGACTAAAAAACCTTTGTCAACTTAGTCACAGTTGACAAAGGTTTAACTGCCTGGGAATGTAAATAGTGTAATTATGTACATAGTGGTTTTAACTGAATGTATGAATGAGTGGTATGGTGTGTATTTTTGTGAGGTTATTATGGAGATTACGAGCTATGGTTACGTCTCATATGGCAGAGGGAAACCTGTGTTTTTTGTCCAGTAAATAACAAAAAAAAAAAAAAAAAGAAAAGAAAAAAAAAAAAGGAAAATACGATGTTTCATCCCCGAAAAAATGAATCTCATAGGCAAGGAGTCTTTCGACCTTTGAAGGCCAACAACATTGCATGATGATGACTGACGTGCTAGAAGTGTTAAAGGAATAAAGTGACCATGATCTTTCGGGTAAGTGATTGGTTATTTTAATAATATATCATCATCTGAGGCTTTGGCGAGGAACTTCGAGTTGTGCTACGGTGGCCATGTTGTGGATCTGCTGAAATGAAGATCACCATCATGTTTTTTTTGTTTGTTTTTTTAATCCACTTAAGAACTTTTTTTTTTTTTTTTTTTTTTTAAATTGGAGGTTTAACGACCACCGTGAGCAACTCAATGGGCTATAAGCAGTCGCCCGTCCCTAATTTGGTGTCACTGGTTCCAGGGAAGAGAAAGAGCCAGTGCCGTAAGACAAACACAACATCCATGCCTGACCGGGTTTCGAACCCGGACCCCTTACGGACGAATGATCAGAGGCCAACGCCTTAGACCACTGCGCCACCGAGGCGGCCCACTTAAGAACTGAGTTGTAATGTCCTTTCTACAGGCAATAATAAATTTAGAACTCTTTTTCCAAAGCAAAGCAGATTGTTGTATGATGCAAAGGCTTGCTCCGTTTCATTTTCTGCCGATAAACTGGCCCACAGTGTGAGCCGAAGATTGTTTCGACAAAGCAGCGGTGCTGGGGGTAAGCTCACTGCAGCATGTTTACATCCCTGTACTTGCAGGTAAATATATTGTTGTCTAACATTTTCTAGGAACGAATAAGAATTTGATTTTAGTCAATGTGCTTACATCAAACCAATAATGTCAATCCCATATTTACACTGATCTAATTTGTTTTATTGCAATTATTCCTTTTCTGCATCGATTTCAGGACTCCCCAGATGACTTCCAAAAAGGCGGAATTCGACCTTTTGGTGGAACTCTTTCACCCCTAGGAGAGAGCCATTGCCAACAAACACATTAATAATATCTTACGTAGGACCAATCTCAGATAAATGATTCGAAATCGCCTCACACACTACTTAGCTACCAGAGCAGAAAAGATGGGGGTTTTTTTGGGTTTTTTTACTATTCAACAGGTCTTCATATATTGCATTTAAGTTTGGGCTAGTTCAAGCACAAAATATACTTCTGCAGTTATTTATCTGCATGAAGAAGTATGCCTTAAAAGATGGTGTTTATGAACAAATTGTTTATAACACACATCACATTGGTAAGGCTTTTCACCTGTGTGCATAAGCATATGCCTTGAAAGATGACTTCTTTCAGTGAACTTCTTGGAGCATAAAACACATTGATGAGGTTTTTCACCTGTGTGGAGAAGCATATGATTTGAAAGGTTACGTTTCAGAGAAAACTGCTTATAACATTTGTCACACTGGTAAGGTTTTTGCCCTGTATGACAGAGCTTATGATTTAATAGAACAGATTTCCGTGAAAATTGCTTGGAACACACATCACACTGATGAGGTTTCTCACCAGTATGACACAGCATATGCTTTGAAAGATTTCCTCTTTCAGTGAACTTCTTGGAGCAAACAACACATTGGTGAGGTTTCTCACCTGTGTGAAGAAGCATATGTTTTGAAAGGTTATATTTCTGAGTGAATTGCTTAGAACATATGTCACACTGGTAAGGTTTTTGACCTGTATGAGAGAGCTTATGGTTTAACAGAGAAGTTTTCTGTGCAAATTTCATGGAACACACAACACATTGATGAGGTTTTTCACCTGTGCGAAGAAGCATATGATTTGAAAGGGTAAATTTCCGGGTGAATTGCTTGGAGCATACATCACACTGGTAAGGTTTTTCACTTTTGTGAAGAAGCATATGTTTAGAAAGATGACTGCTTTCAGCAAACTTCTTAGAGCACAGAACACACTGATATAGTTTTTCACCTGTGTGTTGAATCTTTACATGTCTTAGGTGACTACTTTTCCGAACGAATTTCTCGAAACACATATCACATTGGAAAGTTTTTTCGCTTGCATGATATTGCACATGCCTTGCGAATAAAGATTCTCGTGTGAATTTCTGGAAGCATATTTCACATTCCGAAAGATCTTCATTCGTGTCTGCAACAAAATCAGTTGAAGTATAATCTTTTTCCACTTTCTTTATAATCAATTCTTTCGTGATATTCCCTGAAGGATGTTTGCGCAGTGTCTCCATATCAATAACAACCTCCCTCAAACAAAAGAATTTGTTTGATAAGAACGAATAAGCACACTGATTCAATGGCAAACGAATCTTTCCTGAAAATAATTGATTGCAGAACTGATTCTCTGAATTAATCATTCAGAATTACTTTTTGCTGTACATCAAAATTTCACAACGGCGTTTCGTGGGGTTCGTGTTCTGATCAAGAAATCTTACTTTATTCAGAAGTGTACAAATGCAATAAATTACGTGGACGTTTCGAAATGAGCTTATAAGAAAACAAATTTTGCGTAAGAATCAGAAACAAATTTAAACTTAAAAATCGGCTACTAAACGGGAAACTAGCACGGTTAGTTTCCACAAGTGTTTGGCGGAAGTACCACGATTCCTCTTGGTGGAACTTCCGCCAAACACTAGTGCCTCCAGTTCAGCCTTGCTCCTACATTGCGTAGCCGCAGGTGCTATTGCAAATGGCGATTTACATGTAAATATGTACAGTGCAGTAGAAGATTTCAAACGAGAACTTCACTGAAAAACAACAATATAAAAATCGTGTTTTTGTCGTCTGATTTTTGATCAGAGAACTTGCAAACATGCCTTTTACCATGAAAACCCGCTAAATTGTACAAGCCCTAGAGTAAATATGGATCTAGTTTGCATGCTTGTTTTATTGGAATAATGTGAAGTATAGAATTTGTATGCGTATTTTACCTTTCTGCAAACATAAGTACCAGCACGTTTCAGGAACAACTTTTTTGTATATTTGCTTTGCTGAGATGATAAAATTAGCGAAGGTAATTTTTGCAAATATTCTATAATCTTTTCACAGTTGGCTCAGTGGTTTACGAAGGTGTGTTTGCAAATCCGGTGTAATTTATATTTGTTTTGCTACATGTTTCAATTCAGATACTTTAAAGAATTTCTAATGCTCCGTTAAATATCTACAGCGCATAATGTTTACCTTGTATGTGTAGATATCACGCTGTAAATCAAATGGACATATTTTGTTCAGTTTATGATAGCTTAAGGTCAAAATTATCAAGAAAGGGGAATAATTGGAGTGGGTGTCTTCTGAATAAAATAAAATTGTTTATCAACATGGTGTCTCTGCTGAAACATCAGTTTAGGAAAATCACTGGAGAATTGAGTGTAATGGAAGGGCAAAATGAACCTAATTCCTCAGGACATATTCTGGACACAAATGAAAAAATTTGGGAGTGTGAAATATGTTTCCAGAAATTCACAGAAAAATCGAGCTTGGAAAGACATGTGCAGCTGCATGCAAGTGAAAAATCTTTCCAGTGTGATGTATGTTTCAAGAAATTTGCACACAAAAAGATTCTCTTAAAGCATGTGGAGGTTCACAAAAGTGAAAAACCTCACCAATGTGATGTATGTTCCAAGCAATTCACACGAAAAACTGGTCTTGCAAGTCATAAGCTCCTTCACACAGGTGAAAAACCTTACAAATGTGATGTATGTTCCAACCAATTCACAAGGAAATATCAGCTTTCACATCATAAGCTTCTTCATACAAATGAAAAACCTCACCAGTGTCTTGTATGTTGCAAGAATTTTACGCGGAAGACTCATCTTTCAAGTCATATGCTTCTTCACACTGGAGAAAAACCTCACCAATGTGTTCTGTGCTCGAAAAAGTTTACTCAGAAAGGTGATCTTTTAAAACATGCATTTCTTCACACTGGTGAAAAGGTGTACCAGTGTGATGTATGTTCAAAGCAATTCACACACACATCCAATCTCTCACGTCACAAGCTCCTTCACATAGGTGAAAAACCTCACCAATGTGTTCTATGCTCTAAGAAGTTCACTGAGAAAGGTCAACTTTCAAAGCACATGCGTATTCACACTGGGGAAAAACCATTCCAATGTGATGTATGTTCCAAGCAGCTCACACACAGATCTGATCTTGCAAGTCATAAATTCCTTCACACAGGTGAAAAACCTTACCAATGTGATGTGTGTTCTAAGCAGTTCATACGGAGAGATCATCTTTCACGTCATAAGCTCCTTCACTCAGATGAAAAACCTTACCAATGTGATGTATGTTCCAAACGATTTGTACAGAGTTACCACCTTGCACGCCATAAGCTGCTTCATACAGGTGAAAAACCTTACCAATGTGATGTATGTTCCAAACGATTTGCACAGAGTTACCACCTTGCACGCCATAAGCTGCTTCATACAGGTGAAAAACCTTACAAATGTGGTGAATGTTCCAAGCAATTCACACAGAAATCTCATCTTTCTCGGCATAAGCTGCTTCACACAAGTCAAAAACCTTAACAATGTGGCATATACCTGAAGCAATTCACTCGTAAAGCAAACTTTTCAAGGCATGTGATTCTTCATACGAGTGAAAAGTCACCTGTTCTAAATGACTTGCTCAGAAATCTCACATTTCAAGGCACATACACCTTTTTGCAAATAAATAAATGCAACGGTCTTATTTGTGCCTGAAGGCATCGCACTTAACCGGGATGTACAGGGTTATTCAAAATGATTCATCTTATTTCAAAAGAGCAGGATTCCATACCTATTAACCGTGTATGACGTTGGCATACACCAAATAAAAGAGGAAATATCTCAGTTATAGTCGGTCACTGTGACAGTGCTGCACTGTGGGTTGCAACATCTCATTGGTATTGCGCTGTTCACAGAAACATTGCTAGACTTCAAAATCGGGATGGGCAACAGGTGGGCGAGTATTATTTTTGCTGGGGCAAGTTTGATATCAACTTTATGAAACACTGAAAGAAAGAATTTGTTTTCCTTTTGTTTTTCAGTAAATGTGTAGTTTAGCATCCTAAATTATTTCGTCGGAAAAGTTGAAGGATTGCGAAAAAGTGAGACGTACAGATTTAGAAGTATGCAATTTAATGGCAAATGGTGAAAAAATTGCATCATTATGGTGCATTTTAAAGATTTTTACCGTAATATTTACATGTAAGTATGACACTGTGAACAGAAGCTGCGGAAGGCCTACCACAACGCCACAGCGGCAACATCAAGCTTTGTTTCGCTGAAACCATGGTCTTGTTTTGAGGGCCATTTTGCTGGTGGAAGAGTACAAGAGGAACTGTCTTGCCAGGAAAGCTTTCCAATTTGTAGTGCTGCGCTACAGAAAATATATCATTTCTTTTGTCCCGCTTTTTGATATCAAAATGCGATTTTTTTTTTCGTGTATGATTCTTTGATGTACAATGTATGAACTCAATTCTTCAAGAGTTTTTTTTTTTTTTTTGTAATCCAAATTGAATGATTTACAAACAACGCTGTGCAAAGGAAGAGCAAAACTTTGATTTTCAGATGCCACGTAAGTTCCGTTGAATAGTTTAACTGTTTTGTATAAGAAAGGAAGGCATCTGCATACTTTCTATTTTACACCAGGGAATGATAATATATGCATAACATCAAAGCAATTGTCACCATGTATTTTGGCAAATTGTGACAGAAATGAAGAACTATTTTTTTTTTTTTTTTTGGTTTGAGGTTTACGACCACCATGAGCAACTCAGTGTGCTATAAGCAGTCGCCTAATTTAGGGTCACCAATTCCAGGGAAGGGAGAGAGCCAATGCCGTAAGACAAACACAACAATCATGCCTCACCGAGATTCGAACCCGGACCCCTTTCGGACAAATGATCAGAGGTCATCCCTTAGACCACTGCACCACCAGAGTTGTATAAAAATAAAATGAATCTGTGTACACAACCATTGAAACAGAAAACTTCCTGCGAATCACGATAACAATAGAATAAGATAATTTAAAGAAAAATTAATATAACAATAAGTAATTATTAGAACATTACAGATTCCAGAGAGGACAAAAGTACATTGCGACTGAATGCACAGAAATGTGTGTAAAATGGACCTTAAGGCCAAAACTTAAAAATATTAGACTATGAACCTCATGAAAACATGAGACTAATTAAAGAAAGTTTTTATATGTAGAAAAGCAGTTTCGTTAATTAAACTTCAAAAATTATAAATAGCATTTTCAACAACTTAATTCAAAAATAGTAGACTTAAAATAAAATACATAAGGAAAAGATTTCAATTTAACAACTGGCAACTGCAAGAGGAACCTGGCAATAAAATTTAAAGTATTTCTGTGTAAACAAAACTTACAATTCCTATATATTGAGAACAGGCCTTGATAAAATCAAGAGGCCAGAAACGTCTGTAAAAACAAAAGAGCTCACTGTCGGAAGATGTGAAAAATAGTTGAACTTTCTCACGTTAAGAAAGAATTTGATATATTAATCTGAGTAAAGCCTTGAGTAAGTGTTTTAGTTGCTGTAAATAACATATTTATTTTTTTAATCTACAAGCAAAAACTATCTGCAAAATCTGCTAATAAATTATCCGCGTACACGTGTACGTCTATATTCTGCGACTCTGTGTGCCACCGGGGCGGCAAAGAACTACTTTCTTTAGTGTATCACTGCAAATTGGAATGTTTTGCTCGCAAGAACGTTCCCCGTTTCTCTTGTACCCTTCTGCCAGCAAAATGGCTGCTGGAACGAGACCTTTGTTTCAGCGGAGCCAAGCCTCTTGTAGTCACCACAGCAGTGCTTACATCATCGTACTTGGAGGTCGCTTTTACGGTAAAAATCTTTAAAATGCGTTTCACGGATGACATTTTTTCACCATTTGTCATGAAATTGGATACTTTAAAATCTGTATGTCTCAGTTTTTCGAAATCTTTCAACTTTTCCAACGAAATAATTTAGGTTGCCAATCTACACATTTACCTGTTTTTGCAAAGGTATTCGCAATCTCCCCTTCCCCCTTCTTGATGCATATTCATTAATTTTGAAACTGTCTTGAAGTTTTTTGCACTTTTTGGAATACAAAAGAGTCCTAAAGTTTGGAGTCATTTTTTTCCTAATGTTGCGTCCATTCATTTTTAACGAAATTAGTAAAACCTAAAGAGTTCCATGCCCATATAAGAAACATGACACACTGCCACCAGCAACACTCCCTGATTAAAAGAAAATTTCGGTAAGTGTATACATTAGCGTCCTAAATTATTTCGTCAAAAAAACGTTAGTACCTGTAAAAAAATGTGGCGTACAGATTTTAGAGTGTGAAAATTAATGGCAAATGATGCAGAAATTTCATATTTTGAATGTCTGTTAAAGATTTTTATCATAATATTTACCTGTAAGTGCGATGGTGTGAAGAGACGCTGCAGTAGGCCTAACACATCGCTACGATGACGATGTGAAGCTTCGCTCCGTTGAAAGAAAAATTTGCAGTGGTGTGTAATTAACACGCAGACTACTAAAAGTGCAACCGCGTATGCTCTTGCCAGGAGAGCGAACCATGTTGTACTCGTACGCTACAGAAAGAATATAGTTCATTCATGTTAAATTGTCATTGTTTTTAAAGCAGATGTTGAGACATTTTTCGTTCTTTCGCATATGACTCCCTGATTCAAAGTAGAAAGTGCGAATATATGCCATTCTGTGTTGTACAGAAAACTGGGAAAGTATTACTTTCGGTTCTGCTTTGAACGGCTTCCATTCGTAGCTGATTTTCTGTGCTAGTGCAGTTTTGGTTCTCTTGTTGATAGCTTGTTTGCAGGTCAGTTTCTATCTCACTGATATGTATCTTGTGCAAATCAAAGAGGTTTTATTGGTTTTTCCTGCCAAAAACATACAGGATACAACAAAATAAAGGGTGGATAATGTGGACCTATTTTCTGTAGCATATCACTTCCAGATTTATCGCTCTCCTGCCAACAACGTAACCACTTTCTCTTGTACTCTTCCACCCATCATTTCTGTACAGCAACAAACCTTCCTTTTAATGGAGCAAAGCTTCACATCATTGCCGGAGTGATGCGTTAGGCCCACCTCAGCTTCTCTTTACAGCATCGTGCTTAGACATAAATATTACAATAAAATTCTTTAAAACACATTTAAAACATAAAATTTCTGCACCATTTGTCATTAATTTCCATACTCTAAAATCTGCATGTTGCACTTTTTCCAGGTACTAACATTTTTCTGACGAAATAATTTAGGATGTTAATCTACACATTTACCAAAATTTCATGTCTAACAGAAAAGTCTTAAAGCAGATGCTTGGTGGATCAGAGCTGAGAGGAAATGTTCAAGTTAGCATGATTAACTTGCACATTTTCCTTCAACAGTTCAAGTTAGTATGATTCCAAAATGAAAATCTCCTTTTTATTAGTCTGTTGAAATAATTTTATTTAAATCTGCACAAAATCTAAGATACTTTACACACCCTTCACTGCAATCTATAAACTAGTATTTGATCAAACTCTAAGCCCTTATCAAACATTTCTCGGATGTTTAATTAAATTTGCGTAAAACCACAAATTTCAATATTTTTTGTGTGGCAAATTTGTTGTTTGTTTTTTAAATATTTGTGGATCTTGACAAGTTTCTGTGCTTCATCTACACTTAAGAGATTGTGAAGTTTTGATCAGACTAGTCCGCAAGTAGAAAATATCTTTTCTACTGCAGATGAACTGGCTGGGCAATCACAAAGACTTGACACGTAAGAGCAGAAATCTTTCAGGGTTTCAGCTTTGGTCACACTTGCATGTTGCTCCATCAGCTACCACCATTTGGCAGCACTGAAATTTTGCACAACATCATTTACAAACATAGACTTTGGATAGCACTTTGTGTCACATATTTTAAAACCCATTACAAAAATGATCCATTCAGGTTTCTTTTCTAACACCCATTTATCAGCAATTTGTTCTTGCTCAGGGCTCATTCTCTTTCCCTGGTATTTTGGATTCATTAAGTTTGCCAAGTAGTGGCAAGGCTGAAGTGCTTGATCCATCCTTTTTTTTAATCACCTGTGTATACGGTTCAAGATCTGCATTTTCTTTAAGATCTTGCCCCAGTTCCACTGACTCAGAAATGTTTGTTTGTTTAGCCTGGAGAATGTCTAGTACTCTACTAATCTTTTTAAATGATTACATTCTCTAGAATTTTGTTTATGTACAGAGGAATTTGCAGATAATTTGAGTGCTTAACAAACGGGTATAATGCATCTATGTAATAAAAGCAAAATAGGTATAATTAAAAAACAATTTGAGCACCAAGCTCTCCCATTTTAAAATGTGTCTTTTGAAACTCTTTGAAGAAAATATCCCAAAATTGCAGAAAAACTCTAAAGTAGGCTCCAGTTCAAAAAGTAGGAACTGTACACAAAATTATACTCAAAATAGTACAGTATAACTATACTAAAAATCCGAAAATTCTTGGCCGTAGAATAAAGATAAAAATTTCCAAGCTTTCGCACATCAACCAGATGGCCATCTGGTTGATGTGCGAAAGCTTGGAAATTTTTATCTTTATTCTACGGCCAAGAATTTTCGGATTTTTAGTATAGTTATACTATTTTGAGTATGCTCCAGTTTTAAAAAAACCAATAAAACCCACTACAAAGTGGGTTTTTTGAAGTGGTTTTTTTTTTTAAACCTGCCAGGGTTTTTTTGAGCTGGCAGGTGGGTACCTTGTCTACTACATTATGTATAAACTTGAAATGGTATGTATTCTGCATTGCTGTTGGATGTAAGCTAACTTGTATTGGTGTTGTGTGACCAAAAACATTTTTTTTTACCGCTAATAAGGGTAAATTAATTTTTTAAGAAAAGATACCCATTCTCGTGGAAACAGTTTCCCCACAAATGTCATAAAATTCAGGTCTCTTTTTTTTCCTTTTTTTTTTTTATACTTAATGTAGGAGAAACTATAAAGTGAGGCATGCATTTCCTGATTCACCCTAATGTGTTAAAAAAATCAGTACTTTCCAAAATACCTCATCCAGTCATCTGATAATGAAAATCATTGGAACCAAATTATTGAAACTTAAATACGCTATGCTTTGTACTGCTATACTGTTGCTAATAATGTAACTTACTCTTTGCAGTATAGCATTGCAATAATAAAACAGAAGGTGAAAAATATTCCAAATACGTGGCGACAGTTAATAAATAAATACATCGCTCTCTCCACGTTCCAGAAACACACAGCAACCGAAAAATTGTTTTTCAGCCGTCGCTGTGGAATCGAACCAACAGAACTCTCGGTATCGCGCCGAGTGCGTTACCTTTACGCCACGGGGGCCAACAATCCACGGTGCTATGTGTATTTTTATTAATAAAACAGAAATTCAGTATGTAATAAGCACGGTCACATCACAGTTCTAGCTCTTGACATATGTCATTTGAAAAAGCTAGAACAGAAAAAATGTGAGCCCAGACCAAACTAATATTTACAACTGATTTCATGAGTTTGTATTTTGTTATTCTAATAACATAGAAAATTCATTTATATATTAGTCTCTAGGAATTTCTAAGGAAACTTTCCAGTAAAGCCCAATTTCTTCATAATTGTCCTACCTCAACTTTTCTAAGAGCATAAAATGAAAACACGTTAAAAATAAAGAACTTCCGTTTTGCTGTTATTGTACTCCATTTTTCGTATGTTTTACGTAGGGCATTTAATTTTCGTTGGTGTTTAAAGTGGGTCCACCTAAAATCTCTGCCTTATGTTTAAACCAAAAGTAAAACTTCTTTATATATATTTTTTGCAATTAATATATTCCCAAGGGATGAAATTTGCGCATCGATAAAACTAACTTTAAGTTATAGCATGGGATACTTGATAAAACATAACCATAATCAAGCAATCTAACATTTTTTTGTCTACTGACGTCATAAAAGTACAGGTCGCGCCGTCTATTAACAGGTCTGAACATTACTCAAAGAAAAATGATTTATTTTTATTATAATTATGGTTATATTTTAGCAAGTATTAAGCCCCCGTACTATAACTTCAAGTTAGTTTTATCGATGTGCACATTTTCATCTTTGGGAATACATTAATTGCGAAGAAATTAAGTAAAACAGTTTTACTATTGGAAACTTAAGGCATAGATGGAACCACCTTTATGAAAGAAATATTTATACGGGAACGTTGCTGTCTCGAAGAATTTCATAAAGGAAAATTTTGCGGTAATGTTTTAATAATGGAATAAAATGGCATGCAATGTACGAGACGTCAAATGAAACCCGTTCGGCCGCCCCGGTGGCGCGGTGGTCTAAGGCGTTGGCCTCTGATCATTCGTCCGTAAGGGGTCCGGGTTCGAATCCCGGTCGGGCATGGATGTTGTGTTTGTCTTACGGCACTGGCTCTCTCCCTTCCCTGGAACCAGTGACCCTAAATTAGGGACGGGCGACTGCTTATAGCCCATTGAGTTGCTCGCGGTGGTCGTTAAACCTCCAATCAAAAAAAAAAAAAAAAAAAACCCGTTCGTGCTGCGTTGCGTGGACCGGCGCAAGGGGGAGCCTGATGACGTCACAGCTCGCGTGATAAGCGCAAACCAATGAACAAGTGAGCACGCTTTCATTCTTTTCGCATGTGTGGTTTGTGTTGCAGGTTGTTAACAACATAGCCGGTGTGATTCCGAATCCGTCCAAGGTGGATCAGCGAGCAGTGATTCAGTTCCTAAGAGCGGAAGGATGTCGATCAGTTGACATTCATTGCAGAATTCGGACGGTGTATGCCGTATAGTGACAAATGTGTGTCAAAGATAACAGTGACAGACAGAGCGAATGTTCCGGGAAGGACTTGAAACGAATGAACTTCCGCAGCTGGGCCAGTCGTATGTTGTTGCGACCAACGAAGCCATCGCCAAGATTGTTGCAGCAATACAGATGGACAGTCGTCGGAGCTTGCGTTAGCTAGCTGAGGAATTCGCTATGTCATTTGGGACAGTTCAAACGGTCGTTACGAAGACTGCAGTATCGGAAGCTGTGTTCACAGTGGATCCCACGGATTCTAACCAACCACCATAAGGAAGAACCCAGTGGCGTAGCCAGAAATTTCTTAAGGGGAGGGGGGTTCCATGGGTTTGGTTCATTGGTGAAAGCCTCGTATACAGGTATATATCGCTTTAAATTCGTGCTCAGTCCCCCTCAAGGGAGGGGTTCACACCCTAAACCCACCTCCCTCTGGCTACACCACTGGGAAGAACGCATGAGTTGGAGTTTGAACCACTTCCTGCGTTATAAGCGGAGGGTGATGCATTTCTGTCGGGCATAGTGACCGGCGACGAATCGTGGTGTAACCACTTTTAGGCGTCCAGCGAGCATGCAATGGAAACATCCCGGATCACCAAAACACACACAAACACAAAATCCTCACAAGCTTCAGCCGGTAAGGTTATACTGACCATATTTTTTGACCATGAATGGCTTTTGTTGGACTTTAAGGAGCCTCACGTGAACATCAATGCGAACCGCTACAAGGACGCCCTGGACTAGCTGCATAAAGCGATCAAGAACAAACGACCTGGCACGCTTTCGACTGGTGTGATTATGTTGCACGATAATGCTCGTCCGCATTTGCGAACATTGTGCAGCGTTAGCACGAAAGGGTGTGAGGTTCTGCACCACCCAGCCTATAGCTCCGATCTGTCACCATGTGACTTTCGTTTGTTCGGACCCTTAACAAAAGCTCTAAAGGGACAACGATTCCACTCCGATGCAGACGTCATGGCCGCGTTCACCAAATGGTTTAAGACCCAGCCAAAGTCTTTCGCGGACGGTATCCGCTGTCTCCCTGAGCAGTGGGACGCGTGTATGAATGCCTACGACGACTTCTAACGAACACTGTTACATTCTTTCTTCCTTATACACTATATTGACAAATATCACCGGACACCTAGAAGAGAAACACAACATAGCATTTATTGACATACATTAGTACGGTGTCGGTCCACCTTTGGCCTCAATGAATGCACTAACTCTTCGAGACATGCCTTCGACAAAGTTTTGGAACACAGCGATAGGTATGCCCTTCCATTCAGTACATAATGCTACCGCTAACTGTTGCTTAGTAGTAAGCCTTGGTTCCCAACTTCTTATACGGCGCTCTAATTCAAGGCTCTGTGCTGGCCAATCCACACACGATATGGAATTATCGTCAACCCTAGCAGTCCTTGCTTTATGGCTTGGTACATTATCCTTCTGGTACCAACAAGGCTTGGTTCCATAGAGTTGGTAGGGCATAATTGTCCAGAATATGGAGGTAGACGTGCTGGTTAACAGGTTTGTCCACGATAACCAATGGGCTGGGACCATACCACGAAAAACACCCCCGCACACGAGTACAGTGCCAGCTCCAAACTTGACCGTAGGAACAGTACACTGTGGTAAATAGCGTTTCTCCGTCTGCCTCCATACCCACACACGGCCATCAGACTGTTGGATTGTGTATCTGGACTCATTAGTCCATAGGACCCGTTTTCATTGATCTACGGTCCACGATAAATGTTCTTTACGCCATGCTAAACGACGAGTAGCATTCCGAGTGGAGATGAAAGGCTTATGAGCAGCCGCACGACCACGGAAACCCATGGAATGAAGTTCTCTGCGAACCGTACTTGTACATATCAAGGTTCCAGCATTTTTACTCACCTGTACACTAACGTCTTGTGCAGTACTCCGTCGATTAGCTGTAACGACTCTCCTGAGGCTTCGACGTCCTCTGTCACTGATTTTCTTTGGTCTGTCGGTACATTTTGCTTTTTCAGGCACGCCATGTGTCTTCCACTTATTCAGTACATCCAAAACAGTTGACTTGTGTATGTGTTTAAACGCCTCTCGGTTTCTCTTATGGACAACCCACTAATATAACACCCAACAATCTTTCCTTTCTCAAAATCATTTGCAGGCTTGTTTTTGTACCGTTTGCAGCTGTACCGCGCGTCTTAAGAACGCAGCGGATCCATTCATTTGCTTTTGAAGGTGTATCCGGTGACTTTTGTCAATATAGTATATATTGCTTTAATTCTGCCACATCTGCGGATGTACCTTTTCGTTCGTTTGAATAAAGCCACTCGAACGGGTTTCATTTGGTCACGCTTTGTATATATAAAAAAGGAAATTTGTTTACACCCTTACAGGCAGTCTTAGATTTTTCTATGATCCTTATCTCATATAACTAATCTTACAAATTATGAATTTACAATTAATTACAACACACATGGGCGAGAATTAACATCAATTTAATAAAGAATCGTCCTTTCTCTGCAGACAACGCAAATGTCTTGACAAATGGGCCGCGGGTGGCCTAGTGGTCAGCGTTCGTGACTGCCATGGAGATAACCTCAGGTTCGAGCCACTAAATACCCACCGTGCGTCTGATGGGCACGTTAAGCCGTCGAACCCCGGGTACTGGCCTCCCGGTAATAAATAAGGGCGTCTTCCTCCCCCTTTCTACCTCGCTTTCGTGTCACTTTCCTATCGGGCACTGTAGCCCAAATCTCCTAGCTTCCTATTTCTAAGGGTTGTTTAAGACCTGGGGTCAGACACTCCCTTCCTAAAATCCTCTACATATGATCTGATCTGATCTACCTTGACAAATATGTCAGATCCTTTAGGCTCTATCAGCTTTTCAATTACCTCCTTTTCTTTTTTTTAATTTGAGGTTTAACGACCACCGTGAGCAACTCAATGGACTATAACCAGTCGCCCGTCCCTAATTTAGGGTCACTGGTTCCAGGGAAGGGAAAGAGCCAGCGCCGTATGACAAACACAACCTCCATGCCTCACCGGGATTCCAACCTGGACCCCTCTCGGACGAATTATCAGAATTCAAATGGTATTTATTGAGAAACAAATATATACAAGTATTAACAATCACCGGGTTCTAGTCGCGCGTTGGCTGTCCCATCATGCTTTTCAACTGACAAAGCAATTAACAGAAGTAACAAAAAAGTGGCGCATATGTAGGACTGTTCATAAAAGTCAGTGAAAGTCCGTCGGGGAATGTTCAAATTCCGGAAGAACAAAACACAAAGTGATAAATTGTTGAAGAAATGTAGGAAAATCATTGATGAAGAAGGGGAATAAAAAAACCCAGCTTGATGTTGGGTGCCGGCTTCGCAGAAAAAGTCCATTGTGGAAAGTGTTATGATTCACTGTGAAGGAAGAAGCTCATCATAGGAAGACGCAAAAAGTTCAGCGATGACTACGCACAACACGATGCGACACTGTTAACACAACATGCGGCATTCTCATCACGAGAAAGAAACACTAGTCACACTTCCTGGTGATGAAAGAAAAAAACCACAATAAGCACATACTACAAAAAGACGTTCTTAACAAAAAAACTTGGTTCCCACAAAATAAGAAAAAATTGGTGTGCCCGTCCATTTGTATGGACAAAAGATGAGCGTCGAAACGTTGCTACAGGCGTATTTTGCCTGTAGCAGCTAAACAAAAAAATAACCGATTTGTATAAAACGGAGCATTATTGGGGTGGTTGAAGATGTTCTGCAGGTTTAAGCATAAGAACGTTAAGCATATATTCAGTCCTTCTACCAGATTGGATGGTCCAAGACGGCAGAGAGACATTACTAAAGACCTCCTCGAGCGCTGCGAGTTGTTGAACCATTTCGGGAAGGCGCTGTAAATTCCTCCGCACACATGGTATTGGCAGAATGTTGCTCTTTTTCGGACACTGATAGAGAGATATTAATTCAGGGAGATTAAATGGCGAATTGGGGACAGTGCTGTCCTGGAAAACTTCTGGAAAGTTAAGAAGGGTGTGGGTAGGGGGCATTCACTTTGTGAAGAAGCAGACTGCGATTCACTATCATGGGCAGTTTCCATGCTTTCTTCTGCCGAATCGGTAAGGATACCATAGGTGTTGGATGTGGTAACAGCATATTGACTGTCCTGGCTAGGTGAAGCAGGAGAACGTCGAGAGTGCGGGGTTGAAGTGCGTTTTTTTTTTCGTAAACTGGAACGAGAAGACGCACGAGTACATCGTGAGAAACCGAGCGTTTATTAGCTGTCTGAAACTGGGTGGCCTGTTGAGGTGGTAGCAGAGGTGGAAAATTTGAAGTGTCCATATCAAGGGGATTATGTAAACCCACTGCAGTAGAGGTCAAAGTCGGACATGGTCGAACATTATCAAATTGACGAGATCCAGGATCTGAAGCAACAGGGTTACCAGTAGAAGTAGAGTCTGTAGAAGGTAAGCAGCAAATAAAGCCGATGAAGGTTCCTGTAGGCTGGAAATAGAAGTAGCAGCGGCAGCAGAACTGTCCTGTAGAACACGATGTGGGCATTCAGACATGCCGTGCCCTTCAGCCTTGCACTTAAAGAACTGGATATCCGCAAGCACATTAAAAACGATTTGCAGGTGCCAATGCTGAGTGCCATGGATGTGGGACGTTCAACAACAGCTTCATCACTAGGGAATATGATACGGTACTGTCGACGTCCTCCTTGCACTGAACTGTAGTGCGAGTTGCGACCTAAAACTGGAAGAATTTTCGTTTTACCAACCACTCGTCCAAAAGACCCTAGTGCTTTTATTAGTATTGAATCCGGGATGGCTGTCGGCACCGGCTAGAGGGTAACAGTAATAGGCCTATGTGAAGCAGGAATAGGTTGTAAATGGAAATGTCTACTATCAATTCCTGACTGAAGAATTTTATCAACAGTAGTGGGGTCTATAAATTGCACTATAATTCCTCCTCCCATACGAATAATAGACACTATCTGTTTCTCGAGAACAACTTTATAAGCAGCATCTAGATAAAGTGGGAGGGGGTGTCGGGCAACGATTGAAAAAAGACACTAAGAAGTAATGCAGAGTTATACTGCTTTCCTTCATGAGATTCTTCAGGAACCAAAATCTTCAATACTTTATCCACTCTGGTTAGTTCAATGTTATCACAAAATGAATTCGTAATCCGCTGAGATGAGCCCCCAACAACAGTCGCAAACGCAAGCGGGGGTGGCGGTGGACACATAGCACTAGCTCTAACACTAGAGTTGGTTCCATCGGTATATGGGGCGTTGCTTGTAGAAGACATAGTAGAGATATCAGAAAGCACAGGTGAAGATACAGGCACGTTCAATGCTGATGAATACAATATTGTAGAAACTGAAGACGAAGAAGAATCATGTGAAGCGGTAGAGACGATAGCAGAGGTTGCGGCCATCTCGGCCACGAATCCCAACGTGAGCGAGTGCTGTACCTCGCAGCACTAAAAATAAAACCACAAACCTGTGGCTGTCCGCAATCACTGCTTGTGAAGTGGAAAGGAGTGTAGAACACAACAAAACGATACCAGGAACACTTAAACCAACACAAAAATATTCAAGGTCAAACAAGAATCGACTATCACTCGGAAGCTCTACGAATATGCGACTTGTCCTTATCAGAAGTCATTGCTTAGACAACTACGCCACCGAGGCGCCTTACATCCTGTCCAATAGCTATTAGTGCTAGTCTGCTGATCCTATCTGTGGCTGTCTGTGGCTGTCCGCAATCACTGCCTGTGAAGTGGAAAGGAGTGTAGAACACAACAAAACGATACCAGGAACACTTAAACCAACACAAAACTATTCAAGGTCAAACAAGAATCGACTATCACTCGGAAGCTCTACGAATATGCGACTTGTCCTTATCAGAAGTCATTGCTTAGACAACTACGCCACCGAGGCGCCTTACATCCTGTCCAATAGCTATTAGTGCTAGTCTGCTGATCCTATCTTCACAAGGGATTAATACGGTGTAGCAGCACTAAGGTTCTTTTTTTCGAAGCTTAGCAGCACTAAGGCACTTCTTGTGGTTAGCTGGAAAGAAAAGTAGGGCACAGAGGATTTTTCACTAGATGATCGTGTACGCAAAAATTGAGAAAACTGTGTTCTGTATGCAAACATACTTTGTATATATCTTAACCAAATGGTCCATACAACAGAGATAGTCAACCGGCTGTTGGAGTGCTTTGAAGCGCGGGCTTCGTCTAGGTAGGGACCAGGTTCGAGGCCTGGATGAGGTATGAGTACTGGATTTGTCCGATGGTCCCCTCCCTGAAACTGGTGGCCCTAAATTAGGGACGGGTGACTTCTAATAGTCCTACAAGTTGCTCATGGTGGTCATTAAACCCAGAACAAACAAAAATACTGTAGAGATGAAACAATTAAATGATTTTGACAACTCCAGCCAGTAAGACTCAAATTCGCTTTACAGAGAGCCTGTACATCCACAGATTTTTTAATATGTGTTGCAACGAGGATTCACCTACTCAAGTTTCCCAGACCTGGAAAGCCATTGTTCCTGTAAAAGGTAAAGATAATTACATTCCACCCTGAAGTCTGGCACAGTGTGTGTCACCTCCTACCTGAGTTTTGGTGCAGGCCTCCGGTATGTAAATTGCTTAACTTTTTTATTTGCTTCTGTGATTTGAATTAAGTGGCAAAAACTACCTTATTTATATGCCATGACAACTTTTTATGCGGTCATTTTCATCTGATGAAGAACTCCAGGGGAGTCTGAAAGATCTTATGAGTGTCTTTTAACCTTGTATATAGTTCATTAAATGTAATTTTACGAAGTACATCTGTCATCTTCAGACTTCGTTTTTATCGTGCATAACACAGCGTATATTTAATTTTTACCTTATCATTATCATTTAATTTTTACCTTATCATTTAATTTTTAGCCTGCACGCACCGTCATAATCATCAACGAGATGAAACAATATAATCAGATCACGCAGTAGGTCGTAAAGCAAATCATAAAGTTCTAGTGCAAAGAGAATGTTAACTCATTTGTCTTGATGGCAGTAAAAATAGTTATAGGTGGTGGCCATTGGCGCACCCACGGATCAGGCTTTCGGGGCTTAAGCCCTCTCCAGGGAGATTAAGAACGACGTATGTCACAAATTAAACTTTCAAAAATATTATTTTACATGTTCAAAAATTACATAGTGTTCGAGATAGTGTCTTCTATTACATAGCGTCTTCTTCTCGAACCGCAAAAAAGATTAAAACGACGTACGTCACAAATTAAACATTAAAAAATATTATTTATGTTCAAAAAATTACAGTGTTCGACATAGTGTCTTCTATTACACAGGGTCTTTATCCCAAAGAGATTGAGAGCGACGTACGTCACAAATTATATTAAAAAATATTATTTTATATGCTCAAAAAATTACATAGTGTCTTCTTCTCAAAACGACAAAGAGATTAAGAGCGACGTACGTCACAATTTAAACATTCACAAATATTATTTTACAGGTTCAAAAAAATTACATAGTGTCTTCTTCACAGAGCCCCGAAGATTTTAAGAGCGACGTATTTCACAACCGTATATAAACTATCGGCTACTCAGGGTAACAAACTTGCTGTTAATGCACGATGTTCAAACTTGCTGAATGGTTCCAGTTATAGACAAACTTTAATAACTAAAAACACACACAAGTTAAAATATATTTACATGGTTAAAATAACATAAGTACTTTCGTGCTCGCTACGTTCACATCATCAGATGAAAGAACAAGTTGGAGTTCCAGAAACGCATTTATATATGGGTGCCGTCTCCAAACATTCTCAATGAGGAAAGAAATTCAAGAACGTTCATTTGCTTTAACGTAATATGAGAAAATAGAGGCCTATAGAATTTCATTAATGATGGATAGAGTCTGCGATGTTGGAAGAAGGAACCGGAATCGAGGACAGTAAAGTTTTCCAGGCCTGGGAAATATAGCTGGCTACTTCCTCATTGCAACAAGTGTCTACTCGATGCAAAATGAAGAGACTCTCTGTAAAGATCACTGTTTCTCTCGTTGTAGAAGTAGATAGAATGGAGACGTCTGTCCAAGATGGGAAATGTGTACTAGCTGAAAAAAGCCTGGCTAAAGCAGTCAATGACGAGCCATTTTTTTACACTATATTGGTGTTCCTTAATTCTTGTTTGCAGTCTCCGTAGGGTTGAGCCGATATATATAAGGTCCTTGTCTTGAGGATCGACAGATTTCATAGTAATAGAATACATGCTGCATTTGTCCAACAGTTCAACACGGTCCCGATCATTTTTAATCAGGGAATAAATGTTCGATGTTTTTAATCCAAAACCGACACCTTGACTGTGACAGATGTTTGATAAGTTACCATTCACATGAGGGATGTAAGTCATCGATTCAACATATTTGGCATCTCTTCGCTCACGTGTCATAGTAAAAAATGTTGAATTCTAGATTTTACGGTAGATTCTATGGACATCTGAATATGAAAATCCGTGCTCATAAGCAATGGTATATATTTTTTGAAATTCCTCACGGAAAGCTACAGAAGAGGAGTGGGTAAATGCTCGACGAATAAGAAAGTATAAGGGTGAAACCTTATATCTAGTCGGGTGGGCGGAAACTCGTGGTATCAAGATAGGTATAGAGGAAGGCTTTCTCTAAACCGAATAACTCAGGTGCTGGGAGGTGGGGTTCCTACGATGTTGGAAGTCTAAAAACGGAAGTGAATTGTCACATTCAACCTCCACGGTAAAGGACATAGAAGGATAAACAGATTACTACATAGTTGCAAAGGAGAACAAATTTTCAACTGACGAAGGCCAAAAGACCAAGACATCGTCAACATACTGAAAGTATAATAAAGGTGTAACCTGACAAAAGTCCAAAATGCAGTTTTCTATGTCTTGAAGAAGAAGTTCAGCCAACAGAGGGGAGTGGCGGGATCCCATGGGGGCTCCCTCAAGTTGGCGATGTAAAATGCCATTGAACCATAGAAAAGAACGTTTCTGAATGAGGCGTAATGCCTGCAGAACGGCTTGAGTCTTCTCAGGGGTTACAGACACCAATTGGGAAAGTTTACTTTCAATGATATTGTGTACAATAGAAATAGGGACGTTGGGAAACAAAGACCCTACGTCTAAAGAAGCCATAAGGAAAGAGGAACCAGGATGATTGAAAGCCTTGATACGTTGCAAGGCTTTTACGGAGGTAGAAATAGAATATTGTGAGGAAGATATTAGAGGGGTAAGATATTTGACAAGTGCTTTCTCCAAAGACCTGGTGGGATTCGCATACCTAGAAACCAAAGGCCTAATGGGGTGATTTTCCTTGTGGGTTTTCAGTTTCTCAAACAATTCTGGGACCCTAGATCTAAAGGGGGGGGGTGCATGAAGTTGGAAATACAAGGGGGTCAGGAACCATGATTACGGAGTCTGCTTAAAAATAGTGGCAGAGGTAGGATCACCTTGAATAATAGAATGGGGGAGGGGGGTATTATCAATCGCATTTTCTATTTTCATTACAAAGTCCTGCTTATCGAGAATTAAAACCTGGTTGGATTTGTCTGCAAAGATAACTGTCAAATTAGGGTTTTTGCGAAGAGCCTGCAGTTGAGTTTTTTCTTTAAGGAGAGTTTTAGATTCAGGGGAAATATTTGAACTTCTACTGAATTTGATGGCTTTCGCTACCTCATACCTGGTGGGTTCTCGTTCAGGAGTGGGGAGAGATTGAATAATTTTTTCTGGCTGAGAAATAAGCTGAAAGGGATTAGGGTTAAACTCCGGATAAGCAAATTTGGGACCTCTATTTAAGGCAGACTTTTGTAAAGGATTGAGAGGATAAGAACTGAAGTTAATGTATGCTGGTTGAGCGGTAGAACTTAGCCTTTGCAGCTGCGAAGAACAACGCTTTGCAGAACAAGAGTCAGCAACTAAGTTGCGTAGTTTCTTAATCTGTTTGTTTTGAAATAGTTGTACTTGTGTATTGCAGGAAGCCAAAATTGTAACAAGAAGCCTATTAAGTAATGCAGGGTGAAAATATAATGGTAAATGCAAAAAAGCGTAATACGATTTCCTGTGCAAATAGTCTATGAAACTACGCTTCGTTCGGATCTCTGAAGTGAGTCTTTTGTATTCTGCAGAAACAAGGACTGGGGCACCTCGGCGAGAGAACTGGAAAACGGCGCAACTTCATCTAAAACCCTCCTTAAAGAAGAAACTCAACTGCAGGCTCTTCGCAAAAACCCTGATTTGGCAGTTATCACTGCAAACAAATCGAACCAGGTTTTAATTCTCGATAAGCAGGACTATGTAATGAAAATGGAAAATGCGATTGATAATACCCCCATTATATTATTCAAGGTGATCCTACCTCTGCCACTATTTCGGTTTTAAGCAGACTCCGTAATCATGGCTCCTTACCCCTTGCATTTCCAAATTCATGCACCCCCCCCCTTTTGGACTTAGGGTCCCAGAATTATTTAGGAAACTCAAAAACCACAAGGAAAATTACCCCATTAGGCCTTTGGTTTCTGGTTATGCCAATTCCGCCAGGCCTTTCGAGAAAACACTTGTCAAATATCTCACCCCTCTAATCTCTTCCTCACAATTTATATTTCTAGCTCCGTAAAAGCCTTGCAACGTATCAAGGCCTTCAATCATCCTGGTTCCTCTTTCCTTATGGCTTCTTTAAACGTCCCTATTTCTATTGTACACAATATCATTGTAAGTAAACTTTCACAATTACGGTCTGTAACCCCTGAGAAGACTCAAGCCGTTTTGCAGGCATTACGCCTCATTCAGAAACGTTCTTTCCTCTGGTTTAATGGCATTTTATATCGCCAACTTGAGGGAGCCCCCATGGGGTCCCCCTCCTTTCTGTTGGCTGAACTTCTTCTTCAAGACATAGAAAACCGCATTTTGGACTTTTGTCAGGTTACACCTTTCAAAAGTCCAAAAGGACTTTTGAAAGGTGTAACCTGACAAAAGTCCAACATACTGTCAGGTTACACAGTATGTTGGCGATGTCTTGGTCTTTTGGCCTTCGTCAGTTGAAAATTTGTTCTCTTTTGCAATTATGTTGTCGTATGTTTATCATTCTATATCCTTTACCGTGGAGGTTGAATGTGACAATTCACTTCCGTTTTTAGACTTCCAACTTCGTAGGAACCCCACCTCCCAGCACATGAGTTATTCGGTTTAGAGAAAGCCTTCCTCTATACTTATCTTGGATCCACGAGTTTCCGCCCACCCGACTAGATAAAAGGTTTCACCCTTATACTTTCTTATTCATCGAGCTTTTACCCACTCATCTTCTGTAGCCTTCCGTGAGGAGGAACTTCAAAAGATATATACCATTGCTTATGAGCACGGATTTTCATATTCAGATGTCCATAGAATCTACCGTAAAATCTAGAATTCAACATTTTTTACTATGACACGTGAGCGAAGAGATGCCAAATATGTTGAATCGATGACTTACATCCCTCATGTGAATGGTAACTTATCAAACATCTGTCACAGTCACGGTGTCGATTTGGGTTAAAAACATCGAACATTTATTCCCTGATTAAAAATGATCGGGACCGTGTTGAATTGTTGGACAAATGCGGCATCCATTCCATTACTATGAAATCTGTCGATCCTCAAGACAAGGACCTTATATATATCGGCTCAACCCTACAGAGACTGCAAACAAGAATTAAGGAACACCAATATAGTGTAAAAAATGGCTCGTCATTGACTGCTTTAGCCAGGCTTTCTTCAGCTGGTACACATGACCCATCTTGGTCAGACGTCTCCATTCTATCTACCTCTACAACGAGGGAAACAATGATCTTCACAGAGAGTCTCTTCATTTTGCATCGAGTGGACACTTGTTGCAATGATGAAATACCCAGCTATATTTCCCAGGCCTGGAAAACTTTGTCCTCGATTCCGGTTCCTACTTCTAACATAGCAGACTCTGTCCATCATTAATGGAACTCTATAGTCCTCTATTTTTTTTTGATTGGAGGTTTAACGACCACCGTGAGCAACTCAATGGGCTATAAGCAGTCACCCGTCCCTAATTTAGGGTCACTGGTTCCAGGGAAGGGAGAAAGTCAGTGCCGTAAGACAAACACAACATCCATGCTTCACCGGGATTCGAATCCGGACCCCTCACGGACGAATGATCAGAGGCCAGCGCCTTAGACCACTACGCCACCGGTAAGGCCCCTCTATTTTCTCATATTACTGTAAAGCAAGTGAACGTTCTTGAATTTCTTTCTTCATTGAGAACGTTTGGAAACGGCACCCATATATAAATGTGTTTCTGGAACTCCAACTTGATCTTTCGGGTGGCCGAGGGGGCAACGTTCGTGACTTCCACTGTAAGGACCTCAGGTTCGATCCCAGGTATGTACGAACGCTCGAACCACTAAATACCCGCCGTGCGTCGGATGGGCACGCTAAGCCGTCGGACCCCGGGTACTGGCCCCCCGGTAATCAATAATGACGTCTTCCTCCCCCTTGCTACTTCTCTTCCGTGTCACTTTCCATCCGGGCGCTCTAGCCCAAATCTCCTAGTTTCCTATTTTTAAGGGTTGTTTAAGACCTGGGGTCAGACACTCTTTTCCTAAAATCCTCTGCATATGATCATGATCATCGTCAACTTGGTCTTTCATCTGATGATGTGCTCGTAGCGAGCCCGAAAGTACTCGTGTTATTTTAACCATGCAAATATATTTTAACTTGTGTGTGTTTTTAGTTATTAAAGTTTGTCTATAAGTGGAACCATTCAGCAAGTTTGAACATCGTGCATTAAGAGCAAGTTTCTTACCCTGAGTAGTATTTGTTGCACGAAAATCTTGTTTTATTATAAACTACAGGCGTCTACGCGTACACTATACACTGAGTGGCCACTTTATTATGACCACCTGACAGTTTTAAGCAAATGAGCTATGGCTGCAGGCTGTTGACACCAGAGGGCGAATCTAGTATAAAAATGGAAAGCTTAGTGCTTGCAATAGTAGTAGAAGTGATTTTTGGGTGACGAGATGGGTAAAAAATGCGATTTAACGGACTTTCAACGTGGGATGATTGTAGGAGCTCGGAGCCATGTAGCGAGTATCACCGAAACCGCCACATTCGTGAAATGTTCCGGAGCAGCTGTTGTTAAAGTGTTTAAATACTGGAGTGTCAGCCAAAAAACTGGGTCTCTACGGGCAACGTGTGGTCGTCATCGACTAGTGACTGCTCGGGCGGAACGGAGAGTGTCCAGACTGGTAACAGACAACAGAAGGGCAACAGTGCAGCAAACTACAGACCATCTTAATCAAGGATCCCCTCAAATGATCTCTGCACGCACTGTTCGCCGTACACTGCATCGGATGGGATATGGCAGCCGAATGCCTGTTCAAACACTTGTGCTGTCTGCAAACAAAAGAAAACTTCTCCAGATCGCACAGGAGCACAAGGATTGGACAGTCGATAATTGGAAACAAATTATGTGGCCCGATGAATCACGTTTTCATTTGCACCATGCCGATGGCCGAGTGAGAATTTGGCGGAAACAGCACGAAAGCATGGACCTCAAATGCATTGCTACCACCCTTCAAGCTGGTGGAGGCAACGTTATGGTTTATGGAATGTTTTCCTGGCATGCTTTGGGCCCTTTAATTCGTGTTGATCAACGTCTGACTGGCACATCATATCTAAACATCGTTGCGGACTAAGTGCATCCTGTCATGTGGATGGTTTATAGCAATGGCGATGGCTACTTTCAACAAGATAATGCGTGTACATGATTGGTTTCAGGAACATGCCGGTGAGTTTACTTTGCTTAGGTGGCCCCCACAATCTCCAGATCACAACCCCATTGAGAATTTGTGGGATGAAGTTGAATGAGCCATCAGACAGCTGGATCCACAACCTTTCAATCTCACACTCCTGGAAAGTGCTCTTCATCAAGCATGGTCTCAGATTCCACAAACCACCTATCAACATCTCGTGGAGTCCATGCCACGAAGAATCGACGCAGTATTAAAGGCAAAAGGTGGCCCAATGAAGTACTGAGGGGTGGTCATAATAAAGTGGCCACTCAGTGTATATATGCATACACATTGTGTACTACGTATACTCTCTATATGCAGCCCTCAAACAAAAATTCCTGGGTGCGCCACTGGTGTTGGCCACTCCATGGAGATAAAGACTGCACTGCTTGGAGATCAACAATTGTCAAGATTGAGTGACAAGTGTTTTATGGCAGTGAAGAGCATTTCTACTAAACTTATTCCCACCAGCTCTAAGAGAAGTAATCCCCTGGCTCACTCTTCGATTCCTCATGGGTAACACAAAAGGAATCTCCTACATTAACCTCATAATCATAGGGCCGCCCCGGTGGCTCAGTGTCTATGCGATGGCGTCTGATCATTCGCCCGAGATGGGTTCGGGTTCGAATCACGGCGAGGCATGGATGTTGTGTTTGTCTAGCGGCGATGATGTTGTGTTTGTTTTGCGGAGAGAGCCAGCTCTCTCCCTTCCCTGGAACCAGTGGCCTTAAATTAGGGACGGCGACTGCTTATAGCCCATTGAGTTGCTCACGATGGTCGTTAAGGTGGATGTCAAGTAATTTTGCTTCCTATATTTCCAATGGAAAAAGTTTTGTACACGTTTCCTTCACAATTAGTGTGTTCCCAAGGATGAAAATTTGAACATCGATTAAAATAACTTCATACTATAACTTGGAATACTTAATATTTTCTAAAACATAACCATAGTTATATTAAAAATCAATAACTTTTCCTTTGGTTTTGTTGAAACCAGAAAAAAGATGGCGTGGTCTGTACTTCGATGACGTCAGTAGACAAACAAATGTTGGATTGCATAATTGTGGTTATGTTTTAATAAATATTAAGTATTCCAAGTTATAAAATGAAGCTATTTTAATCGTTGTTCAAATTTTCATCCTTGGGAACGCATTTAATTGTGAAGAAAATGTGCACAGAAGTTTTTCCATTGGAAGTATAGGAAGCAAAATTACTTGACGTCCACCTTAAACCTCCAATAAAATAAAAATATAATAAATAATCTTAGGAAAAATGGCATTTTTGTTATACTGAATTGATATGACTGTGTTGCATCTATTGAAAGTAACTAATATGTGTTATTTCTATAGTAGAGGAATCGTACAGAATAGAAGAACTGTGTTTAAATAAAATCTGATTTTCTTAGCCATTACTCTCACGTAACATTATTTTTTTTAATTGCTCAAATTAATCAATATAAAAAGAAATTGATATAAAAGTAATAAGGAACCAAAATTTAATAAAAAATACTAAAAAAAAATTAAAAATTACAGGGCTTTTGCGGATATTCTTCCCTGGTTGTTTTTCCTAATCCATTCACCGGTAAAACAGTCTTTTTTTCTTTAGAACTACATCACTGTAGAGTTAGGTATTCAGAGGCACATAGTGAAAAACGAGCTCTCTGGTAATTAACCATGACATGGTGATTTCGTACAAGAGTGGGGTATTGTGGGATGACTAGCAGTTATGTTCATTATGTAAAATTCTTCAATATTTTTATTGCTGCTTTATTCTGAGGTTCCTTCCAATTAAGGAGTAGGCATGAGATGTGTTTGATTGATTTTGGCGTAATTATTTTCTTTAAATCAATGTTTGAAATTCAGTTTAACAGCATGCAATCCTTGTTAGTAAATATTAATTTTGTATTCTTCTACGGGCGAAGTAGGAAAGAGACTTTGTAATTTTTTTTTCTTTCTGATTTATGGTTTTCCAGTATTATATCATCTGGAGACAAGTTTTATGTAGAACTCCTCAGTTTCATTCCAAAAAACTTTTAAAAAATCCTTATTTCTCTTAAAAATATGTTATTTCTCGCAGAAGAAAAACAATGCATTACTGCTTCTACTTTTGGAAACGAATGTGAAATATTAAAGGTTCCACTGTTGAGCTCTGTACAAAGGAATTCGGTCAGACTGAGAACACGTTAAATGAATTTCAAACTGAAAATAAGCTTGTGACGTACCTGCCAGCAGGACGCACACGACATAAAGCCAGATAGCAATTAGAATAAACGTCCGCGTAGCTCAATTGGTAGTGACTTATTCCGGAATGAGGGGATCCGGGTTCGAATCCTGGCGTGGACAGAAATGACGGAGAAATTTACTTCGTTATAATGGCACCCGAACTATCCGGATGACCCGACCGTTCAAAATCTCGCAATGGTGTGATGTTATTTCCACACCGCGAGATAGGAAAAATCAGAGAATCCCTTCTTCAGCGCTTCGAAAAAAAAATTGACTGGGAGTTCTCAAGTGCACCTTCTACAGTGGATGGCTGCCTGCAACGATTCATGGTCACTGCTGACCCGTGGGCCATGCCCCTGGCCCTCTTTCGGAGGGGGAGATGTGACGTACCTGCCAGCAGGACGCACACGACATAAAGCCAGATAGCAATCAGAATAAACGTCCGCGTAGCTCAATTGGTAGAGTGACTTATTCCGGAATGAGGGGACCCGGGTTCGAATCCTGGCGTGGACAGAAATGACCGAGAAATTTACTTCGTTATAAGCTGAAACTTTCAAATTAGTTGCTAAACCATCTGCTTCACTTATTACCTTCATGTTTGATGAATCATTTGATACAACTTCTAACGTCTATTATCTTCGGGAGTTCTTCAGTCACTTCCCAATGAAGCTCCTGCAGTTGAGCTTTACTATGATAAATCATTGAAAATAATAATGAAGAGTGAGTGGTTTCACCTACGGCACAAAAGAACAGGAGGTTAAAACCTATTCTCTCACCACACGCATTGAGGAGGCAGTAATGCTCAAATCTACTCACGCTTCTCTTTCCTACCACATCTGCAATTTATCTGCTCCCCAATCCTCAAAATCATAATTAGCAGCGATGAAAATTTACAATGAAATAAAGAACATACACTGAAGAGCAATTGAATTAGAGACAGATGGCGTTATGCAAATGTGGCGCTGTGGGCTGCCCTGTAAACGGAAACGACATAACGTATCCAGCGATCCGACAATATAAGGAGTGATGCGACGGGAATAAGTAAGAGTCGGACGCAGTATGGGTAAGACGAAGGATCTCAGCTCATTTGATCGTGGGCAAATTGTCGGGGTCCGACGAATGGGTCACTCCATCCCGGAAGTCGTCCAGGCACTGAGATTTTCACGAGCCACTGTGTCACGGGTGCACCGTGAGTACGTTGAATCCGGTAAAACCATCCCTGCAAGGGCCAACTGCCGTGGACAACAGCGTGTGGACGAGCGGGGTCATCGTCGGCTAGCTCGCATTGTATCAGCGGATAGGCGCTGATACAATGCGATATCGCTCGGCAATTTATATCGCTCGGCAATTATATCGCTCGGCAATTTAACGCTGGTGCACAAAAACGTGTAAGCAGCCACACCATCCACAACCATCTCCTCGCTATGGGGTACACGAAGCCATCGTCCCACGAGGGTACCGCTGTTGATCGCACATCACAGGGTGCAAAGATTAACATGGGCGCGGGAACATCGACACTGGACCCTAGACATGTGGAAAAATGTTGCATGGACTGATGAGTCGAGATTCACGTTGGTATATGCGGATGGCAGGATGCGAGTACGGCGCAAGCCACATGAAGCGATGGATCCTTCTTACCAGCAGGGTATATACTCTTCAAGCTGGTGGGGGTGGCATTTTCGTCTGGGGACTGTTTACGTGAACTGAAATGGGACCTCTGGTACGTGTGACATCGTCCCTCACATGTCAACGTTACCGGGATATCCTGGACGACCATTTGCTCCCGTTTGTGCGTCTTCAACATCCCACTGGGGACCTCATCCTACAACAAGACAATGCACCGTGCCATCGCTCCCGAATTGTATCCGAATGGTTGGATGAACACTCCACCGACGTGACCTCGCTTCCTTGGCCAGCTAGGTCACCTGACCTCAATCCCATCGAGCACATCTGGGATGCCATCGAGAGAGATGTTCGGGGCTCTGACCCCCTCCATCAAATCTTCGTGAACTGTGGGAGCTTGTTCAGGGGTCGTGGATCCGTATGGCTTCCCAACGATTCCGGTGTCTTGTCGAGTCCATGCTGAGACGAATCGCCGCCGTCATCAGGGCGAAAGGTGGTGCTACACGTTACTAGACAGGTATCTCTAATTCAATTGCTCTTCAGTGTATGCACTTACACTAATTATTTGTCTATCGTCCCAATCCTCTAGTACACTCCCGTGACGCAGTGGTGTAAGCGATGACTTTTGACCATTCGTCCGTGATGGATCCGAGTTCGGATCCCAGTGAGGCATGTATGTTGTGTTTGTCTTACGGCAGTGGCTCTCTGCCTTCCCTGGTACCAGTGGCCCTAAATTAAGGACAGGCGACTGCTTATAGCCCATTGAGTTGTTCACGGTGTCGTTAAACCTCCTATCAAAAGAAAAGTGTAAGTCGCATTTTAACCAAAAATAAAAAATTAAACAGTTTCGTGGAAGCAAAGCCCTTTGCTCCCCTTTTCCTCTAAACACACCCATGGCATCGATATGTCGTCTGCTTTGGTACCGTAGTCCCAGTAGCAAGGGTGAGCTCCGCAGCAATTGCTAGTCTGTGTGGAACCTGTAACTGTGCTCACAAGGTGTTGGACAACCTTGGCCAGGCTTTCGGTGTTGTTGAATTGCTGCCATAACCGTCAACCACTCTGAGATGGATATGCAAATCCCTTGCGAGTTAAAAATGAGACTGGCCTGCTTCTAGTCCTATCGCCAACCAATGTGCAGCTTCAGATAACCGTCAACCAATCTGAGATGGATATGCAAATCTCTTTGGGAGCTGGGCCTGAGACTGGCCTGCTTCTAGTCCTATCGCCAGATACCATGCAGCTTCAGATATGAAAGCATAAAGAAAGTATTTGCAGCCATATATAGGAGCCTTTCTTAAACGCAAAGCACAGCGATGGATTTCCAACTAGGAGTGCACCTTGTGACCCAGAGCTTGGGGGCGCCGAGAACGTGTAATTGGATTGCCAGTTCTGTTTCGATTTTAACAGACCGAAACAAATCAATCCCTAAAGCCACCACTTTATTTGCATTGTCAACTGATATTTTACTTTCTCGTGTTAGCAACATATCCTGGGCGCCGACGGGGAAAGGGGATCACAGGGGTTACTTGACTCCCTGTATAATTATTTTTCAATTTATTTTATTTTATTTTATTTATTACTTTTTTTACACTCACAGAACTGGACCACAAGGAAAGATTCGGGCGTTTAATATCCCAATTTTATTGGAAATTTGGAATTGGAAAACGATAACGTGAAAGCAAAAAACCTAGCAAACCGTAAGGTAGTACTCCCAAACAAGCTCCGCTCAAAGTGATGTGTGCTGAACTTAAAAGGCTTGGCGTAGCCCTGCTCGACAGTGTTCATTATTTTGTAAACAGTTACCAATGTACATCATGAAAGAAATACGGGATTACGCCATATAATACAAATTTTGAAGATGACAATCCGATTTTTGGCGTAAATGTGACAAGGATGGTAAGTCAGATAATATTTGAAAACTTGAAAATTTTCATCGTCCTGGAGCGGGACCCGAACCCGCGTCTCCCAGAAAACGCCTAGGTATGGGTCCCGCTCCAGGACGATGAAAATTTTCAAGTTTTCAAATATTATCTGACTTACCATCCTTGTCACATTTACGCCAAAAATCGGATTGTCATCTTCAAAATTTGTATTATATGGCGTAATCCCGTATTTCTTTCATGATTTATCTGCTTCTCCGGGCAATCACGGGATAGGATTATTAACCTCCAGATTCGCTAAACATGAATGCCGGTTGCTTCGACTAGCGTATCCTGTGATGGTTAAATTCAAATTGATCGGAAACTTGAAACTTGGTCGTTCTGGGTGGTGCAGTGGTTAGCATACCTAGGCGTTTTCTGGGAGACGCGGGTTCGGGTCCCGCTCCAGGACGATGAAAATTTTCAAGTTTTCAAATATTATCTGACTTACCATCCTTGTCACATTTACGCCAAAAATCGGATTGTCATCTTCAAAATTTGTACCAATGTACATGATCATGCATGTGTATTACTAATTTACACTTTCTTCAAGAGCAGCATCAATTAATAATAATAATAATAGTAGTAGTAGTGTTCTAGTGTAGTAAGTAAGGAGTAGTAATAGCATTAATCATTCATTTTCACAAATTACTGTTCTCTACATAGTATCCAAACCTTAATTAATTACACTTGAACCCCTTTCAAAAATTTCGTGCAAGCGCCCATGCAACATATACACTGGTGTGCAAAAATTAAGGACGAAGAGGAGAAATTATCATAACAGCGGAACAAGCATGCAGAACGGACCGAAAGACCACTCAGGAGATAGATTAGGGTCCGGCACCGTAGGACATGCGCATATATGCAGCATAACGTAGGAGGGGGCGTCGGAAGGGTATAAAGCACACGGGTGGTGTACGCTCAGCAATTCGGGGGCCGCGGGTGGCCTAGTGGGCAACGTTCGTGACTGCCATGGAAAGCACCTCAGGCTCAATCCCAGGTAGGTACGAACGCTCGATCCACTAAATATCCACTGTGCGTCGGATGGGCACGTTAAGCCGTCGGACTCCGCGTACTGGTCCCCCAGTAATAAATAAGAGCGTCTTCCTGCACCTTTCTACTTCGCTTCCATGTAACTTTCCTATCGGGCACTCTAGCCTCAAACTCCTAGCTTTCTATATTTCTAAGGGTTGTTTAAGACCTGGGGTCAGACACTCCCTTCCTAAAATCCTCTACATATGATCATGATCATGCTCAGCAATTCGGTGAAAGCTATTGCACGGTGTGCATCGGGTTGAACGACGTCCAGTTGCTGCCACCGTGTGATATGGCCAGCAGGCAGTCCAGTAGACGACGTCTGGATGACTTTACCCGAGGTCGCGTTATTGGGAAGTTGGAAGAAGGTCGACGTATGACTAGTGTGGCCGAGGAGTTCGGGATCACTCACAGCATCGTTTCACGAGCTTGGAGAGCATTTCAAACGACAGGAGCAGCTGTCCGGGAGTTTAGCAGTGGTCGTCCACGAGCAACCACGGTGGCGGACGACCGGTATATTATCTTGCAGGCGAGAAGAGACAGACAGCGGGAGAAATTGCAAGGCACATGCAACAGACAACTGGACGTCCATTATCGCGTTTTACCGTGGCCAGGAGGCTGCACAAAGGTGGTTTATTTGCACGACGACTAGTACGGTGTGTGCCTTTAACGCATGCTCGTCGGAGACGGCGGTTTCTGTGGTGCCAGGAACACAAGAACTGGACACATCATCAATGAGGTAGAGTTCTCTTTACAGATGAGAGCCGATTTAGTCTGACGAGCGATTCTAGACGTATAGACATCTGGAGAGAGCAGGGAACACGCAAACACACCTCCAACATCATCGAAAGGGACCGGTTTGGAGGTGGTGGAGTTCTCGTTTGGGGCGGTATCATGCTTGGTAGCCGTACTGACCTCCACATCTTCCGAGGAGGTTCAGTCACTGGTGTCCGCTATTGTACCGAGGTTCTCCTGCCTCACGTGCGTCTGTTTAGAGGTGCTGTGGGCCATGAGTTCCTCTTCATGGACGACAGCAACGATTCTGCAGCTGCGATTGGCGCTACAAGAGGAATGGGCCGCGATGCCTCAACAGCTCCTTGACAACCTCGTCCTCAGCATGAACAGGCGTTGTAAATCCTGCAACGCAGTCAGGGGGATCATATCCCCTACTAAAAACTGGATTTTTCTTGGCAGCCGCCTGTCACATGGACGTTTCTATCTTCTGTCCAGTTGGGCTCGAAACTACCTTTTCGATAAAGCGCCTTTGTATCCTTTGGATTCCTTGTTTGGACGGTTTTGCTCACTTGTCCCATATTCTTACATCTTGGGGATCTTATGGTATGATTTGAGTCGATGTGGAGCACTTCTGCACGACGTTACATTCGAAAAACCGCCTCGTCCTTAAGTTTTGCACGCCAGTGTACATACAAGGTCTGTCCGGAAAGTAATGAGAATCATTCAATAACAAACGTTTAAATACATACATCGCTCTTAACCGCGTTCTAGAAACACACAGTGTGTTTCTAGAACGTGGTTAAGAGCGGTGTATTTATTTATTTACTTGTCGCCACGTATTTGGAGTATTTTCAACAAAGGTTTAATTAAAGTTATACTTACATAACATTAAAATTCCTCGAAATAACATCCTTGAACATCAATACACCGCTGCCAGCGGTTCTGTCACGCCGTGTAGCTTGCCTGGAAGTCGGGAACAGGAATCGCTTTCAAAGCACTCGTCGCGGCAGTTTGCACGTTTATAGCAGTCCCAAAATGGTGTCCTTTTAGGCTAGATTTGAGCTAGGAAAACAAAAAGAAATCAGCCGGTGCCAAGTCCGGGCTGTAGGGAGGTTGAGGTAGCGTTGCCACGTTGTGTTTCGCCAGAAACTATCTCACTCTCAGCGACGCATGGCTCGGCGCGTTATCGTGGTGAAGAACCCAAGTGTTGGTGATCTCCGGGCGGACGCGCGCGACTTTGTTCTTCAGCCGTTGAAGCACTTCCACATAAAATGAAGCGTTGACCGATTGTCCGGGTGGTACGAACTCCTTATGGACATCACTTTACTGTCAAGAAAGACAATAAGCACCGATTTCATCTTCGATTTGCACATTCGAGCCTTCTTTGGTCGAGGAGACTCGGGAGTGTGCCACTCTGAGCTCTGTCTTTTCATCTCCGGATCGTACTCAAAAACCCACGTTTCATCACCTGTTATCACTTTCTCCAAAAACCAAGTTCACTCCTCACACGGTCCACAAGCTCAGGAAAATCGACACACTGTTGTTTCTCTGTTCGTCGGTCAAAACCTTAGGAACCAATTTGGCGCAAACTTTCCGCATCTGCAATTCTTACCTGATAATTTCGTGCACAATGGATTTTGCGAGTCCCACGAGCTCTGCTACCAATCTAACACTCAGACGTCGGTCAGAGTCCAAAACCTCTTTCACCTTTTCCACATTGTCCGAAGTGTGAGACGTTGAAGGGGGTCCTGGGCGTGGCTCATCCTCGACGCTCTCTCTTCCCTCTGTGAACGTTTCGCGCCACCGAAAAACTTGTGCTTTCGATAAAGCATCCTTCCCATAGGATTTCTGTATCATAGCAAGCGCCTCGGTGGTGGATTTTTCAAGTTCAACACAGAACTTTACCGCGTATCGCTGTTAGACACTGTTCTGCATTTTGACCGTTACGCGACGCTCACACAGCTGTCCACTTCGCAAACGATCCTCACTCTGTAAAAGCTCTGAGCACACTGACGAGACATCGATCATTTACCTAACATACCCCGCCACCCGGCACGTCCGGAGACTCCGCCCTCCGGCCCTTCTGATTGGCCCAGGAAAAGTGGTCTCATTACTTTCCGGACAAACCTTGTACATATGTATACATATCATCATTGTCAACCATTATCAATCCACTGCTAGACGAAGGTCTCCCCAAGTTTCCTCCACAACGGTCTGTCTTGTGCTAAGCTCCTCCATGTCAATCCTGCATATTTTCGAATTTCATCCACCCATCTCCCATGTGGTCTTCTTCTGGGTCTTTTCCTGTCCCTTGGAATCCAATATAAAATTTCGGCTGTCCATCGATGGTCTGTCCTTCTGGCAGTATGTCCAGCCCATTGCCATTTCAGGGATTTAACTCTGATCATGATGTCTTCCACTCTTGTCATTTTTCGGATCATGATGTCTTCCACTCTTGTCATTTTTCGGATCATGATGTCTTCCACTCTTGTCATTTTATATATATACATATATATTGCTGTTGTTGTTACTCCAAATTTTTGAGTTCTTATCGATGCACTTGTTTTAAAAGGAACAGTCAAAATAATTTAGCATTCCTTTTAGTGGTAGGTGAAGGAAAGATTCACGCTTTCCACACTTTCCATTGCTTTAGGCGAATACTTAACTGGCCTTCTCTTCTATAAATTAGTTTCATGCTACTTCCAGCCAAGGGAAATCACGTGTGTTGTAAAAAAAAGTTCGATGTGCGCGAACTGGCGAAGTTACTCTACACACACGGACAATGAAATTTGCGCACCATGAAGGAATCATCGAATTGAACTGAAATTTTATGGACGTAATGATACAGATGCATGATGCACATGATGGTAAAAACAAAGCTGCAGGACAATTACAGAGGGATCTGTGGCACGCAGTCCGGTTATCTCCAATAACACGTCGCACCGCCACGTGCGGCAATACATGCTGCAATACACGAGTTAAATATGTATAAGTTATATACGAGTTAAATATGTATAAGTTAAATGCTATTGTACTTCGTTTGGATGCCGTGTTGAATTGGATAATTACGAAAAATCTTGTTCCTGAACTTTTAGACACTTATTACGAAACATACTATAAACGTATAGAGGATGTTAAAGCTTACATAAAGAGACATAATGTGGTTGACGATGGTGTCTTCGATGTGTAGAGATGTTTCAGATGTATTCCTGGATGTTGGTTTCCTTTTTTCTTGCAGTGTTTTTGAAATGTTCTTGGACTTTAATAGATATGGATTTCTGTTTACTTATGTTTTAAATTAGCGTTGTTAATTAATGATTCAGTTTTTCGGGTAGCTTTGTTAGTAAAATAATGTAATGCTGTTGCGTTTTACGGCACTGGCTCTCTCCCTTCTATGAAGCCAGTGGCCTAAATTAGGGACGGGCGACTGCTTATAGCCCACAGAGTTGCTCACGGTGGTCGTTAAACCTCCAATCAAAAAAAAATTATAATAATAACATTGCAAAAGAAAAATACACTTGTAAAAATAATTGCACTGGAAATGCAGAAATTGGCTAACATTGCATTGAAATCTGTGGAAGTGTAGAGATCTAGCTTCTAGGCTGAACGGTTATAAGCCAGCGCATAGACCACCGCGCTACCGGTGCAACGAAGTTGAACTGTAACGCATTTCAAATTTTGCCACAACACACTGCACTCCACAATTTGTCAGATCCGTTTAAATTCAGTGATTCTGAAGAAAATTAAAACTGTCCCTTTTATTTTTTTTTATATTTTTATTTTTGGTGTAACGAACACCATGAGCAACTCGATGGGTCAACATTTTATTTTAGACTGTTTCTTTGTTCACGTTAAATGTTTGTGTTGAAAATAAAATCCGGTTTAAATCCTCACTCATGTCGAAACTGCGCAATATTTGTTAACATCTGTTTTACTGATCTTCAGCTTATTTCATACGTTGTATACTTCCCAGTTTAAAATTGATACATCGTTGGGATTCTTTGTCGGTAAAACCTGCTTCTGGTGCAGTTACTGGGGTGGTATTTTCTTATTATGGAGTGTTTTGAATTTGTAGAAATGCCGCCCCGGTGGCGCAGTGGTCTAAGCGATGGCCTCTCGTTATTCGTCCGAAAGGAGTCAGGGTTCGAATCCCGTGAGGCAAGGATGTTATGTTTGTCTTACGGCACTGGCTCTCTCCCTTCCTTGGAACCAGTGACCCTAAATTAGGGACGGGCGACTGCCTATAGCCCATTGTGTTGCTCACGGTGGTCGTTAAACCTCCAACAACAAAAAAAAAAGAATTGTAGTGAAGTTATTTATGAATATTCAAGTAGCTGTTTACGCAGGCTGTAATAAATTCTGGAAGTGGTATAGATTATATACATATAACCGGATTCATTCTCTCTATTGAAATTTGCTAAAAAAATCTCCACTATATCGTTGAGAAAGAAGTCCGAATTTCCGTTTTTATGTTACTCACACAAAACTGTACGAGTGGAGAAATTTTGTGGTGGAAAGAGAAATTTCGGCGAAGTATGTAGGAATATTAATTTTGAATGGATGGCATCACTATAACCACTATAACATGGTGAGTTGTTTACATAATTCTGAAATATCGTAAAGTATTGTGTATCTAGGAATCTTCTGGAGTTAGCTCAGTCGTTTTCAGAAATGTGCACTGAAATGCAGCATGGCATAGTTTTAATTTTGCAGCATGTTTGAACTGAGATATTTAAAAGCATTTCCAATGTTCCATTTGGAATGAGACATGAAACTGATGTTTATGTGTGCGCATAATACTGTTAATCAAAGTGGCGTTCATTTTATAATTGCGTAAGGACAAAATTATCAAAAAGAGAAATGATTAGAATGGGTATCTTATGAATAAACGAAAATTTTAAGTTCATGAACATGACGTCACTCTTGAAACATCATTTCGGGGAAGTCGCTCATGATTGGAATACTAGGGAAATCCAAAAAGAAACAGACCCGCCTCCACACATTGTTACAGATGCTAGCAAAGATCTTTGGGAGTGTGTAACATGCTTCCAAACATTCGCAGAAAAATCTAGCAGTGAAGAACATGTGCACATGCACACAAGTGAAAAATCTTTTCAGTTTGAGGCACATATTCACACTTTCACCCCAAAGCAGAATAGCTCAAGCCATACGCTCCTTCGTACCAGTAAAAAGCATCATCAATGTGATGTATGTTCCAAGAAGTTTACCCAGAAATCTGATCTTTCAAGGCATGTGCTTATTCACACAGGTGAGAAACCTCACCAGTGTGATGTATGCTCCAAGGAATTCACACTGCGGTCTCACCTTTCAAGTCATTTACTCCTTCACGCAGGTGAAAAAAATCACCAATGTGTTGTGTGTTGTGAGAAGTTCACTGAGAAAAGCATTCTTTCAAAACATATGTTGATACACACAGGGAAAAGACCATACCAATGTGATATATGTTCCAAGCAATTCGCACAGAGATCTCATCTTTCACGTCATTTACTCCTTCACACAGGTGAAAAACCGTACCAATGTGTTGTGTGCTGTAAAAAGTTTACTGAAAGAAATACACTTTCAAAACACATGCTCGTTCATACAGGGGAAAAACCATACCAATGCGATATATGTTCCAAAAAATTTACACGTTCATCTTCTCTTTCAAGTCATAAATTCCTTCACACAGGTGAAAAACCTCACCAGTGCGATGTATGCCCCATGCAATTCGCACAAAAATCTGCTCTTTTAAGTCATAAGTTTCTTCACACAGGTGAAAAACCCTATAAATGTGATGTATGTTCTGCCCAATTTTCACGGAGCTATGATCTTTCAGGTCATATGCTCCGTCACACAGGTGAAAAACCTCACCAATGTGTTCTGTGTTCTAAGAGGTTCACTTACAAAGGCGATCTTTTAAAACATGTGCTTCACCACACTGATAAAAAGCTCTACCAATGTGATGTATGTTCCAAGCAATTCTCACAGAGATCTAATCTTTCACGTCATAAGCTCCTTCACACTGGTGAAAAGCCTCACCAATGTGATGTATGTTCTAAGAAATTCACTCAGAGATCTCATCTTTCACTTCATAAGCTCCATCACACTGGTGAAAAACCTCACCAGTGTGATGTATGTTCTAAGCAATTCACACGGGCGCATCGACTTTCACTTCATAAACTCCTTCACACTGGTGAAAAACCTCACCAATGTGAGGTATGTTCTAAGAAATTCACACAGAAATCTCATCTTTTGCGTCATAGGCTTCTCCACACAAGTCAGAAATCTTAACAATGCAGCATATGCTTTAGACAACTCACTTCTAAAGTAAACCTTTTGAAGCATATGATTCTTCACACAAGTGAAAAACCTTCATTGTGCAACACTATACCAAACATTTTGCACAGAAACCTCATGTGTGAAACATGTACATTCATACAGATGAATAAGTACATACATAAATATCACTAAGCTGTTCTCTGGGATTCAGAGCTTAGCTCCACAAAGAAGGGAGCAGTCGCATCGTTTTCTGCTCCGCGCTTTCGCTGCCTCCCGTCGTTCGTGCTTCTTGGATGACGGCCAAGGCCATCTGTTCTTGGGGGAGATTTTCTCTCCGAGCGTCGCTGTTTGCATTTTCTACTACGTCTGTTGTGTTTTTATTTAGCCTTTTGTGCATTTTTTCTTCTCAAGTTTTATATTGTTTTTCTTGGTGCGGATGACCTAACTTTCGGCTTCTCGCTTGTTTTTCCTGCTTCGGCTTTTTGCCGATGGCAGAATCCGAGTGTGAAGTAAATATTGATGCTCCTCAAACTTGATTAACTACAAATGCTCCGTATCGTATTTCAGATAAAAGTGATAAATATTCAAATCTAAATATGCAAAGCTCAACTAGTGTGTCTACTGTGAATGCTTCTACTTCTGGAGTATAACAAAATACTTCATCTGCAATGGATTTATGCTTTATCGGATGACAACTTCCTGTGCAAAATAATAAACATGCACCTGCTGCTTCAACATTATTACCAACATATGTAAGCAAGGTGAGTGGTGCCTCAAATATTTCCTCAGCGTCCTCATCTACAAACCAACAAAACTCAAACTTTCTTGAAATAATCGGGGTCAATGAAGGTTAAAATTCCAAGATGACTCTACATACGGAAACAACTGACAGACAAACTCAATTTAGGTCTTTACTTTCCTTCCCTAAATGATACTAATGTCAATTTTTACTCAGAAGCAATTAATAAATTAGTCCCTGCACAGTCGATTGCTGACTATTCTCGCTACCAACGTGGGTTGGTATTCTATTTTGCCACTCAATCTGCGGTTGAGAAAGTTTTGGTTACAGGTATTGATCTAAAATCAACTCATTTAAACCCTATTCCATTAATCCAAAGGCCAATTACAGTGACACTTTCTCCTGTTCCACCGGAATTACCGGACGAATTGCTCGTCCATTTGCTTTCAACATTAGGAAAAGTAGTTGGCACTACAAGGCACCTTACCGCCGCTCCTCCTTCGGCACTCTCCCATGCAAATATTTTCAAGTGGCAATACAGATTAATTTTCCCATCTGATGAAGCTATTCAAAGTAGACCTAAAACTCTTACTGTTTTTTCAAATTCTAAGAGATACACTTGTGACATTTTTGTCGGGGTTCAGTGTTTCTCATGTAAGGGAGAAGGGCATGTTGTTACTCAATGCCCACATCGTGCCTCAACTTTAACACGAAATCAAATCCCTTCTGATCAGGGTAAGAAACTAAAAAAAATTGTCATGTACTAAATGGCCCATGCAGCTAAATATTTAGGAGCCAAAAATTATTATTTTTTTACATACACAATTGAAAAGTAACTGAAATTCTGGACGGCAATTTTGCCCAGCATAAACTTCTCAGCAAGTACCACAGCCACATTTGTCTTTTTTTGACTCTGCAGCTAAGCAGCATCCAGTGCTTAAATTTTCATTTTGTTGATATCTTTGTTACCCTTCCCATTTCTTTATTGTCACTTTTTTCTTTTTTAATGCCCTTGGATGACAATTTTATCCATCATGCTGAAAAACTTTCAGTCTGTGTGCATGATAGCTTTCACTATTTTTGATAAGATAAAGTGTAACTTTGAGGATATTAATACTTTTGAGCACCATGCATCAATTCTTACAAACTTTTCAGCCTCGTCACTTTTGCTTTCGGCCACCCACCCCCCTTATCAAGATGAAATGCAAACCTTTTTTTGGGGGGGGGGGGGATATTTAAGAACACAGGACACATGTTCGGAAAAAAATTACAGTTAAGGGAGAAATATTTGCTTCATCTGATTTCCGTTTTCGAAGACTTCCTCCTCCATTTTCAAGGTGAAATACAAATAATTATGAAATAAAATTATATTTAAGAACAATTCTAGGCAGAAGAAACATCACGTTAAAAATTAAATTACGATTACAGGAAAAATCTTCAATGCGTCTAGCTTCTGTTTTCGAAAGTTTTGAAAGAAAAAAAAATTCCGTTTTTGAAAGTATCGGGTGGAAATCATCCTTCACCAGTACCAATTGCTCCAAAATTCCTGTTCAGGTATGCATCGATCTCGAGAATAATGCAAATTAAGAAGAAAAAGGAGAAATTCCAGAAGCCGTGGCACTCTCATGCCTGAAGATTACAGGGGAATTTTTGCAACGTCGAATTTCCATTTTCGGAAATTTTCCCTCCAGTTTCAAACTGAAATTCAAATATTTATGGAATAAAATGATATATAACAACAATACTGGGCAGAGGCAACATCGCGAAAAAACAAAATTACGATTACAACAATTTTTTTTTTTTTTTTTTTTTTTTTTTTACGGGTCTTATAGAGGTTATTTTCATGAAAGTTGGTTGTCAAATTTTTCACTAAAGCCTAGTTCCTCATCAGGACATAGTCCTGATGAACTAAAGCCTAGTTCCTCATCAGGACATAGTCCTGATGAGGAACTAGGCTTTAGTTCGAAAAATTTGACAACCAACTTTCATGAAAAATAACCTCTATAAGACCCGTAAAAAAGTTATTCCACAATCACCATGAATAGAGGTGCCATAAATGCATTTACAACTAGGAAAAAATCTATTTCGTTTACTTCCGTTTTTGAAAGATGAAATACTGTCCCGATGCGTACCTTTACATGTTGGTAAAACTCTTCGGGCCGTCCCGGTGGTGCAGTGGTCTAAGCGATGGCCTCTGATCATTCCTCTGTAAGGGGTCCGGGTTCGAATCCTGGTGAGGCATGGATGTTGTGTTTGTCTTACGGCGCTGGCTCTCTCCCTTCCCTGGAACCAGTGACCCTAAATTAGGGACGGGCGACTGCTTATAGCCCATTGAGTTGCTCACGGTGGTCGTTAAACCTCAAAAAAAAAAAAAAAAACTCTTCGGAGTGTATTTTACACATTGGTAAAATTACGATACATGAACACACTTTTTGATGCGTACTAGACGCATAATTATGCATTTTTGGCGAACTCTGGTTAATGCAACATGCTAAAAATTGATGCTCCATAAGCCAAGAAGTTATATTGATGCTAGATTTATAATGAATCAATTCAAAGGACAACCCAAGCAAAAAACAAAGCAAAAAACAAATAATCATACAATTCTTCAGTTGCAATTACGGAATTTCAGGCAAGCTGTGCTTCAGGTGTGGAGGGGTGCTCGCAAAGATCCAATGATCACTGTGGGAGGATCCTGCTTATTGTTCAAGGTCGCGTCTTTAACTTGCTTGTGTGACGCTAGTGTGGGCGAGAAGGGGAAGTCAGCAATGTGAGCGTGCACAATTAATACACAGTTTTATGTGTTAAGTTCATCTTTAAGATGAATTAAGAAACTGAGCAGGGGAAAGGGAACAATTCTTGCAAACCACTAAGAATCATGCGAACAAAAATAGTCTTTCAGATTAAAAAGAATCATAATAAACTGCAGTAGAAAATACATGTCGTGATTTGGCCGCTGTTGTCAAATCGCTGGTCGCCAAATGCAAAAATGCAGACGCATTTCGCCCATGGCCCTCGTTAATTTCGAACCCTGCTTCTGATGCAGTTTCGTCTTCTTCTGTAAAACCATTGCAAGGTAATGCTGAGAAATATTCCTCCCCAAATTCAACTCTACAAAAAAAGTACAACACCCACAAGTAAAATAAATAATAATGTTCTTCAAGATAAACAGATCATTCAATCGTTGAGCACCAGTCGTGATACCCCGACAGATAATCAAAATAAAATTGCAACTGATATTTCCCAAACTCTTCCAACCTCGGTTGTGCCTGGGATTTTAACAAGTAACAAGTACGCATGCATTATTGTCAGATGATGACATGGAGATTAATGAAATAAAAGAGGGTGAAGAAAATAATTCAGATGAATCCATCGAACAGATATACATGTCTCAAGTAGCAGAAGCACTCAAACAAACAAAAGGTTTGAATATGAAAAGTTCCAATTACCAAGTACAGAAAAAGAGTTGCACGATACGCTCCTTGTATTTTGAATGACAGTTTATCGCTCGAAGAAGAGTCAGCTACTATTACCGATTTAGACAATAAAGCTTTCCCGTCTAATGTTTCTGATGACATATCGATGGCTACTGATGGGCAAGAACTTTTTGATGCTGCAGATACTGTGTCCCAAGATGAAACTCTCTTATTGGGTATATATCGTTGTTCAAATTTTGCCAATTTGCGATGAACATACTTTCTACATGGCCACGATAATGTATCTTGATCGACATTAAATGGCTGTCATTACTGTTTCACACGTTATGCAAGTTCTGCGATTGGTAGATTATTAAATGATGTTAGATACGTACGGGGCATAGTATCGGCAATTAAAATCAAGAAACAATGAGCTATATATGTACTTACAATATTCGTAGTGGCTGTCGGGGCTTCATATGTACGCCTGTAATGTATATACTCACAAGACATTGCTGTAAGTATCCGACTCATTCAAAGAGTGTGAGCTTTTTTCAATTGTGAAGTTTAGAAAAATAAAATTCATGATATTGTAAAATCTGCATCAGATAAAATTGAACAAGATGAATTTTTACAATGAAGGTAAATAATTCCTTTAACAACAACGAAATATGAAAATGAATTAAAACCTTGCCGAATTTTTTAAAAAACGAACTAAAATCTTGAAGAGGAAATCATCTTGACTGCGCAGCACAAAGAAATAAATCTCTCAATTGCGAAGCACCACGACAACAACGAAACATGAAAACGAATTACAACTTTGCCGAAATTTTAAAAAACGAACAGTCTTGAAAAACTCTATATTTTGAGGTTACTCACCTTTATTCCCTAAATCTTTTAAGAGGATTTCGTCTCTACACATTTCCAACACTTATTTTTCTTATTTACAACGTGGTTCAAGGCCGCAAAAAAAAAAAAAAAAAAAAAAAAAAAATCAACTCACGCAAACTTCACTCCCTTCCCTCCTTTTCCCTATGACCAAATTCAGATTCAAAATAATATACCACACATATACACAATTGAACTCCCTAAAACACATTAATCTAATTAAAACTTCAATCAATAAAAACCTATTTACACATTTCCTAAAACGTCAAAGTTAAAAAGCTGTAACCCAAAATTATTTACAATTGCACATCAATGCCCAATTAAAATAAACCCAAATACCTGACACAACCACTATATTCAACAATCACGGACCTCTCTCCCCTCAGAAACAAGCATAACAACCAAGCACTTTCAGCTTCTGCCTAGGCCATTCTCAAGGAGCGGACGCAACAGATGTACCACCTGTCGCCATCCACGAAATGTAGCGAATGTTTCAGTGCTTGTGCTGCATCGTTTCATTTCCTGTTCTCCATCGTTCAGGTGCAATGGCGCCATCTGTCAGATGACCCAATAGCCTTCTTTTCCTTTCGTACTTATAAATATCTGTTCAATTTATTTGATTCTTGAAAGTAATCATCTTATATTCTAACACATTTTTTTTTTATATTACATCCTTTTTTTACCTCATGCCTTTCCCCCTCTGTTCTTCTCTGTGGCTTTCCTTTCTGACCATAATCCTTCCAATATGTGTTTAAGCTATTAGGATCATTAGCGTTACATAACCTGTGTCTATTTTTTTCTATCAACACTGTCTCTGCCAATCTCAAATGCCTTTCCGTACGACAATTCTTAATAATTTTTATTTCATCAAACTTTGGGTATTGCCTTTGTTCAATACAGTACTGGACCAATGCAATTTTTGCTTCTTTTTTCTGCCAATTCTGTAAGTGCTGTTGTGCCTGGGCAAAGGCTGAAAGTGCTTGGTTGTTATGCTTGTTTCTGAGGGGAGAGAGGTCCGTGATTGTTGAGTATAGTGGTTGTGTCAGGTATTTGGGTTTATTTTAATTGGGCACTGATGTGCAATTGTAAATAATTTTGGGTTACAACTTTTTAACTTTGACGTTTTAGGAAATGTGTAAATAGGTTTTTATTGATTGAAGTTTTAATTAGATTAATGTATTTTAGGGAGTTCAATTGTGTATATTTGTGGTAGATTATTTTGAATCTGAATTTGGTCATAGGGAAAAGGAGGGAAGGGAGTAAAGTTTGCGTGAGTTGAATTTTTTTTTTTTTTTGCGGCCTCGAACCACGTTGTAAATAAGAAAAACACGTGTTGGAAATGTGTTGAGATGAAAACCTCCTAAAAGATTTAGGGAATAAAAGTGAGTAACCTCAAAATATAGATTGTCTAAATAGCACGTGAGTAATTAAGCAGCTGGAAGATGACCATTGACATTTGCAATGCTGTATGAATATATGAGTCCTGAAAAAGAAATAATCATCTTGATCTGCATGACAGGACTGAACATGCATTCGGGTTGAGCAGCATACCTGAGCGTGTGAGTGCGGTAATTACAACATCCGTGCACCAACCACTGATGATAGCTATGAATATTAGGAGAAACTAGTTTGGTGCTTCGCAGTCGGGAGATTTATTTCTTCTTCAAGACTGTTAGTTTTTTAAAATTTCGGCAAAGTTGTAATTCGTTTTCATGTTTTGTTGTTGTCGTGATGCTTCGCAATCGAGAGATTTATTTTTTTGTGCTTTGCAGTCAAGATGATTTCCTCTTCAAGATTTTAGTTCATTTTTTTAAAAATTCGGCAAGGTTTTAATTCATTTTCATATTTTGTTATTGTTAAAGGAATTATTTACCTTCATTGTAAAAATTCATCTTGTTCAATTTTATGTGATGCAGATTTTAAAATATCATGAATTTTATTTTTCTAAACTTCACAATTGGAAAAAGCTCACACTCTTTGAATGAGTCGGATACTTACAGCAATGTCTTGTGAGTATATACATTACAGGCGTACATATGAAGCCCCGACAGCCACTACGAATATTCTAAGTACATGTATAGCTCATTGTTTCTTGATTTTAATTGCCGATACTATGCCCCATAAGTATATAACATCATTTAATAATCTCTCAATCGTAGAACTTGCATAACGTGTGAAACAGTAATGACGGACGTTTGATGTCAATCAAGATACATCTCTTATTGGGTTGTCGGAAAAGTCATGACGTATTTTATCCATGTTTTGCAAAGGTCATTTATTGATAGTAAGAAGAAAGATCAATCAATGATATAATGCCCGTTTTGTTCGATAACCTTTTGCCATCTTTCAGTGAGCTGCAGAATGTCTCGTTCATAGAAGGACCTGTCTTTCGAGGCAAAAAACGGTACAAGGTGCTGATTTACAGCCTCATCTGAATTGAACGTTATACCATGCAAAGACTGTTGAAGAGAGCAAAACAAGCAGAAGTCTGACGGCACAAGGTCAGGCAAGTATACTGGATGTGGCAACACATCCCACCGAAGCTCCAATAATTTTTGGCGGGTGATCAAACTTGTGTGTGGTCTTGCGTTGTCATGATGGAACACAACACCTTTACAATGAACGAGCTCTGGATAATGGGTTCATTCAAACTGTCCAACTGCCGACAGTACACATTCGAATTGTTTGTTTGGTTCCGTGGTAGGCGCTCGAAAAACACGACACCTTTAAAATCCCACCACACTCAGACCAGAACCTTTCACTGATGAATGTCTGCTTTGGATGTCGTTTGAGGCGAAGCAGCACGTCAGGACCAAGACCGTTTGCACAGCACATTGTTATACACAATCCACTTTTCATCACCAGTTATCAGTCGCTTCAAAACAGGATCATTATCCGCACGTTTAATGAGCATATCGCAGATGTTTATACGCGCCGTCAATTGAGCTTCTTTGAGTTCATGAGGAACTCACATATCGAGCTTAATTACATATCCCAGCTTCTTCAGGTGGTCGTGAATGCTTTAATGATAGATGTGCAATGTGTCTGCAATCTCTCGTGTCATGTAATGTGCTCGATCAGTGCCTTCATTTGGTCGTCATCAACCTCGGTGGGCCTCCCCGACCGAGGAGCATCGTTGAGGTCAAAATCACCACCATGGAATTTTGCGAACAACCGCTGGCACTGATGTTCTTTTAGAGCATTATTGCCGTACACTTTACGCAACTTTTCACAAGATTGACGCACATTCTTCCCTTTATGGAAGTAAAACAGTAAAATATGGTGAAAATGCACAGTTTGGTCTTCCATCTTCAACTTGATGTCAAATCTCTGCAAATCAACCAAATCGCTCACTATTCCTTTTAGACTGCAGCTAGAACTGGCCCCTGTCGAATGCCATAGCGATAACAGAGCTGCGCATACCTCTAGTACTTCCTAAACCTCCCAACCGCCATCGGGTGCCAAAATGCGTCATGACTTTTCGGACAACCCAATAGTTGCAAGTTCAAGTATTGTTGATGATAATATTAAAACATCATTGAGACCTCATTTTTCAACCCAAATTGTCAATGAAAAAACTCAAAGTGCCTTAGAAGAAGCATTTAAAATGATTTCTACACTATCTGACTCCACTTCTTTTTCATGCAGAAATGTACAATATGCATCAACGGACACCCATACAGTAGTTAAGACAACACATTACTACAGTATATTGATAATTTTAACCAGTTGCCACAAATGATGCAACATCTTTGAAAAATAAGTTGTTTTTTTAATCAAAAGAAGCACTCAATTGCTATTCAAACTTTTGGACATCGTCTTCGGAATTTTTTATATGCTATACAAAATGCTAAGGAAGTTGTAGAATTAGGTGATATGTCTCCCAATGACACTTAAAGTTGGAACATTTAATTGTAGGGGTTTGGCTTCTCATGAGTCAAATTCCCTAGTATTCCAAGATATTTCTCAAATTCTAAATTTAGACGTAATTTCTTTTCAAGAAACTTTTTGTACCTCCAATACTCTCTTTTCCCAATGGAGAGTATGACGTTATACTTTTTATCATAACTACAGTACTTCTCGTTCCGGTGTTGCTTTCGCCTTTCATAATTGCCTTCTGTTGACTATCTCTATTTTTTTTTACCTCTGAAATTTATCCAGGACCCTTTCAATATGCCACCTTTTTGTTCAATAATTATACTTTCCGTATTTTCAATATACATGTTCATTCTGAACATAATAATCAACTTGCCAGTCACATCCTTAATTTATTACCTTTATTTTTATCATCCTTTTTATCCACTGATGTTATTATTTTTTGTGGAGATTTTAACTGCACGATAGATCTTGATCGATATAAAGGGTGTCCGAGAATTATTGGACACATTACAAAATTATATAAAACAAAACATTAAACAGATAGAAAGAAACTGACTGTACTAACTTACAATGTATCTACACAACTTAATAAATTTCGATGTGAGATCCCTTGGTTGCTCGCAGTACGTCCAAGCGATACTCGATTTGATGCCATGTATTGGCAAGCATCTGAGGAGTTATGGAATTAATAGCAGCTGTGATACGCTGCTTCAGTTCCTGCAAATCAGTACAAGGCATCTGATAGACATGATCCTTCACATAACCCCACATGAAATAATCCAATGAAGTTATATCTGCAGAGCGAGGAGTCCACAGAATGGGACCACCAAGCCCAATCCATCTGTTGGAGAAATGCTCATTTAGGCACTTACGTACACATGTTGACCAATGCAGAGGCGCGCCGCCGTCTTGTTGGGAAGCGACGTCATATCTTTTGATCTGGGGTATAGCGAAATTTTCTAGCATGTCCAAGTAAATGTCACCATTTGTGGTTTTTTTGCAGAAGAAGAAAGGGCCAATCACTTCTTTTTTTGATAGGGCGCACCACACATTAACTTTTGGAGAATCACGTTCCAGTTCAATAGCAGCATGAGGTGGTTCACTGCCCCATATCATACAGTTGTGACGATTCACAATACCTGATACATGAAATGTGGATTCATCACTAAAAATTACAGTACTGAGAAAGTTTTCGTCGTTTTCCACTCGATTCAGCATATCCACAGCGAAATCGCATCGCAGAGTGTGATCATTTCCATGCATCTTTTGCACTATTTGAATTTTATAAGCATGAAACTTTAATTTCTTGTGCAAGATATCGTGAACTGTTGATTTCAGAATGCACAGTTCTTTGCTTGCTCGATGAACGGATTTCCTGGGGCTTCGTCGGAAACTTTTGTTAACTTGGTCAACCGTCTCACCGCCGGTACTAGGCCTACCGGCTCCTCCACGATGTTCCACATTGCCAGTTTCGTACAAGAAACTGGCAATGGTTGAAAAATGAGGTCTCAAAGAAACTGTTTCATCCACCGCTTAATTGAATTCGTTGACGGAGGATTATAACTATACTCTAAACAGTACCGTCTTTTAACTTTAACAATAGACTTTAATTCTGCAAGCCGTAACACACACACACATCACCTTCTGCTATATGGATGACATGACTACTGATTGCGCATTTCTCATACATTCCTCATTAGGCCACACCTAGCGCCATCTATCGGATTCTGGGAATAACAATTCTGCAAAACAAAAATATAAAAATCGTGTTAGTAATACATGACATAGAAAAACATACAATGCACATAGTTTTTTTTTTTTTTTGTACATAATTTTGTAATGTATCCAATAATTCTTGGACACCCTATAATTCAAGAAAATAGCACATTCATATTGTGAATGTTTTGAAAGATTTAATTGACTATTTCTCTCTGGTTGATGCTTTCAGAGTTTTACATCCAAACCTTAAATTATTTTTTTGGCGAGCTAGTAACAACGCCACAACAGTGGCACGCCTTGATAGAATTTATCTCTCCGAACATTTTCGTTCACATCTTTCTACTTTTAACTATCAACTGGCTGGTTCTCTGATCATTTTATTGGATACTTACAACTTAACCTTTTACATAATTTTCATCCCCCTCTAAAGTCGTGGACACCGCGGAACAATATTTTAGATATTCCTTCCTTTCATTCACAAATTATACGGATTCTCCTTTCATGTAAGGAAAACTCAGGAGGAAGCTCAGAAATTGCCACCCCGGTGGCGCAGTGGTCTAAGCGATGGCCTCTGATCATTCGTCCGAACGGGGTCCGGGTTCGAATCCCGGTGAGGCATGGATGTTGTGTTTGTCTTACGGCACTGGCTCTCTCCCTTCCCTGGAACCAGTGACCCTAAATTAGGGACGGGCGACTGCTTATAGCCCATTGAGTTGCTCACGGTGGTCGTTAAACCTCCAATCAAAAAAAAAAAAAAAAAAAAAAAAAAGAAGCTCAGAAATTAAAAACAGTATATTGTGTTGAGTGTATTTGCTTTTTATCTCAAGAGTTGTTGGATTGCAGTAAATTCTTGACATGATAAACATAATGTTCAAGACAGGGGTGAACCCAAGATTTTGACAAGGGGGAGGGGGCAGAAAACATCATCTTTGACTTTAGTACTGTATGTACATATATACACACTCATGTGCATTGTCTGTACATCTACCTGTTTATGATAAATAATTCAGCTCTTGGGAACCTGTTAAGATATGAAATTTCGTGATGTTTTCACTTTGTGTGTCTGTCCGTTTGTCGTTTATGTCTGCTGTATGACTTGTTTTTTATGAATATCTTGGGAGCAGTTTGAGATACATATCACTAAGCTGTTCTCTGAGATTCAGAGGTTAGCTCCAAAAAAAAAAATACAAACTTCCAGATATTTTTATTTATTGTTGTCGTATCAAACTTCTCCATTTACAGCGATCTTGACATACAACTCGTGCTTCACTGATATCCATTACACGCCGTACACAAGATCTTTTATACTTCATACTCATAATCTTTTTCTCATGCAGACACTCCTGAATCTGATCCACCCATGTCTTCCTTGGCCTTCCTCTGCCTTTCCTTCCTGCCACTTGGGCTGAAAAGATTTTCTTCGTAAGCATTTCATCACTCATTTCATAAGGTTTGAATTCTTCTATTGGATTGTCGGAAAAGTCATGACGTATTTTAGCCATGTTTTGCAAAGGTCATTTATTGATAGAAAGAACAAAGACCAATCAATGATACAATGCCCCTTTTGTTTGACAACCTTTTGCCATCTTTCAGTGGACTGCAGAATGCCTTGTTCATAGAAGGACCTGTCTTTCGTGGCAAAAAACTGTACAAGGTGCTGATTTACAGCCTCATCTGAATTGAACGTTACACCACGCAAGGACTGTTGAGGAGAGCGAAACAAGTGGAAGTCTGATGGCGCAAGGTCAGGCGAGTATGCTGGGTGTGGCAACACATCCCACCCAAGCTCCAATAATTTTTGCCGGGTGATCAAACTTGTGTGTGGTCTCGCGTTGTCGTGATGGAACACAACACCTTTACGATGAACGAGCTCTGGACATTTCTGGATGATGGATTCATTCAAACTATCCAACTGCCGACAGTACACATTCGAATTGATTGTTTGGTTCCATGGTAGGAGTTCGAAAAGCACAACACCTTTAAAATCCCACCACACTGAGACCAAAACCTTCCGCTGATGAATGTCTGATTCGGATGTCGTTTGAGGCGAAGCAGCACGTCGGGACCAAGACCGTTTGCACAGCACATTGTTGTACACAATCCACTTTTCGTCACCAGTTATCAGTCGCTTCAAAACAGGATCATTATCCGCACGTTTGATGAGCATATCGTAGATGTTTATGCGCACCATCAATTGAGCTTCTTTGAGTTCACGAGGAACCCACACATCGAGCTTGCTTACGTATCCCAGCTTCTTCAGGTGGTCGTGAATGCTTGAATGATGGATGTGCAATGTGTCTGCAATCTCTCGTGTCATGTAGCTTGGGTTTGATTCTATCAATGCCTTGATTTGGTCATCATCAACCTCTGTAGGCCTCCCCGACCGAGGAGCATCGTTGAGGTCAAAATCACCAGCATGGAATTTTGCGAACCACCGCTGGCACTGACGTTCTTGTAGAGCATTATCACCATACACTTTATGCAACTTTTCACAAGCTTGACGCGGGTTCTTCCCTTTACGGAAGTAAAACAGTAAAATATGGCGAAAATGCACAGTTTGGTCTTCCATTTTCAACTTGATGTCATATCTCCGTAAATCAACCAAATTGCTCATTATTCCTTTTAGACTGCAGCTAGAACTGGCACCTGCCGAATGCCATAGCGATAACTGAGCTGCGCATGCCTCTAGTTCTTCCAAAACCGCCCAACCGCCATCGGATGCCGACAAAATACGTTATGACTTTTCCGACAACCCAATGATAGTTGTCAGGGACCTAACATAGCTCTCACCCCATGTAAGCACTTTGTCAGTTTGGCTTCATTCATCCAACCATATGTGTGTATGCACTTCGATTAGTATTTGGGCCTTTGGGGAACTATTCGAGGGGGGGACCTGTCATGTTCAGAAAGAAGTGAAATAGGCAAGTAAATGTTTGAGTGAAGCTCAGGTTGAGAATTGGCTTCCTAGTTTCTTAATTCAATTACTAATGAAAAACAACTATTATGGGAATTTTACTAGGAACTTTTTTTATTTAAATTGCAAATTTTCGGAGAAATCTCTTCTCCTTCTTCAGGCTGTCTTTTTTTCAGGCAGCCTGAAGAAGGAGAAGAGTTTTCTCTGAAAATTTGCAATTTAAATAATAAAAAAAATGCCTAGTAAAATTCCCATAATAGTTGTTTTTCATTAGTAAGTACATGTTTTTAACAGCTCAAAATCAAATTATTTTAGCTTTTTCTCATTTTGTCCAACTTCATGACACATACCTTCAATCTTAAGGTCATTATTATCATTTTAAGGGCAGGTCGGGACACATTGGATCTTCTACTGGTTTAAGAATTGGCTTATTATGTTCTTTTAACATACTTGCTAAACTTGGGGTATTTGAAGCACAAGTCCTTTTTTGTTTTTAATCATTTATAGCAATGCCTTTGCAGAGATAAGCAACAGTAAACAGACACTGAAATATTTATGCATCAAAAGTGTTAAAAGATGTATAAAATTAGATGGCACTTTGTTAACATACTCATTTTGCTGTAAGGCAGCCTTAGACTTCTAGATGCATTTTACCTACTTACTTAATTCTCTTTACTCCATTTGGAAGCATACCGTATGTCTTCCTGCACCAGACTGTTTCTTGCTTCTGTTTATACAGTATTTGTTTCCACTTTTTATTAGTAGTTGCTATTTCTTTCATTATTGCTCTTCTCTCTAGATGCATTTTAATATATTTGAAATCAAATTCGTGACAACTGGAAAAACCTCCCCTCCCAGGATAAACTAGCATGAGTTTATCTGATGTGTGCATATTCATAGAGAATATTTTAATTAATAAGTAATTCCTAATTGATTAAATGTCATATCATCATCATCATCATTTTCAACCATTATCAATCCACTGCTGGACGAAGGTCTCCCCAAGTTTCCTCCACAACGATCTGTCTTGTGCCAGTCTCCTCCATGTCACCCCTGCATACTTTCGAATTTCATCCACCCATCTCCCATGTGGTCTTCTTCTGGGTCTTTTCCTGTCCCTTGGAATCCAATCTAAAATTTCGGCTGTCCATCGATGATCTGTCCTTCTGGCAGTATGTCCAGCCCATTGCCATTTCAGGGATTTAACTCTGATCATGATGTCTTCCACTCTTGTCATTTTTCGGATCCACGAGTTCCTCTTCTTATCTCTCCTGGTTACACCAAGTATGCACCTCTCCATGCTACTTTGAGTTGTCTGCAGCCTTTGTATGTCTCTTTTAGTTAAGGTCCACGTCTCTGCACCATACGTAAGCACTGGAAGGATGCATTGATCAAACACTTTTCTTTTAAGACATAATGGCATATTGCTCTTGAAAATTATGCTGTTTCTTCCAAAAGCTCTCGAGGCAAGTTTTGTACGCCGATTAATTTCTTCATCAATGTGACCCTCACTTGATATCTGCTGTCCAAGACAAACGTACGTGTCTGTTATCTCCAGCTTTTCTCCATCAATCGATAAATCTTCATTTCTTGTAAAAGCATTGAACATCACTTTTGTTTTCTGAAAGTTCATTTTTAATCCCACTTCTTTACTCTTGTCAGCAAGTTCCTGGATCATACTCTGCAGCTCTGATGGGGTAGTTGCAAAAATGACTACGTCATCAGCAAAACGAAGGTGGGTTACATAATCTCCATTAATCTTTATCCCCTTGTTTTCCCAGCTCAGTGACTGAAAAACACCCTCCAATGTGGCATTAAAGAGCTTCGGAGATATGGTGTCACCTTGTCTCACTCCCTTTCCAATTTTTATGTGTGTTGTATTTTCAAACAGCCGAATCTTTGCACTTGCATTTTCATAGATGTTATTAATAATATTAATGTATGCATCTTCAATACCGCAGGTTTTCAGAGCCATTGTAACTGCTGATGGTTTCACCGAATCAAAGGCTTTTTCATAATCGATAAAAGCCATGCACAACGGAAGTTCATATTCCCTCGCTCTTTCAATTAGTTCTCTCAGCACATGGATATGATTTATTATGCTGTAGCCACTCCTGAATCCAGCTTGTTCTCTCGGTTGAGCCATGTCCAGTGTTACCTTCAAGCGGTGTGAAAGAACTTTAGTGAAGATTTTATAAACTACTGATAGGAGGCTGATAGGTCTGTAGTTTCCGAGATCCTCAATGTCACCTTTCTTATGTAGCAGGATCATTGTAGCGGTGTTCCAATCCTCAGGAATCTTTCCTTCATTAAGGCATCAAGTGAAAATTTGGGCGAGTACTGTTTCGATTTCTCCACTTGCTTCTTGTATGATGTCTACAGTAATTCCATCTTCTCCTGGAGCTTTTCCCCGCTTCATGTTCTTGATTGCATGTGCAACTTCTGCTGGAAGGACTGGAAGAACTCTGGTACTGGTATCTTTCATGATGTCTGGAGTGCATGTATCATCCCTTTCATATAATTTGGAGTAGAAATCTTTCACTCTTGTCAAAATTTCGCCTCTATTTCTTGTTACAGAACCATCTTCTTTTCTCAGTGCCATAATCTGTTTTCTTCCCTTACTGAGATGTCCCTTTGCTATCTTTAGGCGTTGGTTGTTTTCAATTGCTTTCCTCACTAGTTCACAGTTGAATTTTCTTACGTCTTCAGTGATACTTTTTCGTACTGTCTTGCATAGCTCTATATATTCCACTTTGGAAGTCACATCTTCTTTAGTTGTCCTCATCTCTCTTCTTTTTTGCATCAACATTTTCGTTTTTCCTGATAATTTATTTACATGCAACTTGTTCTTAGACCCAGCTAATTTTGTTGCTGTTTCCATAAGAGCTTTGGTTACTTTTCTGTTAACTTCAGAGATGTCCACTTCTTCCGATGTTAGGCCTTCTAAAGCAGAGAACCTGTTCTTCAGTTCCAACTTGAAGGTATTATGGTGTTTTTTAAGGTTGGTTATGTCAATAGATTTTGTTTGTCTTATGAGCTTGCCACGTTCAAGTTTAGTGTTGAGGTGCATCTTACATCTCACCAATCTATGGTCACTACCTGTGTTGAACTTGTTTAGCACACTGCAGTCTTCTATGATGAATTTTTTGTTACACATAGTAAAATCAATTTCACTTGTCGTCCCATTTGGATGTCTCCATGTCCATTTCCTGTGTGGCTTTTTCTTGAAGAAGGAGTTCAAGATGAAAAACCCTTCTGCCTCTGCAAACTCAACGAGAGTATTTCCATGCTGGTTTCTGTTGCCGTGACCGAATTTACCTACTGAAGTTTCATTCTGTTGCCGTTGCCCTATTTTTGCATTGAAATCTCCCATAATTATTTTCAAGTGCTGCTTACCTTTATTATTTAGATGACAAATTTCCTCATAAAATTCTTCAATTTCTTCTTCAGGATGACTTGTGGTGGGTGCATAAGTTTGAATAATCTGAGCCTGGTATCTTTTTGAGAGTTGGATAACAAGCCGTGCAGCTCTGTCAGAGGAACTTTCAACTTCTACAACTTTATCCTTCAGGAATTTGTTTGGAAAAAAACAACTAGGTTTTAATAAAAACATAATTGGTAGTTGATATCTGCCAAAGTGAGGTGTTGGGTAAAGCTTTAGAATCTAATCCAGTTGTTGAATTGTATTTATGACAGAAAATGCTGATAGATAGCAACACATCAGCCATTCAGTGAAGATGACAATCGCATATATGGTCCGTTATGTGACGTCTCCCATTTGAACAATGAGAAGCATACAAGCGTCTCGGCACAACAAGGTTCCCGAGGATCAAACGGAAGTCACGTGATCCTTATCCTGGCACCGATGCCACAGTCTCCTGCTGTGCGGGCAAGCTGACCCTTAGCCGCCCTGGTGGCGCAGTGGTCTAAGGCGCTGGCCTCTGATCATTCGTCCGTAAGGGGTCCGGGTTCGAATCCCGGTCAGGCATGGATGTTGTGTTTGTCTTACGGCACTGGCTCTCTCCCTTCCCTGGAACCAGTGACCCTAAATTAGGGACGGGCGACTGCTTATAGCCCATTGAGTTGCTCACGGTGGTTGTTAAACCTCCAATCAAAAAAAAAAAAAAAAAAAAAAAAAAAAAAAGAACCAATAACCCTAAATTAGGGACGGACGACTGCTTATAGCCCATTGAGTTGCTCACAGTGGTCGTTAAACCTCAAAAAAAAAAAAAAAAAAAAAAAAAAAAAAGCTGACCCTTATATCTCGGCACTCATCAATGTGACTTTGCTGTCTTTGAAAACAGCTTAAATACAGAGCGATATTTCAAACAAATGAAAATGTGCCAGCAAAAGGGGTTTGCATATACTGCAAAAGCAATTTCACCCAGAATAAAAATGTGTACAGGCACATCAGGAAATTTTATCCCGATGAAATGGATACAGTGCCTGTTCAAAGATGTATGAAGGCGCCAAAACATATGTGCCAATAGTGCAGTTCACAGCCAAGAATAATTTGGCAAAACATGTTAAATTTCGTAGTGATGGTCGGATCACCCGTAACAACGGTTCTGAGATGCATATGAATACCTTGAATTCAGAAAATAGTATTACTTGTAAGTATTGCAAGTGTACTTTCACAAGAGAAGCCAATTTGGAAAAACATGTAAGGAAGTTTGTAAGGCTTCCAAAAATTCTTTTTAAGTATTGCAAGAGTGTTTTCATAGAAAAGAAGAATTTTTATAAACATATAAGAAACTTTCACCCCACACAAAAAAGTTTAATTATTTCATTGAGTTGTTTGTAGTATTTGTGAATTCAGTTGCAAAAGTGTAGCTGAACTGCATAACCATATCAATGTTAGTCATCCTGATATTTCACTGTCATTTGAGGAAAAGCGAGTTCCACAGCACTGAGGAGTTTCTACAGTGGAAAACTGATACGGAGTGTGATTCACAGTTACATTTTGTAAAACACAGAAATGGCAATTGCCAAATAGGTGGAACAATTATTTCTTCCTATTATTAATATTGTTGTAGAAATGGCACATACAGACCACCTAAAAGTAGGAAACGTTCTGTGAAATGTGCTGGAATAAATAAAATTGGTAAAAGCTGTACACATTAAAGTATGTAAGCAAATAGTAAATGAAACCATTAAAATCAAAGTTAAATACCAATCTGTCCACACTGGGCATAAAATAGAAATTGAAAGAACTGCACTGACAAAAACTCAGAAAAAACACCTGGCAGCTAAGTTGAGTTTAGGGGAACCAAAATCAGTAATTCTTATTGATATTAGGAAAGTATTTTCACCCACTAAAGGACTTGGTTACACCACTCCGAAGGATTTGCACAGCATCAGCCAAGACCTCACTGTCGAAAAAGATGTAACGTATCATGCAGATGATAGTACATCTATTGATATCTTAGTTCAAAAAATGCAAAACGAAGGTAATTTGGTACTACTGTACAAAGCAGTGGGTAAAACCGTACTAGATCATCCATCAATTGAGAAAAAGATTTTTTACTTGGCATAATGAGTGATGCCTAATTGAAGGTATTAGAATTGCATGGAAAAAATGGTGTCTTGATTGATTCTACACATGGAACTAACATGCACGATTACCAGCTAACAACTTTGATGGTAAATGATTCTCGTCATCAAGGTGACTCGGTAGCAATTTTATATTCATCCCGCATTACAACGGACTTTTTTTTTTGTGTGTGTGTGTGAATTAGGAACATATTTTCCAATTTACAAACAGAAGTTTTTGTGTCAGATGTATAATGCCTGGAAACAGGTGTTTGGGGAAGTACAGAACAAGCTTTTGTGTGTGCATGGCATGATAAACTTGCTTTAAATAGCAATGTGCTAACAAAAATAAAAGATAAACAAGTTCCAGACAGTTTCTGGCCATTCAACATTTGGTTGACAAAACAAATGTCACAACTTTTCAGCACATATCTCAAGATTATGTTAAAGATTTTGTATCTTGTGCAGAAAGTGCAGCATTTGGGAAATACTTCCTTCAAAATTACATGAACCGTGTAAATCAGTGGGCAAGTTGCTTTTGAGTAGGATGCCCAATGAATATGAACATGAAGGTAGATCAGTGGCATCACTCAATAAAACACGAACAAGCAGGTGGGAAGACAATGCGAAGATTGGATAAATCTATTTCCCTTGTGCTTAATGCTATCCAAAACATTTTATTGGGCCAATTGATTGCTCTTGGATGACCAAAATTGACATCCCACGTGTCTGATATTAGAAAAAGGCACTTGAACAGTTTAGAATGGAAGAAAGATGCCATTGTTAAAAAGGAACCACAAATACTGTGGAAAGTTTATTCCAGCAGTGCTACAGAAAATCTGATCCCAACTCATACTGTATCATACATAACTGAGACTGTGAGATAAGGTGTCAGGAGTGTAATGTGTGTGTTCACAACTTTAAATGCACATGCCATGATGCTTCATTTCATTACTCCATATGTAAGTACATACACCTGATATGCAGGTACTGCAGCAGAAGAACTGAGCATTCTTAATACCAGATAGTATTGAGTCCAGTGACAATCTTTGTATTGGCACAAGTAACAAAGATGAATACAATGAAGAAATGTGAGTGGCAGTAACTAAAGAAATGAAAAAAAGAAAACAATTAGATATTGAAAAAAAAAAAAAAAAAACAGAGCTGTTGCACTTGCATGCAATGTAATTGAACTCTTACATTACAGTCAGTCCTCTGAGGAACTACAAATGGTGATTGAAAACCAGAAAATGTTACAAAGTTGGAGACAGTTTCTGAGGGAAAAAAGGTTTTGCCGTTGGCACCAGAAACAAATTCATGCCAACCAATGAATAAAAATATAAAGCAAAAGCAACATTTGACCCATTGTAGAAAACCACTGAAACGAAAAGTTTAGATTGACTTCAAGTAATTTCTTTCAACATAAGAAGATAATATGTTGCAGGTAGTAATTTGAAGATGTACACACTTCAAATTATTACCTGCAACATATGTAGAAAACCACTGAAACAAAAACAAAAAACAAATGGTGATTAAAAACCAGAAAATGTTTCAAAGTTGGAGACAGTTTCTGACAGAAAAAAAGGTTTTGCCATTGGCACCAGAAACAAATTCATGCCAACAAATGAATAAAAATATAAAGCCACAGAAACATTTGACCCACTGTAGAAAACCACAGAAACGAAAAGTTTAGACTGACTTCAAGTAATTTCTTTCAACATAAGAAGATAATATGTTGCAGGTAGTAATTTGAAGATGTACACACTTCAAATTATTACCTGCAACATATGTAGAAAACCACTGAAACAAAAACAAAAAACAAATGGTGATTAAAAACCAGAAAATGTTTCAAAGTTGGAGACAGTTTCTGAGGGAAAAAAGGTTTTGCCATTGGCACTAGAAACAAATTCATGCCAACCAATGAATAAAAATATAAAGCCACAGCAACATTTAAAATTCATGCCAACCAATGAATAAATATAAAAGTTAGGGCATGCCGTTCATGCCAACCAATGAATAAATATAAAAGTTAAGGCATGCCGTCTGAACAGAAAACTACTGAAACGAAAACGAAAAACAAATGGTGATTGAAAACCAGAAAATGTTACAAAGTTGGAGACAGTTTCTGAGGGAAAAAAAGGTTTTGCCGTTGGCACCAGAAACAAATTCATGCCAACAAATGAATAAAAATATAAAGCCACAGCAACATTTGACCCATTGTAGAAAACCACAGAAACGAAAAGTTTAGACTGACTTCAAGTAATTTCTTTCAACATAAGAAGATAATATGTTGCAGGTAATAATTTGAAGATGTACACACTTGTTTTTATGAATTCTAAATAACTCTTTGCATTCATTTTAACATTTAACTTTGTTTACTACTTAAACATTTCTGATAATAGAAAAATTAATTTTGTTGTTTGGGAGATTGACAACTACCATGAGAAATTCAGTGGGCTGTAAGCAGTCACCAATTCCTAATTTGCCACTTTTTAACATAGTTTACTGTTTAAATGATTTGGACTTGTTCCTCTACTTATGTAGCAAGTGATTGTCATAACTCACTGAATAAATAATGCTGGCTATTTATGAAGTTAGTCATAATAATGACCTGTTAAACTGTACTTATTTATTAAGTCACTAGTCTCCAGGGTATGATAATGTGATCCATTGTAAAAGCAGCCAGTTCTTGAACTTTGTTCTGCAAACTATGTGATAGTTCCTGACTCCTCCACTTACATCAAAGCTATCTGCTCCCCATACCCCATTAGGAGTGTGGCTATAAATAATAACTGTCCCCAACAATAGTAATAATTTTTTTCCTTGAAAGTTCTTGTTTTGCTACCCTATATCTATTATCATTTTTCGAAAAAAAAAAAGTTTTGTTTGTTGATTTTCTTACTTATATTCAATATCAAGTTTTCTTGTTTCACATTATCCACTAAATTCTGCAAGTCTGCTCCTGTTTTTGCTTTATTGTTAACTCCATGTTTGATATTGAAATTTGGCCCTTTTTCTAAGAATTTTATGGTTGTATATAGAATTTTATGGTTATTTTAGTTTGCATTCATATTTTTAATTTTATTTGAATTAATTTGGCATTCTATATCTTATAGTATACCATATTATTACAAAAAATATAGAACATAAAATCATAATGGTACACGAGTGCTATTTGTACATATTTTTGATTTTAGTTTGTATTCTTTTGTTATGTTTTATTACTTGGAATGCGGTGATTTGACTGCAGAATAAATGCAATAATTCATTCAAAGAAATGAGGTGTCATATTGTTTGAGTAAGCAGTATCATGGAAGCAAAAACTGTATTATTTGAAGAACTGCTTCGAAATTTATGGCAATTCTAGAGAGACACTACCATTGCAAGCCTCATTGTTGGTAAGGATTTCTAAGATTTCACACATGGCATTTTCAACCAATAAAAATACCAAAACAACATTATATCACATGCTACGGAAAATATGTGATGACGACGTCTGTAGTTCTTTCATTGGTAGAACCGGTGTTATATATACATTATACTTACAATCAACATGTAAGGCTCTCAAATCATTCTGTAAAGCTCGCAAATCTTTATCCATATATATTTATTTATTAAATCGTTCTGTAAGGCTCTCAAATCTTTTACTTACTTAAAATTTAGGCATTCAGTAGGAAGCTAATTTCTTTATATCATCTCATGTAGAATCAGTGGACTTGACCTTGACTTCTCTGTATGGTGGTTACTTTTCTGTCCTTTATATCTCTTTTATGTTCATTCATTCTAATTCTAAACAAACGTTTGGTCATTCCATTATAGTATTGCTCAGAACTGTCAGAATGTTGTACAGCGATGGCATAAACACCCATGTCATTAAAAAGATTGGGTTTGTCAATATTTCTGTTAAACATTGGAACAGCCATCTGGTTGATGTTCAAAAGTTTGGAACATAGAAATCAAGTGAAAAACACATAGTCACATATGTTATACATCAGGGGTAGACAAAAACCCAAAATTTTTAGGCGCCAGCTCCATTTTTCAAGAGCCAATCGAATGTTTTAAAGAGATACGAGGAGAAAACCACGCGCGATCTAAATAAAAATGACACATTTAGAATTGTGAACTTCATCAGTCCAAATGAATATACTTGTTACATATATTGGTCAAACAATTCAGTGCAAAATCTGCAACTTAAACTAGGGAACATATTATATACTTCAATTAAAAGTTGCACTTCAAAATAGGTTTTCATTGCAAAAAATTCAGCTTTGCCTTTTTGGTGTACCACATTCAATAACAGCACTAATCAATAAATACACTCATAAGCACCTCATGCAAAATCAATGCAATGGCTAAAAGTGCCTCCCCCCCCCCACACACACACACAGATATTCTTTAGTGTCATGCCAAGGTAGGGAGATTAAGCACTGACCACCTGGGGTCTTGGTTTTGCCCACAGACAGTCGTGACTCTTCAGTGACACTTCTGTGGAACACGTCTCATTTGAGTATATATTCTTTAAAGAGTGAAAATGCCCTTTTTGTTATAAAAAAAGACGTAAAGTTTTATCTATGACTATTTTGATATATGAAAAAGTGAAAACGGATAGAAAAAACCTCAGGACTACAGTTCTGTCCCTCCCAAGGTCAAGATTTCAGGCAGGTGTTGAAGAGCTTCACTCCATGACACACTTCGCCTCTGGGCACCAAACTCCCCCTGTTGCTGGCGTGACACTCAAGAGTGAGTGTGTGTGTGTGTGTATGCGTGCACCTTAAGAACATTCTGCTGCGCACTCCAAAGGACTGTACTGCAGAACTTCAGCCTGAATCACTACTGACAAGATCTCTGCAGAATGCATAACTCTGCTGGCGGTGGTACAAAAACTTTGTGTTAGCAACTTTATCATTCTGTTTGCGCAGTAATTAGTGTATAATAGAAGCGCAAACATAAAAAATCCGTATACTGAATTTGTTATTTTACTAAAGATGTGCTTCATAATAAAAATTCAAATTTTGAGAATGGAATTTGAGATAACATTTCCAGAACAGAAATTTGGAAACTTAGGCGCCAGGTGAAAATTTTCAGTCACCATGGCGACTGGACGTCTTGGATTTGTTTGCCCCTGGTATACGTGACTGTGTGTTTTTCGCTCGATTTCTATGTTTATGTGTTATTGTCACGTGAAGCCTGAGTTTTAAACCAAAAAGCTTGGAAACTGATTTTTATTTTATGCCAATGAATTTGGATTACTAGTATGGTTATGCAATTTTAAGTATAGTTAGTGTACAGTTCTTCGTTATTAATTAACATCCTTGTTTTGGTATAACTCCCATCAGTCCATAGGTTTCTATTCAATTTAGTAAAACATAATATTGTGGAATAACTTTTTTACAGGTCTTATAGAGGTTATTTTTCATGAAAATTGGTTGTCAAATTTTCGAACTAAAGCCTAGTTCGTCATCAGGACTATGTCACTGGAGTAGTTGCTGCCACTCAATTGGAAGAGTCCATCCGCAAAACCAACTTCAAATTCACCAGCAAAATTACGTACCACAAGGGACTTTTCGAGAAACTGAAAAGGATCGGAGCAAAATATAATATCAGGCTAGCTCCAGATCTTAATAACAGAATAAAGAAATTCCTGCCAGCTTTAAAGCAGAAAGAGTTGGACATCCAATTGCAGGAAGGAGTAATTTACTGCATCGACTGTAACTGCGGACTCAGCTATATAGGAGAAACAGGGAGAAGTATTAAGGTCCGAATGAAAGAACACCAAGCAGCTATTAGGAACATTGGGAACAAAACAGGGCTAGACAGACATATACAAGCAAGTGGACACTCCATAAATTGGGACTCAGTGAAAATAATTGCCCACCAGTCAAACTTGGTAAAGAGGAAACTAGAAGAAGGGATCGAAATAGCAAGAAGAAGAAGTACCACAATTAACGATAATTGTGGATGGACTCTTCCAATTGAGCGGCAGCAACTACTCCAGTGACATAGTCCTGATGACGAACTAGGCTTTAGTTCGAAAATTTGACAACCAACTTTCATGAAAAATAACCTCTATAAGACCCGTAAAAAAGTTATTCCACAATCACTATGAATAGAGGTGCCATAAAAGCATTTAAAACATAATATGTTTTGCTCATAATCATGTAATGCATCTTGTGAAAATGTACTTGAATATAACATATAGAATTGCTTATTTGGTGATATGGCTCTGCAAAAAGATTCTGAATGTTTGTGGATTTTATTTCTTCAAATTTTGTAAGAATTGAAGACACTGTCAGTATTAAAATGTAAATCTGATAAGATGTTTGTACAATATCTTCCTTGAATTAACTGAAATGCTTTATTTGGAAATAATTATGTTTATCTTATTGAATAAACCAGTTGGAGTGTATACACCAAAATTATTTCCATGCAGAATAGCATTGCTTAAAAATAACACTTTAGTACCATGTTGTATTGCCTTTAGAGCCAATGCATAAACTTTTACTCACTTACTCAGTTTTCTTTAATAACGCCTTAATGCTTTGGATATGAAGATTATTCAGATTGTTTTTGCTGGAAGATAATGTTTTATTTAATGAACTATAATGTTTCATAAATATTGAATAGTAGTCTATAAATTAAATGGTTTGTTTTCATGTTGAGTAACACTTTGCAAAAATGGCATTTTGATAGTGTGTGTGTGTGGGGGGGTTAATTAATGGATTAACTTTTATTAATAATCTAAAGCAACTTATGGGAATTTACTAGGAAATTTTTTCATTAATAGCAAATTTTCGGAGAAAACTCTTCTCCTTCTTCAGGCTGTCTTGTTGTTGTCACTTTTTACTTGTCACTATCACGGTTACGGTTAACCTTGACGGTTTAGGTTATTTTTCAACAAATCCTGCCAGATGTTAGGCAGGAAAATCCTTTGCAGTCATTGATGATGGAATTTTGATTTTTCTCAATCTCTATTCCTTCTTTCAGTTTTCTTTTTTGGAAATTGCTTTGGAAACTGATTACTTTAAGGGAATTCCAATCCATGCTGTGCCCAGTTTCTCTAACATGCCTATCTAATCCAGTCTTGTTGGAGCAATTTTTTATAGCTGCTTTATGCTCAGCTATACGAGTTTCTAGTCTGCGACCTGTTTCACCTATGTAAGATAGTCCACAACTACAATTTACTTCATAAACTACTCCTTGCATTTTTAAAATATCTTCTTCTCTTTGAACTATTTTAGGGAAAAAATTTTCAACTTTGTTCTCTAAACTTGGAGCTAGCCTAATATTGTATTTTTTACTAATTCTCTTTAAAGCCTCAAATAAACCTTTGTGATAAGAAATTTTTCTAGTGAATTTTACTTGTTGCTTTTGTGGGTTCTTCGTACCATTAAAATTCAGAAGAAGAAAAGATACTAGTACAACCCACATACTTCTGCTTATATAGCAGATACATGGATGACATCTTATTTATAATAGATAGCTCAGAAATTGTTCCAGAAAGAATTCTAGACTCATTCAATGAATTAGATGATTCCCTTAAGTTCATTATTGAACTTCAAAAAGAAAGGAGAATAAACTTCTTAGATATTACAATCTATTATGAAGATGAAAAATTCCTCACTAGTTGGTATAAAAAACCAATGAATACTAAAAGACTACTGGATTTCAATTCGTATCATCCAGTTTCTATTAAGAAAAATGTAGCAAGTCAGTTTTTAGAAAAAATTAATAAAATAGTTTCTACTGCAGATAAAAAAGAAGCCCATAAAGAAGAGCTTAAAGTCATACTTGCAGAGAATAAGTATCCTAAAGAAGAAATTGAGAAGCTTCTGAATTTTAATGGTACGAAGAACCCACAAAAGCAACAAGTAAAATTCACTAGAAAAATTTCTTATCACAAAGGTTTATTTGAGGCTTTAAAGAGAATTAGTAAAAAATACAATATTAGGCTAGCTCCAAGTTTAGAGAACAAAGTTAAAAAAATTTTCCCTAAATAGTTCAAAGAGAAGAAGATATTTTTAAAATGCAAGGAGTAGTTTATGAAGTAAATTGTGGTTGTGGACTATCTTACATAGGTGAAACAGGTCGCAGACTAGAAACTCGTATAGCTGAGCATAAAGCAGCTATAAAAAATTGCTCCAACAAGACTGGATTAGATAGGCATGTTAGAGAAACTGGGCACAGCATGGATTGGAATTCCCTTAAAGTAATCAGTTTCCAAAGCAATTTCCAAAAAAGAAAACTGAAAGAAGGAATAGAGATTGAGAAAAATCAAAATTCCATCATCAATGACTGCAAAGGATTTTCCCTGCCTAACATCTGGCAGGATTTGTTGAAAAATAACCTAAACCGTCAAGGTTAACCGTAACCGTCAAGGTAAACCGTAACCGTGATAGTGACAAGTAAAAAGTGACAACAACAAGACAGCCTGAAGAAGGAGAAGAGTTTTCTCCGAAAATTTGCTATTAATGAAAAAATTTCCTAGTAAATTCCCATAAGTTGCTTTAGATTATTAATTCAATTAAACTAGGAAGCCATTTCTCAACATGAGCTTTATTCAAAGGATTAACTTTTATTCACCTTGTAAATTTTCTGTTGTTAAAACTACATTTATGCTTTCGGATAAGAGGAAAATATATTAGGTGTTGTGGTGATCATAATTTTTCTATTTTTTTTTCTGTATTTCATATTTTAGTTGACATATTTTAATTGTAAGCATCTGTTTGTATTATCCTAAAAATCACTATTTATGTAAAAGCCCATATGTTTATGATTTTGTCTCATTTAGTTGATATTGCATTCAGTGTTCAGTACAATTATTGATGTTCTGTTAATTAACTGGTTTTTTGTATGTAACAGATATTTTGATCTTTAACTCATTAATTGTGAGATGGATGAGAGTTGAAATTAAAGTATGGTATTAGTTATATTCTGATTAATTATTTCCATACTGCTTAAACTGGCTTTTGTGGTGTTCATATGTTAACAGCTGATAACCACTTGTACTTGAGATGCTATCCTTTTACCAACAAATAGGGCCAATATATTTAAATTTGGACCATCTTTTAATTTCACCATATCTTGAGTTCAATACAATTGCTTGTACTTTGTCAGTGTATTTCTTTTTTTTTAATTATTTATTGGACTTGCTTGACAGATAGGTTGACATAGATATTGAACATATATTGGACTTGGTCGACAGATTTTAAACAGTATAGACATTTTGTCTTTCAACATCAGCAATGTACATACATGAACAAGAAACTCAGCAAATAAACCCCTGAAAGACAAACACAAACAACGATGCCTTGCACGGGATTCGAACCCAGACCCCTCCATTGGGCGAATGATCTCAAGCCATTGCTTAGACCACTGCGCCACCGGGGCAGCATTTCTGTTTTGCATGATGTATATTTTGAATTGTATTTTGTCACTTAAGGAAGTTCAAGTAAGATAGCATTTGCACTGCCATTAAATGATTGGTATGCCTGTTGGATAAGCAAGCAACTTACTTGAGGTTTACAGTTCCTTAATAATCCTGTAGGTGAACACATCTTGCTTTTGTACAATAAATCTTCATTATTCACTCAGCAATGTTAACTGAAGTGTTAATTTAGCAGTAGGGGTGGCAAAAAGGAAGGCGTGCGGGGGCAAATATTTGTGGTTTAAATTATTTTAGAAGTTGGATTTATAAACCTGTCTTATGAAATATTGCTTTTCAAATAAAATAAAAGTACAACATTTTTTTTACTTAAGAGAGCACTTAAGTAAAAAAAGTGTTGTTGTCCTTTCCTTTACTGTATTATACTGCCAGTTTGCCACTTGCATGATATTGCTATCAAACTTTCATTCTAATTTTCAAAATTTCCTGTCGTGCCCACCCACAATGGTTATTTTCGGTGTACATCTCTAATGTCCAGTACATTTCCTCCTCTCTAAGGCGGAAGATGCCATCACTCTAGTTTTCATCACCTTACCCCCCCCCTCGTTAAATTCCGCTTGTTACTTATGTCAAACTGGTCCTGACCTTGATCATAGTTCCTCGTTGTGATTAAGCACGTTATGCTGGGACTGGCCAAGCAGGGTGAGTAGGGTGAGTTCCCCAATAGCCACACATGACCAAAAAGTTATTCGCGGGGCAAAGTGGAAAAGCTGGTAAAGCCCCAAGCCATTAGCAACAGAACACATTTCACTTTGATTTCAGCTTCTGCACTCAGCAGTCATGAACATAAGCATGAGTTCATAAAAGCGTCGCCTGAATAGGAACATTAGCGAGTTTTTTTGTAAAAATTCCAAAATTAGTTTAAAGTGTGCTTACAGATAAAAACCACGATAATGATAATGCTCTCTATCAAGAAGTCCAAGGCATAGATGGATTTAAAATTACGCCATCAGAAAATCTGATAGAAGTCGATGGTGAAACTCTTGTAAGGTCAATAAATTTCCTTGTTATCCACAAAAAATACCCTACTTATTTTTCCCAAAGTGCCAAAGAAAATATAACTGTAGCTCCATATCAATTTGAACGTTCTGTTTTCCCATCCCATAAAAGAAATAGAAAATAGAAAATTTAGAAAAAAGTGGTACAATGTGTTCAGATGGATAAAATACAGTCCTTCTGTAAATAAAGTGTATTGTTTTTATTGTAGAGCATTTTCAGAACTTAATAAAGGATACACTGAATCAGCCTTTACTGTTGATGGTTTCAGCAACAGGTCGAAAGTGGTTGAAAAATTTAAGGCTCATGGCAAATGTGGTTCTCACAAAAAATCAGAAAGTTGTCTGCTAAATTTAACCAAAATTTTATCGTCGGGTTCCACTGGTGCCAAACTTGATGAGCAGTATTAAAAAGAAATTGATGAAAACTGCAAATATATGAAAAAGGCATGCACAAGAAACTGTCGTTTCTTGTGCATGCCAAGGAATTGCTTTGAGAGGACACAGTGAAAAAATAACTTCCAATAATAATAGAGGAAATCTGATTTAAAAAAATTTAAGTATTGCAAGCAAATATCCCCTTTTTCACTTTTGTTTGTTCTTTAACGGCTTCGCAAATAAATAGCGCAACAACTAACGATATATTTAATACCCCCCCCCTTTTGTTTTTGTTTATTTTAATAATTTATTAATGGCGTCATTGTAAATATATACTGTAACTAACGACGATATTAACTTCTGTCTGCCCTTTTATTTTTTCTTTTGAACAGCTTTTTTGACGAAAAACACGAGTCCTTTATGAAAAGATTCTCTGTTTGTGATGAAACTTTTTGCATGTTGTCTCCAGGTCTCCGTGTATAGCATTAGGAAGAAACTCATTGATAACTTTAAAATCTCTAAAATCCTTAAAATTACTGTAGTTTCTACTAAAATGAAAAAAATGATACGGCAAATACGAATTGGGTGAACATACAACCGAATTGAAGAAAGAAAAAAATAATTAGGATGAAATGTCATGAATTCGTTTAAATTCGTCAAAAATGACATTCCAACATGTTATTGGAAACTTAACATGCTGAAATGTCATGAATTCGTTTAAATTCGTCAAAAATGATATTTCAGCATGTTATTGGAAGCTTAACATGCTGAAATATCATGAATTCGTTTGAATTTGTCAAAAATGACATTTCAGCATGTTATTGGAAACTTAGAATATCATATAAGTGAAGCTCACGTACTTGGGTTATCACTAAGAATATCTAAAAAGTTTTTTCCGTCTTTTGAACAGCGTAAATAAATAACGCAACAAGTAACAATATTTATCTGTGCCCCCCCCCCCCCCGTTTTTTCCCTGAAGTGCTGCTATATGATAATGTTTTGGGTGGGTGAAAATGGTTTTGTGTGTGCAGATAATACCATGAGAAAATATGGTAAATTCTGACACTTTTATTGGGGGGGGGGGGGTAAAATTATTGATGTACGTTAATTTCAGGAAATTTGGATTTGATTTCACTAAATAAGCACTCCTGAAACATCTGTGAAAATAAATAACCAAAAAATCAAGATCAGTGCAAATTTAAAAAAGCCTCAGTAATTCAAAAACACGCAGGAGGATACTACAAAACTGGAAGGTCCAAAAAAGAAAAATTTCGGTGGCGTATATTCAAGGCTAGCTGCGAAGCCCAGAGAATGCACAAATAAAACTGAATTAAATATACACAAATAAAAGTCAATTATCAACGGTATTAAAATATGTCGATGCTTTCGCTGCGAAAAAAAAATGCATGCTTATTCGCTTCTGTGACTCAGTCTATCGCGTGAAAACCAACGGCATAACGCAAGCTCTTCCAGAGTCTTTGCAGTTCTGATGCGAAAACCTTCCATACAATCGCCTGCTAGCGTTTCCATGACAACAAGAATTAGCTGGTAGAGGGGAATGGAAAACGGTTCGCTCAGAAAAAGAAGAGTTAGACTATCTCAGTAACTCGCATACTCTCACCCATAAGTGCTTCGCGAGAGTTGTTTCAGTTTTTATGAAGTGTTAATGAATTAAAATCAGATATATCTTAAATTCTTGGCTTTGTTGGATTCGAACTGCTTTAATAAATTTTGTGAAAGCTTCCCTGAACATCTACTGTCAGAACTTAAAGAATATGTTTCAAATTTTGATAGAGCTCGACTAAAAAATGAACTGAAGGTGTTTTATTCCCTTGATGAATACAAAAACAAATCAGTAAAAGACATTACGTGTTACATAAAGTTGAATAAAGTGGACATAGTGTTTAGTGAGGTGTACATGTTAGCAGATCTCATATTAAAGTTTCCATCAACTACTGCAACTGCCGAAAGAAGTTTTTCAGCATTAAAAAGCATCAAGATATATCTCAGAGCCGCACAAGGACATGCACATTCGAAAAACTTGGCTGTTTTGTCAATAGAGAAAAACATTATTTTTAAATATGAAAAAGTACTTGGAAGAAACATTTTATGAAAATGTAGCACCCAAGTTCACACAAAAGGAGAAGAATGGAGTTCATGTACAAATAAGTGTTCAAATCCTAATCCTCATAATTACTTGGTATCATGTTAGCAATGGCATGTACCTAAAATTTAGAAAAAAGTTACTTCTATTACTTAACAAAAATTGAACTTCGAAGTTTAAAAAAAAAAAAAAAAAACAGTGCTGGGGGGAGGGGGAGATAGCCCAAGTCTCGGACCAAAACAGCTGTTTACAGTATAAAACTGAATTAAATATACACAAAATAGTGTGGGAGTTTGCTGGAATATTCAGAAGATTATGAACTATTTTTTTTTGTGTCAAAAACGAAAAATTGAAAATTTTACCGAAATTCCGGTGTACTCCCTCCCTTAACCCTTTAACCGGCTGGAACGAATTAACTCGGGGTTAACAAAATGGGCGGAAATAAGCTCGAATGAATGTGCTCTCTGTGTAAATGTGGGCTGAAAGCGGTTGGAATTTGAACCTGAGCACTAAAAATCGTTGCTTTCCCTTTAGCTTTGTTATTTAAATTGGTAATTTAGTCGGATTATGAACACTAATTCTTTCTGACTGTTCATCTGCTGAAAGAGCTATAACAATGCCGACAAACTCGACAAAAGAGAGAGAACATGTTTGAGTAAATTGTTTCTACCCAGTAGCATGATTTTCATGTCAGGCGGACTAGCATCGTTTCTTGGATCATGGAGACCATGTTTTGGGTCATAGGTTTCCTGTCATGTGTTGGGTCATGGAGCAGAGAAAGAAGGACTACAAGAGAGCACTTCCGACCAGTTACAAGTTTCTGGTCGTTAAAGGGTGAAGGGATAGGAATTGTTTTGCCGTGAAAACAATCAGCTTTCGTAAAACCCGGCCGCTATATGTTACCATTTCTGTTTGAGAAGGGCAGAAAATGTTGGGCACAATTTGGTTCTTGTACATCGGCCGTTTAAAGGGTTAAATTACGTAATGCGAAATTGTATGGTAAACTATGTTTTGAAAATCATGAAATTACTAAATTGTTTTTGCAACCGTTGTCTTTTTAACCCCCCCCTTCCCCACCACACACACACACACAGGCACACAAACATTTTATTTATTCCCAATCGTGGATTTTGGCACATACAAATCTCGCTCCCCCAAACGAAATGCTGCCCCTGTTTAGCAGCATATGGAAAACAACTCAATGTAATAATTTCTTTAGGTGGTAGTGCAAGCTTATGCTTTTTTACACCATAATCAGAAATCCATTGTTACACCTTTCTTCAATGTGTGCAGATGTGAAGTTTATTAGTTTCACACATGCTATAAGTCCAGTGTTGAATTCAAATTTCCGTCAAGAAAAAAAATTCAGAGATCACATTTAGCTCTTCCAAACCAGATGAAGGTACATGGAGGAGACAAAAACCCCTTGTCTATTTTCCTGCATGACTTTTAGTATGTGTTTGTCCAAACAATTGTTTTCTTTGGAAAAATTATGTCACTATGTAGGAAAAAATAAAGGCAACGTTTTTGTGTGATGCAGATTTTCATTGTGCTTGTGTATACACTGAAGAGCAATTGAATTACAGATACCTGTCTAGTAACGTGTAGCACCACCTTTCGGCCTGATGACGGCGGAGATTCGTCTCCGCATGGACTCGACAAGACACCGGAAGCGTTGGGAAGCCATACGGATCCACGACCCCTGAACAAGCTCCCACAGTTCACGGAGATTTGGTGGAGGGGGTCAGAGCCTCGAAGATCTCTCTCGATGGCATTGAGGTCAGGTGACCTAGCTGGCCAAGGAAGCGAGGTGACGTCGGTGGAGTGTTCATCCAACCATTCGGATACAGTTCGGGAGCGATGGCACTGTGCATTGTCTTGTTGCAGGATGAGGTCCCCAGTGGGATGTTGAAGTCGCACAAACGGGAGCAAATGGTCGTCCAGGATATCCCGGTAACGTTGACCTGTGAGAGACGATATCACACGTACCAGGGGTCCCATTTCAGTCCACGTAAACAGTCCCCAGATGAGAATGCCACTCCCACCAGCTTGAAGAGTACCGTGCTGGCAAGAAGGATCCATCGCTTCATGTGGTTTGCGCCGTACTCGCATCCTGCCATCCGCATGTACCAACGTGAATCTCGACTCATCAATCCAGGCAACATTTTTCCACATGTCTAGGGTCTAGTGCGATGTTCCCGCGCCCATGCTAATCTTTGCACCCTGTGATGTGCGGTCAGCAGCGGTGCACTCGTGGGACGATGGCTTCTGTACCCCATAGCGAGGAGATGGTTCTGGATGGTATGGCTGCTTACACGTTTTTGTGCACCAGCGTTAAATTGCCGAGTGATTTCTTGCACTGTGGCCCGTCTATCCGCTGTTGCAATACGAGCTAGCCGATGATGACCCCGCTCATCTACACGCTGTTGTCCACGGCAGTTGGCCCTTGCAGGGATGATTTTAACGGATTCGATGTACTCACGGTGCCCCCTTGACACAGTGGATGCACGACTTCCGGGATGGAGTGACCCATTCGTCGGGCCCCGACAATTTTCCCACGATCAAATGCGCTTATGTCCTTCGTCTTACCCATACTGCGTCCGACTCCTACTGATTGCCGTCGCATCACTCCTTATATTGTCGAATCGCTGCATACGTCATGTCGTTTCCAGTTACAGGGCCGCCCAGAGCGCCACATTTGCATAACGCCAGCTGTCTCTAATTCAATTGCTCTTCAGTGTATATCTTCAGTTGCAGATTTTAAACAGTTACTCAACACAGAAATAAAAGTTAAGTTTTGTCACAAGTTCAAAATGGGTACAGTACTTTCTATCTCGCAGGCCACGGAAGCGTCGAAGCATGACGTAGACAATCCTGGGAAACCCGAGCCGTGTGCGGACGGGCGTCGTCTTGTTGGAAAATGGCTGCAGTGACCGCAGGATCTCCTGTACGTAGCGCTGGGCTGTCAACGTCCCTCGGATCACTGCGAGGAAAGTTCGGCTGTCATACCCGATGGATCTCCAGATCATCACACCTGCAGTTCGGGACGTGTGCCGATGTACAGTGCGGTTGAGATTGTAGCGCTCACCTGCGGTCCTCTACACTCTGCCACTCTGATACGATGGTTGTCCGTTACTATACAGAAGCGGAATTCGTCTCTGAACACTATACGCCACCAGTCCGTAGCATTCCACGTTGCTCTAGCTGCTGCCACCAATGCAATCGACGCCGACGATGGTCAGGTGTTAAGGTGGACGTCAAATAATTTTGCTTCCTATACTTCCAATGGAAAAACTTTTGTACACATATCCTTCAAGGAATTTCTCCTATTGCTATTAGCTTCGTCGTGTGTCGTGTATGTCGAGCTCTCACATTTGCGAGTGTTTATGTGGAAATATAGTGCGTGGGATGGTTTACAGTGGTGTGACGTGTTCATGAATGTTCCGTGCTTCTTTTGATGAAGTTTGAGAGCGCTGGATGTTATGGTTTGGTTATACGAAGAGTTTTAATTTGTGTTTGTGCTCGCCGTTGACTAGTTCTGCAAATGGCGATATCTGCCAGCCATTTTACACGTGCTCATCGAGAGGAAGCAGTTCAACGTGGAGCGAGATCTACTGATAAGACATCGCCGAGTGTTTCTTCTGTGACCTCTGAGAGGGTTGCCATGGAGATTGACCCGAGCTTCTCAAGAGATAAGAATCCAACATGTCAAACCGGTCCTGGAAATCGACAGAGCGTGTCTTCACGCATTGCTGCTGAAGGAGTTTCTTCTGCGATAAGAATGCAGAAGGGTATTGCTATGGAGACGGGAAATAGCAGTTGGGCATCGGTGGTTGCCATGGCGAATTCTGACAACACGAGTGATCAGCGTTGTGCGTCAGAGATTGAGTGTCAGGGAAATCTGTTTCGTTTAACTTTCGAAAAGGATTCCCAGGTATGTCAAGATTTTCATGATCTTTCTGAGAAAACTATTATTTTCCATGCTTTGCCACAGACTTCGTTACCTGTATATTTGAAAGCTTTGGAAGAACGAGTGCCGAGAGAAGCAATTAAAGTAATCGGTCGTAGTAAACGTGGTATATCAGTGTTGTTTATAAATAGTGCAGATTGTAAACTTGTGTTAAAGCAAAGGATTTCTATAAATAATCAAATTTTGTATCCTGCTTATGCAAGTGAATGACCGATCACTGTAACTTTGGCTCCTGTGCCACTTGAGGTACCGGTTTCTGCGTTGATAGTACTTCTTTCTCAGTTTAGACGAGTGGTGGGACCAGTTCATAGAGTAATAGAAGCCCCGCAATTTTCAAATTATTGTCATGTTGGTGGGTTGAAGCGGACTCTTCGGGTTATCTTCCCGAATGAATCAGCTCTTCAGACTTGTCCCAAAGAGGTTGACATTGTATTGGATTCTCAGAGTTTCACGTTTAATATTTATACAGGAATTTTTGTTACGCTTGCAATGAAAGAAGGCACAACCGTGCTAAATGCACATATGTACATAGGCCACCCCTGAGGAAGAGTTTCTCTGATTCCCATGAGGAAAGAATTGCTGTAGCTGAAGATAGATCAGACTTAGAACATGGTATTACACATGTCGCTGACTTGGTTCCTACCGTGGCTGAGACTTGTGAAACCCGAGTGGTGGATCCAGTCGAGCCGATAAAGAAGATTGAAATGCCGACTTCTTTGGATCCTGGGATTCAGACAACAGAAAATATTGGCACTTTGGGCATTGCTAACTTACAGAACTGTTCAGTAGCATTACAGAATCTCGCAGAGAACTCAAGTACAACTTCCACATTTAAACGACCCAGCACTGATCAAAGTGGTGATCCGTTAAAACGGAGCAAAGCTAAAGACTATCTACAACCAGAATTTATCCCTCGTGTAGATCTTTCTTTTCTTCTGGATCCTGATTTTGACGAAGATAGAGATAACCCATCACGGTATCGTCTTGTCATGGAACTTATTGCATCTTGCCCTGATTATGACGAAACTTTGGGTCTTTTCGAATTGAAAATTTTTTTTGTGCCTAATAAAAAGATATGTCCACTCACTCCGGAGTTTTACGAGTTAAATATGTATAAGTTAAATGCTATTGTACTTCGTTTGGATGCCGTGTTGAATTGGATAATTACGAAAAATCCTGTTCCTGAACTTTTAGACACTTATTACGAAACATACTATAAACGTATAGAGGATGTTAAAGCTTACATAAAGAGACATAATGTGGTTGACGATGGTGTCTTTGATGTGTACAGATGTTTCAGATGTATTCCTGGATGTTGGTTTCCTTTTTTCTTGCAGTGTTTTTGAAATGTTCTTGGACTTTAATAGATATGGATTTCTGTTTACTTATGTTTTAAATTAGCGTTGTTAATTAATGATTCAGTTTTTCGGGTAGCTTTGTTAATAAAATAATGTAATGCTGTTGGGTTTTACGGCTCTGGCTCCCTCCCTTCCCTGGAGCCAGTGGCCCTAAATTAGGGACGGGCGATTGCTTATAGCCCATTGAGTTGCTCACGGTGGTCGTTAAACCTCCAATCAAACAAACAAAAACTCCCACTTGATTAAGAGAGTGAACTGCACACGGCAAGAAAAAATGCAAGATTGTATTGTTTAATAATACGTGCTTGAACCCCCTCGCACCTTCCTGCCATGTAAGCTCCGTTGCAGAGTGCGAGAACTAGACCATCGGTTTTTAATTTTCTGATAATTGCTTCAGCAAAAGTTTCACCTGTTTTTCCACTGACTAAAAAACTCAATGAAACTCTCTGTGACCTAAGCATCTCCTCCCATCTTCACATGACTTATTTCCTGAGATATCTGATCCTTATGAGTTTGACTAACATCTGGTGTCGGATGTCATCTAGAATTTTGTTTCTCGGATATCATCTAAAATTTGTGGCTTTATCTTACCAGGGAACCTTTTGTGGCGCTCCAAATGGTCCTTAAGTGTAGAATGGTAGCGAGAAACAAGCTCGATGGTGTACAAAAATTTCCTACTTCGAAGGACTCTTAGTTGAAATCCTTCTATGTCTGATCCCCGTAGTGCACTTCCTTGCTGTGCCAAGTACAAGAGGACATCAACAACAGCACATCCTCACCTACGGTGGCAGCCAGTAGGTGATAGCCGAGAAATTTGGAGCAATGAGAGGGGCACGCTGACGTCACTGACAGAAAATCGTCTTTGACCTGCTTCGTCCACACGCGGAGTATTTTATATATATATATATTTTTTTGATTGATTTCTTTTTTTTGATTGGAGTTTTAACGACCACCGTGAGCAACTCAATGGGCTATAAGCAGTCGCCCGTCCCTAATTTAGGGTCACTGGTTCCAGGGAAGGGAGAGAGCCAGTGCCGTAAGACAAACACACATCCATGACTCGCCGCCCCGGTGTTTTTTTTGTTTTTTGTTTTGATTGGAGGTTTAACGACCACCGTGAGCAACTCAATGGGCTATAAGCAGTCGCCCGTCATTAATTTAGGGTCACTGGTTCCAGGGAAGGGAGAGAGCCAGTGCCGTAAGACAAACATAACATCCATGTTTCACCGGGATTCGAACCCGGACCCCGTTCGGACGAATGATCAGAGGCCATCGCTTAGACCACTGCGCCACCGGGGCGGCACCGCCCCGGTGGCGCAGTGGTCTAAGCGATGGCCTCTGATCATTAGTCCAGAAGGGGTCCGGGTTCGAATCCCGGTGAAACATGGATGTTATGTTTGTCTTACGGCACTGGCTCTCTCCTTCCCTGGAACCAGTGACCCTAAATTAATGACGGGCGACTGCTTATAGCCCATTGAGTTGCTCACGGTGGTCGTTAAACCTCCAATCAAAAGAAAAATCAATGCCTCACCGGGATTCGAACCCAGACCCCTTCTGGACGAATGATCAGAGGCCATCGCTTAGACCACTGTGCCACCGGGGCGGCTTTTTTTGATTGGAGGGTTAACGATCACCGTGAGCAATTCAATGGGCAATAAGCAGTCGCCTGTCCCTAATTTAGAGTTACTGGTTCCAGAGAAGGGAGAGAGCCAGTACCGTAAGACAAGCACAACATCCATGCCTCACTGGGATTCGAACCCGGACCCCTTTCGGACGAATGATCAGAAGCCATCGCTTAAACCACTGCGCCATTGGGCGGCCTAGAATTTCCCCTTTACATGTATCAAGGTACGGAATTCTAATACTCCCCAGCACTCAGAAACCTGGCTGCGCTGTTCGTTTCTCCCTTTTAACCATGTTTTTTAAGAAGATTCTAATGATGTTATTTGAGGGATACTATTAGTGCACACACACTTCAATAACAAGCCTGAGTTTTTCGTCTATCTCAATACGAGGTCGGCAGGATAGAGTGACTTGCACGTTTGAGTTAGTCTTTTTCTTCGTTTTATCCAAGTTGTTAAAAAATGTAGTAGTGTTAGTGAGTTTTCCTCAACGAGATGTGAGCTACTGGCTTCTTTTTTTACACTTTACCACTTAATGTTAAGTTGCGAGTCGAATGGTATGCAGAAATCATGTTTTTCTAAGGAAGCCCGCATTCTGGCGCACGTGGGTTTCTCATTTTTAAGGATCTTATTTGAAGCTTGCTGGCTAATTTAGCACATGAGCTGACCAGAAGTCCTAAATTCTCTAGGACAGTCCTCGAATTTAGTATACTGTCCCAGAAAATGTCTGATGCCTTTTTTTTTTTATTTTATTGGAGGTTTAACGATAACCGTAAGCAACTCAATGGGCTATAAGCAGTCGCCCGTCCCTAATTTAGGGTCACAAACACAACATCCATGCCTCATCGGGATTCGAACCCAGGACCCTTTTCGAACGAACGATCAGAAGCCATCTTTTAGACCATTGCGCCACCGCAGTGGCTGTGATTGATGCCTTTGAGGACACAAATTGTCCTCAAATTTTAATTTTCGTCCTCAAATTTAGACTTCAGCACCAGGTTGTTACATTCGTAATGATCTATGTTCTTAAATAATGAACAAGGACATCGCTCTTCCACGTTTTATTAACACATAACAACCAATAAATTGTTATCCGGTCACCACTGGGGATTCGAATCCCAGATCTCTCGATATCTAGCCGAGCAATTTAGCCTTACGTGAACAATCAACGGCGCTATGCTGTTTTTCTGACAGCTTCTGACATCATAAATCCGTAAAATGGGCTCAGCAACTAGATTTACGTCGGAAGCTGACAGAAAAACATACATAGCGCCGTTGATTGTTGGCCACCATAGCGTAAGGCTAAATTGCTCGGCTAGATATCGAGTGATCTGGAATTCGAATCTCCGGTGGTGACCGAATAGCAATTTTCCGGTTGTTATGTGTTGATAAAACGTGGAAAAGGCGATGTCTTTGTTTCTTCACACTACGCCACGTATTTGGAGGATTTTCACTATGTTCTTAAAATTAGATTTTGTTGTACGCGTTTCTATCTTTTCTTTTGTTCTCGGATTTTAACGACCACGATTAACCTACAGCGGTCGTTAAACACCCCAAAAAATAAATAAATAAATAAATAAATAAATAAAATAAAAAAGGCAACTCTAGGAAAGGGAAACAGCTAGTGCCGAAAGAAAAACACACACCCTGATTAAGAAGGCAGCGTGCTGCAGTTCTCCTGGAGTAACTAGATTTGCTGGGGGAACATTGACTTAATTAAAAGGTAGATCAGGACCCCAGATTTTCAGAGTTGGGATCCTCATATATATAACGTGTGTATGTGTGATCGTACCCCTGAAGAAACATGGTTACGCCACTGCCCACAATCTCTAAACATAATAACACACCAAAAAAATGAAAGCATCATAAGATTTTAAACGGACAGCAACCTAGCCACTTCTCGCAGCTAATCAAAAAGGTAAACACCACCCGTAGGCAAAGTGCGCTCCACTTGTAGTTAGAAAAAACTAGATGCTCTAGAAGCAAAAGAATTGGACGACTGAGTCAGTATTTTCATGACGACAAAATGTGTCACGAAAAAAGGCCCAACACCGACAGTTATACAGCACTAAAATAGGAAAATCTTATGCTCAGAGTGTTATTACTGGTTTTTACAGAGGCATTAGGTCCACCTTAAGAATGCGGAAAAGTTTCAACGCCTCCTACAGATTAGCCAGTAAACACCAAATAAGAATTAAAAGTGAAAACCCACGTGCGCTCAAAGACCTTGCAGGCTTGGTTAGAAAACCCTGATTCTGCGACTCGCAGCATAATGCTAAGTGGTGAAATGTGTGAGAAAACACAAAACAAACAGTAGCTTACATCTCTATGAGAGCCGCCCCGGTGGCGCAGTGGTCTAAGGCGTTGGCCTCTGATCATTCGTCCGTAAGGGGTCCGGGTTCGAATCCCGGTGAGGCATGGATGTTGTGTTTGTCTTACGGCACTGGCTCTCTCCCTTCCCTGGAACCAGTGACCCTAAATTAGGGACGGGCGACTGCTTATAGCCCATTGAGTTGCTCACGGTGGTCGTTAAACCTCCAATCAAAAAAAAAAAAAAATCTCTATGAGAGATATTCAGTAAACTGTTCTTAAAAAACTTAGTTAAAAGGGGAGAAAGTCCAGCAAAGCCAGATTTCTGAGCGCTGGGTCAGCCAAAGCGAGTACCAGCGGTACCGCGATGGGTCACGCGACTTTCGTTTGGCCGCCCTGGTGGCGCAGTGGTCTAAGCGATGGCTTCTGATCATTCGTCCGGAAGGGGTCCGGGTTCGAATCCCGTGAGGCATGGATGTTGTGTTTGTCTTACGGCACTAGCTCTCTCCCTTCCCTGGAACCAGTGACCCTAAATTAGGGACGGGCGACTGCTTATAGCCCATTGAGTTGCTCACGGTGGTCGTTAAACCTCCAATCAAAAAAAAAAAAAAAAAAAAAAAAAGTCCAGATTGTGTTTAATGTATGTAATTGAGATTTTTTTATTGGAGGTTTAACGACCACCATGAGCAACTCAATGGGCTATAAGCAGTCGCCCGTGCCTAATTTCGGGTCGTTGGTTCCAGGGAAGGGAGAGCCAGTGCCATAAGACAAACACAACATCCATGCCTCACCGGGATTCGAACTCGGACCCCGTTCGGACGAATGATCAGAGGCCATCGCTTAGACCACTGCGCGCCACCGGGGCGGCCTAGCTTATTTGATTGCGAATTTTAGCTTATTGCTCTGGCGTATAGTTGGCAACACTGGTGCTTTGGACATGCGTCCCGGTGACGCAGTGGTCTAAGCGATGGCCTCTGATCATTCGTCCTAACGGGGTCCGAGTTCGAATCCCGGTGCGGCATGGATGTTGTGTTTGTCTTACGGCACTGGCTCTCTCCCTTCCCTGGAACCAGTGACCCTAAATTAGGGACGGGAGACTGCTTATAGCCCATTGAGTTGCTCACGACGGTCGTTAAACTTTCAATAAAAAAAAAAATAAAAAAATTAAGGATTTTGCGGTAAGTCCGGTAACTTTGTTGCGCCAGGGCGCTTGCCTGCTTAAAAAGCCAATACGGCAACCCTGGTCTAGAAAGGGCACAGATGATGGTTAGGAATTGGGATCTGTAACTTAACTATTCAAATCCTTAGATGCGATTTCGCTCTTCGTAACGTTACCACCCAAGGAGGTTACCACCTTCAGCAAAACAATAATATTGTCTTCGCAAATGGCGACTAATGTATCTTCTGCTATGGAAGTAGCGAATTCTAGACAAATTTGTGTTTGCTCCGTGGACTGCTATAGGATCATGAGACAACAGGGTAATATTCGTTTTTCTGAAAGAAATTGGCTAAATGTTGTGAAGCCATTGGACTTAATGTGGATCTGTATAAAGTACATGCGTATTTTATTTGAATAACGGATATATATATACTTTACTTGCCTGTTATATTCTTCTGCAAGCATAAATACCAGCCCGTACAATGTTAAAACGGACAAAAGCGTTGTGATATTTGCTTTGATAAGAAAATACCAGGCATGTCATTACAGGGTGGCAAAATTATAGTATAGGCGAAGGTATTTTCTGAATTTCTTCAGAAATCTGTTCACAACAGGTAGCTCAACTATATCAGGAGATATATTTTCACATTCTACATGGTGTAATTCCTTTTGTCCTGGTACACGTTTCAGTTGATGAGATATTTTAAAACATTCTCAATGCATTGTTTAGTGTATGATTGTAAAAGCTCAAGCAATGGGTAGGGAAATTTGAGTGGCTATCTTCTGAATAAATGAAACTTTTAATTTCGTGAATATGGTGTCACTGCAGAAACATCCTTTTGGAGAAATCACTCAAGACCTGAATTCAGTGGGAGTGAAAAAGGAAACTGATCCACCCCCTCATGTTCCAGATGCTAGCAAAAATCATTATGAGTGTAAAATTTGTTTCCAGAAATTCTCAGAAAAATCCAGCTTTGAAAGACATCTGCAGCTGCATAAAAGTAAGAAATCCTTCCAATGTGATGTGTGTTTTAAGAAATATGCACACAAAGGAAATCTCGTAATGCATGTAAAGGTCCACACTGGTGAATGTTATCAGTGTGATGTATGTTCCAAGCAATTCAAGCAGAAATCTAATCTTTCAAACCATATGCGCCTTCACACAGGTGAAAAACCTCACCAATGTTTTCTATGCCCTAAAAAGTTTTCTGCAAAGAATCACCTTTCAGAACATATGCTCATTCACACTGGTGAAAAACCTTATGAATGTGATGTATGTTCCGTGAAATTCAGAACGAGATCTCAACTTTCACGTCATAAGTTCTGTCACACAGGTAAAAAACTCACCAATGTGCTCTGTGCTCTAAAAAGTTTGCTCAGAAAACTGGTCTTTCAAATCATATGCTCCGCCATACTGGTGAAAAGCCTCACCAATGTGTTGTATGCTCTAAGGAGTTCACTGAAAGAGGTACACTTTTACTACACATGCGCCTTCACACTGGTGAGAAACCTTATCATTGTGATGTATGTTCCAAGCAATTCAGAGAAAGAGGTCAACTTTCAAGACATAAGCTCCTTCACACTGGTGAAAAACCTTATCAGTGTGATGTATGTTTCAAGCAATTCAGACAGAGTGGTCCGCTTGCACGTCATAAGCTCCTTCACACTGGTGAAAAACCTTATCATTGTGATATATGTTCTAAGCAGTTCACAGAGAGATGTCGTCTTTCAAATCATATGCTTCTTCATACTGGTGAAAAACCTTACCAATGTGATACATGTTCCAAACAATTCACATCAAGATCTGACCTTTCATGTCATAAGCACCTTCACTCGGGTGAAAAACCTTTCCAATGTGATGCATGTCCTAAGCAATTCACAGGGAGATATGAACTTTCACGTCATAAGCTTATTCACACTGGTGAAAAGCCTTACCAATGTGATGCATGTTCTAAGCAATTCACAAGGAGATATGAACTGTCACATCATAAGCTCCTCCATACTGGTGCGAAGCCTCACCAGTGTGTTGTATGCTGTAAGGAGTTCACTGGGGAAAATACACTTTCAAGACATATGCTCCTTCACACTGGTGAAACTCCATACCAATGTGATACATGTTCCAAACAATTTACATCGAGATCTGACCTTTCATGTCATAAGCTCCTTCATTTGGGTAAAAAGCCTTACCAATGCAATACATGCTCTAAGCAATTCAGAGGAGGCGTGAACTTTCACGTCATAAGCTCCTTCACACTGGTGAAAAGCCTTACCAATGTGATGCATGTTCTAAGCAATTCACAAGGAAGTATGAACTTTCACGTCATAAGCTCATTCACACTGGTGAAAAACCTCACCAATGTGATTCATGTTCTAAGCAATTCACAAGGAAATATGAACTTTCACGTCATAAGCTCATTCACACTGGTGAAAAAGCTCAGTAGTGTGTTTATATATATGCTCTAAAAAGTTCACTGAGAAAGGTAAACTTTCAATGCATATGCACATTCACATTGGTAAAAAACCGGTAAATGTGTAGTTTAGCGTCCTAAATTATTTTGCTAAAAATTTCGAAAAAAAAAAAAAAGAGAAGGATGTACATGTTTTTAGTACAGTATGCACAAGGGTAAATAAAAAATTATCCGTATTCTTGTTTCTATAATATATCACAACAACAGCAGGGGTTGAAAAAGTACATAATTTTTCTACATAGTCTCCTTGCTTTTCGATCCAGTGGTCCACAAGCGTGTGTATTCCATTGACGAAGAAGGTTTGGGGCTGGTCACACAGCCATTTGTGCACTACTTCCTTCACTTCGTCATCCGAAGCAAATCACCGACCTCGCAAAGCACCTTTAAGGGGTCCAAAGTGGTGAAAGTCGGAAGGGGCGAGATCTGGACTGTATGGAGGGTGTTACAGCACCTCAAAACCCAATTTACCAAGGGTTTCAACAATGTGGGAGGCTTAATGGGGGCATGCATCATCGTGCAACAACAACACTTGCTTCAACAATAGGCCTCGGCGTTTGTTGCGAATAGCTGGTTTCAGTTCCTTTACCAGCATTTCACTGTAGCATATACTGGTGACTGCAGACCCCTTGTCCAGGTAATGTTCCAGTATAGGCCCTTTAGAGTCCCAAAAAAACCGGTTAGCATCACTTTTCCTGCGGAAGGTTACGTCTTGAATTTCTTCTTCGCTGGCAATCTCGTGTGTTTCCACTCTATACTCTGCCGTTTGGATTCCGTGATGGATCCAGGTCCCATCTCCTGTGACAATACTCTCCAAAAAGCTTTGCCATCATCGTTGTAGCGGTGGAGTAAGCGTTGAGAGATCTCCACATGTTTGCACCTATGCTCTTCGGTAAGCTGTCTTGGTACCCATCTTGCAGAGACTTTATGGAAACCAAGTTTCTCGTGGATGATTTCGTATACAGAACCATAACTGATTTGCAGAGAACAGGCAACCTCATCGGTGGTCACTCTTCGGTTCACCAAAATCATCTCTCGAGCTTGTTGAATCTTCCCGTCAGTGGGGGAGGTTGATGGGCGTCCTGCACCGTCTTCATGCTTCACACTTGTCCGGCCATTTTTAAACTTCTCGATCCACTCATACACACTTCTGCGCGGTAGAGCGCTGTCCCCGTATTGTGCTGCAAGCCTGCAATAAATTTCAGCCCCTGACACACCTTCAGACGAGAGGAATCTGATCACTGCTCTCTGTTCTTCCTTGGTGCACACTGCCAGCGGAGCAGCCATGTTTACTCTGTAACACAACAAAGAAAAATGTAGCAATTAAGATCAAACTTCAGTAACATAACCACAAGAACACCACATTATAGCATGCATGCGCAGAAGGCAGTGCGGCCAAGCTAAAAAATCATGGCACAATTGCGGATAATTTTTTTATTTACCCTCGTAATTTGATGTGAAATTGCAAAAATATTTCAGCATTACAAGGCATTTTAAAGATGTTTTACCCAAAAATTTATCTGCAAGTATGGCAGTGTAAACACATGCCACGGCGAGCTTACACCGAGAAGTGTCGCATCGTCAAAACGATCTTCGGCTCCTGCTGTGGTGGCCGGAAGACAGTGAGACAGAGAAAAGCCTGTGCATCTGACAACAATATGCTTTGCTCTGGAAGAGTTCTAAATTTACCATTATTGACCATAGAAAGGGCGTTGCTACACGGTTTTTGAAGTGAATTACTACAAAAAACGAAACTTAAAAGATCATTTCGGCAGATTCACAAAATGGCTTCTGGAGAACATCTCGAAGATCGCCGGAGCCTCAGACAGCATTGCAGTGGTGTTTGGCAGTAAGTTCACTGGTAGTGAAAATCTTCCAATATGTGGAGACAATGTGAATAGACAAAGTCATCGCTCTTTCCACGTTTTCTTTAATTAACACACGGCAGATGGAGACGTCACAGTTGCTGAGTCTATCTGTACAGATCAAGGAGGTTAGAATACAACAGGAGATGCCCTAAGCCGTTTCCAATGAAGCCGATTGTCTGTGACTCTCCCCACCCAGCGGCTATCTTCTTTGGTACAAAACATTCTGTCGTGTTGCATGTGTGTGAGCCTGTTGTCTCATGCTTTTACTTGTTGCGATTATTTCGGGGTCGAATAAAAGTTTTATCTGCAGAAAGCAAAGTTGTGCGGTTATCGACTGCATTAACAGGTAATCCGGGAAATTAAGTTTAGGACGTTCTGATGTATGAATAATTCTCAGGATCACATTTGAGTGGTTTATCCGTAAAATGCCGGGTTGTGTTGCTATAGACTGCACTAATCGATCTGCCAAAAAAAAAAAAAAAAAAAAAAAAATGTCGGGGATTACTGTTGACGTGTATATACTCGTATTTCTTATATTAGACTAAAATATGGTATGGCTGTTTGGTTAAGAGCAAGCAGTGGTGGGAATTTGGAAATGCATTTTTCATAATAGATTCATGGATGTCCTCATGGGGATTTAATTTGAAGTTAATGCAAAATAAATCGTCCGCACAAAGTTCTGCTTTGTAATTTTTGGCTGTTCGAGGGCACAATGTACGAGTATATTTTTCCTCTAAAAGTTATATTCCACAGCAAGCTGACTTTTAATTTATCAGCTTCCTACAAAGTGAACATGCGTGCCCCCTAGCTTGATATTTTTTTTCAGAATTTTTTATTTCCTGAATCTCTAAATTCATAGCTACTAACATTAAGCAGATGGACCCAGGGTAGAGATTCTTACTTATAAACCAGCTTCACCCACATAAATAGTGCTCGGTGAGAGCTACTGACCAACTAATCTCCTAATAGCTGCATTTTTTTACCAGTTAAAAAGACAAAAATTGGTTGTATTACATATAAAGAAACTTCAAAAAAATTAATTCCGGAAAGGAAAACAGAAAAAGTTTTTTTCTCCTCTAACGCAGAAGAAAATGTAAATCTAGTAAATGAAAAAAAATACTAGATTTTATAGATTTGGGTGGGGGTGGGGGTGGGGGTGAAGAAACTGAATTCAGTTTAGCAGTTTCCTTTGCCGAGATATGAAGATCTAATTTTGATTAGTGGCCAGTGATTGGGCAAGGGGGAGATCCACGAATCTTTATTTTAACAGGTTGAAACCTGTTATATATATATATAATATATGCGTTCATAGGTTTGCTTCTGTTTCCATATGTTTCTTATGCTAGATTGGTGTTTCGGTTAGCTACCTTAAAAATCCGGGGAGCTGTAACATATACTGGAAGAAACTTTAGTTCACGATCTTTAAATAACTGTTTGCAGAATTTGAATCGGCACAGTAGTTTGGATTTTATAAGCCACTATATTTGTAAACAAACTGCGGTTTCTTCGCGTTCTTCAGTGTTTTCACTTACATTGCAGGCTTTAATATGTATCTCATTTAAATTCTAAACAACTAGAAACTTTCTGGCTGGATGGTATACATAAATACAAGTGAAGCTAAACACCATACCACTTCAATAAAATATGTGCAGATCATTGGACACCAGCTAGAATTAAGCCAAACAAGTGTTCTTGTACCAATGCAAATGGCCGACACTGACTGGTAGCTGATGGAGGGGGAAATAAGTGGCTTCATCAACTTCACGTTGTGCTTAAGGGACAGGGTGCCTCCTGTTGTATTCTAACCTGCTTGGTACAGATTTATGAAGTCAGATGCTGACAGATAAACATCATAGTGCCGTGGATTGTTTGCTACCGTAGCGTAAAGTGAACGCACTCGTCTAGTTATCAAGAAGTCTGGGGTACGATCCCAGTGGTTCCGGATAAAATAATTTTGCTTGCTGTGTTAATTAAAGAAAGCGTGGAAAGAGCGATGACTTTGTCTATTCAGTAAGTTTGCTGCTGCATGTGTTTACATTGTCATATTTGTACTTAAATTTTACTGTAAAAATCTTTAAAAAGTGTTGTAAAGCTGAAATTTTTTCATCATTTCATATAGACACTAGTAAAAAACCTCACCAGTGTCTTGTGTGCTCTAAAAACTTCACTGCAAAATGTAAACTTTCAGTACATACGCATATTCACACTGACAGGTGAAAAGCCTTACCAATATGATGTATGTTCCAAGAAGTTCACAGTGAGATCTAGTTTTTCACATTATAAGCTCCTTCACAGTGGTGAGAAACCTCACCACTGTGTTATATGCTCCAAATAAATTCACTCAGAAAGGTAACCTTTCAATATATAAGTGCATTCACACAGGCGAAATCCCATTAAAGTGGCTGCATGTTCTGGAAGTAATTCACTCATAAATGAAACCTTTCAACACATGTGCTTCTTAACTTAGGAGGAAATCCTCAGCAGTGTGATATAGGTTCTAAAACGAATTCTCCTATAACGTGGTAAAAATTTTTGTTTCTTCTAGGTGATTTTAAAAATAATAATGAGACAGAATGCTTTTGACAACTCTCAAAGAAAATTATCCATAGAAGAGACCTTAGACAACCATTGTGGTTGCTTTATACAAAGAATAGTGAAGTAATAATTTAAAATTGTATTTTTAGCACTTCTAATGTCTTATGATCAAATCAGTAGAATGAAGAAAAGGAAGAACTAAAAGTACCTCCAAACCAATATCACAGCATGATTTTCATTATTTGGAGGAGAGGGGGTGGCTTGAAATTGCTCCTTTTTGAGTTTAAAGGTTACCAATCATGCTCAAATTGTGCACAAATTTCTCATATGTCCATTTAGGAAAATATATGTTATTATCTTTTGAAAATTCTACTTTTTGGCTTGATTTTACTAAAAATGTGAAAACTAAGTAACATACTTAAAACATAAGTTTTAGGTAAATGCCAGAAACACAGCCTATGAAAAATGAACCAACACAGAACCAGTGAGTGAACATAACAATAGAAAGAAGCTTTTGGTGTAGGGCATGAAAACACTTCGTTGAAACTTAAATGCTCAGGAGGATTTTTTGCAACAGAGCACAGATGACCAGTTAGCTCTTTACCCCACAACATATTCCAAAAGGAAACCGTGGTTAGGCTTATGTGCATATTAATTACCAGGTTGTAGTAAATCACCAAAAAGATTATTGAGCTTTTTGCATGCTCTGGTCTTTGGAATCAATGAATTTCATTTCCATTTAGGCTGGCCTTTTTAAATGAGAATAAGTGATTGAAATAATAATTTCTTGAAGAAACTTAACATTAAAAATGATACAATGACTTGGTTCGGTACTTACATTTGGCAACTGGGTGGCATAGAAGCCCAGCCAATCTCGGCACAGAAATCGTCTGTCGGAGACCATGACAACAAATAAATTTCTCTAGGAATAGTAATAAAATCCACAAGAAGGCAAAGTAACATAGAACACCAGTTGTTGCAATGAAAAGGGATGGATTAAGATGCAGTTGAATAAAAACTGCTTCAAAAAACAAAGTATTGCATGCAGACGACATTAAGACCTAAATATACCCAGTGAAGTGCTCCATGAAAGTGACAACAATGGTGTGGCATTTAAAAAATGAAGGAAGAACTAAAATGAAAAAACAAATTCGGGCAAAAATTATTTCAAAACATTGGAAAGGGCTAGCAGGTTGTTCACTCTTACACATTTTGGCAATTCTCACTTGTGGTCATCAGAGACAAAGAACTTCCTGCTGTACTTTATGCAACCCTTGTGTGGTGACACATGTCCAGAAACACCATATCCCATCAAGCATCACTGTCTGATTCCTTCATCCCACAACTATGGAAAGTTGCTGTCTGGGCAATTCTTCAGACCTCATTTGTGTTAATTTGATGGCATTAGTGTGATGTGTTGTTTTGTACTTGCTTTTCTTGTTATTTTCCTCTGTGGTTAGGGTTTTCCCCAGGAGTTTTGGAAGACTGACTCCGCTGCTGATATTATAGTTGTTACCTTCATTTATTTCTATTATTACAGACCCTGCATATCTGATGCGTTTCTCAGTGAATTGTTTACGTATTACAACAATGTCTTCGAAAATAGGGTTCCGTTATTTTTCATGCAGTACTGTATGAGTGCTTTTTTTTTTTTTTTTTGCTTTTCTAGTTATTGATGTGCCAAAGTAGTTGGGCTTTAATCAATTTTTTGTGCTTTCTTTTTATATATTAGATTTTTTGATTAATGATACTTCTGGTATTTATTGGAAAATATCCAGCACTATCCAGAAAACATTTTTTTTTTTTCAGTAATGATATTTTTGTAATCAGCTATGCATAAATTGAATTGAATTTACTGTAATTTTTTGCTACACCACGCCAAACAGCATTAAATACATCAAATGCCATAACAATACAAACTAGAAAGTCAAATCATAATGTGAATATATCAAGACATCCAGGTCATTTAGGACACTTCTTAGTGAAGGAAATTACAAAAAATAAAAGATAATATGATTTAACTATAAGCAAAATACAATAAAGATAGTTAATCTGTTTCTACCACAATCATAATAAAGGGAAATAATCTATTAAAGACAGCAAATACTCACAAATAATGTTAATACAGGTACAATCAGAATCACAATTATATGTAATACAAAAACGTATGATACAGTATAGCGAAGGGCCTGGGAGAAAGGCTATGTTATTTAGCCTGACGAGCCAGCCCTTGAACCTCTATGGATAACATTCCAAGTCAAGACAACTCAAGTTCAGTTTAACTGCCAACCATGTAAAATAAACACTTCTGCAGTATCGAATACAATATTTAACCAAACGACAAGAAACCCCTCAACACTTTTAAAAACAGTGTAGTTTATTATAGATCTAATATGTAATGGCAACCTGTCCTACAAACGAGGGCAGGTTGCTCAAATATTATTGAACAACAAATTTGTATGTGCTATAGGGATCACAAACTTAGTGTGTCCTCGAGTATCATAGAGATGAGAAAAAGGATGCAGAGTTATTAAATTAGAATACCTATTTGCATAAACTCTTTCATGCATAATTGAAAGTCTGAAATTATATAATTTATCAATAGATAGCAGATGATAACAAACAAAAAGAATTTCAACATCAATCTAAAAAATTTATCAGGCGATTAAATTTGTTTTGAAGAGCATTATGTCTTTATCTTGTTCGTGGCATTCTTTCTTGATTATTTTAGTTAGATCATTAATGTACAAAAATTTGCCACAATATGTTTTATTTCTTTGTTTGAGATGTTTATATTCATAAATCATATATTCAATGGGTGACTGCTTATTATAGTCCATTGAGTTATATAATTTAAAGAATATTTGCAGAAATATAGAAAACATATTCAAAGCATTTATATTCAAGATATTTTATCATATTCAAACAAAAACTGGAAGATGTGGATTTGATCCCCCCCCACCCCAGGGCATTGTAATTTTCAAGTTTTCTGAGCAGTTGTTGCATGGAAGACCAGTAAACCACTAACAATTTGATGTATAATTTTGATTGATTTGAATTTGTATGCTGCTTGAATATAATTGTCTGTTGAGTTTCTCCCAATGGCCATAAATTAAATACTCCTCCCCCCTCCAATAAATCAACTGAACTGACTTTCTAAACTTGTATTTAGGAGACAGTGCTGTCACACTTTCATAAAGCAAATAGTATTCTTTGCAGTGGCGGCTCGTGGTGTAAAATGCTGGTGAGGCGAACGGTCTTGATGTAAATCAGTAAAACATATGTTATTGAAAAATATATAAATTCGTATAACGTTATATGAACATATATATATATCAGTGGCGTAGCCGGGGGTCGTGGTTTGCACCCCCTAAGTAGGCGAGACAGTTAGCTTTTTCTAAGTACGTTTTATAGATAATTTCCCTATTTAAATTCATTGATTTTTACATAACTTACAATGTAATACAAATAAATTACATTGATACATAATATCAATGTAATTTCTTGATAATAGAAGAGAAAGTAAAGCAAAGCGGCCAAAGAAGTTGCTTTATTAAATTTTTATAAAAACAACTATAATGTATTGCATTTTCTTCATTTTATTAAATTAGCTTCGTTTTGTATTAATGTTCAAGATGTGCGTACGTACCAATAGAAAAATATTTGTCGAAGCGCCCCCCCCAAACTGTTACATGTACTTATACACAGTTATACAGCAGAACCCCCCCTCAAAAAGTTTCATGTCAAAGGCAGTATCATCCATCGGATATCTTTGAAGTCCTGGGTTCGAGTCGGCTGAATCATTAAAATCCACTGAGATTCGGAAGTCTCGTTAAGCCATTGGTCTCGGGTAGGCGCCTTGTTATAAACAGCTGTACACCCCATCCCTTAGGACTTCAGCCCATGCCATTTAGCCCTTATATACAAATATTATTCAACAGTAATGGAATAAAATTATAGAAATATATGAAACACGGCGTGGGGAGTCTTTCTTCACGAAAAAATCCAAAAATTTTAGAGGGAAAATGTGCATATACCACTATATATATATGTGTGTGTGTGTGTAATATACGCTACCTTTGCAACAATATTTTTACGAAAACAATTATTAGATAATTTTACAACAAAGAAAGAAATATTTCACCTGTATTCTTTTATGTAATACACTTGAGCGAAAATACGCAATTTGTGCGGTTTCTTTAGCTAGTCAATGCGTCACTCACATCCCAACGCCAGTCGGAGATCCACTTCTTAAAAAATTCAAAGTAAATCATTTGAATAGAAATTGTTTTCTCACGAAATGTTTCTTGAGCTTGAATAAAAGTCACAGTTCGATTGGCATATTAGTGAAGGTGCATTTAGCACGGGTCACAAACTGAAGTCCAGGCTCGTGATAACTATGTACAGGAGAAGTCAAGTTAAGGAAGCACATTTCTATATAAAAAGTATTAGGTAATTTAAACCTGGAATTAAAAACAGAGGAATACGATATTAATTTGTGGTCTCGAACAGAATGCTTTCAGTTTGTGTTTTATAAATAAGTTCAATTCTGCGATCCTTTTTGGCTGCAAATTTGTCTATGATCAGATCATAAAATGGTTGAGTGGACATTAGATGGTTCAGCAATTCTTTCTCGATTGAAATTTTAGCAAGTGAAGACAAACGATCTTGTGCCGTTGTATTACGGAGGTAAGTCTTAATTCTCTTCAAACAAGAAAAACTCCTTTCAGCAGAAGAACTTGTTGATGCCAGTGTCAATACAAGAGAAAATAATTTGTAGGCTTCTGGTAACACATCTTTCAGCTCGTTTTCTTTCATTGTTTTCAAGGTTTTCTGAACACTGAGTTCCCTGAAGTTGTGATCATTATATAAAAAATCTAATTCGTTTTTTAGTCGTTGTGTGCCTGTAAAAATGTTTGGATAAATTTTTTTGAGAGTGTTAAGGGCACTGGATGTAAATGACTCTGAATAACTATGGTATTTTGAGCTGTCAACTAGCTGCAGAAACTCGAGCTTTCCCATATCTTCAAATCTGGTATTTATTTGGACTATTATGCTGTCAACGATTTCGTAAAACAAAATTTTGCAATAGTTTTCCACTTCTTCTTCAGTCAAATGTTTCTTTTGGCAACATTTAGGACCTCCACTCAAACTAATTGCTTCACTGAAATGTTTCAAGTAAGTGGTTACATTCCTTTTCTTATTTATTCGTTCGCAACATTGTTTAATTTGTCTTTGGCAATAACTGATATCTAAAGTCTTTTTTTGTAAAACATCAAACAGTACATCCGTAATTCAAAAAATGTCATCAAAAATCAGTGATAAAAAAGCAAATTCAAAATTAGTGAAATTTTTCAAATATCCTATGGCTCCGTTGATTGATTCTGCCGTTGATTCCGGGTCATTCATTATGTTTTCAAACACATTCTTTAGTTTGCCCCATTCGCTTACAATTAAACACAAAATTTGCGAACGTGATGCCCAACGTGTTTCTGCTATTTGAGGAATCCGTTTCCCAACAACTGAATCTGCTACGTGGGTTCTCTTGGCAGATTTATGAAAAAATGAGGGCATGCTGGATGCAGTTGCGAAATATTACATTTTACAATACTTTTGCACCCCTGTTGTAGGACAAGGTTAAGGCGGTGGGCGAAACAGTGGGTAAACAAAGCTTGCGGGGCTTCTAGCTTGACTCTTTTCTGCAAACTGCTCAACTCTCCAGCCATAACGCTTGCACCATCATAACACTGGCCTACTAACTTTGATTTAAAATCAAACTCCTCCAAAACCGATGCTAGCAGATCATACAGTGCCACAGCAGTCCTGTCAGTGCTGATATCATAAAAACCAAGGAAGCGCTCAACTACTTCACAATTTGAGTCCAATATGTATCTGACAATTATTGAACACTGTGATTTTTGAGTAATATCAGTTGTATCATCAACTTGCACTGAAAAAAATTTTGACTCATTAATTTCGCTTTTAACACATTCGTTTATATATTCATGAATACACTCCAGTAAATCATTCTGTATCGTTTTAGATTGTCCAGAAAATAAGTTTCATATTTCTTCAAAATGTGCTTTTAATTCTGGGGTGCTCCTACGAAGTAACAAATGGAACATCTTGAAATTACCTTTATTTAATGAGGAAATAATTCATTATGTCCTCAAAAAGGCAGTTCTTGCTTGCTTAGAACGACAACTAAATCGATTATATGTTCCATAAAAAGCCTATTTAGTCTGACCTTTTCATTAAACTTAGCTTTATGAAGAGCAGCATTTTCTTTGAGCATATCAGAAATAGTGTTTATATTTTTTCCATTCGTTTCAGACCTACGTGATTAGTTATATGCTCTTTAGAGCTTTCGTGCAATTTTGCACTACGAGAAAAGTTTTTCAGATCAAAATAACCCGTTGTATTCCACACATTTTTCTTATTGCTCAAAAGTAAACATGGCCAGCAAAAGAGAGTTTGCTTGTAATAGCTACCAGAAAGCCAGAGGAAAATCTCGTACCATGATTTATTGAAAGACCTAAAAAACGATTTGGCGCACTTCTTATCTTTAGATATTGAACTTATTATAGGTGTCGGTCTTCCAGATATGAGAACATCCCTTTTATCATAATCTTTCCAGTGTTTAAAAGGAATTTCTTCCAGAACACAAATCACGTCGTTTGTTGGGCCATTCATATTTTCCAACCAAAATCAAAATATGCTGTTTAGTAACAATAACAAAATAAAAAAAGAAGAAAAACTCAACATTACTATGAACTAGCCAACACCCGCAGAAGAGAGGATTGAAAACACACTACAAAAAGTTAGACTCAAAATACACTCTGACGAATAGTTAAAGCTACGTAGAAATCATCCTACTCCAAAGCATACAGAGGCGAACGGCGTCATCGCCTGTAAAACCACTTTTTACCAAGGTCATCTAATCATTATCCCACGCCCATTGGATACACAATCCTTGGGTTCTCCAATAACAGCAGAGATGCGATTCTAGTTTAAGCGAAATGGAGGGTCGCCTCAGAAATTTCCTTTCTCTTACTGGAAGTCCGGCACCTCCTTAGGTAGACCGTGGGGGTGGGGGGTTCACTCTGTAGGGCTCTTCTCTGATCCCCAGTTCCCAAAACCGGCTTCTCATCGAGACGATTCAGCCGGTCGCCTCTAAGCGCTTAAAACATGCAGCTGCTTTGCAAAAATAATGATTCATTCCTCTTCTTGAAAGCCTTTTTTTAGCCTAATTCATGAATCACAATGTAAATTTCAGTGTTTCATTTATCCTGCAAAGTTCTTATATCTTTGTTACTGACCAAAGTTGTTTTTTCACTTCTCATTCTGCGGAATTTCAGGTGAGGCGGCGCCTCACTTGCCTCATCTGACGGGCCGCCACTGATTCTTTGTAGGTTTGGATGGTCTTTATTACACAGTATAATGAATTGATAAATGTAATTAAAACAACTGAATGGAAGAAAATGTAATTGCTCTTTCAGGTATTTGTAAAGTCACTTATATTTGCTTTGTGTTTGTTTGAAATATATTTTTTTACTTTAAAAAAATTTTTTTTTTAGACCAAAGCTCTAATGCTATATCAGCTGTGTTGTCCCACTGGCAAGGAAGGGGGAGGGGGGTCGACAAAGCTGGGAATATAACTCATCTCAAAATGAACAACTCACGATCTAAATCATAAGCAAAGTGTAATGGCACCAGCTAAGCCATGATCTCAAACATAAAAAAAAATGCTTCAGCAAACGCCACGGAAGGATACACGTAGAACTCCGGGAATGCTTCCATAAATGTATTCACATGTGCATTTCAATTTTTTGTCCTTCAAGGCATAAATGTGTATATTATGCCTTGAAGGACAAAAATCCTGTGTCCCTCTAATAGCTATCTATAGCCTTACTGGGAACAGTAGCAAACTTCTGTTGTTCTGATTATTAAGCTGACGTGAAAGAATGTCCATATGGATTGTTTTTATATGTTCTGTGTTAAACGTATCAGCAGAGTCAAATTTCCCATTCACTGGGAATGCATTGACCATCTTTGTGGACAACTTTTTTTAAAGCTGAAAATGCTGCATCCAAATATTTTCATTATTCCAGGTAAATGGTAAGTTACTTTAAAAACTATCCTTTGTGTACACATTAATGCATGCAAAATTTCCTAAAGGAAAGGGTCAAACAAAAAATCCACAGTACAAAAGAAAACCCCATCATGTTATACAATATATATATATATATTTGTACGAGTTTATGTACTGTATTCAGACTAAAACAAAATTAAAACGTATACGTAGCTCAAAACTGAATACAGTAAAAAGCTTTTCCAGAAAGTTTTCATTGTACAGCTTTGTATACAAATTATAAATGTTGTTTTCAATTTTGAGTTATTTCTTTTAAAAAATACTTTTCTGCAGTTTTTGCATGTGTAGATTTTAAATGTTTTGTTGCAGTTTAATTTTTTCCTGGGGTTATAACAGTCATATAGGCATATATCAGCTGTTTCAGAAAAGATTGAAACAGGCCTAGTTATCTCTTCAACAGTCGATCACAGATACGTGCTTTTAATTAGAAAAATACTCAAAATGATGTAAAGACTTATGACATGACAGTTGAACCCTTATGGGTGGCATTTGCATTAAAAAAAATGATTTATACATCATTCACAGAAAAGAAGTTCCATCAAAAAATTTTTTGAGTAATGTCGTATTTAGTCTAAAAAAATAAACATTCTGCTTGCGAAACTTGCAGAAATATTCGCAATAGAATTTGTAAAGAAACATGTCGTCTGGAGCATGCACATGTGAGAGATCTTTTATTCGCTTTGAGTGCTCCAGATCTATCCAGTGACACAAGCGACTTTTGCCGTAAACAGGCTCCAGATGATAATATTTTTACAATTTTCATTGCAAATATCTCCGTGAATTTTGCAAACAGAATGACAGTGATTATTTTTTATACTAATTAGAAATTGTGCAACTTTTTTTTTATTTAACTTTTCTTTCTGTGAAGGCTGCATAATTTTTTTTTAATTTTTATGCAAATACCTACCCACAGGGATGCAACTGCCATGTCATTAGTCTTTGCATCATTTTGAGTATTTTTCTAATTTAAAGTTTATCTCTGATAAACTGTTGAAGAGATAAAAGCTTTTTCCAAATTTTCTTGAAACATCCGGCATATATGTTATATACAGTACATACTACATAATACATTCACACATATATGTAAATGTATATTTTAAATGAATATTGGCATAGATCAACACTGATGTGCACGCAGGTTAAAAGGAATTGCTCTTTTGAATAATCTAGATAAATTGAATAAACATCATAAGATTTATAGAAGTGTAATGACGAAGATTTACAGATATATAATGACCGTTACAAAAACTAGAACCAAGACATCAGAAAAATTATTGATCATGACAAAAATAAATGTATAAAACCATGTATAGAAAAAACTTTTTCTAAATTTATAGTCAAAATAATGAAATTTTAAGAAATCAACATTTGTTTCTTGAATCTGATGAATGAATTTTAGGAGAAAGGGGGTTCCCAGACCTTCCTTGTATGTATGACAATGATGTCATGAAAAGTCACAATATCTGCTTTTTTTTTCTATTGATTTTTCACAAGACTTTTGAAAACAGATGTTTCTTCTTGCAATCCAAGTGCATTTCAGCTTATGCATTAATTACAGCTGTCAATCCATAGTTGATCATTGTCAGTTGAATTTTCAATTGCTTTCGACAAAACAATATCAGTGCTTTGATATAATATTACTTTTAAATGTTCACTCAGTTCATGATCCACTTCTGTTCTCCCCATTATGTTACCTTTAACCAGGGAACCATTGAGCTTTTCACAAATTTTCTTACTTTAAATGTTTATTCAGTTCATGATCCACTTCTGTTCTTTTCATTATGCTATCTCTAACATGGAACCATTGAGCTTTTCACAAATGTTCTTACTTTAAATGTTCACTCAGTTCATGATCCACTTCTGTTCTTCCCATAATGTTATCTTTAAGAAGGGAAGCATTGAGCTTTTCACAAATTTTCTTACTTTAAATGTTTATTCAGTTCATGATCCACTTCTGTTCTTTTCATTATGCTATCTCTAACATGGAAGCATTGAGCTTTTCACAAATGTTCTTACTTTAAATGTTCACTCAGTTCATGATCCATTTCTGTTCTTCCCATAATGTTATCTTTAAGGAGGGAAGCATTGAGCTGTTCACAAATTTTCTTACTTTAAATGTTTATTCAGTTCATGATCCACTTCTGTTCTTTTCATTATGCTATCTCTAACATGGAAGCATTGAGCTTTTCACAAATGTTCTTACTTTAAATGTTCACTCAGTTCATGATCCATTTCTGTTCTTCCCATAATGTTATCTTTAAGAAGGGAAGCATTGAGCTTTTCACAAATTTTCTTACTTTAAATGTTTATTCAGTTCATGATCCACTTCTGTTCTTTTCATTATGCTATCTCTAACATGGAAGCATTGAGCTTTTCACAAATGTTCTTACTTTAAATGTTCACTCAGTTCATGATCCATTTCTGTTCTTCCCATAATGTTATCTTTAAGGAGGGAAACATTGAGCTTTTCACAAATTTTCTTAATTTAAATGTTTATTCAGTTCATGATCCACTTCTGTTCTTTTCATTATTCTATCTCTAACATGGAACCATTGAGCTTTTCACAAATGTTCTTACTTTAAATGTTCACTCAGTTCATGATCCGTTTATGTTCTTCCCATAATGTTATCTTTAAGGAGTGAAGCATTGAGCTTTTCACAAATTTTCTTGCTTTAAATGTTTATTCAGTTCATGATCCACTTCTGTTCTTTTCATTATGCTATCTCTAACATGGAACCATTGAGCTTTTCACAAATGATCTTACTTTAAATGTTCACTCAGTTCATGATCCACTTCTGTTCTTTCCGTTATGTTATCTTTAACCATGGAACCATAGACCTTTTTCAAAAATTTTCTTACTTTAAATGTTCACTCAGTTCATGATCCACTTCTGTTCTTTTCATTATTCTATCTCTAACATGGAACCATTGACCTTTTCACAAATGTTCTTACTTTAAATGTTCACTCAGTTCATGATCCATTTCTGTTCTTCCCATAATGTTATCTTTAAGGAGGGAAGCATTGAGCTGTTCACAAATTTTCTTACTTTAAATGTTTATTCAGTTCATGATCCACTTCTGTTCTTCCCATTATGTTATCTTTAACCAGGGAACCATTGAGCTTTTCCCAAGTTTTATTTCTGCATCTCTTAATGGACTAAATTTTTTTATACTTCAAGTCAAATTCAGAATCTGCTTGCTTTAAATTTCTGCATCATTTCTTAAGCTGGCACAATGATCTAAGTACTGGCTTCTGACCATTCATCTGACATGGGTCCTTGCTCGTGGTAGTTGTTAAAATTTTAATAAAAAAAAAAAAAAGGAAAGAAAACATTTCTTAAAGTTTTTATATATTCAACAGAATCCCCAATCACAAAAGAATCTTGTAAACTAGTTTCTCCAGCATCGAATTAATTTGTCAGAAGGTTAAATAGTTTAGATTAATTTTATATAATAACTATTGTACAAGTACAAAATTCATAACTTCTTGCAATGACTAGTAAGCAGTGTCTACTACAATATGCTTGTGTTGAGTTGTTTATGACATTTCACCATTTTGAGTGGATCAACATTTTTTTTTTTTTTTTATAATTAATGAAAATAATATTTGTCACACCAAATGCTCACTCATGTCATGTTCTAAAAAAAGGCATAAAGCCTACCTGACCTTCATTCATTTAAAAAACACTTCCATTTTTAAGAAAAACATTTTAACAATTGTGGCCCATTAAAAAAAAAAAACAACAACATGAATTTAAGTATTGGGCAAACATAGCTACTCAACATGTGTATATTCCACTGCATAAATTCTGTCCATTTCCGATTCCATTCTGTATCCATTTAGTTCAAAAGACATTTTAACGTACTTTGATTTATTTTTGTATGAATATGCTAGCTGGAATCAAGTTTTTAAATATAAAAACCTTACAAAACTTTTTAACTTTTTGCCACTGTTGGGGAAAGGCCAAAGGGGGGGAATTTCCATCGTCAGAAAAGACAAATATTCAGGCAAATTTTGTTTTTTGTAGTAATCACATATTTAGTGACCCGAACAGGCTGTTGCATGGCAACCATTAATCCTTTGCTTCAAATGAATTAGATGCTACATCCTTAAAATATATATATTACCCTCATTAATCAGTTACTGCTGAATTGCACACAGCAGTATTTCTGTAAAATACTAATTTGTTATTAAGCAGCCTTGCAATTCCAGGTAACATGGCTGTTGATACAAATTTTGATGGCTTCCATTCATGATTGCTGTTGATGTTACAGAAACACTGCTTGGCAAACTTTTCCTGCAAGCATTTCTGAAGGAAAAAAGGCTAGCAAGGTTTTTTGTTTTGTTTTTAATTTTTTTTTTTTGTTAGGTGTTGCATACTTTTTTTAGAAAGCAAAATCATGCATTCATGATCACTCTCTCCCATATCTCCAAACATAAATTATAGCTGACCATTCCATTTCTCTGTAGGACTCGTTCACCTCATACAGAGCCCTCTCATACAAGCACCAGAAATGTTGGAATTGAAATGCTTACATAACTAGAATGTACCTTGACGTTGTAAATATTTTTCTGTTTCCATATTTTCATCCTTTATTATTAGTTAAATACCGTAATAGAGCAACTACTGATTTAAGGTAATTAAATCAATCTGATCTAATGTAATTTATGATGCTAAAATGTGCATAAGATATACCAAATATTTTTCTATCCAAAAAAAGTTTTACAACCAACATACAATGCTGGTTGTCATTATACTGCAAAAACATTTAAGCAAAGCCATCTCTCTATATACCTCACTGGACCTGACACAAGGTCATGATGTCACAATTGTAGGGCTACAGTTACAATGTAGTGGTTTTCATGGCTGTATTCATTCTTACTGGCACATTTTGCTGTTTGAGTGAATTGTGTGGGGAGGGATACGAGTATTTACCATGCTATTCAGGTTTATAATGAAGAACCTGCTAGATTAAAGGTATTGCACAGGGTATGTTTTTTTTTATTAGTATTCAGTACTGAAATTTTATAAATCAGAACTGTTGATGGGACGTTAACTCTTGTTTCAAGAAGTGATGGGTTTTACATTTTGTGATTTTTTAGTGATGCCGAATGAAACAAGGGCATATTTGTAACTGACAACAATTAAATCAGATGTAATGTATTTTGTTATATGGGCCGTTCCATCTGAAGTGATCAAGAGACTCACGCTGACCATTTCCCAATTTTGTTCAATCTTGATATGAATACAGACCTATCCTAGAAATGAACCTGTACAAAATTTCAAATCATAATATTCAGTATGTTCGAAGTTATTACCTTCTATTTGGAAGTTTTTTTTTTTATATAAATCCAAGTCAAAACTGAACAAAACCCAATGTTTTGGATCTTTATTAATATAAGACAAAAGGAAGTATGGATCTCTTATTGCCAAGTTTTGTATAACTTTTGTCCCTGAATCAGAAAAATATAGTCTGACAGGATAAAAAGCACTTTATGAGCCAGCAGCCTGCATCAAAGTGCCTCGCAAAATCTGTAGAGAAAAACAGAAATTTTTGTCTTTTTTTTTCGGGTCAAATAAAATTTGTTAAGTGTGCTTGAGACAGTACTCTACCAGAATATCTTAAAGCATAACCACTTATCGTCGATCATACCGTGGCAAAAACATGGTGCCAAGATAAAATTGCCAAAAGTGAATGCTCAGTACAAATTTTGAAGATGACAATCCGATTTATGGCGTAAATGTAACAAGGGTGGTAAGTCAGATAATATCCGAAAACTTGAAAATTTTCATCGTCCTGGAGCGGGACTCGAACCCGCGTCCCGCTCCAGGACGATGAAAATTTTCGAGTTTTCGGATATTATCTGACTTACCACCCTTGTTACATTTACGCCATAAATCGGATTGTCATCTTCAAAATTTGTATTATATATCGTAATCCCGTATCTCTTTCGTGAATGCTCATACTCAAATATTGTTACTTGGGTCATCTCAGAAGATTTTTTTTTCAGTACCATTGAAAAGAGCATCCACTAGAATCACTTCGGTTCATCTTTGATTCGTCTACTTGTTTCCCAAGTGGCGTCCTTTCTCGTTTTTGGTTTTGCTTGTGGATGCTCCATTTATACATCGTGATCGGGGTTAGCTCCGAGGCTGCTATGGGTATGGCGACTCCGGAGGACCAGGAGTCCTCTCCTTCCAAGAGACTTCGACCTTCTCGGGATTTTGAGCAGCTGCAGGGGCAGGTATCAGTGGTTAAGGTAAATGACTTTGCTTGTTCTGTTCATTGTTCTTCGGAACTGCTACGTCAGGCGTTTGAGGGCGGAGCGTACCGTGGCAAAATACTTCTGCTACTTCTGTGTAAAAGGGTTCGTCCCTTGTTGTTAAAGCGACACTTTGTTGAAACAGTTTCCTTACATAATTATATTTCGGACAGTAGCGGGGGAACCGCCAGGGCCCGGGCCCGGTCAATAATTTCAGCCAAGATTTTTATTCTTATTATTTTTTTATTTGACATATGTGCGATTGTTGTGATGTGCCTTAGAAAGTTCCTCTCGGCAAGTGGTTGGGTGGTCCTAATTCCCAACAAAGCTCCTTGGGCATTGTTTTTCTTCTGTTTGTTCCGGGAAGCGGGAAAGTAGAGGGTGCACCACGATTCAAAATTTCGGGCCCGGTCAACGAACTTCACTTACTTAGCCGCCCCGGTGGCGTAGTGGTCTAGGCGATGGTCTCTGATCATTCGTCCGAACGGGGTCCAGTTTCGAATCCCGGTGAGGCATGGATGTTGTGTTTGTCTTACGGCACTGGCTCTCTCCCTTCCCTGGACCCAGTGACCCTAAATTAGGGACGGGCGACTGCTTATAGCCCATTGAGTTGCTCACGGTGGTCGTTAAACCTCCAATCAAAAAAAAAACTTCACTTACCGCTGCCCCTGATTTCGGATGCTCAGTTTTTAAGGTCCGGAGATTTATTGGTGCGTTCTTCAAATTTGGATTGCTTATTGGAAGTGTGCTAAATGTCTCACTTTCTTCAGGTCCCGGTTAAATCTCAGGTCTTAACTAAGCTGGTGACTACCAAATTTCTCATTCGAGATGTTGATGCTGACGTCCCTGTGGAAGAGATAGCAGCAGAATTATTGGACCGTGGTGTCAGTTGTCTGCGAGTTGTTCGTTTCACATGTTCTATCAACTCTATGTGGGTTGATACTCCCTCCGTTCTTGGGGAGCAACTAAGTTATTCCCGGCGGGACATGATTTTCTTGTGGTACTCTAGGTGCGCTGTTCGTCCGTTCCAGGATTCTCCGAGAAAATGGGAAAACTGTCAGAGATATGGGCACCTTCTCTCAGTGGCGCACCCAGGAATTCTTGTTGGATGGGGCTGTATATACACGGCTGGCCACCTAAAATGGAACACCAAGAAGGAATCATCCGATTGGCCTGAAATTCGCAGCATGCTTCGCCCGCGAGAGTATATGCAAACGATTAGCATTGCACATACAAATCATGTGCGCCCTGCACGGCACAGAGAAGAGAAGGCGGGGTGTAAGTAGTGGAAGTGTGTTGTGCTGCCGGACCTGTGCGTGGGAAGCTTCCGGATGACTCGTCGCAAAATACGGCAGTCATTCCAGCACGTTTCGGAGTTCGACAGAGGACAAATAATGGCTTATCGCGACAGCGGTTTATCGTACCCAGACATCGGCGCCCGCGTGGGACGACATCAAGCCACAGTGAGGTGATTATGGATTCGGTAGGTGCAGGAGGGACGGACGAACCGACGTGATCGATTGCCGCAGCCGTGGCACACCACCGAACGAGAGGACCGGCATGTTGTGCGGCGGGCATTAACGGCTCGCACCGCCACATCACGAACGTTAGCGCAGGAATTAGGGTGTGTTGCGCAACAACCTGTGCAGCACGTACCGTTCGACGTCGTCTGCTGGAGCGGGGACTTGTCGCACGCCGCCCACTGCTTCGATTACCATTGACGTTCCACAACCGTTGAACGCCGCACCTGGACTACGGAATGGCACGATATTGTCTTCTCCGACGAATCCCGCTTCTGCCTACAACACCACGATGGTCGGATCCGCGTGTGGCGGCACCGCGGCGAGAGACTGCATTATGCATCGCCATACTGGTCCGTCACCTGGCGTTATGGTTTGGGGCGCAATTGGATATGACACCCGCACCCCTCTGGTACGCATCGCCGGTACATCTCCGACATTTTGGAGCCTGTAGTCCTCCCTTACCTGCCAGCGGCCACGCCTGATGAACTGTGTCAATGTGTGGAAGCAGCCTGGACCGACATACCCCAAGCCCACATCCAAAGCCTCTTTCGTTCGATGCCGCGGCGTGCAGCGGCCGTCATTGCCAGCCATGGGGGCCACACGAACTATTGATGTCTGCGTGTTCCGCAAGTCGCACGGGCCTGTAAGCTCAATCGTTTCATCTTTGTATCTGTTGTTATGTGTCCAGTAAATCTGGCGTTGCTATCTCGTGTCCTTCTTGGTGTTGCATTTTGGGTGGCCAGCAGTTTATATAGTATACTACACAATGTGTGTACATATGTGTAGTGTACGCCTATAGTTTATATACGGTTGTGGAGTACGTCGCTCTTAATCTCTTTGGGGCTTTGGGAAGAAGACACTATGCAATTTTTTGAACATGTAAAATAATATTTTTGAATGTTTAATTTGTGACGTACATCGCCCTTAATCTCTTTGGGGCTTTGGGAAGAAGACAGCATGTAATAGAAGACTCTATGTAATTTTTTGAACATGTAAAATAATATTTTTGAATGTTTAATTTGTGACGTACGTCGCCCTTAATCTCTTTGGGGCTTTGGGAAGAAGACAGCATGTAATAGAAGACTCTATGTAATTTTTTGAACATGTAAAATAATATTTTTGAATGTTTAATTTGTGACGTACGTTGCCCTTAATCTCTTTGGGGCTTTGGGAAGAAGACAGCATGTAATAGAAGACTCTATGTAATTTTTTGAACATGTAAAATAATATTTTTGAATGTTTAATTTGTGACGTACGTCGCCCTTAATCTCTTTGGGGCTTTGGGAAGAAGACAGCATGTAATTTTTTGAACATGTAAAATAATATTTTTGAATGTTTAATTTGTGCCGTACGTCGTTCTTAATCTCCTTGGAGGGGGCTTAAGCCCCCAAAGCCACCTCTGTGTGTGCGCCAATGCCTTCTCTCCACATGTCGTAGTACTCCTCGTTCTAAATGCGGCGAGACCTACGATTCTACAGACTGCCTTGCTACGAGTTTCAAATGTACCTTGTGTTCCGGCCTAAATGCCGCTTCGGATAAAATGTTACCCCGTATTCCTACAGGAACAGAGGATACTGGACATCATGTCGGCTTCACAGATCAGTTACACTGAAGCTCGTGCTTCACTGAGACAAGGTGGCCAGCATTCCTATGCAGCGGCGGCACAGGCAAATCTTCCGTGCACCTGCTCTTCAGTCTGGCCACTGCTATTGGACACTATCCCAAGTTGAACAGCCGCTTGGACTTGTTGACAACTCTTCTCTTTAGGCAATTCCATACCAGCATCAGAGAGTCCTGCTCCGAACCCCGACAAGAGATCTACCGTGGAAAAGACTATGGGCCTGTCTCCTCAGGTTGCGGACAGCAAAGAGCCTCCCAGGGTGGATAACATCCCCCCGTTCAGGCTACGCACTCCGAAGGCCCGATGAATTTTTAAGATACTGTTGCCACATTCTCGGAATCGGCAGTCGAATTGGTTAAACGTACTCATGCACAAAACTACACGTGCCTTCCATCCGCACAGAAGTTTTCTACCCGCTTGGCTTTAACATCTTACCTAAAAGTCCATCGCAAAGATGACAAATTACTCTGTGGTCTGTGCTCCAAGAAATTCAAGATGGCTTCCGGCCTAGCGGACCACTTCTCTCTCCATGAGTAGCTGGTTGTTGGCTCAGTGGAACGCTCAATCACTTCGCGCAAAGAAATCATACTTCATCAACGGCTCTATCTTCGCAAGATCAACGATTTTAGCTCTACAGGAAACCTGGCTCTCACCGAGTATCCGTTCTTCACTTCCCGGCAGGAAGGTTTACTGCAACGACCGAGCGGGGTGGTGGACTACTTACAGCCATCCGATCGGGCCTCCCGTCGCGACTGATGGAGACCTTCTACTCGGAATTGAATGAACAGTTTCTGGCGACGGATATCTACTTCACCGACATAATTCTCCATGTCATTAACGTCTATGTTCCATCTCCTCTTCTTTCGGTAGGCTTGCTCGACAAGATTGAACAACTTCTAGTGGACTTCTGTTCAGCGGTTGACAACATCAATGTCCATCATCCCAGCTGGGGTTCAGCAGCTCCGGGTAGAGAGAGATTTGTTTGTCGATTAGCTTCTTTCACAGCAACTTTGCCTGCTGAGTGACGGGACAAGTGCTTTTTGTCGGGGTTCGTGTCATTCGGCTTTGGATCTTTCCCTATGTTCGCTTCATGCGGAGTCGTCTTGCTCTTGGTCAGTTGACCCGGACCTCTATGGCAGTACCCACAATCCGTGTGCGTTCGAGGGTTCTTTTCCACTTCCGCAAGGTCCTCAGATTGTCAAGCGGTCGATGGCTTGGCTGTCCAATCAGAAGCTTCTCCGCGCCGACTCGCTTTCCTCTCCGGACGGGGCTTCCCGGATATTGGAACAGATATGTCGGGTTCTACTCGAGTCTCGACGCTATGCAGGAAAGCGCCGACGTTGGTCTCCTTTGTGGGACGCTGAGTGTGCAGAGCTCCTTCGAAAGAAAAGAAGACTTCATCGGTTGGCGAAATCATCTAGTAGCCTCGAAACTTGGTCGTCCTATCGGCAGGCGGAGAAACAACTTCGCCAACTTCTCACACTTAAGCGCAGAGCCAGCTCAATGCTCCCGTACTACGGGGAAAGTATCAGTGTTCTGAATCTTGCGCAGTCTCAAATCATTTGATGGCTCTGCTCCCTACCATTGTCTCATCCGGATTTACGACTACCTGACTGAAGATCCACCCGAACAGGAAACAGCTTATGGCGAGTCCTTTACTTCAGTTTCCGATGCTCGGGGCACTCCTCGTTGGATAGCGTCGATGGCTCCCCGGGGATGGACGTTGATTTTTCTCCTCGGGGTTTAGCGTAAGCCATTGCAGGTTCTTCACGTCATTGCTCTCCTGGCCCTGAGGGCTTAACCCATGAGTTGGTAAATCGGATTTGGAAGCAGGACCACTCGTGGGTGGTCAATCATGGTCATCTGGCACTCTTCCTCCCGGATGGAGGAAGTCCTGGGTGATTCCGATCAAGAAACCACGAAAATCCTCGCTGGAACTCTCTCTCTCTCTCTCTCTCTCTCTCTGTATCGTCCTATAACCATCTTTCCTTATTTTGGAAAATCACGGAGAAAGTTTTGGTTTCCCGACTCACGGAATTTATCTTCTCCCATCCTCAGCTTTGCAAACATCAAATTTGCGGTTTCAACGGGACGGTCTACCTCGACGTGCCTGCTGGCGATCCAACACCACAGTGATGTAGCCACGGGGGGGGGGGGTTCAACCCCTCCCTTGAGGGGAGATTGAGCACGAATTTAAAGTGATATATACGCGTATAGCGGCTTTCACCAATGAACCAAACCCATGGACCCCCATCCCTTAAGAAATTTCTGGCTACGCCACTGCAACACCACCTTTTGGTGGCTTGCGCTCGTCGGAATTTTGTGTATTTGGTGTCTCTGGATCTGAAATTTGCCTACGACTCGATCTGCCATCCGGCTTTGTTGTCCAAACTGGGGACAATTGGACTCCCGGGCCATTTGCTCCATTGGGTGGATAAGTTTCTCGAGAATCGGAGCTTCCCTGCTCTCTGGCCTGGTACTTTCTCCGCCCAATTTCGTCAGCCCCGGGTGTTCTTCAGTAGAGTTGAGACGGGCTGAGCCCGAGCCCGAAGCAGAGCCCGGCTAGGACTGTAGAATATTTACTGTTGTTCGGGCTCGGGCTCTTAGAGGGAGGGAGAGCGAAAGAATTTTTTTTATGTATAAATGTGATTTTATATGATTTTGCAAATGAGACAATTTTTAGTTGGTAAAGGGAATTCTTCGGCAACTGGTTCTGATTGGGCAGCACACATTCGAGTTCGAGATGGCTATTTATTCCGGGCTTGGGTAGAAAATGACATAGGCCGCGCGTTAGTGTGCTTCTGCACAGAAGAAGCTTTTTCAAGAACTATAGATGTTGGATAGTTGATAGCTTGCCGACGATAATTTACCCCCTATCTCCACTCAGTAGCTCCCTGCTAACTCTATTTAGCAACGTACATATTTCAGCGCATTATGGCACGATAATATTAGCAGTTTTTGAGCAACATACAATTGCAGCATCGCATAATCATTTTGGATGGCCGGCCGCCAGAAGCACTCAGGTGGAAACGAATGGTCAAAGAAAATCGTACAGTTACACTTTGAAAATAGAGAGAGGTCCCTTCCCCACTCCCTATTTGAGAAATAAATTGGTTAATTGCAGGAGGAGGAGAGAATGGAAGTGTGAAAAAGATGTTTTTTTATAAATGGTTGAACAGTTTAGCCAGTTTTCGTGTTCGTTCGGGCCCCGGCTCTATCTTTCAATATAAAATTCGGGTTCAGGCTGATATACCACGGGCTCGGGCTGCGAAAATTCAGCCCGAACTCAGCTCTATTCCTCAGGGCAGCTAGTTCTTCATCTCTCATTCTGTTCAACTTGTACGTCGACGATGTGACGACCTGCTGTCACCCAAACGCCCATATATTTCTCTATGTTGAAGATATCTTCATAATATCTTTCAGACCCAACCGGAAGGCAGCCCTCAGGCATGTACATGCACTCTACATTGGACTCTGTTTATCGGAGGGCCACTGTCTGGGATTTGTCCTCGTCTCCAATGAAAAGTGTGGCGATTGATTTCTCCAGGTGACGTCAGCTCCTCGTTGCTCCGCTGAGGCTGGGTCCCTGTACAGTGGGCTGAAGTCTTCCGAAAAGATTCTTGGTGTCTGGTTCAATTCTTTTCCTGACGTGTCCATTCATCTTTCATACGTGACGCAGTCGGTCTTCCGCTCCTTATCATCCTTGAAAGCCACTTGCCATCGGCGGTAGGGTCTTCGCCTCCCGACTTCTCTCGCTTTTGCGATCTCGGCGAATCGTTTGATATTTGCATACGCGGCTCCCGTTTTGTATGCTTCTACCAACTACCTATTTGATTCTCTTGACGCTCTCTATCACACGCTCTGATCGGCACTTTGTCTCCCTCGTTCAACTTCTAATTGCTGTCTTGCTGGTAGAATGCGGAGTGCGTGATATTCGGTTTCGCTTTATCCTGTTGACTATAGGTTCCTGTATCGTCATCTCTCGTTGGGTAGTTCGTCACCAATTACTGGCTTACTTTCGGAGGCGGACGCGTTGCAGTTCCACGCCTGGAGAACATGGATTTCCCATTGGTATTGTGCTGCATCTTCTTCGTCAGAAGTCGTTTTTCGTTAACATTGACATTCTTTTTCTTTTTTTTTTTTGATTGGAGGTTTAACGACCGCCGTGAGCAACTCAATGGGCTATAAGCAGTCGCCCGTCCCTAATTTAGGGTCACTGGTTCCAGTGAAGGGAGAGAGCCAGTGCCGTAAGACAAACACAACATCCATGCCTGACCGGAATTCGAACCCGGACCCCTTACGGACGAATGATCAGAGGCCAGCGCCTTAGACCACTGCGCCACCGGGGCGGCACATTGACATTCTCCAAGCTCAAATGGCTCTAGGTGTTAAATCTCAACCTCATTATAAAGTCATGTTCGGGTCTCTCCTTCCAGCGTCATTGCCTACACCCCTTCCTCTTGCGACACTTTTTTGGGGAACATCTCGTTTAGTTCAGAGAGTCGCACCTTCTCATCACGACGGACGCATCGAGGATTCACAGCTCAGTGGCCGTTGGACATTTCTTCTCCCAGGGCAACTCCAGCCGCTCGTTTCGCATCTCGACACCTTCTTCCGTTTTCTCAGCGGAAGCCCGAGCTCACATCACTGCGCCGGATTACGACCCAGGCCGGTTTAGGGGCTTGTTGGTGCTCAGCGATAGTCGGCGAGTTCTTCAGGTTCTTACATCCTTACATAATAAATCGCCGGATATTATTGTACAGCTCCGCTATTCGCTCCAACGACTCAGCTCCACCTATGATGGTATAATGCTCGTCTGATGTCCGGTTCACTTGGGACTTCCAACAAACGAAGCTGCGGACTTGACTGCTCGTCTTGGTCATGTTGCTGGTGGCCATCCCGGTGGCACAGTAGTCTAAGCGATGGCTTCTGATCATTCGTCCGAGATGGGTCGGGGTTCGAATCCCGTGAGGCATGGATATTGTGTCTGTCTTACAGCGCTCGCTCGCTCTCTCCCTTTCCTGGAACCAGTGCCCCTAAATTAAGGACGGGCGACTGCTTATAGCCCACTGAGTTTCTCACGGTGGTCGTTAAACCTCCAATTAGCCGCCCCGGTGGCGCAGTGGTCTAAGGCGTTGGCTTCTGATCATTCGTCCGTAAGGGGTCCGGGTTCGAATCCCGGTGAGGCATGGATGTTGTGTTTGTCTTACGGCACTGGCTCTCTCCCTTCCCTGGAACCAGTGACCCTAAATTAGGGACGGGTGACTGCTTATAGCCCATTGAGGTGCTCACGGTGGTCGTTAAATCTCCAATAAAAAAAACCAAAAAAAAAACCTCCAGTTAAAAAAAAAAAAAAAAAAAAAAAAAAAAGTGCTGTTGTGTCATTGGCCCCTCCTGTTACAGCCTCCGATGCTACTCGCTACAGCGGATCCTTGCTTCTCTACGAATCGGCGTCAGCTTGGACTCGTTCTGGTTGGGCAGACATGTTCCCCTACAGCAGCTTTCATCACCGGAGACCCAGTGAACATTGTTTCAAGGCGTCTTTTGCGATTATAACTCAGCAACTGCGGACAAATACGGCGTCGCTGAACGGCTTTCTGTTTCTGATTCGGCGCTGGCCTTCCTCAACGTGCTTTTCTGGTTCCGATCCAGAGACAGTCTCACAGTAATTCTCTTCATGTCCAGCATTCAACGCTTATCGAAGGATCTGCTTTGGGCGAGCCACCATTCCCGTGGGTGTTCTCGACCCATCACAGGCTCATGACTTGTTGAACTTCCAGGACGTCTCAGTCAGTGGCGAAACGTAAAGTGCTGGCGTTAGAAAACATTATTGTGCTCACCAAACGTTTCATTAATTAGATGCACTATCCTGCAACTGTAGCTGTGAGGCAAAACCCTCGTCTATAGGCCTCAGATCCCATCCAAAAAAAAAAAAAAAAAAAAGAAACCACATTCTGGGAAAACAAAATTGTCATTGAAAATGGTGACCAATGTGTCTTGTGCTAAGTAGGATATTCTGAACTGAAATTTGTGCCTGCTCCGTTGACTCCTTTTTGGATCACGAAGCAACGGGAAAAATCTGTTTTTAAAAGAAATCCGCTAAATGTTATGAAGCCATCGAATCTAATGTGGAGCACATGCGTATTTTATATGAATGACGGCGATGTATACTTTACATGCCTGTTTTATTTTCCAGCAAGCATAAGTACCAGCCTGTACAGTGTTAAACGGACAAAGGCCTTTTGATAATTGCTTTGATAAGAAAATACCAGACATGTCTTTACATGGTGACAAAATTTGAATATCTGCAAAGGTATTTTCGGCCTTTTTTCAGATATCTGTTCACTACAGGAATAGAAGAAGATACGTTTTCATATTCTGTATGGTGTAATTCCTTTCTGACATGGTACACGTTTCGATTGATGAGATATTTTAAAGCATTCTCAATGCATTTTTAAGTGTATAAGCTCATACAATGGATAGAGAAATTTGATTAGGTATCTTCTGAATAAACAAAACTTTTTAAATTCATGAACATAGTGTCACTGCAGAAACATCCCTTTGGAGAAATTACTCAAGACTTGAGTACAAGGGGAATGCAAAAAGAAACTGATCCAGCCCAACATGTTCCACATGCTACCAAAAATCATTATGAGTGTGAAATTTGTTTCCTGTATTTCTCAGAAAAATCCAGCTTTGAAAGACATCTGCACACAAATGAAAAATCTTTCCGGTGTGATGTGTGTTTCAAGACATATGCATTCAAAGCAACTCTCTCAAGGCATGTAAAGCTCCACACTGGCGAATCTTATCAGTGTGATATATGTTCCAAGCAATTCGTGCAGAGATCTCATCTTTCAAGACATATTCTCCAGCACACAGGTGAAAAACCTCACCAATGTGTTCTATGCCCTAAAAAGTTCACTTCAAAACAACATCTTTCAGTACATATGCGCATTCACACCGGTGAAAAACCCTATGAATGTGATATATGCTTCATGATATTCAGAACAAAGTCTCAACTTTCACGTCATAAGCTCTGCCACACAGGTAAAAATACTCATCAATGTGTTCTGTGCTCTAAAAAATTCACTGAGAAAGTTGGTCTTTCAAATCATATGTTCCACCATACTGGTAAAAATCCCCACCAATGTGTTCTATGCCCTAAAAAGTTCACTTCAAAGCAAAATCTGTTAGTACATATGCGCATTCACACTGGTGAAAAACCTTATGAATGTGATGTATGTTTCATGATATTCAGAATGAAGTCCCAACTTTCATGTCATAAGCTCTGCCACACAGGTAAAAAGCCTTATCATTGTGATGTATGTTCTAAGCAGTTTGCACAGAGATCTGATCTTTCAAATCATATGCTCCTTCATACTGGTGAAAACCCTCACCAGTGTATTGTGTGCTCTAAGGAGTTCACTGGAAGAAGTACACTTTTAAGACATATGTTCCTTCACACTGGCAAAAAGCCTTATCAGTGTGATATATGCTTCAAACAATTCACCTGGAAAAAAGATCTTTCATGTCATAAGCTCCTTCACGTGTGTGATAAACCTTACCAATGTGACACCTGCTCTAAGCAATTCACAAGGAGATTTGATCTTTCACGTCATAAGTGTATTCACACTGGTGAAAATCCTCACCAGTGTATTATATGCTGCAAAAAGTTCATTGAAAAATCTAAACTTGCAATGCATATGCACATTCATTCAGATGAAAAACCTTATTGCTGTGATGTATGTTCCAAGGAGTTCATAGCGAGATCCGCTCTTTCATGTCATAAGCTTGTTCACACAGGCCAAAAGCCTTACCAATGTGCTATATGCTCGAAAAAGTTTACTGCGAGATATTCACTTTCAAGACATATGCGCATTCACACTGGTGAAAAACCTTATCATTGTGATGTATGTCCCAAGCAATTCAGACAGAGAGGTGATCTTTCAAGTCACAAGAGCATTCATGCTGGTGAAAAACCTCACCAGTGTGTTGTGTGCTCTAAAAAGTTCACTGTAAAATGTAAACTTTCAATACATATGCGTGTGCACACAGGTGAAAAGCCTTACCACTGTGATGAATGTTCCAAGCAGTTCACAACAGGACCTAGTCTTTTGCGTCATAAGCTCCTTCACGGTAAAAAACCTCGTGTTATATGCCCCAAAAAGTTCACTTGGAAATCTAAATTTTCGATCCATACACGCATTCACACAAGTGAAAACTCTTAACAGTGGGGTCATGTGCTGGAAGCAATTCACTCATAATACAACCTTTCAAAGCATGTGCTGTTTAACTCAGGTGAAAATCCTTGGCAGTGTGATACCGGTTCTGAACAATTTGCATAGAATTATCCTATAATGTGATGTATTTGTTTGTTTCCTCTTGGTGATTTTAAAAACAATGTGACGGAATGCTTTTGAGAACTCTCGAAGAAAATTTTCCAAAGAAGAGACCTTAGACAACCATTTTGGTTGTTGTTTTATTTATTGTATTTTATTTACCATTTTTAGCTGTTACATGAGATATTACTACAATTACCGTAATTTTTGGACTAAGAGCCTCAGGTGAGAAATTTGGCGATCTTGGAAGCAAAAGTTGCTGTAAGGGCCACACCTGTGAAGTGGTGGTGCTGCTCAGAAAACTAAATTATCTTTTTTAATTTCATAAATTAACTCGCACCCAATATGATTATATGTATACTTCAAAGGCTAATTCTGCAACTCAGTGTCGATCTGCTTTGTGCACTTTTTTTTTCATACTGGCAAAAACTTGCCTTTATTAAATGCTCAAAACCATTTATGTAATTAATATAAATCACAGTTAATCTTAAGACTCCCGTTAGGATATCGCATTGCTCGTAAAACCGCACAATTGTCTAAATTCCATTTAATGTGGATGTCTGCTACAGGATGGTTCTCTGTTCACTGCAATAGAATCCGTCTTAGAAGTAATTAACTTATAAATTACTGTGGAAGACAATAAAAATAAAGAGTGAACTCCGTTTATTAGGCATAGAAAATAAGGGAATCAAAAGATGCTAGCTTTCACTACCTCCGGGTAGCTTTATCAGGCATTTAGTAGTTAAAGATCGCAGAACCACCTGGAACAAATGTATTTCTAAGAATATAATTAAATTCAAAATAAGTAAAACACTTGCACGACGTCACGGGTTGTTTGATCCCAGGGCCGTGTGGTCACGTGTAACTTCTAGAAGCCGGTGCCATATGAAAGGAAGGCTCGTGGTTACATCTTTGTTACACACATTCCGTCGCGTGATGATCTCGATGGTTTCGCGAAGCGCAGTAGCTCTTGCGCTGACGTAAGGTGCTAGTTTCTTAAAATCTCTCCATCTGGGAACTGCCCTTTCGCGAAACCATCGAGATCATCACGCGACGGAATGTGTGTAACAAAGATGTAACCACGAGCCTTCCTTTCATATGGCACCGGCTTCTAGAAGTTACACGTGACCACCCGGCCCTGGGATCAAACAACCCGTGACATCGTGCAAGTGTTTTACTTATTTTGAATTTAATTATATTCTTAGAAATACATTTGTCCCAGGTGGTTCTGCGATCTTTAACTACTAAATGCCTGACGAAGCTACCCGGAGGTAGTGAAAGCTAGCATCTTTTGATTCCCTTATTTTCTACGCCTAATAAATGGAGTTCACTTTTTAATTTTATTGTCTTCCACATTAATTGGGCATACAGAAACCCGTTTCTTCATCGATCGTATGTATATTTGTTATAAATTATTGCTTGTAATGCTTTAAATTAATGTTTTCTTTAATAATATGTTCCTTCTATGTTTGTAATGCTTTTTGTTTCTCATTTACAGATGTTTTTGTTAGAATAAGTTGCATTACGCTTCGTTTTACCAGCTGCCTTGCATGTGTTTGCGGACCTCCCCGCTAACACTTCGAAACAGTGGTGTCTCCGCTTTCTCTCTTTCAAATGGTTTGACCTACTTTCATTTACTGCGCATTGAGCCTTTGCATTGAGTATTTTATATGAATGGAAAAGCTCTCCCTTCTTTTTCTTTTGCATTTGGGAATATTTAATCTTCAGCCAAGTATTAAATTAATTACCCATTGTTAACATCAGATGATAATGTTACAGCACTTATTAGTGGGAAAGCATTTCCAGTCAAAGCCTTCAACTTCCACTATCATCAGTCAATAAAAAAAATTAAAATTGAAGAAAAATTCAAGAGCACAAAGCCAAGAAACACCTGTATTGCATGCCAGATTAACCAAGAAGAGTGAACAGAATTTGTCTTTCCATCCTGCCAGTATTGTTTGGAATAGGTCACTTATAATGGAATCATCCTGAGGCAGGCTTTTGCATTGTTCATGTTCTTAAGCTTTTGTTCATGGATGTGCCCATCAAACCGGTCTCCCGCCCCAGTAAAAATCAATGTTCCTTCCCTTGGTTGCATCGCACCTTCCTGCATGATGTATGCTGCAGCCAACGAAAGAGATACCCTGGGCACACTATCCACAGAAGCCTTGGACGTCACACTACTGGTCTGTGTACTTATGTCCCCATTCCATCCCCCACGCAAAGGGCATTTGAGTCAGGCATTCCTGTCAGTGGCGGCAGAACCACCCAGGCCACCAGGGCCCGGGCCCAGTCAATAATTTCAGCCAAGATTTTTTTTTTTTTTTTTATTTGACATATGTGCAATTGTTGTGAAGTGCCTTAGAAAGTTCCTCTAGGTAAGTGGTTGGGTGGTCCTAATTCCCAACAAAGCTGCTTAGGCATTGTTTTTCTTCTGTTTGTTCCAGGAAGCGGGAAGGTAGAGGGTGCACCACGATTCAAAATTTCGGGCCCGGTCAACGAACTTCACTTTCCGCCGCCCCTGATTCCTGTCCTCCCCCACTTTCCCTCCTAAACCAACATCAGGACAGCGGAGTTATCGTTTAAATAGATGTGTCTAACGTATGAGTAGAAGGGGGGATTATCACAGTCAAGTTTGTGAAAAAAAGACGTTGCTTGAAAAAATTTACTAAGCATCTGCATGAAAAAAAGGAGGGAAGAAACAGTCTTATCGAAAACTAATTCGGCATAAGAGCCGCACACCCGAAAAATTTCACTTTTAGTAACGTAAGAGCTGCGGCTCTTGACCCCAAAATTACTGTAATGCAATTATTTACTTATCAATATGGGAATACTGAAATAGCATGGAGAATCAAGGAAAAGGTCTACATAGTGACCTGACTTGGCCTTGAAACCCCGAAGTCATAGTCAAATAGAGCCCAACATTTGACAGATTATGAAAAGAAAACCAAAGTATCAGCATGGAACAGGCAATGCTTGTTTTACAATATTCACTCACTCTTTCAGCCTGATCCCCCTACCTCTATTTTTTTATAATAATAATAATATTATTAGTGTGCAAGTAAGTAGCTTTTTAGTTTCTTTTTTAAATAATTTATAATTGTTAATTATGGTTATTTCAGAAGGTAAATGATTCCAATAGTGTGGGCTCTGATAGTTTATGCTTTGCTTAATCAATTCAGTTTTTGGCTTACATGTTTTAATTAGTCTCTTTTCTGGTATCATGTTTATGAATAACACTATGGATATAAATTATTTCATAACTGATATTATTATTTATTCTTTTATACATATTTAGTTCAAGGTTATAGTTAATTAGTTGTTAAATATTTATATATCATATTTATTAGGATTAGCGTGCATATGAATGTGAAGATCAGCGTGATGTGCCATGTTGGTGTTAGTGTCAGTATTATATATAAGATCCATTAGTCTGATATATTTGTTTTGTAGAACTTGTAATTTTTTAATATTTGATTTTGTTGTTTGTCCCCATGATAAAATGCAATAAATTAAGTGCATTTGAAATGATGTATAATATAATAGAATTAAGAGTTTTAATAGAAAGGTTAGATAATATGTGACTTACAATTCCAATATTTCTTGAAATTTATTGCAGATTAGATCGTGTTTATTCCATTTTAAATCATTCTGTAAGTAAATTCTCTAATAGGTAAAGTAGGTATCATTACCAATATTTTTCTTATCATAATATATTGATAAGTCCTGATCTATATATTAATGTGCTGCCTTGTAAATATCACACAGCCTTAGATTTATTAGTATTGACTAATAGTTCATTAGAGCTTATCCAATCATAAAATTTGATTATTGCAAAGGGATATGATCTTGTGTATATTATCAATCGAAAATAGAATAGTAGTATCATCAGCATATAGTGTTAGAGATGAGGTGGCTTTAATAGAGAAAATGTCATTAATGTAGATATTGAATAAACTGAGGCCAAGTATTGAGCCCTGAGAAACTCCTGAGGTAATATTTCTTATAGCTGATTTATTTTAACCAATTTGTGTATATTGCATTCGATTTGTTAAATAATTTATAAGTAAAGTTAGAGAGATGCCTCTGATACCAATAGTATTTAAATTTGTGAGAAGAATAGCATCATTAATGGTATCAAATGCTTTTGTGAGATCTAAAAATAATGCTAAAGTTTTTTTGTTTTTTTTTTAAATGTAATTTTGCAAATATAATAAGACCAATTCAGTGGATTTATCAGGTTGGAAACCATACTGATTGTTACTAATTATGTTGTATTTTTGTAAGAATGATATTATCCTTTTGTTAATTAATCTAAAATTTTTATAAAAACTGAAATATGTGCTATGGGCCTGTAATTATTCACATTATTTACATTCTGTGATTTATATTTAGGGCTAATTTTTGTAATTTTTAGGTTGTCAGGGAAGATTCCGATTGTAAGTATAACGTTAAAAACGTGAAGAAAGGGCTCCACCACTAAATCTGAAATGCCATGAATGACTCTCGGATGAATATCATCATAACCTGGAGTAGAATTTGTTTTAGTATTTTTTAACTCAGTTAACGGTTGGTTGTAATTTACATTACAAAAATGAGAAGTTCATTGTAATTTATATTACAAACATGATCTTTTATATTACAAAATTTAAAAGATTCTGTGAGATTCTTTTAAATCTGAGGTATAATCCTTATTAACTTTTCCCATTTCTTTTTGAATTATTTGTGGTATTGTAATGAAACAATAGTTAATTTGTGTAACTATTTCATTTTTATATAGAACTTTTTCATTATTCTCATGAATGAAATATTCTGGTAATGTAAATTTAGTACTTTTACCTAGTAAGTAATTTAAGTGTTTCCATGTATTTTTAGGGCAGTTTTGTGAAAAAATACTAAAGTAATATTTTTTATTATTTTAATAGTAGTATTTAAACTGTTCCTAAAGTTTTTAAAGATAATGAAATCAGTTTGATTTCTAGTTTTAAGGAGTTTAGAATAAAGTTTGTTTTGTTGTTGTTTATTTTATTAATAAGTGAATTTGTCATCCATGGCTTTCTAATTTTTTATTTTTTTTTTTATTGGTTTGATTGTTTGTGTAAGGGTTTTCAATTCTTTCCTGAAAGCAGAGGTTCTAATGTTAGTAATCTGTCGAAAAACATAGCTTTCCATTTCTGGAAGGCTAGAAAAGACATGAGAAAAAGAAACAAATATGGGTAGATGATCACCAAGATCGTATTCAAGGACTCCTGATAAAAATGAGTGATATGAGACATTTGTCAAGCATAAATCGATAATTGTTTGAGTAGAGGTAGTTATTCAGGTTGGTATAGAAATAGTGTTATACAACTCCGAAGATTGTATCCATGTAAGTTAATTGGTCCGTTATTGAATTTTTTTGTGTTATATCAATATTGAAATTACCAAATATGAAAGTTTGTTTATTATTTAAATTAGCATAGTCGAGTAGCATACTGAGGTAATTTAATATTTGCTTATAATCAGAACCAGGCGATCTATGACAGACTGCTATTATATACACTGCTGGACAATTGCTAAGGACGGATCATAAACGGCTATATAGCGCATAACAAAGTAAGTGTGGTTGGATGCCAAGTGAAATAAAATAATGTCAGAATGCCAGGACATTACAAGAAAGACAATTTATTGTGCTCTGAAATCCAGAAGGCTTTGGAACGTGTTCAAGGGACAAACAGGCCATTTTGTGCAGAATACGTAAACGTGAAAAAAATGCAATTACCGTCCGCAGACATTCCGGCGTAAGATGTCAATACGGGATATGGCCACCATGGAGGGCGATGCAAGATTCTACACGTCGTGTCATGCTTTGCACAACATTATCAAGCAGCTGTTGGGGTAATTTATCCAATTCCTCTGTCAGTGCACGGATGAGGGTGTCCTTGTTTATTGGAGGGCATTGGCGACCAGAAAGACTCCTCCCCAAAGCATCCCACACATTTTCAATGGGATTCAGATCTGGAGAACGTGCTAGCCATACTAGGCGTTGAATATCCTCGCTCTCAAAACACTCCTGGACAGCGACTGATCGATGACATGTTGCGTTGTCGTCCATGAAAATGAATCTATCACTGACAGCACGACGGAACATGCGAACATGAGGTAGCAGAACATCATTAATGTATCGTTGGCCAGTCATAGTCCCAGTTGGAAGCACATAGAGGGACGTACGGCCATTGATCATGATGCCAGTCCATACCATGACATTACATGTCGGATATCAATCACTTTCCTGTATGTTTGCTGGACAATATGCAGTACCACTATCACGCCAGATCAGTTGTCGTCGACAATCAGACGATAGACTGTATCTACTCTCATCTGAGAAGAGAACAGCAGACCTGTCGTTATCAGTCCAATTGCGATGCTGATGGCACCACTGCAAACGGGCGATATGGTGATGTCTGGACAATGGGATGCACACAACAGGACGGCGGGCGTATAGTCCTCTTTCATGCAAACGTCTGGCGACAGTTTCTCGGGAGATCCGCTTGCCAGTAGCAGCCATAAACTGATTTGCTACCTCACTACCTGTGCTGCGCCGGTGTATTTTTGTTGATAGCACTATGTACCGATTTTCTGCAAGTGTCGTACTGCGAACACGACCTCCCCCGTGACGTTTGCTACACTCTCCATTTGTTTAAAATGATTTCCAAAGCCTTGAAACCACACTGTGGCTGACGTCGAACTCCCTGGCAACATCTGTTATTTTTCGCCCTTCTTCAATCTTGCCAATAATACGGCCACGCGTAAAATCATCTAGGTGATGTCGGGAAGACATACTGAAAATTGCAAGTTCGTCAATTGATTCTTTCCCTTTCAACTTTGCGTTTGAACAACAACGGTCAATACGCGTCAAATCCTTTATATCTCTTATCAGCGCTATGACGTCACGAACAAGTTCGGCAATCCAAAATTTGCATACGCACAACACGTCTTACTGTATCCCGCACTTATGCTAATTTCCACATTTTCCTGCCTTCCATTTTATGGTTGCTATCGTTGCTATTGTCATCCGTCCTTAGCATTTGTCCGGCAGTGTAATATTGATTTTGTATTGTGAGAAGTTCTATATTTTGATTAATTTTTGTAAATTGTGGTATGATGGAAAAAAAAATATATTTTATGGACATATATTGCCATTCCACCACCCCTGGAGTGAGTTCTATGTAATTTATAGATATCATAATTTTTAATTTGTATTTCATAATATTGATGTGGTAACCATGTCTCTGTGATATAAATTATGTCTAATGTTAAGTCCACAGACTGGATCATATTCTCCAGTAAAGTTATTTTATTTATTAATGAGCATGCATTCAAATGTATTATGTATATTGTTGATTATTTTGATTAGGTGTTGGTAACTTGTTAATATCTGTAATTGTGTAACAGTTTGTCATCATATATTATTAAGTATACCCTCCAAATCCTCTCCCCATCCTATACCCTTCCATGCCCTTCTCTCATTTCTTAAATTTAAATTGGTTATCTCTATATACTGGTTCCCAATACAACAAGGTCTTGTGTTGACAGATTTTTTTTCTTCTCTTCATCATCATTCAGTCTAATATAAACAGTTCCATTCCAAGTCCAATTATTTTTAAAAACTCCAGTCTGCCAGCATAAGTACTTGTTTATCGGGGTATGATTTTCATTCAAAAAGATCTTTGTAGACCGTAGGTCTGCATCAGTCTGAATTAAGCATAGTCACTTTTCTTTTCGACATCCATTGCTTTCTGGCAGTCAGGTCATTCCGTCCGTGTCAAACACTTTTTTACCTTACCATCTTGGATTTTTTTCAAATTGGGCTCACCTAATGTACCCCTAGAGATAGTTAAAAATCCAAGAGTTTAGATTTTTGTCTGCAGTAGTTTTAAAGTTATGGCCCTCTGAAATCTTAAAAAAAAAACGCAATTTTCAGCTGACATGTAATTCCAAAATAAATTATTACCCAAGCTAGAAATGAGATAGAAGGTTGGGGTAAGAACCATTTTGTAGCTTATTTTTATAAGCTTTCATATGATATGTAACATTGCTAGTTTTGGACACTTTTTAATTTCAAGGTCATATGATACAATTTTTGACCTTGAATTTCTCAAAAACCTAATTTTTTTTTAATTTTGAAAAAATTCAGACACAAACTTCTATAATTTAGCATCATTTGTGGAAAGTTTCCTAATGGGATTGCAGTGGGATCATGGATTTAAAAAAATATTATGTAAAGGAAAAACCATCGGTATGCAAAAGAAAAATTGTTCAATTTTAACTCAGAATTTTGTATTCCTTTGGACAAGGACTATTTTTTTTCAAGTTTTTGCCAGTGACAAAACACAAGGTTTAAATGTGATGCCAATTTTTAAATACTAAATTAATTAATTAATGATGTTGCCAGTATCCACCAATGCTTTCCAATTGTAAGGTGTACACATTTATGTATGTGAATACAGAATCACCTGTTCACATATCTTGAATTGGAAAGCATTGTTGGATACTGGCAACATCATTAATTAATTATAAGTACTTAAAAACTGGCATCATTTAAAACTTTGTATTTTATCACCTTTGATTGTAATCCATATACAAAAGTTAGTGTGTAAGTTCACTTGTGTTTACAGTAGATATAATAGGGCTCTGTGTTGTGTGAGTTTATATATATATATGTCCTGGTGTAGAATTTCTGAAACAGGAGTTAAGTATAAAGCTGGAAGTAGAAATGATAGACCATATCACCTACAAGCAATGGGTATCTGTTGACAGATGTACATTTGAAACATTCAGCAAAACCACAGAAGAGTTTTTGGAATCATTGTGTGAACAGTTGTTGGTCCTAAAAAGACATTCTTTTATAGCTAAAAAAAAAAAAAAAAAAAAAAAAAAAAGTCTGAGCACTGCACCCCATTTGAAGGAGAACGTCAAAGAAAATGAGGCTGTGGTATCTTTTGATTTTGCAGAAAATTATGCCTTTGTATTGCAAGATGAGGCCCAGTCTTTCCATTGGAACAATGACCAGGCAACAGTTTTTCCAATAGCAGTGTGTTACAAGAACTCTGATGGTTTAAAATTTAAAAGTATTGTTTGTATCTCTGAATCTCTTAAGCTCAAAGCATGATACAGTTGCCGTACACTTGTTTCAGAAAACACTTATCTCATATCTAAGATCTGGACTCATACCAAATTTGAAAGAGATCTACTACTTCTCCGATGGTTCAGCTGCACAGTTTAAAAACCGAAAGAACTTCTCAAACATATGCCACCATGAAAGTGAGTTTGGAATCAAAGCTGAATGGCATTTCTACGCAACAGCCCACAGTAAAGGAGTATGTGATGGCCTGGGAGCAACAGTGAAACTTCTTGCAGCAAGGACAAGCCTCCAATGGCCCTATGAAGAACAAATTATGACACCATCACAGCTGTTTGCATGGAGTCAGGCCAACATTGACTCCATTGAGTTCCTTTTTTAGTAACGAACAACACTTAGAAGAAGAGATAATGCTTGAAGAGTGATTTCTGGTTGCAAAACCAATACCAGGCACCCAAAAGTTCTACAGTTTCCTCCCTGTGTCAGATAATTTTCAAAGAGTGAGCAATCACACAAGTTTTCTTTGTCAAGAGATTTGAATCATAAGCTCTCAATATCAGAAGTTAAAGGACACCTAGCATGTGAGTATGACAAGAAATGGTGGCTTCCTGTAGTTTTAAACAAAAACGAGACAACTGAGATGGTGGAAGTGAAATTTCTACACTCTTGAAGGCCCTGCTCCATCCTTTACATACCCGCAAGACTTTGAAGATGTGCCTGTCTGCCAAATACTGGCCACGGTGGAACCCATATATCCCACTGGCCGCACTTACTATTTTCGCAAGAAAGATTGACACAGCACTTCAAAACTACCTTGCAAGGGATTGTTGAAGTTCTTATCATGGAAGGGATGATGACAATACTAAAAGGCATGTATTTAGTTATAATTTTCAATAAATTAGCTTGTCCAAAGGAATTAAAAATTGTGAATTAAAATTGAACAATTTTTCTTTCTCATCCTGATGGTTTTTCCTTTGCATAATATTTTTTAAAAATCCATGATCCCACTTTGATCCCATAAACTTTCTACAAATGATGTTAAAATATAGAAGTTTGCATGTGAATTTTTTCAAAATTAAAAAAATGAGGTTTTGGGGAAATTCAAGGTCAAAAATTGTATTGTATCACCTTGAAATTAAAAAGTGTTCAAAACTAGCGATGCTACATATCATATGAAAGCTTATAAAATAAGCTACAAAATAGTTCTTACCCCAACCGTCTATCTCATTTCTAGCTTGATTAATAATTTATTTTGGAATTACATGTCTGCTGAAAATTGCATTTTTTTAAAGATTTCAGAGGGCCAAAACTTTAAAACTACCACAGACAAAAATCCAAAAGTTTGGATTGTTTACTATCTTTAGGGATACATTAGGTGAGCCCAATTAAAAAAAAAAATCCAAGATGGTAAGGTTAGAAGCTACACAGAAGTGAGTGAAGTTCCTGCCCTGAAAAGTCGTGTGATTATGCATCTTTTTAGAAGTGTTTGTGTTTATTCTGTTTCTGACTGTAACTGAAGTAATCGCTAGGTGTTCTTCATGAAGGTCCTCACTATGTTGTTTGTTGTCCACTTGTCCTGTCCCCACATTGCAGTGCCATTTTGTGAATAGAAGTTGTATTCAAGGCTCAAATTATTATTATAATTTCTGGTTAATTTCTTCATTCCTTTTGAATCCCAGTATCCTTTTTCTTTAGCTATTAAGAAATGCCATGCATAGGGTAGTTCCAAAAGGGCTTGTTCATTACAATTATAGATATTTTTTCCCTCAATCATCCCACTCTCTGACACCAGAATCTTCTTATGCGAACTGTGTGAAGTAAACACCTTAGCTTCCTCCCATATGGGTGTAGAATTCTGATTTAAACAGTATCTAATGAGTGATGTCTTCTGATAAGCTTGCCTCCAGTTCCTTTGATGTTCTTTTATCTTGGTTTGCAATCACCTCTTAGTACTTCCAATGTATATCCTAGTTTTATTTTAGTGTAGTATTCACTGTTGGTATCCTGTAAATTCCTGCTCTTTGCTTATATGGCATTTTATCATAACCAGAAGTAAGAAAGCGACTATTATCTGTCACTATATCTGCAAATCTTTCATTAATTTTATTGCATTCTTTTCGTAAAATGTTAGTCAATGGTGGTATGCAAGGAAAATTTCCACAATATTGCATCTCTCTTTTTATTGTGTTATTATATCTGGATTCATTAATGCTGACTTTATAATTTTTATACATCTTCCATATCTCATTTCTTTTATATCCACAGTCAGTAGCAAGGTTCATTATCCATTCTATCTCAGCTTGTTCCAAGGTTTCATTGGAGGTGTGAGATACTGCTCTTCGAATAAAATATCTGAAGGCGGCATATTTATAATGTTTAGGATGATTTGAATGAAATGGTATAATAGCCGGGATATATGTTTGCTTCCTGTAAACTGTGTATTCTAGAGAATCGTGCTTTCTTATCAGTAGAATAGCAAGGTGTCTCTCAACTTCCTGCTCACAAGTAACTTGTATTGTAGGATAATATCCATTATATTTTGTTTTGAATTGTAAACTATTCTCCGAGTGCTGCCACATAAGTAAAATGTCATCAACATATCTCAAAAAAAAAAAAAAAAAACAAAAAAAAAAACACACACACCCTAGGTTGATTCTCTGAATATATTGCAAGCAACCGATTCTCAATGTCTTGCAATACCGCCTCTGACAACAATCCTGACAAGGGAGATCCCATCAGTGAGCCAAATGTTTGCCTATAGATTGTTTGATGATATTTGAAGTAATTGTTACCCATGACGAAATGCAGAGCTGCTGTTACCCTCTCAATTTTAGAGTCGGGTGTCTTCACTTCAATGAGCTTGTTTTTTATTAATTCAATAGCTGTGACAACAGGAGTGTTCGGATACAAAGCAATTACATCTAAGCTCACCATAATACTGTTTCTCATATCAATACATTTAATCTTTTCGATAACTTCATTAAGATTACACGCAGAGTTCTCATAAGATTTGTGTTGCTGATATTACAGTTGTTACCTTTCTTTTTTTCCCTTATATTACCGACTGCATATCTGATGTTAATTTCAGTGGATTGTTTACATATCATATTAGAGCAGTGTCTTTGAAAATGCAGGTTCCATTAGTTTTCATGCAATACTTTGAGTGTTTTTTTTTGTTTTTTTTTATTCCAGTTGTTGATCTGCTGTTGTAGTTGGTGCTTTAATCTAATTTTGTGTTTTTTATATATTGAATTTTTGAATTGATAATATTTCTGGCATTTATTGGTATGCTGTATACTCCTGCATTATAGAAGACAAGTTTTTTTCTTAATTTTTATTACAAAATTTGCCACAATATGTTTTATTAATTTTATTTCTTTGTTTGTTTGGGATGCTTGTATTCATAAATCATATACTGATGCATGACTACTTATAGTCCATTGAGTTGCTCACAATGGTCATTAAACCTCCAAACAACAAAAAATAAATATGCAGCTGAAATGACTTTCTAAACTTGCTTACCGTTAGGAGATAGTGGTATCACACTTTCTTAAATCAAATAGTGTTCTTTGTTGGTTAGAATGTTTTTTATTATCAAGCTTAAATTGATAAATATAATTAAAACAACTGCATGGAAGATATAAGAATGTAATTGCTCTTTCAGATGTCAATTCATATTAGCAGTTCATATTCCGACTTAGAAATCGATCAGAAAAGGCTACTATTCATTTTTACGTGCATTATTTAAAAACTTGGAAATATTCTAGTTGGATAATGCTTAACTAGGCATTCCGTTTCTAGCGATGATTCACTTTTCTCGCATGTTTTCGGGTCTTTGTTGAAGCTATTGTCCTATTGTCTGTTGTCTTGTGCGGCAACCATTCACATCAAACACACTGCTTACTTTGGGTAGATTCAGTAGATCTTCACTTTAGGATTCAACAACTTCAATTCTTTACCGTTATTAATGCTCTAAATTTTTTGCCCAGTCTTTGGGCATCCTCAGGAGCGTGACGACTTTTCCACCAACGTCCGTGGTTTATTTTTCGTCAATGGAGTCCGATACCCCACATTGCCATTCGTCAGATACGCTGTATTAGATACTTTTTTAATCAAACCTAGCCGGCACCATCTATGTTTCACTAATTCTACCTTTTTTTTCTCTCTTCAAATGGTCGTTGATGTTGTCTTTCCATATTCTTCTTTTTATTTTCTATCCCTGTTCGCTTGTCTTTTTTGTCGGTTTTTCTTTTGTTGTTCTTTTTCTTGTCTTATTAGCTCTTTCCAAAGGCTAGATAATGTATTAGGGTCATTCTAGTTACACACCCTTGTTTTATTTTTATAAATTAGGATCGATTCCTCCATTCTCATTTGTCTCCCTGATTTTTTATTCCTTTTTAGCATTTTAATTTCTTCGAATTTTGGGAATGTTCGGTGGTCAATACAGAATTGCACTAATGCAGTCTTTGCTTCTTTTTTTGCCAGTTAGATATGTGTTGTTTTAGCCTTTTTTAAACCTGTTTTTAGTACTCCCTATGTATGATATTGGGGGTATGTGTGCAATGGGAATTTCGTAAGACCCTGATTCCTGTAATATTTTGCTCTCAGTTTTTTTGTTAATAGTCAGATTTTTCAAGGTGTTCACTGAACTTCCTAGTTGTAAGTCAAATTTAGCACATTGCCTATTAATTTCTTTACTGACACCTTCTAAGTAAGGGAATGCACTTATATATTTTAATTTATTTTTTTCTCACATTTCTTTGATTGTAAACTTCTTGGTCTTCATTTCTCATAGCCATATGTTTTTTACTCTCATATATCCATTTTTTAATAAGCTTATTAGGGTAACCATAAACTTGTGATATTTTCAAGATAAAATCAAGCTCTTGATTCTTTAAAAGCCTATTATTAGAACTGTGCATATACGCTCTTCAAATCAAGTTTACTATGCTATTTTTTTTTATGGATAACGGGATGATGCGAGGAGTCTGGAATGAGTACCGGAATGTATGTTGCTTTGCTGAACACAGTGTGTTCAAAGTCATTTTTATTTTTTTTTAAGTAGAATGTCTAAAAATCACAGACTATTATTCACTTCAAATTCAAGCATAAGTTCAATGGTGTTACAGATTGCATTGAATCGATGAGCTAGATCTTGTAGCTCCGTATTGTTGAGTTTTGAAATAATGATTATGTCATCAACATACCGAGCACATAGTAGTGGTTTTTCAGGTAGAGTTTGAATAATTTTTCTTTCGTTGCATGCCATTATCACTTCTGCATATAATGATGTGTCGCCATTTTCCAGCTTCTAAAAACAAGACTGGCCATCTCATTTTCGGAACGGATAATAGGCTCCCATCATGCATCTTGATTCCCTTCGGTACAAGATGAAAAGAAAAAAAGGAAAAGAATGATGCGCAGTTCTTTTGTTTTTTACCATCAACCTCCGAAAATTTTAGTAAGGAACTTGAATCAATTTTCTATATCTTCTGAAGTTTTCAGTTCATTTTACCTGGGAAGTCAAGAAAAAAGTTATGAAATTCTTTAATTTCCATTCAATCTTCAAATCCTCTTTTTATTTTCTTATCCTTTCTTCAATTCCTTTTTTGAGTGCTAGAATATTTTTTCCATGTGTGTGTATGTTGAGTGAAGTGTGGGAATGACGTGTACATGTATGTTCTTCGGTTTATTGTTCTGGGATCGAACGTTATTTTTGGATGTGCCGAGATTAAAGCTTTAAATGTGATTCCTTGAATATTGTTTTAAATGTTGTCAATCCTAGTGAGGAGTAATGTCTGATCATTTGTTTCATTCAGGGAAGAATTGCTCAGATAAAAGTTTCAGTGTTGCGGTTCTGATTGAGAAAAAAAAAAAAAAAATTGTCTTCGCATTTGTTATCAATCTTGTTCCGTGATAGTATTTGTATGCATATTTTTGTATATTTTTCTCTTTCCTTTTTGTACACCATGCAAAGTGAGCTCAGCATATGAGATAAGGATAGGCGATTTTCATTTTTATGTATGACATCGTAAAATTAAAGCTAAAAGTGTGAGTCATGCAATAAACTTTTTTAGCAGTAAAGCAACTTCAAAATATATATATAAAAAAAAAAGCAAATGATTTTATAATACTTTTTTTCTTTGTCTCTGTTCCGATCCATTTCTACTCGAAATGCTGGTTTTGTAAGATGATATTTTTATCTATCTTCCTGTGTATATAGTATATATATTAAAAAATCAGTAAAGTTTATAAGATAAGCAAGGCTGAAGGTTCAGAAAGGAAGTAAAAAAGTTCCTTGTTAAGTAACACGCCATTTTTATTTTTTATTTTTACTTTCTTCACTAGGGAAGAATTTTTTCTGGAAAGAACAGCTCTGGTTCCAAGAATTTTATTTTTAGAGCAATCTCGACCAGTGGAGGTCACTTTGGGGAGAAAGGTCATGCCAGCGTATTTTGCTGACCTTGGTGAAGTTCCCAGAAAAAGTTTGGTGCCGGACCGAGCACAAGTGTGTAACCTTTCTATTGGTCTGTCGCGCTGTCTCTGGGATCCCATCAGCCAATCAAAGCGTGGGTCACCAGTTGAGGGGGGGTCTCTCGTAGAGAAAGTTTCGCTCAGATTCTCTCTCTCTCTCTCTCTCTCTCTCTCTCTTCATGGCATTTACTTACTTTTTTTTTTTTTTCAACGCATTTATGCTATCGCTCGCTCTGACAGAACGGAAAAGAGAATCTAGGATCTAACACGCCTTTTATCGAAAAAGTCAGTCGGGGGCCGCCCGGCTGTTTCGAACGCCTACGGGTGTTCCGTTTCAGTTTGGCTGGCTGCTCCCCCAGAGAAGAAAAAATCCAAGAGAATCTTTGAAATTGGTCAGAGTAGATGAATAAGCGTAAAGACTCATCGTGGCCTCTTGGGATCAAACCAGCATGTACGCCTAGGAAGGGCTTCCGCCATCTGAGTAGATACGATGGAGTACAGCACGTCCTGCTCTCTATCTGCAAAATTCCTGGCCGATGACAAGGCGAAATTTTTCAAAGCCAAGACTTCCCAAGCTGAGGACCAGGGGTTGCCGCTGTCCAGATACACAGCAAAGAAAATTCCTTTCTTAGCCGCTGAGATCAGTGGCGGATTTCCAATTAGGCACACTAGGCACACACCTAGGGCCCCAGAACTTGAGGGGCCCCGAAAACGTATGATTGGATTGCCAGTATTTTGTTGTTGTTGTTTTTGCTTGATACCATACTCATTTCCTTCTAATTTCCTCAAAACGTAGAAAACCACATGATTTCCCAAAGCTGAAGCAAAGAAAAGGGAACGTTTTATGTTTGAAATGCATTCCAGTTTTTATGAAATTTTTATGTCAATTTATGCGCGATGTACGCAATTTCATTTTCAGCACCCTTAGCGTTACATTTGCCAAGAAACTTGCAACTAAAAAGGTGTTAAAGTAATCAGTTTTGTCTAATGTATCAAACTCAAAAATAATTTTTGCTGTAACTGAAATAGTCTCTTCGTAGCGCAAAGCTAAAATTTACAAAATTTCAATTTCCTCTTAAAAAACAAAACAAAAAAAAACTCCTAGCGGGAAATTTATGAACTAGTATTGAAATTTAAAACGGGAAAATCTGAGTGAATTTTTATGTCCGATTATTCACAAAAATATTTTTTGGAAAATCTGTGAAAACCAAATGTCTTGGCCTTCAGCGCCTTTAGCAGGAAATTAACGAACTAGTTGAAAATTTTAAATATTTGAGAAGGAGAACAGTTAAACCTAATCTGAGAGAGGCGGCAGAAAAATTATTTTTTCCTTTAAGTTGAATAGTTTCTTCACAACACAACTTTATTTTTTGAATTTTCAACTGCACAGCCCTTAGTGGTATTTTAAGTGCCGATCCTAATATCCCTGGATTTCCTATTAGCAACAAAAACAATTTTTGAAATATCTCTAAAAACAAAAAGTTCGATGTTCACGGGAAGACAAGGGGATTATACTAGCACTTTTTGTTACAAAACGTTCTAAGAATAATAGGAAGATAGAATGGAATTTTGAAAAGCATAAAAACTTTTTCTCAACATCACTTTTTTTTTTTTTTTTGGGGGGGGGGGGGCTGATCTGATGGATGAAAATTTCTGAGGCAATAAGAAGGGGAGGGGGCTGTTACTTTTAGCGCCTAGGGCCCCAAAAGATCTAAAGTCTCCTCTGGCCGAGATGAAGTATTCTCCTTCGGGAGTCGGGAAATTTTGGAGCTCTTCGTGTGACCATTAGAGACACTGAGTGACTGCTAGAAGCAGACTGTCATCCCTTCACCCCAAAAAAAGAACTTAATTTTTTTTTTCACTTTAGGACGAGTTGTTTCTTGCCGTGATGCCGAGGTAAGCCATCTTGAAATTTTCTTCCACCAAATGGGTCATCTACAAGCCTACAAGTGAAAGAATTCTTGAACTGGAAAGGGTTTTTTTTTTTTTTTTTTTTTTTTTTTTTAAATTAATAATGCGCTTCAAAAACAAAAACAAAAAAAAATAATCTGTTATCTGTGCAAAGTGGTGGAAAAGAAACTGGTGATATAAATTCGAGTTGAAAATTATTAATCTTCTTAAATACTTGATTTTGAATGAAAAAGGAAGCCATGAAGTCATTAATTACTAGAATGAAAAATGATGTCCAACTTTTGGTAAACAAAGTAAATGAAAGTTTTAAATGTTGACGAATGCAGCAACAAATGAATTAGCAACAGGGTGATTCTAGTTGGGAGCTTACTGAGCTGAACACTCTTTCAAACTGTTTTTTTCTTCCTCAAGTTCTAAATTAATTAGTAAGTTAATACAGTGCTTTACTTTGTGTAGTTTTTTTGGCTAACCTTCCAAAAGTGGCCCACTCATAGATGGTGCCATGGTAGCATTTCACCTCTCCTCCACTCTTCTCGTTTTTAAGTGAAATGCGTTATATAGTTACTTATGTAACTTAGTTCTTCATCTCTGCTCCTGTGTTACGAAAGTTTTTTTCGATCTCTGCTCCTGTTATATGTGGAACTGGAAAACATTCTTTAATGAAGTTGGGAAGGATGAGGAAACCTTTATTTCATGGTGGATTAAATAACTGAGAGCAATTGGCATCCCCTGAAACATTAATTAACACAGGGCAACCACAAAATGTACTTGGCAGACCATATTATGGAATATTTATTCCGACGGAATTGCAGTCTTTCCTCAGAACATTGCTTTCAAGTCCTGATTCGTGTGATCAGGCAATTTTTCCCTGGCAGATAAAACTTTTCTTGCTTTTATTCTGCTACGTAGACAGTTTCATATTCATGAGGAAAACTTATTCTTCCGTCATAATAAATATTTCACACATATGCCACAATGTACATTCATAAAGGTCCTTTTAAGGGCCATCTTTAATCCATATTATTCACTTTCACAACGTAACGCAACGCTTTACGATGTATCGATAACGATGTCGCCATCTATCGTCGCTTCACAAAACTATTTCTGGGCCTCAATTGGAAGGTTTACTTTTAGGCAAATATACATTATAAGTGTACTTCATAAGCTACGCAGTATTTTCTCTCAGTAGGCTAAGTTCCAACGTCAATCATGTGGAAATGTTAATTAACTAAAAAATAATGGGCATGTATCAGATGCCCATTATTTATTTTTTTATAATGGGCATGCATCCGATCTGAGGAATTTGATTGTTGACATAAATATTGACCTGTATGTGTACTGATTTATTATAAGTGAGTAGGATTTCTGGAAATAAGTGATTCTTCGTGTAGTGGTAGGATTTCTGGGAATAAATGAGTTGGAAGTTGTGTACTTAGGTCATAAGCCGGATGTTGTAGTAAGCGTACTAAAGGGATGTCAAGAGATAATTGGGGGATTATTCTCTTGATAGATATCTCTACTAGATGCGAAAATCCATTCGGAAGCGGACCGACATGGTACAGTTGATACTTCCTCGAATGTACATGGCGATATGTCAAACAAGAAAACAAATACACCCAGTCATGTATAGGCGAGAAAAGCCTGCGATAGGTTTTATTTTCCCCGATTCCTTTTTAGCCTTTCTCTTAGGAGCTGCTAGTTTTTTTTTTTTTTTTTTTGTAGTGAAATTGCATTCTTATGTGTCATGGTCTGATTATATGAGATAAGCCATTTGAGTTATTTTTCATTTTAAGAAGTACTTTAATGATGTTTGTACTTTGTCAGAGAAGTTCAAAAGGCCTAAGTGATTGAGTGATAATTATGGTAATTGCTAGTGGGAACTGTTTTAGCTTCAAGTAGTTGCTTAGGAGATGCTTTTGAATATTTTTCTTTGGTAATGTCAATATAAGGTTTCATGAAGTTTAATTTATTGGAAGTGTACTGTTCTTAGAGTATTGTGAAAAAAGTAAATAGGGATAATTAATTACTTTAAGTTTTCAAATTGAAGTAATTTTAAAGTAACTAGTTGTATTTGAAGAGAGTAATTTTTTCTTTGAGTCCTTAGCAGTTGTTATTTTTACTTAGTGAGTTCTAATGCTTAATGCCTGAGTGATTTGCAGTAACATTTGACAGTATAAAGTTATGCCGCAGTTTTGATGTAATTTTTGGGTATTCGCAGTTGTCGCGAAAGTAACTTGTAATTTTTAAGGAGGAAGGACTGGTTTGAAAGAGATGTTCCTGTTATTACTATTTGCATTCTGTTTTTGTTTTGTTATTTTACTTAAATGGTCTAGAAAGATAATAATCAATGCTTAGTTTGCATTGGTTTTTGCATATTCAGTCTGGTTAGTTCATAGTATACCTGTAAATAGTGTTGGTTCATGACATGTTGATATGGTGAATAGTTAAGTGTTGAACCGTGATGTATATATAAAAGTGAAAGCATTTACATAGTTAACCAAGAAGTAGTGAAATGAGTATTCTTGAATAACCTGAATTTTAGTTTTGCTAGCATAGAAATATTTGTTCTGCTAGATTATGATTTCTGTGACACTTAAGAAGTTTTGTTGATATTATTTTTCAGCTTGTGTATTTGTGTAATGTTTACATACCACCACTAATTTTCATAGTGCTTTTGAGAAAAACCAAAATATTAATGTTTGGAAAGAATTTTTGAATATAATTTGTGAAATAAGCTGTATTCAAGCTAGTCTGAAAATATAAAAGAAAAAGATACACCACCTTATGTGATTTACCAGCAAAGGGCTGATATTTTCCATTAAAATTTGTTCTAACCTAAAATTTCATATCAGCCACAGGAAAGTGTTACACAAAATTTGTAATTGAAATTCAATAATTCACGAGCCTATCATTTCCACTTGTAAATAAAAGTGAACCCAATGGGGTTCTTCAAAAATCAAAAATTTGAGTGGCAATAAATTTGTTGAGTAAAAGGGTTATTTCTAAACAGTTTCTTTAGAACTTGTATCCACCTCAGCCTAGCCTGAGGGTGGAAACGAATTCGGTTCTTATTGTGGCATAATTGCTGTGTTCTTAAATCACTGCCAGAATGAGTACAATGCCACTTTAATTTTTTGATACATATTTCTTACACATGTGGCAATAACATCTTTTAACACTTTCAGGTTGTCAATTCTACAAACACAAACAATAAATAAACATTGTTGAAGAAATTTCCTTTTTTGGTGTCTATCCATATAATATTCTTATTGTGTTACCAATTTCATCTACTCATCTCCCAAATTTGAAATTAGCCAAAAATTGATTACACTTATTATTTTCACAAATTGTAGTGTAAGAAAAACACCTAGAAATTTTAACACTTTCAGGTTGTCAATTCTACAATCACAAACAACACAAACAATAAATAAGCATTGTTGAAGAAATTTCCTTTTTTGGTGTCTATCCATATAATATTCTTATTGTGTTACCAATTTCATCTACTCATCTCCCAAATTTGAAATTAGCCAAACATTGATTACACTTAATATTTTCACAAATTGTAGTGTAAGAAAAACACCTAGAAATTTTAACACTTTCAGGTTGTCAATTCTACAATCACAAACAACACAAACAATAAATAAGCATTGTTGAAGAAATTTCCTTTTTTGGTGTCTATCCATATAATATTCTTATTGTGTTACCAATTTCATCTACTAATCTCCCAAATTTGAAATTAGCCAAAAATTGATTACACTTATTATTTTCACAAATTGTAGTGTAAGAAAAACACCTAGAAATTTTAACACTTTCAGGTTGTCAATTCTACAATCACAAACAACACAAACAATAAATAAACATTGTTGAAGAAATTTCCTTTTTTGGTGTCTATCCATATAATATTCTTATTGTGTTACCAATTTCATCTACTCATCTCCCAAATTTGAAATTAGCCAAAAATTGATTACACTTATTATTTTCACAAATTGTAGTGTAAGAAAAACACCTAGAAATCATGTGGTGCCCCTGTGCCCAGGAAATTTATTATTAATATTGCTTTACAAGTCTTTGATTGATTGATTGGCAAAAAATCAATAAATCAATAATGGGGATCCCAAGGCCACCTTTGAGTTTGTTTAAAAATACTTCCCTCAAATTGGAAGATATTGTTTTCTCCAATGAAGTATAATGTAAAGCTTTTACATATCTTTCAGATGTTTGTAACAGTCATTCATTTGTATTTGCTTTTTGTTTGATTGAAATATATATTTTGTTACTTTTTAAAGTAAAGCTTTTACATATGTTTTAGACCAAAGCTCTATTGTTGTATCCTCAGCTGTGTTGTTCCTCTGGCAAGGAAGGGGGTTGACAACGCTGGGAATATAACTCATCTCAAAATAAACAATACATGATCTAAATGATAAGCAAACCAGCTTTCCACTGATACAGAAGGATTATTGTGGTGGTGTTTATGTCATGTAATGATACTTTCAAAGCCATGATCTCAATCATCAACAAATATATCAGTGAGCACCATGGATAGATACCTGTAGAATTTTAGAATACTTCCATAAATTTATTCACATGTGCATTTCAATTTTCTGTCCCTCAAAGCATAAATTTGTCTCTCTCATATGACCATTCTGGGAAGCCAACAGTCCTGTGTCCCTCCGATAGTTATAGCCCTACAGAAAACAGTTGCAAACTTTTGTTCTGATTATTAAACTGGTGTGAAAGAATGTCCATATGGATTGTTTTTGTATATTCTTTCTTAAATGTGTCACCACAGTCAAATTTGCCATTCACTAGGGATGCATTGACAATCTCTGTGGAGAATTTTTTTAAAGCTGAAAATGCTGCATCCAAATATTTTCATTATCCCCAGTAAATTGTAAGTTACTTTAAAAACTATCCTTTGTGCACACATTGATGCATGCAGAATTACCTAAAGGAAGGGGTCAAACAAGAAATCAACAGTGCAAAAGAAAAGTACCGTACATTATATTATTCGATATATATACATTTGCATATGTACCATATTCTGACTCGAGCAAAATTAAAACATATATATATATATCATCACTGTGAACCTTTGGCGCACCCACGGAGGGGACTTTCGGGGCTTAAGTCTCCTCCAAGGAGATTAAGAACGACGTACGTCCCAAATTAAACATTAAAAAATATTATTTTACATGTTAAAAAAATTACATAGTGTCCGACATAATGTCTTCTATTGCACGTGGTCTTCTTCCCAGAGCCCCAAAGAGATTAAGAGCGATGTACGTCACAAATTAAACATTCAAAAATATTATTTTACATGTTAAAAAAATTACAGTGTTTTCTATTACATGGTGTCTTCTTCCCAAAGCCCCAAAGAGATTAAGAGCGACGTACGTCACAACCGTATATAAACTATAGGCGTACACTAGATATATGTATACACATTGTGTACATATACTATATGTATACAGCCCCTTCCAACAAGAATTCCTGGGTGTGCCACTGTTGTCAACCATTATCAATCCACTGCTGGATGAAGGTCTTCCCAAGTTTCTTCCACAACTGTCTGTCTTGAGCCACTCTCCTCCACGTTACTCGGACATGCTTTCGAATTTCATCTATCCATCTCCTGTGTGGTAGTCTTCTAGATCTTTTTCTGTCCCTTGGAATCCAGTGTATAATTTCATTTGTCCATCTGTGGTCCGTTCTTCTGGCAACATGTCTAGCCCATTACCATTTCAGGGATTTTACTCTCATCATGATGTCTTCCACTCTTATCATTTTCCTTATCCACGAGATCCTCTTCTTATCTTTCCTGGTTACACCGAGCATGCATCTTTTCCTGCCTCTTTCAGTTGTCTGCAGCCTTTATATGTCTTTTTTAGTTAAAGTCCGTGTCTCTGCTCCATACGTAAGAACTGAAAGGATGCATTGGTTAAACACTTTTTTTAAGACATAAAGGCATATTGCTCTTGAAAATTGTACTGTTTCTTCCAAAAGCTGTCCAGCCAAGTTTTATACGCCGATTAATTTCCTCATCAATATGACCCTTGCTTGATATCTGCTGTCCCAGGTAAATGTAAGCATCGATTATCTCCAGCTTTTCCCCATCTGTTGATAAATCTTCCTTTCTTGTAAAAGCATTGTACATCACTTTTGTCTTCTGAAAGTTCATTTTTAGTCCCATTTCTTTACTCTTGTCAGTGAGCTCGGATGGTATTCTGCAGCTCTGAAGGGGTAGGTGCAAAAATGATCAGCAAAATGAAGGTGAGTTAAATAATCTCCACTAATCTTTATTCCTTTGTTTTCCCAGTTCAACGATTGAAAGACATTTTGTAATGTGGCATTAAAGAGTTTGGGAGAAATGATGTCACTTTGTCTCACTCCCTTTCCAATTTTTATTAGTGCTGTATACTCAAATAAACAAGCCTTTGCACTTGCATTTTCATAGATGTTATTAAAAATGTTAAAGTAGGCATTTTCAATGTCCTTGTAACTGCTGATGGTTTCATGGAATCAAAGGCCTTTTCATAATCTATAAAAGCCATGCATAATGGGAGTTCATATTCCCTCGTTCTTTCAATTATTTCTCTCAGCATATGAAGATGATATTTGGTGCTGTAGCCACTCTTGAATCCAGCTTGCTCTCTTGGTTGAGCCATGTCCAGTGTTACCTTCAAGTGGTGTGAAAGTACCTTAGTGAAGATTTTATGAACCACTGAAAGGAGGCCGATGAGCCTGTAGTTCCAGAGATCCTCAATGACACCTTTTTTATATAGCAGGATCATTGTAGCATTGTTCCAATCCTCAGGAATCTTTCCTTCATTGAGACATCCAGGAAAAACTTGGGCAAGTATAGTTTCTCTTTCTCCACTTGCTTCGTGTGCAATGTCCATGGTAATTCCATCTTCTCCTGGAGCACATCCCCATTTCATGTTCTTAATTGCATGTGCAACTTCTGCCGGGAGGACAGGAGGAACTTTGGTACTGGTACCGTTCTTAATGATTGAATAGGTGTATCATCTCTTTCATGTAATTTTGTGTAGAAATCTTTCACTCTTGTCAAAACTTCACCTCTATTTCTTGTTACATAGCCATCTTCTTTCTTCAGTGCAGTAATCCGTTTTCTTCTCTTACTGAGATGTCCCTTTGCTTTCTTCAGGCTTTGATTATTTTCAATTGCTTTTCTCACTAGTTCGCAATTGAATTTCCTTATGACTTCAGTGATATTTTTCCGAATTGTCTTGCATAACTCTGTATATTCTACTTTGGAAGTTAAATTTTCTTTATTTGTCATTATCTCCCTTCTCTTTTGTATTAGCATTCTTGCCTTTCATGATATTTTTTTCATATGCAGCTTGTTCTTAGTACCACCTATTTTTGTTGCTGTTTCCATAAGAAGAGCCTTGGTTAGTTTCCTGTTAACTTCAGAGATGTCAACTTCTTCCGATGATAGACCTTCTAGAGCAGAGAAATGGTTCTTCAGTTCCAACTTGAAATATATATCATCATCATCATCATCATTGTCAACCATTATCAATCCACTGCTGGACGAAGGTCTCCCCAAGTTTCCTCCACAACGGTCTGTCTTGTGCCAGTCTCCTCCATGTCACCCCTGCATACTTTCGAATTTCATCCACCCATCTCCCATGTGGTCTTCTTCTGGGTCTTTTCCTGTCCCTTGGAATCCAATCTAAAATTTCGGCTGTCCATCTATGGTCTGTTCTTCTGGCAGTATGTCCAGCCCATTGCCATTTCAGGGATTTAACTCTGATCATGATGTCTTCCACTCTTGTCATTTTTCGGATCCACGAGTTCCTCTTCTTATCTCTCCTGGTTACACCAAGCATGCACCTCTCCATGCTACTTTGAGTTGTCTGCAGCCTTTGTATGTCTCTTTTAGCTAAGGTCCACGTCTCTGCACCATACGTAAGCACTGGAAGGATGCATTGATCAAACACTTTTCTTTTAAGACATAATGGCATATTGCTCTTGAAAATTATGCTGTTTCTTCCAAAAGCTCTCCAGGCAAGTTTTGTACGCCGATTAATTTCTTCACCAATGTGACCCTCACTTGATATCTGCTGTCCAAGATAAATGTATGTGTCTGTTATCTCCAGCTTTTCTCCATCAATCGATAAATCTTCATTTCTTGTAAAAGCATTGAACATCACTTTTGTCTTCTGAAAGTTCATTTTTAATCCCACTTCTTTACTCTTGTCAGCAAGTTCTTGGATCATACTCTGTAGCTCTGATGGGGTAGTTGCAAAAATGACTATGTCATCAGCAAAACGAAGGTGGGTTAGATAATCTCCATTAATCTTTATCCCCTTGTTTTCCCAGCTCAGCGACTGAAAAACACTCTCCAATGTGGCATTAAAGAGCTTCGGAGATATGGTGTCACCTTGTCTCACTCCCTTTCCAATTTTTACGTGTGTTGTATTTTCAAACAGCCTAATCTTTGCACTTGCATTTTCATAGATGTTATTAATAATATTAATGTATGCATCTTCAATACCGCAGGTTTTCAGAGCCATTGTAACTGCTGATGGTTTCACCGAATCAAAGGCTTTTTCATAATCGATAAAAGCCATGCACAATGGAAGTTCATATTCCCTCGCTCTTTCAATTAGTTCTCTCAGCACGTGGATATGATCTATTGTGCTGTAGCCACTCCTGAATCCAGCTTGTTCTCTCAGTTGAGCCATGTCCAGTGTTACCTTCAAGCGGTGTGAAAGAACTTTAGTGAAGATTTTATAAACTACTGATAGGAGGCTGATAGGTCTGTAGTTTCCGAGATCCTCAATGTCACCTTTCTTATGTAGCAGGATCATTGTAGCGGTGTTCCAATCCTCAGGAATCTTTCCTTCATTAAGGCATCGAGTGAAAATTTGGGCGAGTACTGTTTCGATTTCTCCACTTGCTTCTTGTATGATGTCTACAGTAATTCCATCTTCTCCTGGAGCTTTTCCCCGCTTCATGTTCTTGATTGCATGTGCAACTTCTGCTGGAAGGACTGGAGGAACTCTGGTACTGGTATCTTTCATGATGTCTGGAGTGCATGTATCATCCCTTTCATATAATTTGGAGTAGAAATCTTTCACTCTTGTCAAAATTTCGCTTTTATTTCTTGTTACAGAACCATCTTCTTTTCTCAGTATATATATATATATATATATATATATCTTGGCCCTCAGTCTCCGGCAGCTGGAATGTACCTGGCCAAAGCAGCGGCCAGTGCGACATGAAGGCAGAGGGTGCTAAGAATCCCCGGAGGACCGGACTAGGCTGCCATCTGATGCTGACCTTGGCTACGTATAACGGACGCTCCCTATCTTCCGATTTAAGGCTTCTTGAATTGGAAGAGGAACTACAAAGGATCAAGTGGGACATCGTCGGGCTAAGTGAGGTAAAGAGAAAAGGAGAAGATCTCATTGAACTGAAAAGTGGACATCTCTTCTACTATCGTGGGACAGATACTGGCAGAACTAGTGGTGTTGGATTTATAATAAACAAGAAACTGAAGGATAAAGTTGTAGAAGTTGAAAGTTCCTCTGACAGAGCTGCACGACTCGTTATCCAACTCTCGAGAAGATACCAGGCTCAGATTATTCAAACTTATGCACCCACCACAAGTCATGCTGAAGAAGAAATTGAAGAATTTTATGAGGAAATTCGTGATCTAAATAATAAAGGTAAGCAGCACTTGAAGATAATTATGGGAGATTTCAATGCAAAAATAGGGCTACGGCAACAGAATGAAACTTCAGTTGGCAAATTCGGTCACGGCAACAGAAACCAGCGTGGAAATACTCTCTTAGAGTTTGCAGAGGCAGAAGGGTTTTTCATCTTGAACTCCTTTTTCAAGAAAAAGCCACACAGGAAATGGACATGGAGACATCCAAATGGGATGACAAGTGAAATTGATTTTATTATGTGTAACAAAAAATTCGTCATAGAAGACTGCAGTGTGCTAAACAAGTTCAACACAGGCAGTGACCATAGATTGGTGAGATGTAAGATGCACCTCAACACTAAACTCGAACGTAGCAAGCTCATAAGACAAACAAAATGTATTGACATAACCAACCTTAAAAAACACCATAATACCTTCAAATTGGAACAGAAGAACAGGTTCTCTGCTTCAGAAGGCCTAACATTGGAAGAAGTGGATATTTCTGAAGTTAACAGAAAAGTAACCAAAGCTCTTATGGAAACAGCAACAAAATTAGCTGGGTCTAAGAACAAATTGCATGTGAACAAATTATCAGGAAAAACCAAAATGTTGATGCAAAAAAGAAGAGTGATGAGGACAACTAAAGAAGATGTGACTTCCAAAGTGGAATATATAGAGCTATGCAAGACAGTATGAAAAAGTATCACTGAAGACGTAAGGAAATTCAACTGTGAACTAGTAAGGAAAGCAATTGAAAACAACCAAAGCCTAAAGATAGCAAAGGGACATCTCAGTAAGGGAAAAAAACCGATTATGGCACTGAGAAAAGAAGATGGTTCTGTAACAAGAAATAGAGGCGAAATTTTGACAAGAGTGAAAGATTTCTACTCCAAATTATATGAAAGGGATGATACATGTACTCCAGACATCATGAAAGGTACCAGTACCAGAGTTCTTCCAGTCCTTCCAGCAGAAGTTGCACATGCAATCAAGAACATGAAGCGGGGAAAAGCTCCAGGAGAAGATGGAATTACTGTAGACATCATACAAGAAGCAAGTGGTGAAATCGAAACAGTACTCGCCCAAATTTTCACTCGATGCCTTAATGAAGGGAAAATTCCTGAGGATTGGAACAACGCTACAATGATCTTGCTACATAAAAAAGGTGACATTGAGGATCTCAGGAACTACAGACCTATCAGCCTCCTATGAGTGGTTTATAAAATCTTCACTAAAGTTCTTTCACACCACTTGAAGGTGACACTGGACATGGCTCAACCGAGAGAACAAGCTGGATTCAGGAGTAGCTACAGCACAATAGATCATATCCACGTACTGAGAGAACTAATTGAAAGAGCGAGGGAATATGAACTTCCATTGAGCATGGCTTTTATCGATTATGAAAAAGCCTTTGATTCGGTGAAACCATCAGCAGTTACAATGGCTCTGAAATCCTGCGGTATTGAAGATGCGTACATTAATATTATTAATAACATCTATGAAAATGCAAGTGCAAAGATTCGGCTGTTTGAAAATACAACACACATAAAAATTGGAAAAGGAGTGAAACAAGGTGACACCATATCTCCGAAGCTCTTTAATGCCACATTGGAAAATGTCTTTCAATCACTGAACTGGAAAAACAAAGGGATAAAGATTAATGGAGATTATCTAACCCACCTTCGTTTTGCTGATGACATAGTCATTTTTGCAACTACCCCATCAGAGCTACAGAGTATGATCCAGGAACTTCGTGACAAGAGTAAAGAAGTGGGATTAAAAATGAACTTTCAGAAGACAAAAGTGATGTACGATGCTTTTACAAGAAATGAAGATTTATCGATTGATGGAGAAAAGCTGGAGATAACAGACACGTACGTTTATCTTGGACAGCAGATATCAAGTGAGGGTCACATTGATGAAGAAATTAATCGGCGTACAAAACTTGCCTGGAAAGCTTTTGGAAGAAACAGCATAATTTTCAAGAGCATTATGCCATTATGTCTTAAAAGAAAAGTGTTTGATCAATGCATCCTTCCAGTGCTTACGTATGGTGCAGAGACGTGGACCTTAGCTAAAAGAGACATACAAAGGCTGCAGACAACTCAGAGTAGCATGGAGAGGTGCATGCTTGGTGTAACCAGGAGAGATAAGAAGAGGAACACGTGGATCCGAAAAATGACAAGAGTGGAAGACATCGTGATCAGAGTTAAATCCCTGAAATGGCAATGGGCTGGACATACTGCCAGAAGGACAGACCATCGATGGACAGCCAAAATTTTAGATTGGATTCCAAGGGACAGGAAAAGACCCAGAAGAAGACCACATGGAAGATGGGTGGATGAAATTCGAAAGTATGCGGGAGTGACATGGAGGAGACTGGCACAAGACAGACCGTTGTGGAGGAAACTTGGGGAGACCTTCGTCCAGCAGTGGATTGATAATGGTTGACAATGATGATGATGATGATATACATTTATATGTATATTGCTCAAAACTGAATACAACAAAAAGGTTTTCTACAAAGTACTTGTTGTACAGTTTTGTTTTCAAATTATTAACGCTGTCATAGCATAGTGATTGACCAAGTGAATGAGTTTGTGTATTTAGAAAGCATGTTTGACCGAGGGAACAAATTGGATGGTGAAATTAGTAGACTAGTGAATTCTTCATTGAAAGTCATGGCTGCTTTGGAAGATTTTCACAGGAATGATGGGTTCTCAAGAGAGTCCCGCATGGCTGTGTATGAAAGTGTAATTGTTCCTACTCTGATGTATGGCAGTGAAACCTGGGTACTACAGAAGAAACGTAGCAGTGGTTTGTGCGCTGGAGAAATGCGTTACTTTTGGGGGGTTTGTGGCAAGACATGTTTCGATCGTGTGAGGAATGAAGATGTGTTGGAGTTGTGTAATGTGAAGCTAAAGGTTAGCAAGGTGGAGACTAATATGCTTCGGTGGTTTGGCCATGTTGAAAGAATGAGTGATAAGATTCTTACTAATTAAATCTTTTCAGCCCAAGTGTCAGGAAGGAAAGGCAGAGGAAGGCCAAGGAAGTCATGGGAGGATCAGATTCAGGAGTGTCGCATGAGAAAAAGAGTATGAAGTATAGAAGATCTTGTGTACTGCGTGTGATGGATGTCTGTGAAGCCGGAGTTGTATGTATGTCAAGATCACTGTAAATGGAGAAGTTTGATATGGCAACAATAAGTAAAAATTATCTGGTAGCTTGTATATTTCTTTGTAGAGCTAACCTCTGAATCTCAGAGAACAGTTTAGTAATATGATGAATGTGATGATGATTTTCAATTTTGAACTATTTCTCTTAAAAATTCTTTTCTGCAGTTTTTGCAGGCTTAGAATTTAAATGTTTCGTTGTGGTTCAAGTTTTTTTTTTTTTTTTTTTGGGGGGGGGGGTTAAATCATGACAGTCCTATTATATATCGGCTGTTTCAGAAAAGATTGAAACAAGCCTAGTTATCTCTTCAACAGTTGATCACAGATACATGCTTACCATTAGAAAAATACTCGAAATGACGTAAACATTTATGACGTGCCAATTGCACCCCAGTAGATGGCATTTACATAAAATTAAAAAATATTTATACAGCCTTCACAGAAAAAAGTTCCATAAAAAAATTGAGTAATGTCCTATTTATTCTAAAAAATAAACCCCTCATTCTGCTTGCAAAACTTGCAGAAATATTCCCAATGGAATTTGTACAAAAACATGTCATCTGGAGCATGCACATGTGAGAGATCTTCTTTTATTCACTTTGAGTGCTCCAGATCTATCCAGTGATACAAGTGACTGTTTGCCGTAAACAGGCTCCAGATAAAAATTTTACAATTTTTGTCACAAATATCTCCGTCAACTTTGCAATTGGAATGATGGGGTTTGTTTTTTTAGACGAATTTGAACATAGCACATTTTTTTTAAATTAAACTGTTTTTTTTCTGCGAAGGCTGTATCAATTTTTTTTTTTTTTTTTTTGTGCAAATGCCACCTACAGGGATGCAACTTCTATGCTGTAAATCTTTCCATCATTTTGAGTATTTTTCTAATTGAAAGTATATCCATAATGTTATCCTTAACCAGGAAACCATTGAGCTTTTCACAAATTTTCTGTGCTTTGATAGAATATTACTTTAAAATGTTCACTCAGCTCATGATCCACTTCTGTTCTTCCCATTATGTTATCTTTAATCAGGAAACCATTGGGCTATTCACAAATGTTCTTACTTTGAAACGTTCACTAGGTTTATGATCCACTTCTGTTGTTCCCATAATGTTATCTTTAAGCAGGGAACCATTGAGCTTTTCACAAATTTTCTGTGTGTTGATAGAATATTACTTTAAAATGTTCACTCAGTTCATGATCCACTTCTGTTATTCCCATTATGTTATTTTTAACTGGGTACCATTGAGCTTTTCACAAATTTTCTGTGCTTTGATAGAATATTACTTTAAAATGTTTACTCAGTTCATGATCCACTTCTGTTCTTCCCATTATGTTATCTTTAAGCAGGGAACCATTGAGCTTTTTACAAATTTTCTGTGTTGATAGAATATTACTTTAAAATGTTCACTCAGTTCATGATCCACTTCTGTTATTCCCATTATGTTATTTTTAACTGGGTACCATTGAGCTTTTCACAAATTTTCTGTGCTTTGATAGAATATTACTTTAAAATGTTCACTCAGTTCATGATCCACTTCTGTTATTCCCATTATGTTATTTTTAACTCGGTACCATTGAGCTTTTCACAAATTTTCTTACTTTAAATGTTCACTCAGTTCATGATCCACTTCTGTTTCTCCCATAATGTTATCCTTAACCAGGGAACCATTGAGCTGTTCGCAAATTTTCTGTGATTTGATAGAATATTACTTTTAAATGTTAACTCAGTTCATGATCCACTTCTGTTCTTCCCATTATGTTATCTTTAACCAGTAAACCATTGAGCTGTTCACAAATTTTCTTACTTTAAATGTTCACTCAGTTCATGATCCACTTCTGTTATTCCCATTATGTTATTTTTAACTGGGTACCATTGAGCTTTTCACAAATTTTCTTACTTTAAATGTTCACTCAGTTCATGATCCACTTCTGTTTCTCCCATAATGTTATCCTTAACCAGGGAACCATTGAGCTGTTCGCAAATTTTCTGTGATTTGATAGAATATTACTTTTAAATGTTAACCCAGTTCATGATCCACTTCTGTTCTTTCCATTAAGTTATCTTTAACCAGTAAACCATTGAGCTGTTCACAAATTTTCTTACTTTAAATGTTCACTCGGTTCGTGATCCACTTCTGTTCTTCCCATTATGTTATCCTTAACCACGGAACCATTGAACTCTTCACACATTTTCTGTCTGCGTCTTTTAATGAACTAAATTTTTATATTTCAAGTCAAATTCTGAATCTGTTTTCTGTATAATTTCTGCATGATTTCTTAAGCCGCTCTGGTGGCGCAATGGTGTAAGCGCTGGAATATGACTATTCATGGGTCCAGGTTCAAAACACGGTGTGAAGCATGAATTTTGTGTTTGACTTATGGCACTGGCTCTCTCCCTTCCCTGGAACCAGTGGTCCTAAATTAGGGACAGGCAACTGCTTGTAACCCATGAGTTGCTCACAGTGGTAGTTAAACCTTCAATCAAAAAAAAAAAAATCACTTAAAGTTTTTATATGTTCAACACAATCCACAATCACTAAAGTCTTGTAAACTAGATTCCAAGCACTGAATTTATTTGTCAGCAGGAAAACGTTTTCAGTAACCCTATTATAACTACAGTACAAACACAAAATTAATAACTTCTTACAATGACTAGTAACCAGTGTCTGCTCTAGTATGCTCCTATTGAATTGTTTATTGCTTTTCACCATTTTGAGTGGATCAGCAGTTTTTTTTTTTTTTTTTTTTTTTTTTTATAATTAGTAAAAATAGTATTTATCACATCAAATGCCCACTTCTGTCGTGTTCTAAAAGAAGACATAAAACCTGCCGGACCTTCATACGTTTTAGAAATACTTCCATTTTTAAGAAAAACATGCAGTATGGTACATTCGTTGGAAAACTGTTTGAGCTTGAAAATTTCATTGATAACTTTAGTGATAACCAGGTGAACTTTGTGATTGCAGCAATGTATATATGCAATTTTCCTGTTTACAACTGTTTCAAGTATCTGTGTTCCAACTTTCTAACCACTTATAACACAGGTTCCATCATAGCACTGCCACAAAATTCTGGAGATATCCAAACCGCAATCATTGATAACTTTTAAGTCAGATGTGCTAGTAAATGTTTCAGCACCCAAATCAGAACAAGGTTTTACTGCCAAAAGTGATTCTCTTGTTTTCCCACTTATCATATATCTCATTTCTACAGCGATATTTTCCTTGTATTTAATTTTTGTCACGAGTCCCATCTGTTTGAATTGAATACCACAGAGCACCAGCATTTTGAATGTCATCTGTTACACTTAATTTTATGATTTCTGCCATGGTTTATATTATATTATTCTGTATTTTGGGAGATAAATATGTTGGACAAAGTGTAGTGTAGATATTCTGCTGATTTTTTGCCATTCCATAATTTATGCTCCAAAAGTTTACAAAAGAAGCTGTTTTTTTTCTTTATAATTATATGTACCATTAAAAGATAACTCATTAATGGCCAGAGACCAACTTACTTCTGCAGTTGACTTAATGTGGTGCTTATGAACTTCCAGGTAAACTAAGCAAGTTTTTTCCTCCTTTTTATTTAATTATTTAAACAGGATGTAGCTTCATGATAATTATATGATATAGTCTATGTCTACATTTGTGTCTTTCAATGGAATTTGCAGGTTTCAACCTATTACAACAGTATATGATCTGAGGGTATTTTAATAGTGTGAGGTTAGGCCTGATTATTCAGTTTGCAACTAGGGTTTATTCTCGTCATTTTATTTAGTCTCCTTTAAAAAAAAAAATTATTATTATTATTTATTATTTTTTTTATTTTTTAAGGGGGGGGGGGCTCTTGTTTGTCATTCTTTTTTCTTTTTTTTTTGTTTAGTGTGGGTAAATTGAGCATATGGGGAGGTTTTTATTTTTGTTGCCTAAAGTTCTATGCTTGCAAACTGTGTAATGCAGAAACCCACACTTTTCTCATTTGTGTAAAGACAGCTGCCATATGTTCTACAATCCTTCCTCTTTTCCTCCTGGTAGATATACCACTTTTTATTTGTAAATTTGAATCAGAATTTTCTTAGTTTTTCTGGATTTGTAATTGTACTGTTCTATGTTTTTTGAAATTTCTTATATGCAGTTTCTAGTGCTTAGGGATTTCAAAACTGGTAAGCAGATAATTTGGAATCTGTCTTTTATTGCATTATATATATATATACACTGACAGAAAAAAAAATCCCAACACCAAGAAGGGGTTGTGTTAGATAAACGACAGTTGGTAGGCGGTGAGAGTACATCTGTAAGATGACTTCTATGCAAATTTTGCGCTCGGCGCATGCGTGTGGTGCTAGTATCACCCCTCGGAACATGCAAAGCAGGTTTGCCGTAAATACGCGCTGTAACGTTCGTGAGCGCTAGTTATCGTAGGGTGTTGATGTTACTCAAGAATGCATTTAAGAAGACGAAGAAGCCATTATCAACAGCTCGGGGAGTTTGAACGAGGTCATGTAATAGGGCTACGAGAAGGTGGATTTTCGTTCCGCAATATTGCAGAACGACTTGGCAGGAATGTAGCCACTGTGCATGATTTTTGGCAGCGGTGGTCAAGGGAAGGTTCTGCCTCAAGAAGACCGGGTTCCGGCCGGCCACGTGGCACTACTGAGAGGGAAGACCGCCGTGTACGGCGTATGGCCCTGGCGCATCGTACCGCGTCTGCTGCAGCAATTCGAGCTGCAGTTGCCACCACAGTGACACAACGAACTGTTACAAATCGGTTACTTGAAGGACAGCTCCGAGCCAGATGCCCTGTAGCGTGCATTCCACTTACTCCAAACCACTGCCATTTGCGACGTCAGTGGTGTCAAGCTAGATCTCATTGGAGGACGGAGTGCAGATCTGTTGTGTTTTCTGATGAAAGCCAGTTCTGCCTGGGTGCCAGTGATGGCCGTGTGTTGGTTAGGAGGCCAGGTGAGCGCCTGCAACCAACCTGTCTGCGGCCGAGACACACTGGACCTACACCTGGAGTTATGGTCTGGGGAGCAATTTCCTATGACAGCAGGAGCACTCTCGTGGTTATCCCACGCACCCTGACGGCACAGTTGTACGTTGGTCTGGTGATTCAACCTGTTGTGCTGCCATTCATGAACAGCATTCCAGGGGCTGTTTTCCAACAGGATAACGCTCGCCCGCATACCACTGTTGTAACCCAACATGCTCTACAGAGTGTCGACATGTTGCCGTGGCCTGTAACTGTCATTTTAAAGTAACTCATTTTAAAGTACTTTTGTGTCACTTTAAAATTAATAAAGAACTAAAATCGCTAGCTGTTGCAGCATTACCGCAGTTCATTAGTTACACTAAAAAATCTGTTCAAATTGCAGACAGTGCATAGCATTGTCTTATTTCTGAATATGATTCAACTGAATACCGAAAGATTAAAAAAATTGCTTAACTAATACAATTAGTGCACCAAAACTAGGCAATGCGATTTGCAGAATGGTTACATGCTATAGAATAGCTCTGCAGGATTCTCACACCATGTAGGCTTTCGCACGTGCAAATAGTAACGCCTTCCTTGTGTCATATTTTCTGTCAAAATGCTTCTAAGTAAAAAAAAAAAAAAATATATATATATGCATTCTTACAATCTCTTTGCGGTCTTCTATCTTGCCGTTACGTTACATTTTTCTGATCCCTCATTTTTGGTACTTTCCCAATGACACCATCTCTCCTGACAATTACCTCGCAGACTTTTTAAAACGCTGCACCATGTTTTTTTCTTTTCTTTAACGGTGTCCACAGTACCTAAATTTATAACTTTTTAATAGATAATACAAATTACAAAACCTCAAGTACGGAGAAAATTAGGCGCCATGGCTCGAATTTTATGCACCTGGGCGACCCAGCGCCCAGGATTTGTCGAGCCCTGTCAGTATGTATATATACATATGTACGGGATTAAACAACGCTAGTGGCCATATACCAGGCATTTTGCCCCAAATATAAACTACTTTCCCGACAAAGAACAAAATTAAATACACGCCAAAAATAAGGACAAGCAGGAGAGACAGCGACAATGAAGCAAGGTGAATTGAGTAGAGCAGTAGGCACTAAACAGATCAGACCACACGAGACAACTGACACCATAAATTGTGAAGTAAAACAGAACCGACTCTCTGACCCCTGAAAAGACACACAATGCAGATGTTAATCTCACTGGTAAGGTCAGGCAAGGTAAGTCATGCAGACTACAATGGGAAAAGTGGGGGGGGGGGTGTAGATCATTTCTAAGAACATTCCAGAGGATTATCTCCCTTCAATGGGCTAAAAGAAAGCTTCCCTGGTGAACAGGTTAGCATATTTACAGACACACAAACAAAAATGGGGGTGGGGGCAGGGTTGCGATGCCCATTACTGCTGCACAAAAACAAGAGGGGGAGGGGAGGATAATGACTTTTAAGGGCCTTAGAAATGGAAATCCAAAATAAGGAGTTCTCAAGGACTTTTAAGGACCGTATGAATCCTGTATTTCCTGTAGCATACCACTACAAAATGAAGCACTTTCCTAGCAAGAACATACCCGGTTACTTTTGTACTCTCTGCCAGAAAAATGGCCGCTGGAACGAGACCATCATTTCAGCAGAGCCTAGCTTGACGTTGCCACTGCTGCATTGTGTTAGGCCTCCCGCAGCTGGTGTTCACGTTGTCATACTTGGAGGTACATTTTATGGTTAAAATATTTAAAATGCATTTTACATATGAATTTTTTCACTATTTGCCATCAAATTACATACTTCAACATATATATATATATACCTCATTTTTTTTAAAATATGTAGCCAAATAATTTAGGACGCTAAACTACACATTACCAACTATTATTTGTATAAAAGAACAACCACAATGTTTGTCTAAGGTTTCTTCTTTGGATAATTCTCTTTGAGAGTTCTCAAAAGCTTTCTGTTCAAGTATTATATTTAGAATCACCAAGAGGAAACAAACAAATGTATCACATTATAAGAGAATTCTATGTAAATTGTTCAGAGCCTGTATCACACTGCCAAGGGTTATCACCTGAGATAAGAAGCATGTGCAGTGAAGGTTACATTAAGAGAGAATTGCTTTCAGCACATGACACCACTGTTATTGGCTTTTACCTGTGTGAATGCGCATATGTCTTGAAAGTTTACACTTCTCCCTGAACTTTTTAGAGCACGTAAGACACTGGTGAGGTTTTTCACCAGTGTGAATGAGCTTGTGACTCGAAAGATCACCTCTCTGCCTGAATTGCTTGGAACATACATCACAATGATAAGGTTTTTCACCAGTGTGAATGAGCATATGTCTTGAAAGTGAACCTCTCTGATTGAACTTTTTAGAACATACAACACATTGGTGATTTTCGCCTTTGTGAAGGAGCTTATGACGTGAAAGACTAGAACTCGCTGAGAACTGCTTGGAACATACATCACAATGATAAGGTTTTTCGCCTGTGTGAACATGCATATGATCTGAAAGTTTAGATTTATCAGCGAACATTTTAGAGCATATAACACACTGGTGAAATTTTTCACCAGTATGAATGCGCATATGGATCGAAAGTTTACATTTCTCAGTGAACTTTTTCCAGCATATAGCACACTGGTGAGGTTTTTCACCAGTGTGAATGAGCTTATGACGTGAAAGTTCATATTTCCTTGTGAACTGCTTAGAACATACATCACATTGGAAAGGTTTTACACCCGTGTGAAGGAGCTTATGACATGAAAGGTGAGAACTGCTTGTGAAGTGCTTTGAACATATATCACATTGAAAAGACTTTTCAGCAGTGTGAAGGAGCATATGCCTTGAAAGTGCCCTTCTCTTAGCAAACTCCTTAGAACATACAACACACTGGTGAGGCTTTTCACCAGTATGGAGGAGCATATGATTTGAAAGACCAGATCTCTCTCTGAACTGCTTAGAACATACATCACAACGATAAGGTGTTTCACCAGTGTGAAGGAGCCTATGACTTGAAAGCTGACGACTCTGTCTAAATTGCTTGGAACACACATCACAATGATAAGGTTTTTCACCACTATGAATGAGCATATGTTCTGAAAGATAAGTCTTTATGGCGAACTTTTTAGGGCATACAGCACATTGGTAAGGTTTTTCACCTGTGTGTAGGAGCATATGATTTGAAAGATTAGATTTCTGAGTGAATTGTTTGGAACATTTATCACACTGGTAAGGTTTTTCACCAGTGTGAATGAGCTTATGACTTAAAAGGTGACCTCTTCGTCTGAATGGTTTGGAACATACATCACAATGATAATATTGTTCACCAGTGTGAATGCGAATATGTTCTGAAAGACGACTTTTCGTGACGAACTTTTTAGGGCATATAACACATTGGTGAGGTTCTGCACCTGTGTGCAGGAGCATATGATTTGAAAGACGATATCTTCGAGAGAATTTTTTGAAACATACATCACACTGGTAAGATTTTTCATCAGAATGGACCTTTACATGCCTTATGAGAGTCGATTTGTGTGCGAATTTCTTGGAACATACATCACACTGGAAAGATTTTTCAATTGTGTGCAGCTGCACATGTCTTTCAAAGCTGGATTTTGCTCTAAATTTCTGGAAACAAATTTCACACTCATATTGATCTTCGCTAGCATCTGGATCATGTGCGGGTGGATCAGTTTCTTCTTGCACTTCCCTTAAATTCAAGTCTTGAGTGATTTCTCCAAGAAGATGTTCCAGCAGTGATGCCATGCTCAAAAAATTAAAAAAAGTTTCGTTTATTCTGAAGATACCCACTCAAATTTCCCTATCCATTGTTTGAGCTTATACAATCATACACGAAACATTGCATTGAGAATGCTTTAACCTATCTCATCAACTGAAATGTGTACCAGGACAAACGGAATTACACCATACAGAATGTGAAAATAGATTTTCTGCTATAGCTGAGCTACCTGTTGTGAACGGATTTCTGAAAAATTGCAGAAAATACTTGCGCCGATATTACAACTCCTTCATTATGCAGTAACATATCTGGCATTTTCTTATCAAAAGGATTTTGTCCGTGGTACTGATGCTTGCAGAAAAATAAAACAGGCATGTAAAATATACATCCCCATTATTCAAAGAAAATACGCATGTGAACTATTATAGATATATATTAGGTTCAATGGCTTCATATTTAACCGATTTCTTTCAAAACGAATGTTTCTCGATTGGCTCAAGAGTTAAAGTGTACTGATGATCCTATACCAGTCGCATGCAAACTATATAGATCCAAATTTAGTTCAATGGCTTCTTAATATTTTGCCGATTTCTTTCAAAATACGAATATTACCTTGTTGTCGCATGATCCTAGAGCAGTCAAAGGAGCAGGCACAAATTAAAGTTTAGTTAGCATAAATCGCGTTGGTCGACAATTGCAATGACATTCTATATCTACTCTCCTAGAATGTTCAATGTTGTACGGTTACGAATACCTGAAGAAGAGCTAACGATTTTGGTGCAGTGTTGTAAGACATGGTGTACGATAGACAGGTGATTATGACCGTCGTGCTGGAAAAGAGGTCCCTTAATGTAATGACCACTAGAGAGCGCTAGAAGAAATGCGGGCCACTCGAATCTCCGTCCTCTGTGACTCGAATCGTCATGTGAGTAAACAAATCGAAGGTATTTGTCAGAGGCGACTTTAAATCTTTTGTAGCCCTAGGCGCTAAACGATTCCGGGGCCCCTACTTCCCCTTCTTATCGCCTCAGAAATTTTCATCCGTCAAATTAACAAAGAAAAAGTAAAGTGAAGAAAAATAAATTTTGAAGATGACAATCCGATTTAGGCGTAAATGTGACAAGGATGGAAAGTCAGATAATATCCGAAAACTTGAAAATTTTCATCGCCCTGGAGCGGGACACGAACCCGCGTCTCCCAGAAAACGCCCGGGTATGCTAACCACTACACCACTCAGAACGACCAAGTTTAAAGTTTCCGATCAATTTGAATTTAACCATCACAGGATTCGCTAGTCGAAGCAACCGGCATTCATGTTTAGCGAATCTGGAGGTTAAGAATCTTATCCCGTGTTTGCCAGGAGAAGTAATCCCGTATTTCTTTCATGAAGAAAAATATTTTTCCGCTTTTTGAATTGCGATTCTATCATAAATTATTAGGACGTTTTGTGAGAAACAGTGCTAATGTAATCAGTTTGACTGTTCGCGAACATCGAACTTTTTGTTTTTACAGATATTTCAAAAATTTTTTTTGCGGCTAATAGGAAATCAAATGGCACTAAATTTGGCACTTTAAATATCCCACATTCTTTATGAATTTACGAACATTCAAGAAATTGAAGTTCCTTTGTGAAGAAATATTTTTGTGCCTCTCAGATTAGGCTTAATAGTTCTTTCTCAAATACTTAAATTTTCGAATCAGTTCATTAATTTCCTGCTAGAGGTACTGAAAGACAATAAATGTTTTTTTCACAGATTCTTCAAAAATTAATTTTGCGAATGATGGGACATAAAATTTCATTACGTTTTGGTCATTTTAAATTTCACTACCAGTTCATAAATTTCCCTCTAGTTCTGGAATTGGAAATTTAATAAATTTCAGCTTTACGCTACGCTACGTAAGACCACTTCGGTTACGGAAAAAGTTCTTTTTGAGTTTGATACGTTTGCCAAAACTGGCTATACCGCCCCGGTGGCGCAGTAGTCTAAGCGATGGCCTCTGATTATTAGTCCTAACGGGGTCCGCGTTCGAATCCCGGCCAGGCATGGATGTTGTGTTTGTCTTACGGCACTGGCTCTCTCCCTTCCCTGGAACCAGTGACCCTAAATTAGGGACGGGCGACTGCTTATAGCCCATTGAGTTGCTCACGGTGGTCGTTAAACCTCCAAGTAAAAAAAAACTGGCTACATAAGTACATCTTCAGTTGCTATAGTTACTTTGCAAATTTAACGCTAAAGGCGCTGAAAATGGTGTTTCGCTAAATTTATCAATACATTTCGTATAAATTATCATGAAACTGGAATTAGTTTCAATTACAAAACGTGCCCTCTCCATTGCTTCAGCTTTGAAAATCACCTTGTTTTTACGTTATGAGCAAATTAGTCAAATTAGTAGGAAACCAGCATGGTATCCAGCAAAAATAAAATACTCGAAGACACTGGCAACCGGAGAAGTCCTCCACGTTACAAAATACGGGTAAATTTCAGTTTGTGCACAGTACTTCACTTAAAAAGGGTGGATGATTTTTCGTGGAGGAGTTTTCTTGCACCGAACGATTCTCTAAATCGAAGAGATTGAGCCGTCCATGGCATAGACAAATATCAAGGACCAAAAAAGTTGGACAGTAAAAATTACATCAGTTAGTGCAAAAAAGCGAAAGTGTGAAGAGTTTCTTGAAAACATTTTTCCTTATTACTTTCATCAGAAAATTGAAGTCTGCGTCTTATTTTATTATGTCAAAAAGATGCGTAAGATTTTATTTATACCTCCATCGCAGTTATCAGAAACAGAGACATAAGGATTAAGAGCAAAAGATCCAGCTTGAAAATGGAAAAGTAGGAACCACAGTTTTTCGAGTAAGAGTATCATTGAAACTTTTATTGGCCGCCCGGGTGGCACAGTGTTCTAAGCGCTGGCTTATGACCATTCGTCCGAGATGGGTCCGGGTTCGGATCCCGGTGAGAGATGGATGTTGTGTTTGTCTTACGGCACGGGCTCTCTTCCTTCCCTGGAACCAGTGACCCTAAATTAGGGACGGGCGCTGCTTATAGCCCACTGAGTTGCTCATGGTGGTCGCTAAACCTTAAGAAAAATTTGTTTTTTCAAACGTTGATTTGTTGTCAATTTAAGGAACAGAAAAGGTGAGAATACTTGATAATTATCAGTATTAAACTATAGGGGAGGAGAAAGCAATAAGAAAATGCTATTGCAATACAAATGAAATTTCTTTTAACACTATTTAATAAGAAAAAGATAAACAGTGTAACATTTTCAATTTTTTTTATTTTGCAGCCTAAGCACACACTTTTTGTGAAAAAAAAAGAACGTAGCACTGCTGAAAAGTCCTTTGATCCTAATGAAACTTTTGCAAAACAATACCTCGGGGCCGAATATGCAGATGATTAATTAAAAGATAACGACCAATGACTAAATGGTGGCCTGCGATAGCGCATGGGAACCGCATCGAGAAGGGTATATCAAGAGCAAAGGGCGACACATTAGGTCGTAGAATGCGTCGACGTACCGGACAATTGTGACAGCGAATTGCTGGCACATTAACCTCCAGACTGTGAGGATGCCATGACGACGGATCTGTGCACACCACGAGAAGTTGAGCGGGTTTGCGAGAGGATAAATAATTAGGCTGAGAGAAGCCGGTTGGTCAAGTCTCCGTATCGCCTGGCTTTTGGATCGGAGCGACGCGGTAATCAGATGATGTTGGCGCCAATGGGTCGAACAGCGCACCACAATCCAACGGCACACGGGCAGTGGATGGCCGAGAACATCGGTGGAGCGCGAGGTTCGAGAGCTTGTGAGAGCCGCTGGAACAGAACCGAATTCGTCGCTCTCAACAATCCAGCCGTGTTGCGTCGTCCACAGGTATGGAAGTGGCCATTCGGACCGTTGCCAGACTAGGTGCGGCACAGGGATTACACTCGAGGAGGCCAATCTGCCGCTTACTACTGATCAGAGAGCATTGCAGGCACCAGTTGCAGTGGTGTCGGACCCGATCGACGAGGGATAATGTCCAGTGGTGTCATGTTGTCTTCAATGATGAGTCACTGTTTGCACTTAGCGCCGATGACCAGCGCATGTGTGTCTGGAGACGATCCGACCAGCGCACGGATCCTGCTTTTGCCGTGCAACGGCACAGAGCTCCGACACCCGATCTGACTGTCTAGGAAGCTATTTCCTACGATAGCTGGACACCCTTCGAAGACCTCCGTACTACATTTACGGCTCAACGGTACGTCGACGCATTTTACGACCTGTTGTGTTGCCCTTCCTGTAGCACATCACCGAGTAATTTTGCAACAGGATAATACCCAGCCACACACGGCACATTTCTCCCTGGCCTGCATCTGTAATGTCGACACCCTTCTAGGCCAGCCCGATCACCCGATTTCTCACCGATCAAACATGATGGGACCCCACCTACACCCATCCCGAAATGTCGGCAAATCGGCCCACAATTTGGACACCATATGGCATTCCATACCTCAGAACATTGTCCGTAAAGTGTATGTGTCTCTACCACGCTGGGTTTCTGCTTGTATCCGAGCGAGAGGTGGCGCTACAATTTACTGACATCTTCTACTCGTGTAACTGTTTTATCCGAATAAATGGTCCAACTTCTGTGCAATTGCAATCATTTCCTGTCCTATACATGTACGTTACACATGCCAATTTTCATCTTGATTGGATTATTCCTTCTGGGTGCTTCGTTTTCTTTACTTATTTATTTTTTGTTCTTTTTTTCTTTCTTTTTTTAGCGAAGATTGTATTAGCTACTTTGGTTTAGGGTGGTGTAGGAAGATTAAGGCTAAGGAAGAACTTGGTTACACTACACCAGAGAGAAAAAGTAGTAAACACTAAACAACAAACACCCCGGATCATCAGGACAGTTTCTACAAGCACTCTTCATTGCAGCTCATAAAAGACAGGTAAAAAGTTCCCACACAGATGTTTTTCCTTGGCTGGAAGTCATATGAAAGTAATTTATATCACAGCCAGCTAAGTATTCGCCTTAAACAATGAAAAATGTGGGAAGTGTCCATTCTTGTTTCACCTACCACTAAAAGGAAGGCTAGGTTATTTTAACAGTTTCTTTCAAAACAAGTACATCGAAAACAATTCGAAAATTTAATATGAGAAAGTAAATTATTAATTGACAATAAAGTGGTCACTTTAAGGATTGATTTATTTCGGTCCGTGAAAAGCAAAACAAAAGTGGCACTCGAATTATACGTTTTCGGGGCCCCTGAAGCTCTGGGGCCCTAGGCGTGCGCCTAGCGCGCCTAGTGGGAAATCCGCCTCTGGTATTTGTTACAGGAGGTTAGAACAAGGTAAGTAACTGAAATGTTTGCCTTTTCTATTTGTGGACCTACTTTGAAATCAGTGTAAACTGCCTTATTACTTTTGTCGGTTGTTGTTTTTTACTAAAGCGTTTAGTTTTTCGGAGTTTTCGATTCCAGTGACATAGGACGAAAATGTTTCGTTCCGAATTGCTGTTCTGGTTATCCTAGTAGTGAAGAACATACTTCTTTATTTAAAGCACTTAAAAATGAAAAAAAAATGCTTGCTAAATGGCCGAAAGCAATCCGTAGGGCCGATCGGAAACTCAGCACTAACGATTTTGTTTGTGAGAAACCTTTCCTCTCCCATGATGTAATTAGACGCAGGAGTGAGACATTCAATGGCCAAGTTTTATATGATGTGCCTGTCCGTGTCAGACTTCTGTTATTCCTGTAACATTTCCTGAATATCCAACCTACCTTTCAAAGAAGGCAGCAAAGTCATTACTTGGTAAAGGTGTAGTTTAGCGTCCTAAATTATTTCGCCGGATTTCAAAAATGTGGGACATAAAAATATGATTTTAAAAAAGTGAGACGTACAGATTTTCAAGTATGCAATTTCAAGGCAAATGGCGAAAAAATTTCATCATTATGCTGCATTTTAAAGATTTTAGGTTGCCATGAAAAATAGCAAAACTGTGACCTCAGTGTTCCCATAAAAGCTTAAAAAATAGCATTTCAAGAAAAATGATAGCACTTCAAGAAACTTTCCACATTTCTTATACTTTAGTACTGCAGTTGAACAAAAACTTTGTATAGCATTCATTTAATTGTAAAAAAAACATAACTCATCAGAGTACCACATTTTCTAATAAAAATTAATCACCTGTGGGCACATAATTTAAAGGTGCAACAACGCAAAGCACAGAATAAGAGTAAATAAAGAAAATCATGTCTATGAAACCCAGATTCGTATTAGTGGATTAAGGTGGTTCCACCCAAATTCTCTGCCTTATGTTTCCAATGGTAAAACTTCTTTACATATTTTCTTCGGAATTAATGTATTCTCAAGGATGAAAATTTGCACATCGATAAAACTAACTTTAAGTTTTAGCATGGAATACTTAATACTTGCTAAAACATAACCATAATTATATTTAAAATCAATCATTTTTGTTTGAGTAATATTCAAACCTGTTAATAGGTGGCGCGACCTGTACACTGATGGCGTCAGTATACAAACAAATGTTGGATTGCTTAATTATGGCTATGTTTTAGCAAAATATTAAGTATCCCATGCTATAACTTAAAGTTAGTTTTATCAATGGGCAAATTTTCATCTTTGGGAAATGGGAATACGTTAATTGCAAAGAAAATATGTACAGAAGTTTTATCATTGGAAACATAGGGCAGAGATTTTAGGTGAAACCACCTAAAACTCTTCAATAATGTCAATACCATCATTATCATCACTTTCCTTACAGTACGAGCATTTATCGTACATTGAGTTTTCAAATTTTTTTACCATTTTGATAATAATCGGAAAATTTTTGAAACATTTTGCATCAAAATTCATTTTGGAAAATATTCTTTCAACAACAGGTGCATTGCTGATGGGTACAGAAAGCACAGCTAAAACAGTGTCTGAAAGAGTTGTAGATGGACTGCCTTTTATAGGTACATCTAACACGCCCCCCTCCCCCCAAAAATTCATTTGGATTTGTCGGTGCGCTACCTTTAAAGTACTTAATCCAATTCACAAACAGAAAATTCCTGTATCCTGCTTCCAATTTTGACATTTGAATATTTTCATCTTTAAAATAATGAGGAAAATCAGTCACTGAACCTCTGGTTTGCGATAAGCGTATTCCTGGGCAATAATTTGCTAGAAATTTCAAATAATGAAAATTATTTACAATCCTTTTGTGTAATTGCACCCAGTGATCATTCGAAGTGATCAACAGCACAGTTAACGAACGGAAATAAACCGACCAACTTTGTAGGATGGATGAAGGAGTGTTTATCTGTAAGTAGAAAGAAATTTGGCAATATCAAAAATCTAATGAGGTAAAAAAAAGAGTTACTCAACGTGGTTCTGGAAACTATTTTCATCACTCTGCGGTTGACTAACAACAAGCTCTGCATTTGAACTTTGTGTAGCCAAATTGCTAACAAAGATACAAATTGGATTTGCCGCCGCCATAGCACAGTTGGTTAAGTCGCAGTGCACCGTTTCTGACGGGTGTTCGAATCCCGGTCCTGCCGGCCATTAGTCTGAGGTTTTTGCGGAGGTTTTCGTTTATGGTTCCGTGTGAAGTCTGCCCCGGACGCACTTTGTCCCTTGATCCTCCAGGTTGGGGTTGAGCTTGGGGCTAACGACCACATCTCGTGAAAAACATTTCTTTCGTTAGGAAATCTCAAGAAAAACCTCCTTGAGAAGACTTGGTCCCACACAGTGCTGTCGAGTCATTGAAGAAGACAAGTTGGATTTAAAGAAAAACACAAAATTTTCAGAAAAAAAAATAGCAAAATTTTTTTAGAAAATAGTATTCAGAAAAATATTATAGTACTAGAGCAAACAAAATAACATTTTTGCTGCTATAAAATAGCACGACCTGACAACACTGTTTTGCTGATAGACCACATATACTGATAGATTGCGAATGACATCAAAATCTCTGGCTCCAACATCGAAAGGCACGAAATCACGTGACATGTGTCAAAAAGATGGGTCACACACAACGAGATAGAAGTACGTAGTCTTACGTCGGCAAACGGGTGAAGCCACCGGCAACAATTGACAGCCATGTTTGATGAGGTACAGAACGATTTCCGTTCCGTGCTACGAAAGGGAGTTATCGTAGTATATGGTTTCATGTAAAACGCGGATATAACTCAGACATTTTGTTATAAAGACCTAAGGGTGAGACTAAAACTTTAACGTATCAAATAACCCTTTAACGCTTTTTATTGTTAGTTGGCGGCAATAGTGTTTTAAAAAGAAAATTATATTTTAATGGATGCAGGCAGCTTGCTCTCGTTGAATAAAATTTCATGCCATAATTTTTTGATATTTCAAAAATTTTTTGGAACCGATTTTCAATGAAATATAAGTCAACGGTAATAGAGTAAATGAAAAAAAAAGAAAGAAAAACTACAGTTGCAGTCAATCCGCAATTTCCGTAAAAATCTTAGGTAGCCTTAATATTCGACAACACAGATCTGTAAGCCTTATTCGTGGGTAGGCAAGGCAATTGTGGTAACTTGCCTATAATAAAGGTATCTCCTAGCACATACACTAAATACTTCACACAATATAGTTCTTTCTCTCTCTCTCTCTCTCTCTCTCTCTCTCTATATATATATATATATATCATCATCATTGTCAACCATTATCAATCCACTGCTGGACGAAGGTCTCCCCAAGTTTCCTCCACAACGGTCTGTCTTGTGCCAGTCTCCTCCATGTGACCCCTGCATACTTTCGAATTTCATCCACCCATCTCCCATGTGGTCTTCTTCTGGGTCTTTTCCTGTCCCTTGGAATCCAATCTAAAATTTCGGCTGTCCATCGATGATCTGTCCTTCTGGCAGTATGTCCAGCCCATTGCCATTTCAGGGATTTAACTCTGATCATGATGTCTTCCACTCTTGTCATTTTTCGGATCCACGAGTTCCTCTTCTTATCTCTCCTGGTTACACCAAGCATGCACCTCTCCATGCTACTCTGAGTTGTCTGCAGCCTTTGTATGTCTCTTTTAGCTAAGGTCCACGTCTCTGCACCATACGTAAGCACTGGAAGGATGCATTGATCAAACACTTTTCTTTTAAGACATAATGGCATATTGCTCTTGAAAATTATGCTGTTTCTTCCAAAAGCTCTCCAGGCAAGTTTTGTACGCCGATTAATTTCTTCATCAATGTGACCCTCACTTGATATCTGCTGTCCAAGATAAACGTACGTGTCTGTTATCTCCAGCTTTTCTCCATCAATCGATAAATCTTCATTTCTTGTAAAAGCATTGAACATCACTTTTGTCTTCTGAAAGTTCATTTTTAATCCCACTTCTTTACTCTTGTCAGCAAGTTCCTGGATCATACTCTGCAGCTCTGATGGGCTGGTTGCAAAAATGACTACGTCATCAGCAAAACGAAGGTGGGTTAGATAATCTCCATTAATCTTTATCCCTTTGTTTTCCCAGCTCAGCGACTGAAAAACACCCTCCAATGTGGCATTAAAGAGCTTCGGAGATATGGTGTCACCTTGTCTCACTCCCTTTCCAATTTTTATGTGTGTTGTATTTTCAAACAGCCGAATCTTTGCACTTGCATTTTCATAGATGTTATTAATAATATTAATGTATGCATCTTCAATACCGCAGGTTTTCAGAGCCATTGTAACTGCTGATGGTTTCACCGAATCAAAGGCTTTTTCATAATCGATAAAAGCCATGCACAATGGAAGTTCATATTCCCTCGCTCTTTTAATTAGTTCTCTAAGTACGTGGATATGATCTATTGTGCTGTAGCCACTCCTGAATCCAGCTTGTTCTCTCGGTTGAGCCATGTCCAGTGTTACCTTCAAGCGGTGTGAAAGAACTTTAGTGAAGATTTTATAAACTACTGATAGGACGCTGATAGGTCTGTAGTTTCCGAGATCCTCAATGTCACCTTTCTTATGTAGCAGGATCATTGTAGCGGTGTTCCAATCCTCAGGAATCTTTCCTTCATTAAGACATTGAGTGAAAATTTGGGCGAGTACTGTTTCAATTTCTCCACTTGCTTCTTGTATGATGTCTACAGTAATTCCATCTTCTCCTGGAGCTTTTCCCCGCTTCATGTTCTTGATTGCATGTGCAACTTCTGCTGGAAGGACTGGAGGAACTCTAGTACTGGTATCTTTCATGATGTCTGGAGTGCATGTATCATCCCTTTCATATAATTTGGAGTAGAAATCTTTCACTCTTGTCAAAATTTCGCCTCTATTTCTTGTTACAGAACCATCTTCTTTTCTCAGTGCCATAATCTGTTTTTTCCCCTTACTGAGATGTCCCTTTGCTATCTTTAGGCTTTGGTTGTTTTCAATTGCTTTCCTCACTAGTTCACAGTTGAATTTTCTTACGTCTTCAGTGATACTTTTTCTTACTGTCTTGCATAGCTCTATATATTCCACTTTGGAAGTCAGATCTTCTTTAGTTGTCCTCATCTCTCTTCTTTTTGCATCAATATTTTCGTTTTTCCTGATAATTTGTTTACATGCAATTTGTTCTTAGACCCAGCTAATTTTGTTGCTGTTTCCATAAGAGCTTTGGTTACTTTTCTGTTAACTTCAGAGATGTCCACTTCTTCCGATGTTAGGCCTTCTAAAGCAGAGAACCTGTTCTTCAGTTCCAACTTGAAGGTATTATGGTGTTTTTTAAGGTTGGTTATGTCAATAGATTTTGTTTGTCTTATGAGCTTGCCACGTTCAAGTTTGGTGTTGCGGTGCATCTTACATCTCACCAATCTATGGTCACTACCTGTGTTGAACTTGTTTAGCACACTGCAGTCTTCTATGACGAATTTTTTGTTACACATAATAAAATCAATTTCACTTGTCCCATTTGGATGTCTCCATGTCCATTTCCTGTGTGACTTTTTCTTGAAGAAGGAGTTCAAGATGAAAAACCCTTCTGCCTCTGCAAACTCAACGAGAGTATTTCCACGCTGGTTTCTGTTGCCGTGACCGAATTTACCTACTGAAGTTTCATTCTGTTGCCGTTGCCCTATTTTTGCATTGAAATCTCCCATAATTATTTTCAAGTGCTGTTTACCTTTATTATTTAGATGACGAATTTCCTCATAAAATTCTTCAATTTCTTCTTCAGCATGGCTTATGGTGGGTGCATAAGTTTGAATAATCTGAGCCTGGTATCTTTTCGAGAGTTGGATAACAAGTCGTGCAGCTCTGTCAGAGGAACTTTCAACTTCTACAACTTTATCCTTCAGTTTCTTGTTTATTATAAATCCAACACCACTAGTTCTGCCAGTATCTGTCCCACGATAGTAGAAGAGATGTCCACTTTTCAGTTCAATGAGATCTTCTCCTTACCTCACTTAGCCCCACGATGTCCCACTTGATCTTTTGTAGTTCCTCTTCCAATTCAAGAAGCCTTGAATCAGAAGATAGGGAGCGTCCGTTGTACGTAGCCAAGGTAAGCATCAGATGGCAGCCTAGTCCGGTCCTCCGGGGATTCTTAGCACCCTCTGCCTTCATGTCGCACTGGCCGCTGCCTTGGCCAGGTACATTCCAGCTGCCGGAGACTGAGGGTCATGATTTAAGTTGTGGAATCATTTTGGAGGGGTTTGGCCATAACTCACCACGCTGGCCAAGCGGGTTGGTGAGTGTGGGATAGAATTTCCTCTAATCCCGATGGTATAGTTATATATATATAAGACCCAGAAGAAGACCCCATGGGAGATGAATGGATGCAATTCGAAATCATGCAGAAGTGACGAAGGAGACGGGCTCAAGACAAACAATTGTGGAAGCAACTTGGAGAGGCCTTCATCCAGCAGTTGATTGATAATGGTTGATGTTATATATATATATATATATATATATATATATATCAGTAAAAAGAAGTAAAGCACACTCCCGTAGTAATTAGACCACATCAACACTGCGCCCTGCTGCAGGAATGAGACGTAGTACAAATAAACATAGAATTAACCACAAGCAACCCACTTTCATGATTCTAAACACAAATGACATAGAATAAAACAACTCTGCAACCCTAAACCACTCTTCAGGGAAAGACATCTGGAGCCCCGAAGTTAAATAATAGCTTAGGTGTTACTGAAAATATCCCAGAAGACCCCATGGGAGATGGGTGCATGAAATTCGAAAGCATGTCGGAGTAACATGGAGGAGATAGGCTCAAGACATACAACTGCGAAAGAAACTTGGGAAGACCTTCATCCAGTAGTGGATTGATAATGGTTGAAAATGATGATAATGATATATATATTGATTATATCATCATCATCATCATCATTGTCAACCATTATCAATCCACTGCTGGACGAAGGTCTCCCCAAGTTTCCTCCACAACGGTCTGTCTTGTGCCAGTCTCCTCCATGTCACTCCCGCATACTTTCAGATTTCATCCACCCATCTCCCATGTGGTCTTCTTCTGGGTCTTTTCCTGTCCCTTGGAATCCAATTCAAAATTTCGGCTGTCCATCGATGGTCTGTCCTTCTGGCAGTATGTCCAGCCCATTGCCATTTCAGGGATTTAACTCTGATCATGATGTCTTCCACTCTTGTCATTTTTCGGATCCACGAGTTCCTCTTCTTATCTTTCCTGGTTACACCAAGCATGCACCTCTCCATGCTGCTTTGAGTTGTCTGCAGCCTTTGTATGTCTCTTTTAGTTAAAGTCCACGTCTTTGCACCATACGTAAGCACTGGAAGGATGCATTGATCAAACACTTTTCTTTTAAGACATAATGGCATATTGCTCTTTAAAATTATGCCGTTTCTTCCAAAAGCTCTCCAGGCAAGTTTTGTACACTGATTAATTTCTTCATCAATGTGACCCTCACTTGATATCTGATGTCCAAGATAAACGTACGTGTCTGTTATCTCCAGCTTTTCTCCATCAATCGATAAATCTTCATTTCGTGTAAAAGCATTGAACATGACTTTTGTCTTCTGAAAGTTCATTTTTAATCCCACTTCTTTACTCTTGTCAGCAAGTTCCTGGATCATACTCTGCAGCTCTGGTGGGGCAGTTGCAAAAATGACTATGTCATCAGCAAAACGAAGGTGGGTTAGATAATCTCCATTAATCTTTATCCCTTTGTTTTCCCAGTTCAGTGATTAAAAGACATTTCCCAATGGGGCATTAAAGAGCTTCGGAGATATGGTGTCACCTTGTCTCACTCCCTTTCCAAGCCATGCACAATGGAAGTTCATATTCCCTCGCTCTTTCAATTAGTTCTCTCAGTACGTGGATATGATCTATTGTGCTATAGCGACTCCTGTATCCAGCTTGTTCTCTCGGTTGAGCCGTGTCCAGTGTTACCTTCAAGCGGTGTGAAAGAACTTTAGTGAAAATTTTATAAACCACTGATAGGAGGCTGATAGGTCTGTAGTTCATGAGATCCTGAACGTCACCTTTTTTATGTAGCAGGAACATTGTAATGTTGTTCCAATCCTCAGGAATATTCCCTTCATTAAGGCATCGAGTGAAAATTTGGGCGAGTACTGTTTCGATTTCTCCACTTGCTTCTTGTATGATGTCTACAGTAATTCCATCTTCTTCTGGGGCTTTTCCCCGCTTCATGTTCTTGATTGCACGTGCAACATCTGCTGGGAGCACCGGAAGAACTCTGGTACTGGTACCTTTCATGATGTCTGGAGTGCATGCATCATCCCTTTCATATAATTTGGAGTAGAAATTTTTCACTCTTGTCAAAATTTCGCCTCTATTTCGTGTTACAGAACCATCTTCTTTTCTCAGTGCCATAATCTGTTTTCTTCCCGTAATTACTGAGGTGTCCCTTTGCTATCTTTAGGCTATGGTTGTTTTCAATTGCTTTCCTCACTAGTTCACAGTTGAATTTCCTTACGTCTTCAGTGATACTTTTTCGTACTGTCTTGCATAGCTCTATTTATTCCACTTTGGAAGTCACATCTTCTTTAGTTGTCCTCATTTCTCTTCTTTTTTGCATCAACATTTTGGTTTTTCCTGATAATTTGTTCACATGCAACTTGTTCTTAGACCCAGCTAATTTTGTTGCTGTTTCGATAAGAGCTTTGGTTACTTTTCTGTTAACTTCAGAAATATCCACTTCTTCCGATGTTAGGCCTTCTGAAGCAAAGAATCTGCTCTTCAGTTCCAACTTGAAAGTATTATGGTGTTTTTTAAGGTTGGTTATGTCAATACATTTTGTTTGTCTTATGACCTTGCCACGTTCGAGTTTAGTGTTGAGGTGCATCTTACATCTCACCAATCTATGGTCACTACCTGTGTTGAACTTGTTTAGCACACTGCAGTCTTCTATGACGAATTTTTTGTTACACATAATAAAATCAATTTCACTTGTCATCCCATTTGGATGTCTCCATGTCCATTTCCTGTGTGGCTTTTTCTTGAAAAAGGAGTTCAAGATGAAAAACCCTTCTGCCTCTGCAAACTCAAAGAGAGTATTTCCACGCTGGTTTCTGTTGCCGTGACCGAATTTAGCTACTGAAGTTTCATTCTGTTGCCGTTGCCCTATTTTTGCATTGAAATCTCCCATAATTATCTTCAAGTGTTGCTTACCTTTATTATTCAGATGACGAACTTCCTCATAAAATTCTTCAATTTCTTCTTCAGGATGACTTGTGGTTGGTGCATAAGTTTGAATAATCTGAGCCTGGTATCTTCTCGAGAGTTGGATAACGAGTCGTGCAGCTTTGTCAGAGGAACTTTCAACTTCTACAACTTTATCCTTCAGTTTCTTGTTTATTATAAATCCAACACCACTAGTTCTGCCAGTATCAGTCCTACGATAGTAGAAGAGATGTCCACTTTTCAGTTCAATGAGATCTTCCCCTTTTCTCCTTACCTCACTTAGCCCGACGAAGTCCCACTTGATCCTACTTCACTGTCAGAAAGTTGGAGTGTGGTGCGCCATGCCTAGACGGCGAATTATAAGGCCATTTTTTTCGACACAACTGTAAATTCCGCCGTGTATGCAAACATCTTACGTCAACTTGTAGCGTTGCTGGAAGAACACGAACGTTACTGTAGGTTTCAACAAGATGGTGCAACGTGCCACACATCAAATGACACAATGGAGATGCTCCGTGAGTTCTTCCACGATCGATTAATCTCGAAGAAATTTTGGCCGCCTCGCTCACCAGACTTGAGTCCTCCAGACTTTTACTTGTGGAGCTATCTGAAAGCCATAGTTTACCACGACAACCCTAAGACTGTACAGGACCTGCGGAGCAACATCATTACAGCCGTGAGGGACATACAAGCCAACACGCTGAAAAGAGTGTCCGCCAACATGTGTCATCAGGGGAATATGTGTCTTCAACAGAATGGTGGACAATCCCAGCATCTATTGTAAAACACAGTTTACCACAACAACCCTAAGACTGTACAGGACCTGCGGAACAACATCATTACAGCCGTGAGGGACATACCAGCCAACACGCTGAAAAGAGTGTCCGCCAACATGTGTCATCAGGGGAATGTGTGTTTTCAACAGAATGGTGGACAATTCCAGCATCTATTGTAAAACACAGTTTACCACGACAACCCTAAGACTGTACAGGACCTGCGGAACAACATCATTACAGCCGAGAGGAACATACCAGCCAACACGCTGAAAAGAGTGTCAGCCAACATGTGTCGTCGGGTGAATTTGTGTCTTCAACAGAATGGTGGACAATTCCAGCATCTATTGTAAAGTGGTTTTCATTACCTGTAAGTATGAGAGTCAATATAACAGTATGCAACAATAGTTACACATCACTATATTCGTGGTAGAAATATTTGAATTCAGAGTTCGGGGACTGTTGAATCACCCTGTACCTCCATTTAGGAAAGCGTCACGAGCATTCAAAACTCTGACGGCCTGGCGGGATTTTGCTGAATATGTGAAAACTAGGTAAGTATACAAGAATCAATAGTTGTACACATAATCTGAAACATAAATTTTAGGTGAACACCAACAACACAGCAATCTTCAGTATGAAAAATTAACTAGCACAGAACCAGTGAATATCATGTAGTAAACATAAACAATTAGAAGACGATGTAGGGTAGGGCTTGGAAAATTCTGTTCAAAACTACGTACATGCTCAGAAGGACTTTCTACAACACAGCAAAAATGACTGGTTAGCTCTTTACTCCTATGACATATTCAGAAGGGTCATGGAGGTTAAGGCCTATTTGCACGTTGTTCTACTTGCCTCTCTCCGCTGTTTGAAACAACTCCTCTCATTTTAACACCTCACAGATTAGGTTACTCCATACTCTGGTTGGCTGTGAAGTTTTTAATAAAGAAAATACTGAGATTTTTGACTTCCTTTAATAATGAAGTATACAATTTTGAATAAATTTGGCTATACTTCTTACGTGCTATGGGTCAGCAGGTTTGTATATATTCCCTGTAATGATTTTCTGTGTGACATCATTAGTTAGGAATTTGGATAAATTCTTGACTAATCATCTACCGGAGAAATTTGGATTAATTCCTGACTAATAATTTGGATAACTTCCTAACTAATCATCTACCGGAGTCGGACTTTATAATAACTTCCACTCTTGATTTTATCACGAAAAACCAAGCAGCTCACTGTTCAATTACACGACATTATCGGCAGTTTCGACATAATTTCTCTTTATTCATCGATCCTTGTACCGGAAGCCATCAGAACATTGAAAAATGCTATTTCATGTGTTTGTTCTCAGGTGTATTGCCTCAGCATCTTCAAATTAATGGACTTGGTCTCAAATTCCAGCTACTTCAGTTTCCGAGGACAAATTTATAAACAAGTAAATGGCGCTCCGATGGGATCCTCGCTTTCAACTGTCCTCGCGGAAGCAATACTTCGCCCCATTGAGCAACATTTGTTCACCAACATCACCTCAAGGCCGACCACCTGGCTACGATATGCCGACGACGTATTTTTTTATATGACCACACGGAAAGGAGACTCCCGTTTTTCCTCGATAAAATAAATTATGTACACCCTACGATCAATGTCACCATGGAGCTTGAACACAATGGTACCTTACCTTATCTCGACGTCTCAGTGAGCAAATCGCATGACAACCGCCTTCATACGGAAGTCTATTACAAACCCACCTCGTTCCCAACCTGATGCTCAGCAGTTCATTCTGCCCTAATGATTACAAGACGGCCTTTTTCCGTTCTCGAATTAGAAAAGTCTTCGCTGTCTCACCCGATGTCCGTTCTAGACAATCCGAACTGAAAAACATCGTCGAATTGGCCACTGAGGGCAGGATTTACTTGGAACCAGATGCATAACTTTATGGATAAAGCCAGAAACATCCGTGCTAATATTTCTATGCCGCAACTTCACTACCTAAGCTCTATTCTCTACATACCACATGGTTCCTATCAACTCGAAACTGCGCTCAGAAGGATGAACTTCTCTGTCAGCATAAAACCCCCGGCATCTTTATATACAATGCTTAAGAGAAATATTGACAATCCTCCTCTTCTCAATGAGGCAGGTGTTTATGCCATCCCACTACAATATCCGGACGGCTCCAGGCGATACTGCATCGGAATGACCAAATGTTCGTTTGAATTCGAATCAGCGAACATAAAAGGGATACAAAAAAGACGAGAAAACAACCACTGCCCTATCAAGAGAAGTAAGTTCAAGTCTGCCGATTCTATATGGAGTAAAGAAATTAGCTTCATACTGCACACCCAAATCTACTACCATTCGCAAAACCTTGGAAATCTTGACCAGCTGCGAGGCTTGCAATGACAGCGTCTCTCTAGAGTTGCCACGTATTTGTAATCAATTCTTCAAATAATGCTGCGTTTTCTACCATGGTACCGCGTGCCCAAACAACGTGACCTCGTTTCTTCGAATTGCCACGTTTGCACCTATTCATTTATTTTCTAGTCAAGTCACCGCGTTCAAGTTGTTGAAACGTTCTATTATCCAGTTTGCAGTTAGCTGTCTACCTTCCTTGCAAAAGCCATCTGGTTGATGTGCGAAAGCTTGGAAAGTTTTATTCCTATTCTACGCCAAGAAATTTCGTATTATTAGTATAGTCATACTATTTTGAGTATAATTGGTGTACAGTTCCTACTTATTGAACTTATTTTGTTTTGTTTGTTTTCCTACTATACACTGAAGTGCCAGAAAAACTGGTACAGACGAGCTTATGTAAAATACATAGCAACGTCACCTATGCGCGTACTCTGTTGCGTCCGCCAGTGCGTACATAAAGCAACAGACATCTTTGCCAGCTGTCAGAGCTGTTTTCGGCATGAGAATGACAAGTAGTAACGATTTAAGCGATTTTCAACGCGGTGTCATAGTTGGCGTTCGTGAGATGGGCCATAGTATTTCGGAGGTAGAAACGAAGTTCGGATTTTCACGAACGACCAGTGCAAGGGTGTATCGTGACTACAAGAATTCCGGCAAATCCTCACACCTACGATACCAGTGTGGTCGTAAAAAGACATTGGGTGAACGTGACCATCGTCGGCTGTCAAGAATCGTTTCACGCGACACTCTCGCAGGTAGCATCGGAATTCAATGGTGGAGCCTCAACAAGCATCAGCGTCCGGACTGTGCAACGTACCATGCACGATATGGGCTTTGGGAGTCGACGCCCAACTCGAGTCCCCTTGATGGGTGCACGACACAGAGCTATGCGCCTCGCTTGGGCAAGGCAACACCGCCACTGGACCTTGATGAGTTGAAAGAAGTAGCTTGGTCTGACGAGTCGCGTATCCAACTGTATCGGGCAGATGGAACGATTCGTGTGTGGCGCAAACCCCATGAAGCCATGGATCCCGCCTATCAACAGGGAACTGTGCCGGCTGGTGGGGGTTCCGTAATGGTATATGGTGTGTTTAGCTGGACTTCACTGGGACCCCTGGTACGTCTGCAAACGTCTGTGACCCGCCAACGCTATGTGCGCATCCTTCCTGACGAGGTACACCCGTTCATGTCCTGCATTCATGCCGATGGGCTGGGCCTGTTCCAACAAGACAATACACCTCCACACAAGTGTCGGAACGCCACATTATGGTGAGAGGAGCATTCATCTGAGTTTGGGGTGTTGCCAATTCCACCCAAGTCCCCAGATCTGAACGTAATACAACACATTTGGGATGCCATACAACGCGCTATCGAACACATGAATCCGAGACCTCGGAATACATCCGAATTGTGGAACTCTCTCCAGGAAGTATGGTGTGCATTGCCTACAGCATATTTCCAGAAGCTAGTGGAGTCCATGCCCCGTCGTATTTCCGCAGTCCTGCGCTCCCGTGGGGGACCTACCAAGTATTAGACTGGTGTACCAGTTTTTCTTCAGTGAGATATGCTCGCACTGGCCACTGCTTAGGTGAAATGTATTGCCGCCTCAGATGGTTATTTTGTCAAGCGCATCAGCTCTGGTCCACCCGCTCCCATTGGACAAAATTTCTGCCTTCCTCCAATAGAAACACAGATTCCAGTCGACTTTAAGCGGCGGTAAGGTTCGTCTCAAGATCCATACAGAAAGTGATCGGGGGAATCGGTTTTTGCACATCTTCGCGTGGTCTGTTGTGATAGAGCCAGCTTAGGGCATAGTCGCTCAAAATATGCTCGTTTCAACTCTTAACAAATAGGATTTAAAATTTATAAACTTAATTAATGTTCACGGATTAAGGATTCATCCTCTGATTGAAGCCTTTTTTAACAAAATTTACGAATCACAATATGAATTTCAGAATTTCATTTAACATGTTCAATTAAAGGCGTATTACATCTTACACATGTAAAAATTTTGTTCGTGGGAGAAAATTTTCTATTGACGCGGTGCCTCACTTTCCTCATCTGACGAGCAGCCCATGACTGACTCTCTCATCTCTGAAACCTGTGGCTCTGAATTAGGGGTAAAAAAATTGCTTATAGACCATCAAGCTGCTAAGAATGGACATTAAACCGCAAAACAAACAATAAATATACAGCTGAACTGATTTTCCAAACTTGCTTGCATTTTGATGACAATGATGTTACACTTTTGTAAAGCAAATCGTATTGCTCATTGTTTTGTATGGTCTTTAGTACGTAGTTTAATAAATTGACAAAGGTAATTAAAACAAAATAATATAAGAAACAAGGGAATTGCTATTTCAGATTTCTTTTTATGTTTATTCATTTCTATTTGATGGTGCATTTGCATAATATGCCACAGAATCACTGAGTTATAAAATCACACAACAGATGACAGACCTCCTTGGTCTTGAAATACAGCAGTTTTACCCATTTGTGAATCTACTATATTTCAAGCCCAGGAGGCTGATCTATATTTGTATAAAAGCATCGGGTGCAGAGAGCACTTCACTGACACATTTGCAATTGCCCTACATCTGAATTAACCAAAGAACACAATTTTTGTGCTGAGACTATTGTCTTATACTCGTAAAAGAAAATGAGTGCTACAGCATTCCAAAAGTAGATCCAGAACAAAGAAATAGGAGTGCAATTTCATCCCTAAAGAAAGGACAGAAGCTATATTAAAGATACACACATACTGTATATATACACTCATCGTCAAAAAAATAGTTGCACCTAGAAGAAAGCAAACCGACAGGAATGAAACTTGGTGGGTAGGTTTGACATCGTGAGACATCAATATGATTCAAGTATCACGCTTGGCTGGCATATGACGTCAGCAAGGAGGGGTCGCTTTGCCTGACCGGCTATATAAGGTCGTTCCGTTGCGCGTGCTTGCCATTCTGACTCGTGCTGTTGTGTTGGTTGCATCTTTTGCAAGTGAAGTATGCCTCAGGGAAAAGTTCGGAAGCATAACGAGCAGTTCGAAAGAGGCCGCATCGTTGGGCTCCGGGATGGTCTTATCGCTGTATATCGCGCCATACCGGTCGTGCGGATATCAACATAGCGCGCTGTTGGCGGCAGTGGATAGAATGAAGCACGCAGCAGTGACAGGAAGAGTACGGGAGACCTAGACGAACCACGGAGAGAGAGAGAGGACTGACGGGTTATCCAACATGCGTGTAGTGACACAACAGCCACGATTGCGGATATTCAGCGAGCGGGGTGCCCTCCATGCATAGTCCGATTAGTGATAGCACCATTGGCAAATGGCTGCACGACGTAGGTCTACACGCACGCAAACACCTACGACTGCCCTTAACACCATTTCATCGCCGCGAAAGACTGCAATGGTGTCGTGCCAGACTGTCCAGGAGCCACTCAGAATGGCAGCGGGTGATCTTCAGTGACCAGTCCCACTTTTGTCTTGGAGGAGACGACCAATGAATCCGTGTGTGGAGGCACCTTGGTCAGCGCCAAGATGAAAGGTTTGTTGTCGAGCGTCACACGTCCAGAATGCCTGGTGTCATGGTGTGCGGTAGTGCGGTGCAATTGCGTAAGATGCCAGATCACCTTTGGTGTTCATTACAGGCACTTTGGCAGCCCAACGTCTTGTGAATGAAGTCCTGCAACCAGTTACCCTACATTTTCTGAACGCTCACTCCGATGCGATTTTTCAACAGGACAACGCTCGTCCCCATACTGCTGCTGTATCGAGAGCTTGCTTTCAAGGCACTGTCATTCTGCCATGACCAGCAGCGTCGCCAGACCTATCGCCGATTGAAAATGTGTGGGGTGTTATTGGGTTTTTGCTCTCTCTTGTGCAAATGCATGCAATGGCCCTTACAAAATGTTTAATAATTTCGCTCGAATTTCTGATTTCAAGCACATTTTTTTTAAGAATGGTGAAAGTCTCATACTTCAGACTTTGTATGTTTACATGTACACTGGCGTGCAAAAATTAAGGACGAGACGGTTTTTCGAATGTAACGTAGTGCAGAAGTGCTCCATATCGACTCAAATCATACCATAAGATCCCCAAGATGTAAGAACATGGGACAAGTGAGCAAAACCTTCCAAACAAGGATACAAAGATACTTTATTCAAAAGGTAGCTTCGAGAACAACTGGACAGAAACGTCCATGTGACAGGCGGCTGCCAAGAAAAATCCAGTCTTTAGTAAGGGATATGATCACCCCTGACTGCGTTGCAGGATTTACAACGTCTGTCCATGCTGAGGACGAGGTTGTCAAGGAGCTGTTGAGGCATCGCGGCCTATTCCTCTTGAAGCGCCAAGCGCAGCTGCGGAATCGTTGCTGGCGGCTGGTGACAAGCGTCTCCCGAGAAGATCCCACACGTGTTCGATTGGATTTAGGTCCGGGGACCTTGCGGGCCAATCCATGCGTTGAATATCTTCACTCTCCAACAGCTCTGCGACAGCCACTGTACGATGAGGTGTAGCGTTGTCGTCCATGAAGAGGAACTCAGGACCCACAGCACCTCTAAACAGATGCACGTGAGGCAGGAGAACCTCGGTACAATAGCGAACACCAGTGACTGAACCTCCTTGGAAGATGTGGAGGTCAGTACGGCTACTAAGCATGATACCGCCACCTACAAACCGGTCCTTTTCGATGATGTTGGAGGTGTGATTGCGTGTTTCCTGCTCTCTCCAGATGTGTATACGTCCAGAATCGCTCGTCAGACTAAATCGGCTATCATCCGTAAAGAGAACTCGACCCCATTGCTGATGTGTCCTTATGTTCCTGGCACCACAGAAACCGCCGTCTCCGATGAGCAGGCGTTAATGGCACACACCGCACTGGTCGTCGTGCAAATAGACCACCTTCGTGCAGCCTCCTGGCCACGGTAAAAAGCGATAACGGACGTCCAGTTGTCTGTTGCGTGTGCCTTGCGATTTCTCACGCTGTCTGCCTCTTCTCGCCTGTAGGACAATATACCGGTCGTTCGCCGCCGTGGTTGCTCGTAGACGACCACTGCTAAACTCTAGGACAGCTGTTCCTGTCGTTTGAAATGCTCTCCAAGCTCGTGAAACGATGCTGCGAGCGATCCCGAACTCCTCGGCCACACTAGTCACACTTCGACCTTCTTCCAACTTCCCAATGACGCGACCTCGGGTAAAGTCATCCAGATATAGTCTACTGGATTGCCTGTCGGCCATATCACACGGTGGCAGCAACTCGACGTCGTTCAAACCGATGTACACCGTGCAATAGCTTTTTTTTTTTTTTTTTATTGGAGGTTTAACGACCACCGTGAGCAACTCAATGGGCTATAAGCAGTCGCCCGTCCCTAATTTAGGGTCACTGGTTCCAGGGAAGTGAGAGAGCCAGTGCCGTAAGACAAACACAACATCCATGCCTCACCGGGATTCGAACCCGGACCCCTCACGGACGAATGATACAATAGCTTTCACCGAATTGCTGAGCGTACACCGCCCGTGTGCTTTATACCCTTCCGACACTCCACCCCCCCCCGTTATGTTGCTTATATGCGCATGCCCTACCGGACCCTAGTCTATCTCCTGAGTGGTCTATCGGTCCGTTCTGTCTGCTCGTTCCGCTGTTATGCTAATTTCTCCTCTTCGTCCTTAATTTTGGCACACTAGTGTATCTAGTTGGACTATTAATTCAAAGTTTGAAACCTGAAACTCTCTTTTTTTTTTTCTATGGACCTCCAAACATAGCCCGAACCTAAAAATGGTCACCCTTTTAGGTCTAATATCTCAACAGGGGACAGCTCCTAAAATTCTTTATATTTTTACACAGCAATGTGGCATTAGGAGTAAACCTGCAATAAAAATCTAAATTTGTAGACGTAAGTAGTTTTAAGAATGTGCTACATCAAAATAACGGGAAAATACGACCATTTTTATTTGAGATCTTGTGAGCCATTGTTACTTTTAAATCGTCTTAAATATGTACAAGAAAAATTATAAATACAGTAACATTTTATTATTCATTGAAATAAGGAAATATTAAAAAACACAAGACAATCAGCAAAATACATTTACCTGATTATGAGTGTATGGTTTATAAACGTTTATTTTACATATGCATGTAGTTACAGGGACAATAATATGAATGTAATATAATTTAAATTCTTTATTTTTCTGGGTGTATTCAAGTCATTTTCTGATGGAGGCAGGCAGCATAATTCCTGCCACTACCATCTGAGTCATTGTTTTTGTAACAGCCTGTTCAATTACTGTCAAGACCTGTACATTTAATACAGCCAGTGGCGCACCTAGGAATTCCTGCCGGAGGGGGCTAAATACATACAGTATACGTACACAATATGTGTACTGTACACACATATATATATATATATATATATATATATATATAAGGTCAGGTGATGCGTAACATCACAGCCTCTCCTTGACAAATGTCAACCCCGCCTTCTCGTGGTGCATCCTGTTCCCACTAAAGGGGCTCTGACGACCGCCAATAGCGGTATAACTATACCATCGGGATTAGAGGAAATTCTATCCCACACTCACCAACCCGCTTGGCCAGCGTGGTGAGTTATGGCCAAACCCCTCCAAAATGATTCCACAACTTAAATCTTGGCCCTCAGTCTCCGGCAGCTGGAATGTACCTGGCCAAGGCAGCGGCCAGTGCGACATGAAGGCAGAGGGTGCTAAGAATCCCCGGAGGACCGGACTAGGCTGCCATCTGATGCTGACCTTGGCTACGTACAACGGACGCTCCCTATCTTCTGATTCAAGGCTTCTTGAATTGGAAGAGGAACTACAAAGGATCAAGTGGGACATCGTGGGGCTAAGTGAGGTAAGGAGAAAAGGAGAAGATCTCATCGAACTGAAAAGTGGACATCTCTTCTACTATCGTGGGACAGATACTGGCAGAACTAGTGGTGTTGGATTTATAATAAACAAGAAACTGAAGGATAAAGTTGTAGAAGTTGAAAGTTCCTCTGACAGAGCTGCACGACTTGTTATCCAACTCTCAAAAAGATACCAGGCTCAGATTATTCAAACTTATGCACCCACCACAAGCCATGCTGAAGAAGAAATTGAAGAATTTTATGAGGAAATTTGTCATCTAAATAATAAAGGTAAGCAGCACTTGAAAATAATTATGGGAGATTTCAATGCAAAAATAGGGCAACGGCAACAGAATGAAACTTCAGTAGGTAAATTCGGTCACGGCAATAGAAACCAGCGTGGAAATACTCTCGTTGAGTTTGCAGAGGCAGAAGGATTTTTCATCTTGAACTCCTTCTTCAAGAAAAAGCCACACAGGAAATGGACATGGAGACATCCAAATGGGACGACAAGTGAAATTGATTTTATTATGTGTAATAAAAAATTCGTCATAGAAGACTGCAGTGTGCTAAACAAGTTCAACACAGGTAGTGACCATAGATTGGTGAGATGTAAGATGCACCTCAACACTAAACTTGAACGTGGCAAGCTCATAAGACAAACAAAATCTATTGACATAACCAACCTTAAAAAACACCATAATACCTTCAAGTTGGAACTGAAGAACAGGTTCTCTGCTTTAGAAAGCCTAACATCAGAAGAAGTGGACATCTCTGAAGTTAACAGAAAAGTAACCAAAGCTCTTATGGAAACAGCAACAAAATTAGCTGGGTCTAAGAACAAGTTGCATGTAAATAAATTATCAGGAAAAACGAAAATGTTGATGCAAAAAAGAAGAGAGATGAGGACAACTAAAGAAGATGTGACTTCCAAAGTGGAATATATAGAGCTATGCAAGACAGTAAGAAAAAGTATCACTGAAGACGTAAGAAAATTCAACTGTGAACTAGTGAGGAAAGCAATTGAAAACAACCAAAGCCTAAAGATAGCAAAGGGACATCTCAGTAAGGGAAGAAAACAGATTATGGCACTGAGAAAAGAAGATGGTTCTATAACAAGAAATAGAGGCGAAATTTTGACAAGAGTGAAAGATTTCTACTCCAAATTATATGAAAGGAATGATACATGCACTCCAGACATCATGAAAGATACCAGTACCAGAGTTCCTCCAGTCCTTCCAGCAGAAGTTGCACATGCAATCAAGAACATGAAGCGGGGAAAAGCTCCAGGAGAAGATGGAATTACTGTAGACATCATACAAGAAGCAAGTGGAGAAATCGAAACAGTACTCGCCCAAATTTTCACTCGATGCCTTAATGAAAGAAAGATTCCTGAGGATTGGAACACCGCTACAATGATCCTGCTACATAAGAAAGGGGACATTGAGGATCTCGGAAACTACAGACCTATCAGCCTCCTATCAGTAGTTTATAAAATTTTCACTAAAGTTCTTTCACACCGCTTGAAGGTAACACTGGACATGGCTCAACCGAGAGAACAAGTTGGATTCAGGAGTGGCTACAGCACAATAGATCATATCCACGTGCTGAGAGAACTAATTGAAAGAGCGAGGGAATATGAACTTCCATTGTGCATGGCTTTTATCGATTATGAAAAAGCCTTTGATTCGGTGAAACCATCAGCAGTTACAATGGCTCTGAAAACCTGCGGTATTGAAGATGCATACATTAATATTATTAATAACATCTATGAAAATGCAAGTGCAAAGATTAGGCTGTTTGAAAATACAACACACGTAAAAATTGGAAAGGGAGTGAGACAAGGTGACACCATATCTCCAAAGCTCTTTAATGCCACATTGGAGGGTGTTTTTCAGTCGCTGAGCTGGGAAAACAAGGGGATAAAGATTAATGGAGATTATCTAACCCACCTTCGTTTTGCTGATGACGTAGTCATTTTTGCAACTACCCCATCAGAGCTGCAGAGTATGATCCAGGAACTTGCTGACAAGAGTAAAGAAGTGGGATTAAAAATTAACTTTCAGAAGACAAAAGTGATGTTCAATGCTTTTACAAGAAATGAAGATTTATCGATTGATGGAGAAAAGCTGGAGATAACAGACACGTACGTTTATCTTGGACAGCAGATATCAAGTGAGGGTCACATTGATGAAGAAATTAATCGGCGTACAAAACTTGCCTGGAGAGCTTTTGGAAGAAACAGCATAATTTTCAAGAGCAATATGCCATTATGTCTTAAAAGAAAAGTGTTTGATCAATGCATCCTTCCAGTGCTTACGTATGGTGCAGAGACGTGGACCTTAACTAAAAGAGACATACAAAGGCTGCAGACAACTCAAAACAGCATGGAGAGGTGCATGCTTGGTGTAACCAGGAGAGATAAGAAGAGGAACTCCTGGATCCGAAAAATGACAAGAGTGGAAGACATCATGATCAGAGTTAAATCCCTGAAATGGCAATGGGCTGGACATACTGCCAGAAGGACAGATCATCGATGGACAGCCGAAATTTTAGATTGGATTCCAAGGGACAGGAAAAGACCCAGAAGAAGACCACATGGGAGATGGGTGGATGAAATTCGAAAGTATGCAGCGGTGACATGGAGGAGACTGGCACAAGACAGACTGTTGTGGAGGAAACTTGGGGAGACCTTCGTCCAGCAGTGGATTGATAATGGTTGACAATGATGATGATGATGATATATATATATATTACTGTATCGCCTATAATTTTACATATGGTTGTGACGTACTTCACTCTTAATCTCTTTGGGCTTTGTGAAGAAGACACTATATCAGACACTATGTAATTTCTTTAACATGTAAAATAATATTTTTGAATGTTTAAATTTGTGGTGCATGTCACTCTTAATCTCTTTGGGGCTTCGGGAAGAAAACACCATGCAATAGAAGACACTATGTAATTTTTTGAACATGTAAAATAATATTTTTAAATGTTTAATTTGTGGCGTACGTCGCTATTACTTTCTTTGGAGCTTTGGGAAGAAAAAAACCATGTAATAGAAGACACTTTATCAGAAACTATAATTTTTTTAACATGTAAAATAATATTTTTGAATGTTTAATTTGTGGCGTACGTCACTGCTAATCTCTTTGGAGCTTTGGGAAGAAATAAAACCATGTAATAGAAGACACTTTATCAGAAACTATGTAATTTTTTGAACATGTAAAATAATATTTTTGAATGTTTAATTTGTGGTGTATGTCGCTCTTAATCTCTTTGGAGCTTTGGGAAGAAAAAAACATGTAATAGAAGACACTATATCAGAAACTATGTAATTTTTTGAACATGTAAAATAATATTTTTGAATGTTTAATTTGTGGCGTACGTCGCTGCTAATCTCTTTGGAGCTTTGGGAAGAAATAAAACCATGTAATAGAAGACACTTTATCAGAAACTATGTAATTTTTTGAACATGTAAAATAATATTTTTGAATGTTTAATTTGTGGTGTATGTCGCTCTTAATCTCTTTGAAGCTTTGGGAAGAAAATAAAACATGTAATAGAAGACACTATATCATAAACTATGTAATTTTTTGAACATGTAAAATAATATTTTTGAATGTTTAATTTGTGGTGTATGTCGCTCTTAATCTCTTTGGAGCTTTGGGAAGAAAAAAACATGTAATAGAAGACACTATATCAGAAACTATGTAATTTTTTTAACATGTAAAATAATATTTTTGAATGTTTAATTTGTGGTGTATGTCGCTCTTAATCTCTTTGGAGCTTTGGGAAGAAAAAAAAACATGTAATAGAAGACACTATATCATAAACTATGTAATTTTTTTAACATGTAAAATAATATTTTTGAATGTTTAATTTGTGGCGTACGTCGCTGCTAATCTCTTTGGAGCTTTGGGAAGAAATAAAACCATGTAATAGAAGACACTTTATCAGAAACTATGTAATTTTTTGAACATGTAAAATAATATTTTTGAATGTTTAATTTGTGGCGTATGTCGCTCTTAATCTCTTTGGAGCTTTGGGAAGAAAAAAAAACATGTAATAGAAGACACTATATCAGAAACTATGTAATTTTTTTAACATGTAAAATAATATTTTTGAATGTTTAATTTGTGGTGTATGTCGCTCTTAATCTCTTTGGAGCTTTGGGAAGAAAAAAACATGTAATAGAAGACACTATATCAGAAACTATGTAATTTTTTGAACATGTAAAATAATATTTTTGAATGTTTAATTTGTGGCGTATGTCGCTCTTAATCTCTTTGGAGCTTTGGGAAGAAAAAAACATGTAATAGAAGACACTATATCAGAAACTATGTAATTTTTTTAACATGTAAAATAATATTTTTGAATGTTTAATTTGTGGTGTATGTCGCTCTTAATCTCTTTGGAGCTTTGGGAAGAAAAAAAAACATGTAATAGAAGACACTATATCAGAAACTATGTAATTTTTTGAACATGTAAAATAATATTTTTGAATGTTTAATTTGTGGTGTATGTCGCTCTTAATCTCTTTGGAGCTTTGGGAAGAAAAAAAAACATGTACTAAATGTAAGACACTATATCATAAACTATGTAATTTTTTGAACATGTAAAATAATATTTTTGAACGTTTAATTTGTGATGTATGTTGCTCTTAATCTCATTGGAGGGGGCTTAAGCCCCATCCGTGGGTGCGCAAATGAATACAGCTATATATACTACCACCCTCATTCTTGTCCCACTCTGATGTTTCCTTTGTGACAGGAGAGTAGTTCAAATGTGACTTTGTCTGTGTTTGATGTTTCCTTTGTGACAGGCGAGTAGTTCAAATGTGACTTTGTGCCAGTTTGATGTTTTCTTTGTGACAGGAGAGTAGTTCAAATTTGAATTTATGATTACCTGATAAGTGTATTTGTGACAAATCAAAATGGAATGCTCTGTTGGTGTATATGTCAGTGAAGAATGCCATAAATGTAATTATGGATCCATGACCAAAGAATTAGTAGCGTGAGTGATTTACCTCAGCATAAACAAAATGTATTTAAATTAAGGGTGTCTAGTGACATTGAAACTATTTGTAAATATCTTTTAAAATATCACCACATATTTGGAAGAAAATGTTGTGACCCCATGAAAATGCATACAAAATCAATCAAAATGGGATGAAGGGAAATTTTTTATGAGCATATAAATAAACCAAAAAATATTTCAGTGGATCTTATATGCCAGGTCAGTCATTATGCATTGCATGTATTTCTAAATTATTTGGTATTGTTCAACGGTACCAAATAATTTAGAAATACATGCAATGCATAATGAAACGGTAATAGAGCATTTTTGTGATCCATCTGAGGAATTGAATGCAGTAAATTTAGTGTGCAATTCATTAAATTTATCTCCAGTTACAAAAATTGAATAAGAGTCAAAGATTTCATGCATTAGTAAAAAAAAAAAAAAAATGGAAAAATTACTGAATCTTTAAAAAGAAATTAGAAATTTCTTTTAGTGAGTGTATGCCTACAAATCACAAGGAATACTTCCTGAACTCTCAAAAAGAAGAGAGAAAACATTAAGTGTAGACATAGCTAATACAGTAGAACATTTTTACTAAGACGATGAAAATAGCAGGATTTGTCCGGCCCAAAAAGATTGCGTATCTGTCAGAATTAACAATGGAAAGCTGTGGAAACAGAAGAGGTTAATGTTGTGCAATTTAAATGAGCTGCATGCTTTATTTAAAGAAAAATATCCCAAACACAAGACTGGGTGGCCAATGTTCTGCTCACCAAGATCCAAATGGTATGTTCTACTTAAAGAGGTTAGAATAAGATATCTGGAGATGCCCTTACTAATGAAGCAGTAGCACTTTGCGTGAAGCCTATCTTGAGCGACGGCTGTCAAAGTGTGGGAAAGCTGATGGTTTTCAAGGCTATTGCAATGCATTTTGTGTTGGCCGAATTGCCTTCTTTTGTCGCAAATGCTTCCAATTTCGCATCGTAAATTGCTGCTGATGTGTGAGAAAATGCTGAATTTATAAAATTTTTAATTATTTTGAGACTCCTTCCCCTTTTTATTTTAAATTGAAATACACGAATGCTAGTGCGAATTTTAAACAAACCGTAACGTTAAAATTAAAAACTTCACTCTTATGAGAAGTATAATTCATTCCGGTTTGATATTAACAGCGTTTTTGCAACCAAAAGCCACGCTATTCCAAAATACACACAGTTGAAATTACATAGGTTCACCTCACATCTGAAGATGGGACCAAAGTGGCCTGAAAGTACTCTTGTATTTTAGATTAAAGTTCCTTGATTTTCTTATTCAATTGTTCGTACAGAGACGGTGTCATTTATACTAATTTATCAAGAATGTACGAGTGGTTTTATATTGTGCATAGGTATCACGTAAACAATCGCAAATTCCCACAGTTGGCGGCTTCACAGTTAAGAGATTCAGGGCATCTCCAGAAGCATTATTCTAACCTCCTTGGTTCTACCCGGAGCTGCAGGCACTCCTGTTGTTTGTGTTTGTAAGTATCACAAAAACATTAAACTTATGTATGATAGATGGTGCCAAATTAAATACGAACTACAAAGACTTACTTGATCTTCTTGTTTGTGATCTGAACAATGAGGATTGTATGTTTGACAAGTGCACCGATTGTCCGGGTGAACAAGATATACAGAAAATATTATCAACTGAAATGGATGAAATGCCAGATGAAGTAAGTTTCAAAGAGTGGGTCAGCACAGACAGAGCTGAACTGGTTACAACTGTCCAGCAAATAGATGAATTTGTGGAAACTTTAACTGAAAAATTATTGTTATAAAACAACACACCTTTTGTGTCAAAGATTCAGGGACAATATTTAAGAGAGATAAAAGATAACCTTAGCCAGTAAGAGTGTTTGGTACTTGCAGACTTTTACAGGATGAAATCCAGAGTTATAACTGGGCTAACCAACAAGCCACGGTTCTTCCATTTGTTTATTACTACAAATTAGGAGAAGTTGTTAAGTGCAGAAGTCTTTGTATTATAAGGGATCATATGGAGCACAACACAGCAGCAGTCCAAGCATTCCTACCTCATCTAATTTCTGACATAAGAAAATGTGGCACCTTCAATGAAGAAAATTACTTATTTCAGTGATGGTGCTGCCAGCCAATATAAAAATAAAAAGAACTTCGTTAACATTTGCAAACATTTTGGTGATTTTGGACTTAAAGTTGAATGGAATTTCTTTGCTACATGCCACGGCAAAAATGCTAGTGATGGAATAGGTGGTACTACAAAAATGGAAGTACCAAGAAGTAGTTTGCAAAGGATATATACAGACCAAATTTGAACACCACAGGATATACAATGTATATAAATTTTGCTCTGAAAAAAATTACTGGCATTGCATACATGTATGTATCAACTGATGAAGTACAATCAAGTTCTGCAAGACTCAAAGCAAGATTTGTAAATGCCAAAACAGTACCACACACAAGAGATTATCATAGAATAATCTCTCACACAAGAGATTATCATAGATTTTGAGAATTCCTCTCAATTCGTCTCAAATATGATGCTTTAAAACATCCCAGTCAACAGAACTTGAAAACATACTTGCGTCTTCAATTATTTCTCATCAAATATTTTCATTCCATAAAAATGACTATGTTGCCTGTGTTTATGATAAAAAATGGTGGTTCAGAAAGATTCAAGACATCAGTGAGGAAAATAATACTATGCAAGTTCATTTTTTTCATCCAAACGGGCCACAAACATCTTTCACGTCATTTTTTTTTTATTGGAGGTTTAATAACCACTGTGAGCAACTTAATGGGCTATAAGCAGTAGCCTGTCCCAATTTAGGGTCACTGGTTCCAGCGAAGGGAGAGAGCCAGTGCTGCAAGACAAACACAACATCCAACCAGGATTCGAACCCAGACCCCTTTCGGACGAATGATCAGACGCAATTGCTTAGACCACTGCACCACCAGGGCGGCATTGTCATTTCTACGAGACATTGCACAGGCAAAGAATATCTAACGCTTAAAGAATGTCAACTCTTATAGAGATAACGTAAAACAGTCAACAACAGCTCCACCAACATCTTAAGAGATAATATGCTCTGCGGGAAAGTTAACATTCAGAAGCAAAACACTTATGGGGGGGGGGACTACGGCAGTGAAGCTTTTCTTTGATACACGATGGTTTCCTTCAATCTGATGACTATTTGCTTAGAGCAGTTTTTTGTTGTTGTTTTCTGATATCCCTTATTTTGGTGAGAAAAATATGCAATAACATTAGTATTACTATTTAAATTAAATTTCAGCAAATATTACAGTTAGGCCTAATGATCTGTACAAAATGCAGACATTCCTTAGTATTTGGCATTACTGAAAAACTGAAGAACAAACAAAAGCCTTAACTAACCCGGTTGGTGTAACAAAACTAACATATTCGATTTGCGAAGTGATTATGCTACTGAAAAGGTTACAATCACGTGCTGTGAGTCTGAGTAGCTGGGCTGACTGTTCTTTACCCAAAGAATTGAAGTCAACAGAAATACGCATGGGCAGTCTACTCCGGCATCAGCCAATCAGCCTGTATGTTGGCTTCTGTGCACTGCATGCTTTTCCTGAAGACATGGCTGCGCTAGTTACGTCTCGCTGAGCCTTAACTTCTTCTCGTTAGATATTCTTTGGTATGGGTTCCCACAAGCCATGCTTTACAAAAACTGACTCCAATGGACCTGACGACAGTGACTGGCAGTTCTTACAATATCATGGAAAGATTGTGTAATGTATAACATTTCTCAAACAATGAATTTATTTATTTCAGTATAACTAGAACATCAAGAGAACTGTAAGTAACTTACATTTTTCAGTTATTGTAAAATATATGTTAATGTTTTTATATAATGCATATGTAAAATGAACGTTCATAAACCATACACTCATAATCAGGTAAATTTATTTTGCTGATTATCTTAGTGGTTTTTTTTTTATATTTTCTTATTTCAATGAAATGTCATTATTTATAATTTTCCTTGTACATATTTAAGATGATTTAAAAAGCAACCTTGACTCACAAGTTTGTAAAATGGTCATATTTTTCCATTATTTTGATGTAGCACAGCCTTAAAACTACTAACACCTACAAGTTTAGATTTTTACTGCAGGCTTACCCCTAAGACCACATAGCTGTGTAAAAATATTAGAATTTTAGGAGATGTCGCTTTTGAGATATTAGGCCCAAAAAGTGGAAATTTTAAGGTTCGGGCTATGTTTGGAGGTCCATAGAGAGAGAAGAGAGAGAAAAAAAAAAAAAAAAAAAAAAAAAAAAAAAGGATGAGAGTCTCAGGTCTCAAACTTTGTGAATTAATAGTCTAACTAGATACATGTAAACATACAAAGTGTGAAGCATGAGACCTTTACCATCAGGGCAAGATTTCATCTTTTTTGCTCACTAGCAAATTTTGCTAGTGAGCAAATAGTTTGCTAGCAAAACATTTGCATGACTAGCAAGTAAAACTAAATTGGGAACCTCAACGAACTATAGGGGGCGCTGCGCAAACGTAAACAAACTTCTCTAGTACGGGTAACGTCGCACGTGTTTCCATAAAGTCGAATGTTAGAATGGCTGGTTTGTCGCTTTCAATCCTTGAAATAATGAAATTTGTGAATGCTTCCAAAAATTCAAGATGCATTAAAGAAGGGGAAGTGATTGTTAATGTAGGCCATATAATTTCTTGTGGGATTAAGAAACAAGATGGAAGAGAAATTCTCATAGTTTCGCACTGCATTCAGTCCACGGCAATAACGTCGTCGCCTCACTCCATCAACGGTGTTTTAGATACAAGTAACAGTGAAATTTCGATAAAGTCATTTGAGTGCTCTTGTAAAACTGGCAGAAGTGGAACGTGTAAGCACTGTGTAGCAGTAATGCTTTACTGTAACAGGTAATTTTTATTTTTACAGTTTCAGGCAAGTGATATAGTAATACCGACAGGGGTGTTCTAATCCGGATTACTATTAAAAGCTGACATTTCGTTTCACTTGACGTTTCCCAGGACCCATTTTCAATACTGTCAACAATAACATTTGTAAATTTTTAACATTCTGTTCCTAAAAGTGTTTGTGAATTGGTAATTGTTGATCATCATTGGGTTCTGCGTTTTTGAACCGATGACTGTTGACAGAACATTGCAAATCTTGTTCCATAATGAAGTTTAAATTTATATGGATAACAGCAATTATTTGTTTTCAAGATTATGTAGAAATGCGGATTTTTTAATTACTACTATGCAATAAAAACATGCTGCCTTGTTTATTATTCATTCAAAGACGTTACTAGGTTAGTAGCATTTCACTGGAAGGATTTCAAACGCAAGGCACAAACGTTTATACTAACTTGTGAAAAACATAGCCGAAACCTTGGGAACGACATTGCGGGACACAACAATATGATTTGTTCTTCTTCACGGAATTCTCCATTATGCAACTCTCTAATTCCAGAATGAATGCAAAAATACACCAAACTACAACAACTGAACGTAATGAAGCGATCTACCAACAGCCAAGCATTGAGCCGAAAACGTTACCCATACTACAGTAATTCTTCCTTTTGCCGCTAGAGGGAGAGCGGACCGCTGAGATTGCCAATCACATCGTAACTTATTTTCTAATAAAGTTACACAGAAATTTAAATATGTATATAAATATTTTGACTTACCTTTTTGAATAATGAATAGAATCTTAGATAAGTTTAGTGACTATCTTTATTATTAATTTCTAACAAATTCTCATACCACATGAATATATTTCACTGACATTCTAATTCAGATTTCTTCCCATATGGTTTATGCTCTTTGTCATCATACCACTTTATAACTGCTGACCGTGGATTAAAAATCTCTTCTTGTGGCCCTTCTATTTCAATTGTCATCAGAGCATTTAAAGTTTCAACAGACAAATTGTTCCTCCAATCCCCTTGTATTCTTTTTAAAAAACTGAATCCCACCTCACAACATGCAGTACTAAGTGGAAGTATCGCACAAATTTCTGCTAAACTTCTACACACTTCATATCTGCCAACTACCACACAATGCCGTAGTTTCTACGGAATTAGTTGTCTGACTACGGAACTTACTATCAAAACTACGGATTCTACAAATTTTTCTTTTGCTATTATTTTTATGATATACACAAAATTCTTACAGGGATTCGCGGAATACCGCTTTATTTTTTTTGTCATCAGTTAGATCATTCTGAAGATCGATATTTGGGAGAGGGGGGAGGGGGTCGTCTTCCATCTGGAGACGAAATTTCGTGCTTCAAAACTTTCGAGCGCAGTAGTGAAACGGAGTAAGAAAATTTTGCCGTAATCGCAAATTGTTCTCCCAATGTTGTCTTTGTGTCCGCTTTTCTTGTTAAATATCATTTTATTGCGTGAATGTTTGCATTTTAGCTTGAAACTGTGGAGAACAATTTGCAAAAACGAAAGTTGGCTGCTGCAAAATTTTTCTGTAACCTTCAGGCATGAGATTCTTCCGCGAATTCAAGGAATTCTGGCTTTTTCGTTATTATTGGAATTCTGGCTTTACGAAACTAGAAAACGAAAGGTCGACGGAATTCGGATTTTTTCCGTAATCATATTTTTTTTTTTTTCTCACGATGTTACCTCTGTCAAATATTATTGCTCATCAACATTTTACTGGATAAATATTTGTATTTCAGCTTGAAAATACAAGGAAAATTTCCAAAACCAGAAGTCAGACGAAGCAAAAGTTTCTTCCGTAATCGTTTACCCCCTCCACGAACACGTTTCGTAAAAAGCGTTTATCTATGCCACGCAATAAAGGCGATCGCTTGGCTTAGGGTACGACAGGAGTTGAGGACAAAGTTCGTGGGGCAAAAAGAAGGGAGGGTGGCAGAGCAGGTGGTCAAACAACCGATCCATCCCAGAGCTCTGGGTTGCCACAGCAACCATTGCCGACGTCACGTTCAGTTTCTGTAATAGACCAATGTGGGCACAATGGAGAGGAGTTTCAATGCGCTTCTACGACAGTTTGGAAGGGATGAAAGATATGGGAAGGATGGGTATTAAGTGTCGAAAGGAAATTGGTGAAAGCGAATCGCTGATCGTCGCTGTTTTAACAAGTGATAATAGAAACTGTTATGTAAACTTCCTGGATTAATAATGATTTTTGGTTACTTTAAATAAAGAAATTACCTTACTAGCAATATTTGCTACTGCGATTTTTTTTTCACTAGCTATTTGCTAGTTGCTAATCGGTGAAATCGTGCCCTGTTTACCATTCTTAAAAAAAATTATGCTTGAAATCAGAAATTTGAGTGAATTATTAAACATTTTTGTAAGGGCCATTCATGTTTTTGCACAAGAGATAGCTAAAACATTGTTAGCCAAAAATGTAGAACATTTCATGTACAAAAGAATTCCCTTTATTTGAACATGATAGCTATAGTAGTAAAGTAGTTATTAAATTTTACATAAACGGCAAGTTTGGTCAAAAATGCTATACTGAGCCAAAAAAAATGGCCGCCAGAAAAAAAACTAAGACTTGTAAAAAAAAAAAAAAAATTGCTATTTTTTGAAGTGTCAATATGTTGTATGCAAAATATTAAAAAATGACAAGCAACAATTTAATTCTGTATTGTGTGATTTCACATGGACTGACCCTATAATGATATTCTAGGGGTACAGAAAAAAATTTGTTAACGCATTTTTGTTAAAAACGTTATTACAGACATTTTCATTACACATAAGATTGCAACACTGTAATTGTGAAATAACGTCCATATAGGTAATTTATTCATAATGTGAAGTTTTTGCAATATATAAGCTTTCATTAATTTATATGTACAGATGTTTTTACCTATACGTATGTACATGCATACTACATTTACTTTTACCCCCCCCCTATTAAGAATTATTTCTTTTATACATCTTAATAAAATGCTGTCACATGCTTCAAGAAATAACGTACGTAAATATTGGCATTGCATATCTTTAATTTTTAGGCAGTGCAATTTATTTTGTTCCATTTTGACGCAAAGTTGTTTACATACCGCAAACTGTAAAACAGAGTTCAAACATACCAGTCGGGTTTTGAAATATGATGTAAGTACAGTCTGTTTTCGCATCGCATCTTTAGTTATAACTGTATTCATAACATTCAGATAGCTGCTAATTTCTTAAGTATAAAGTCCTCGGTTCTGTAAATAAATAGTGCCCAACTTTCTCTAAACATTCAATTACATTTACTGGAGAAACATCAGAAAAACACTTTAGATTTTCCACCTCATTTTCATTGGGTGAATCCTCATTTTCTTCAAAGATTTGGCAAAACATGTAGTAACTTTTTTTTTTTTTTGTAGACGCTCCATGGCAGTTAAAATTGTTTAGAATTTTAAAGAGTGAGAAATTTGCTACATATAAAGTTTTGTTTGAGCCTTTTTCCTAAGATCTTTACTTTGTAATAAAGTGTTTTTTGTTGTAAAATATTTTGTCATAATGTTAAACATTTCTTATGTACATACTATAAACCAAAGTTCTAGAATTTTTTTCATTGTAACGTGCTTTTTGTTATATTGCATTTCATTAAAATCAGTTTTGACTGCATTTATCAATTCATTAAACTGTGTAGTAAAAACCACGCAAACAAACAAAGAATACTATTTGCTTTACGAAAGCGTGATATCACTGTCTCCTAAACACAAGCAAGTTTGGGAGTCATTTCAGTTGCATATCCTATTTATTTTTTGCTTGGGGATTTAATGGCCATTGTGAGCAACTCAATGAACAATTATGTTCAAGCAGCATATAAATTCAAATCAATCAGAAATATACTCCAAATTGACTGTAGTTTACTGGTCTTCCATGTAACAACTCAGAAAATTTGAAAAATACAAAGCCCTGCTACAGGAAGCAAACCACATTTTCCAATTTCTATTTTTTTCGATTGAAGGTTTAACGACCACCATGAGCAACTCAATGGGCTATAATCTGTCGTCCGTCCCTAATTTAGGGTCACTGGTTCCACGGAAGAGAAAGAGCCAGTGCCGAAAGACAAACACAACATCCATGACTCACAGGGATTCGAACCCAGACCCTTCTTGGACAAATGATCATTTCTGCTTGATTATGATAAAATATCTCGAATATAAATGCTTGAATATGTTCTCGTGCATTTCTGAGGAAATACTTCTCCAAATTTTGTATCTGAAATACTGGTGAATCAGAGCTACATCTAACACTAAATCTGAGATAGTCAAATGACATTATGATGAAGCTCACCACTTCAACTAACAAAATATCTGAAGTTTCAGATTCCTATCGTCTTAGTTGCTTGGAACTTCACTGTCCGGGGTTGTGTAAGGGTTAGCATACTCGAATGGAAATCAGGAGATGCAAGTCCAATTGCTGCTCTAGGGCGATGTAATGTTAAAGTTTTCTGAGTTGTTACATACCAGAGGCAATTAAGTGCATAATTCTGTTTGATTTGAATTGATGTGCTGTGTGAATATAATTGCTTTGAATATGTTCTCATGTATTTCTGAGAAAATATTTCTTCCTCAAATTATATAACTCAAAGGACTATAAGCAGTCACCCACTGACAGGATTTGTGAATACAAACATCTCAAGCAAAGAAATAACATTAATAAAACGTACTGTGGCAAATTTTCGTATATTAAAGATCCAACTAAAATAATCAAAAAAGAATGCCACAAACAAAATAAAGACATTTATTCATAACTGATTACAAAAATACCATTACTGAAACAAAAGAAAAGAAACACTTGTGTTCTGAATAATGCTGGGAATATTCCAGTAAATACCAGAAGTATTATTAATCCAAAAATCTAATATATAGAAAGCACAAAAAATAAATTAATGCACCAACTACAACGGCACATCAACAACTGGAATAAAAAAAAAAGAAAAAAACCACACTCATACAGTATTGCATGAAAAATCACAGAGCTCCTATTTTGGAATATATTGCTCTAAAATGTAAACAATCCGCAAAGAAAAGCATCACACACAGAGTCTGTATTAACAGAAAAATACAAAGGTAACACCTGCAATATCAGTAGTGAAGTAAACTTTCCACTTCAGTGGAACATCCTCGTTAAGGAGGAAAATAACCAGAAAAAGAAAAGCAAGTACAACAACACATCACAATGATGTCATCAAATTACTGCAAATGAGGTCTGCAGAATTGCCCAGAACAGCAACTTTCCATACTTGTGGTATTGAGGACAACTTTGATGCTTGATGAGGTCTTTGGATGTGTGTCAAAGCACAAGGGATTGCATGAAAAACAGCTTGAAGCTTTTTGTCCACAATGACAGCAAGAGTGAATTGCTGAAATGCACAGTACTGAACCTGCTAGTTCTTTTCAATGTTTTGGAATAATTTATTTATGAGTTTGTTTCATTTGAGTTCCTTCATTTTTTAAAATGTCACACCATTGCAGTCACTGAGTTAGGATTTTTTCAGGTCTTAATGTTATATGCACGAAATACTTGGTTTTTTTAACGCAGATTTTATTCAACATCTTAATTTATCCCCTTTCCATACAACAACTCGTGTTTCATGATACTTTGATCTGTTTGCCTTCTTGCGGCTTTCAATTTTTTTTTTTTTGGTTGGAGGTTTAACGATCACCGTGAGCAACTCTTGTGGCTTTCATTACAGCTCGTTGAAAACCTTGTTATCATGGTTTAGGACAGGTGATTTAGGTGCTGGAATTGGCTAGACTTCTATGCACTCCACTTGCCAAATGTAAGCACCAAATCAAGTGATAGAGTATCATTTTTAATGTTAAGTTTCTCTAAGAAATTATTATTTCAATCATTTATTCTCATTTCAAAAGGCCAGCCCTAAATTGCAATGAAATTCATTGATTTCAAAGACCAGAACACACAGAAAGTTCAATAATCCCCTTGGTGATTTTCTACAACCTGTTAATTAATATGCAGATAAGCCTAACTGCAGTGCCTTTTGTTTAATATGCCCTAGGGGTAAAGAGCTAACTACTCATCTGTGCTCTGTTAAAAAAAAATCTTCCTCGGCATTTACGTTTGAACAGAATGTTTTAATGCCTCACATCAAGAGCTTCTTTCTATTGTTATGTTCACTCACTCCGCCTGTGTCCGTTCATTTTTCATACTCCAGATTGCTGTTTTTGGCTGTCAGCTAAAACCTATGTTTAGAATTATGTTTGGAACACTTCACTCTTGCCCACTTACCTAGTTTTCACATTTTTAGAAAAATCAAGCCAAAAAGTAAGATTTCTTAAAAGATCATAATACCTGTAGTTTCCTAAATGGAGGTATGAGAAATCTATGTACTATTCAAACACAACTGGGAAATTTGAACCTAAAAAAGGAGCAATTCCAAGCCTCCCCCCTTCCCCAATTAATGAAAATCTTGCTGTGATATTGGTTTTGAGGTACTTTTAGTTCTTCCTTTTCTTTATTTCCATTGATTTGATCATAAGGCATTGAAGTTGCTAAAAATACAATTTTACATTATTAATTAAGCAACTATTTGTTTTATTTTTTTTTGATTGGAGGTTTAACGACCACCGTGAGCAACTCAATGGGCTATAAGCAGTCGCCCGTCCCTAATTTAGGGTCACTGGTTCCAGGGAAGGGAGAGAGCCAATGCCGTAAGACAAACACAACATCCATGCCTCACCGGGATTCCAACACGGACCCCAGACGGACGAATGATCACAGGCCAGCGCCTTAGACCACTGTGCAACAGGGGCGGCCTACATTATTTGGCTACATGTTTTGAAAGCATGAGACTATTTGTTAAATGTGTAAGTTTGATGACAAATCCTAAATTTTTTTTTTTTTTTTAAATGTATTTTAAAATTGTTTACTGTAAAACTTACCTCTAAGTACGGCGACGTGAACGCCACTGCTGCAGGCCTAACACAATGCCGTGGTGACCACGTCAAGCTTGGCTCCACTGAAACGAAGGTCTCACTCTAGTGGCCAACTAACTGGCGGAAGACTACAACAGGAAGTTGGTACGGCCCTTGCCAGGAAAGCATTATAATTTGTAGTGCTACCTGAGAGAAAATAGTTCTTCATTTCTGTCGCGGTTTTTCAAATCACTTGATGAAAATTGCTTACGTGTTTCTTACGCATTGCCTGATATGAAATAGGAAAGTATATAAATGCTTTCCTTTCTTCTAGAGAAGTGTGATGTTGTGTTCACTCCAACGGAAGTTGCATGGCATCGGAAAGTGAAAGTTTTGCTCCTGGTATTGACGATGTTGTTTGTTAGTCAGTTAGTTAATTGATTTTAGTGGCGCAAGGGCCAGGCTTGGCCAAAGAGCGCCAGACACAGAACTATCAGCTAAAGATTTTAAGAAGCGGGGTGAAATGATTAAGAGCAGACAGGCTTGGTAAAAGTTAGAAAAGAGGGGATGATGAAAGATGTTGTGAAGACTAGTTAGTTTATTAGGTTTATATATAACTTTATTAATTTACCATTATAATATAACTTTTTTTTTTTTTTTTTTTTTTTTTTTTTAAATAAGTTTTAAAACGTTAATCTGTTTTAAAAAGGAAAATACTGCGAAAGTGTCGCAGTGGTCGCCCAAAGCTTTTGAAGCGTAGCTGCGTCCTCGTCCAGCAGATGAGACTGAAAATAGTGAAACCGATGATGACGAAAACGAACACAACTGCACAAAACATGAGAGACGGTGAGTAAACAGTCGCACGCCTCACACATTGGGGCAGCGTCGCCACACAGCAAATAGCTATGCGTGAAGCGACAATGCCCAATGCGGAGACGCGCAAGAACAACTTCTTCCCTACGGTTCCGGCGACACGATGATTTCCAGGCTCCAAGGATGGGTTTAACACGGTGCAGTTTATTCTCCACCTGTTGGTCCCACAGACTTCGCCACGTTCGTCTGATATGATCGTGAACAAGAAAGCGAAAATCACGGTGGAACAGTGGCAAGGGTGTGACGACCAAAGAAGAGGCAGATCTAGCAGCAGCGTCAGCAGACTCGTCTCCCTGGGATCCCAACATGCCCAGGAATCCAGCAGAACCGAATCTGGACATCAGCCTCGAGCAAAGAATGAAGAAGTCTCCGTACGGTAAAAAAAAAAAAAAAAAAAAAAAGAAGTGGGTGGCCAGAGAAATCCAAAGATGACAATGATTGCACAACACTCAACGAATCAGTGTACACAATAGCACGCTGATGAGAGCTCGACTGCACGTGAACAAGTGCAAGATACACAGCATGCATCTCCGCCGAAAACACCGTGGCCTCGGCAGGAATGCGGGCAACAGAAACTTCAGTCAATGCAGACGGCGGCGCATCCAACGACACCAGCCGCCTTAGATCCATCGGTGAAAACAGGAATAAAGTCTGCATTGACGTAACGGTACCGGCGAAGAGCTGCTGGTACACTGACGCAGGGGTTGAGGACTTGTCAAAAGATGTAAAGTTATATCAACCATGACACCAAGAGGGTGCCATGGGGGATCCTCAAAAGCCCCCTGGTCTCTCCAACGAGTGACAAGTCGAGCCCTGCATCACGAGCTACGGCCGCCATACGAAGACCGAAGGTTCGAATGCACGAGGGACGGGTCTCGAACAAACGAGCATGCTGGGGATGAAAAACTGCATCGTGTAAAGTATGTTCTGAGAGAGATCTAAGTTTCAGGTAAAATTGAAGAGACAGCTGCAGACGGCGTAAATGAAGCGACGGTTCGTTCGCGTCGGCATAAAGGCTGGGAATGGGTGACGTGCGAAATGCTCCTGTACAAAGACGCAGCGCTTGATGGTGGATGGTATCCAACGGCCGGAGAACGGAAGGACGCGCAGAGCCATACACCATACAGCCATAATCCAGTTTAGACCGAATGAGAGAATGGTAAATACGGCACAAGGAAGTCCTGTCTGCACCCCAGGAGACTGAGGAATGCATGGAATTCACTTGAAGAAGTGAATTCATACATTCCACATCAAAGAATCATACTTGAAAAAACCCAGAAATTGTCATCTTGTGATGTGAAAAACTGAGACTGAAATGATGAGCTATTTTCTGTAGCATAGCTCTACAAAATGGAACGCTGTCCTGGCAAGAACCTGGGATGTCGCCAGACTTCGAAATCAGGATGTGCGATGGGTGAGCGAGTATTATTGGGAGGGCAAGTTTGACAGCAACGTCTGTTTTACGAAAAACTGAAAGAAATAATTTGTTTTCCTTTTTTTACAGGCAGCAAAGGTATTTGTGCAAAATTCTAACCCCTCCCCCCCAATCTCCTCTCCTAGATACTTAAGCATTAGTTTTGGAACTGCCTTGATGTTTTTGCAATTTTGGGAATACTACAAAAGAATCAGAAGTTTGGAGTCATTGTTTGGTAATGTTCCATTCATCTGTGTTTAATAAAATTAGTAAAACCTAAAGAATTACAACCCGTATAATCAACATGATACACTGCCAGCAGCTCCAGTAACACACCCAGATTAAAAGAAAATTTCATGCCTAGGAGAAAGGTCTTAAACCAAACCTTTTCATGGATTAGGGTTCAGGGGAAATAAGTCTATGCAGACAATACCTTCCCCCTTTCTTAACTCCCTTTCTTGAAGCCATCAACCTTGTCTTGCACTACTCTCTTCCAAAGCAGCCGTGAGCCACGACCTGCTCCCTTGCTGCCGTAAGTCTGGCTTAAGAGCACTGGTACAGCTTTAGACCACACTATGTGTTAGAATTCCCTGCTTAGTAGCACAAACAAACAGTAGAGCAATTACTAATGACATTAGTGAATTCTTATCCACTCCTGATGATACTAACTTGAAAAAAGGGCTTAGATTCAGGATTTGGACGAGTGGAGAACAACTGAATTTTCATGGTCTTGCGGACATTATTCTGATAACCCTTCTACGGAGAAGGAAAACCGCACATCCTAGAGGAAAATATGTAAGGGCTACACGACAAAAAACACAGGAGTCATTATTCCTTGGGAAATTCTAGATTATATTTTAAAGTTAAAAAAAAATTAAAATGTGGCACATCTTGAACTGGGTGGGCAAGACAATTTTTAGGGTGGGCTCTACCCTCACAACCCCTTGGCGGCATCGTTGGCAACAACATGTCCGGTTCCTCTCGTACTCTTCAGCAAACGAAATGGCCGCCGGAATGAGACCATCGTTTCAGCAGAGTTTTACATTGCCACCACTACATTGTGTTAGGCCTACCGCAGCTGGTGTTCACGTCGTCACACTTGGAGGTAAATTTTACGGTAAAAATCTATAAAATGCATTTTACAGACATTTTTGCACCATTTGCCACCAAATTACATACTTTAACATATGTATATCTGATTATTTTTTTTAAATGTGTAGCCAAATAATTTAGGACGCTAAACTACACTTTTACCAACTATTCCTTGTGTAAAACAACACCCACAATGCTTGTCTAAGGTCGCTTCTTTGGATAATTCTGTTCGAGTATTATATTTAAAATCACCAAGAGGAAACAAACAAATGTATCACATTACAAGATAATTGTTCGCAAATTGTTCAGAGCCTGTATCACACTACCAAGGGTTATCACCTGGGCACGTGCAGTGAAGGTTACATTACAAGAGAATTGCTTTCAGCACATGACACCACTGTTATTGGCTTTTACCTGTGTGAATGCGCATATGTCTTGAAAGTTTAGATTTCTCCCTGAACCTTTTAGAGCACGTAAGACACTGGTGAGGTTTTTCACCAGTGTGAATGAGCTTGTGATTTGAAAGACTACCTTTCTGACTGAATTGCTTGGAACATACATCACACTGATAAGGTTTTTCACCAGAGTGAATGAGCATATGTCTTGAAAGTGAACGTTTCTGACTGAATTGTTTAGAACATATATCACATTCGTGATTTTCGCCTTTGTGAAGGACCTTATGACGTGAAAGACTAGATCTCGTTGAGAACTGCTTGGAACATACATCACAATGATACGGTTTTTCACCTGTGTGAGAATTCATATGATCTGAAAGTTTAGAATTCTCAGCAAACATTTTAAAGCATATAACACACTGGTGAAGTTTCTCACCAGTGTGAACGACCTTGTGACGTGAAAGTTGAGATCTATTTGTGAATTGCTTAGTACATACATCACATTGATAAGGTTTTTCACCTGTGTGAATGAGCTTATGACATGAAAGGTAAGAACTACATGTGAATTGTTTTGAACACACATCACATTGAAAAGACTTTTCAGCAGTGTGAAGGAGCATATGCCTTGAAAGTGCCCTTCTCCTAGCAAACTTCTTAGAGCATACAACACACTGGTGAGGCTTTTCACCAGAATGAAGGAGCATATGACTCGACAGACCAGATCTCCCTGTGAACTGCTTGGAACATACATCACAATGATAAGGTTTTTCACCACTGTGAATGAGCCTATGACTTGAAAGCTGACGACTCTGTCTAAACTGCTTGGAACACACATCACAATGATAAGGTTTTCCGCCAGTATGAATACGCATATGTTCTGAAAGATAACCCTTTAAGGCAAACTTTTTAGGACATAGGACACATTGGTAAGGTTTTTCACCTGTGTGAAGGAGAATATGATTTGAAAGACGATATCTTTGAGAGAAGTGTTTCGAACATACACCACACTGATATGGCATTTCACCAGCATGAAGGAGCTTATGACTTGAAAGCTCACCTCTCCGCCTGAATTGTTCAGAACATACATCACAATGATAACGTTTTTCACCAGTGTGAGTGCGAATATGTTCTGCAAGATGACTCTTTGTGGTGAACTTTTTAGGGCATATAACACATTGGTGAGGTTCTTCACCTGTGTGCAGAAGCATATGATTTGAAAGACGATACCTCTGAGAGAATTGTTTAGAACATACATCGCACTGGTAAGATTTTTCATCACTGTGGACCTTTACATGCCTTATGAGAGTCGATTTGTGTGCATATTTCTTGAAACATACATCACACTGGAAATATTTTTCCTTTGTGTGCAGCTGCTGCACATGTCTCTCAAAGCTGGATTTTTCTGTGAATTCCTGGGAACAAATTTCGCACTCATAATGATTTTCACTAGCATCTGAAACATGTGCGGGTGGATCAGTTTCTTCTTGAACTTCCCTTGAATTCAAGTCTTGAGTGATTTCTCCAAAAGGATGTTCCAGAAGTGACACCATGTTCAAAAAATTAAGTTTCGTTTTTTCAGAAGATACCCACTCAAATTTCCGTATGTATTGTTTGAGCTTATACAATCATACACTAAACATTGCACTGAGAATGCTTTAAAATATCTTATCAATTGAAACGTGTATCAGGACAAAAGTCATACAGAATGTGAAAACATATTTTCTGCTATAGTTACCTGTTGTGAACGGATTTCTGAAAAATTGCAGAAAATACTTGCGCTGATATTATAATTCTTTCATTATGCAATGACACATCTGGCATTTTCTTATCAAAGCAAATATCAAAAGGACTTTGTCCGTAGTACTTATGCTTGCAGAAAAATAAAACAGGCATGTAAATTATACATCCCCATTATCTCATGGGTTAACGTGTACTGATGATCCTATACCAGTCGCATGTAAACTATATATTAAATTCAATAGCTTCTAATATTTGCTGATTTCATTCAAAAAACGAATATTACCTTGTCTGACGATCCTATAGCGGTTAAAGGAGCAAGCACAAATTAAATTTAGAATTTCCAACTTCCTTAGCAACAATACGCATTTAGTTGACGATAACATGGACCAAGCCATAGACAATACACCAAGAAGGTTAGAAGAACCTCCTTGCAATACACTCACTGTCTTGGGAATGCTGGGAAGTGGGAATGCTGTAACGTTCGGTGTTGCCAACAATTCGCCAGAGCAATAAGCTAAAAACTGCAATCAAATAAGCTAGATCATGAAATAAATACAGGATTTTTTTTTTTTTTTTTTGATTGGAGGTTTAACGACCACCGTGAGCAACTCAATGGGCTATAAGCAGTCGCTCGTCCCTAATTTAGGGTCACTGGTTCCAGGGAAGGGAGAGAGCCAGTGCCGTAAGACAAACACAACATCCATGCCTGACCGGGATTCGAACCCGGACCCCTTACGGACGAATGATCAGAGGCCAGCGCCTTAGACCACTGTGCCACCGGGGCGGCAAATACAGGATTACACCATGTAATTCAAATTTGAAGATCACAATCCGATTTTTGGAGCAAATGTGACAAGGATGGTCAGTCTGATAATATCCGAAAACTTGAAAATTTCATCGTTCTGCAGGATGCCCGGGCGCTATCTAGGAGACTCGGGTTCGAGTCACGCTACAGGACGAGGAAATTTTTAAGTTTTCGGATATTATCTGACTTACTATCCTTGTCACTTTACACCAAAAATCGGATTGTCATCTTCAAAATCAAATAAGCTAGATTCAGAAAAACGAATAAATAGAGATACTGTGTAAAACACTTACGCTCATATCGGTATATATTTTTATTGATTTCGTACCATAGAGCTTGTATTAGATGAAGATCTATGATTCCGTGAGACTTCTGGACCTGCACTGGGATTTTTTTTTATTATTCGAGGGATTTAACGACTACTGTGATGAACTCAATGGGCAATAAGCAGTCGGCCGTCACTCGTTCCCTAATTTAGGGCCACTGGTTAAAGGGAGGGAGAGAACCAGTGTCGTAAGACAAGAACAGCATTCCTGTCTCACCGGGATTCGAACCCGTACCCACCGCCCCGGTGGCGCAGCGGTCTTAGCGATGGCTTCTGATCATTCATCCGAAAGGGGTCCGGGTTCGAATCCCGGTGAGGCATGGATGTTGTGTTGGTCTTACGGCACTGGCTCTCTCCCTTCCCTGGAAACAGTGACCCTAAATTAGGGACGGGCGACTGCTTAAAGCCCATTGAGTTGCTCACGGTGGTGGATACAGCTCCAATCGAAAATAAAGAAGAAAAAGAACCCGGACCCAACTCGGACGAATGACCATAAACCAGTGCTTAGACCACTGTGCCACCGGGACGGCCTTGGGTTTCTTAAACGGGTGGCCACAAAGTGTGAAAATTTTATACTACTTACATGATACCGCACGGAGTTTCATGCAGTTTCAGCTGTGCTTTTTTTTCAAATTGCCTAGTTCTAGTTTACAGCAATCATGTTTCTATCAAACCGCAATGAATTATATTTCATAGTCGAGTCAAGTTTTCAGTTTTAATGTTGTGGTTATTTTGAATGGGTGTTATTCATGTGACGTCATAAGTGGATTTCTGTGAACCAACAAAGCTGCTAATCCAATGTTGTCGCAACTTTTTTTTTTTTTTTTTTTATTGAAGGCACAGTGTATGATAGTTAGGTGATGCAACTCCCCATAGAGTTAACAGTTAGAAAAATGAATCGTTAATGTCATAGTTCGCCAAGGGGTCTTTCAGGAGTTGTGGACCGATTGTTTACCCTAATCATCATAGAAATACATAGCGTTTGTGATTTCGTTAGTGCTAAATCTGTGTTTATCACAAGCATTTTTTATTAATTATATTGTGCAGTTGTGTGGAATTGGAATTTCCTAAACGTTGAAGTTTCTCTACACGAGTTAAAACACATTAACCTCTTTTTAAGTTAGGAGACTAAAATTTATAGTGCAGCTGTGTGTCGGACACATGGATGTTATAATAAAATATCTGGAGATGCCCTTGTTAATGGAGCAGTACCACTTTGCGTGAAGCCTGTAACCTAAGCCATGGCTTTCTGCGATAAATCGTATAATACAAGGCTATGCCAGTTTCGCCGATCTTACGGTATTCCGTGTACGAGCAAAAACGCCGTTACAGTCACACGGTAGCGACAAGTCGCGACACTAATCTTCACTGTGAATTTCAGCTGAGGTATATGGGTAAGTAAATATTTATTTGGGTTGTTTTTGGAGATATTGGCAAATGGTCTCTTGCTACTCAGGAACGAATTGCCCATGCAACACGAAACATAATTACGTTCCTTCCGGCCACCGTCTGTCTGTCCGTCCAAATGAATAAAATAAAATTATTCGCCCATAAACAACCGATTTGCACGAAAATTATTTCTTTCGACACAGGGACGCCTCACACCTATCAGAAACAATACAAAATGACGTTCCATCCGTCCGCCGTCTGTCTGTCCGTTCAGAAGAATAAAAAAATATCTCCACCGATAAGCAACCGATTTGCACGATAATTATTTCTTTCGACTCAGGGACGCCTGACACCTATCAGATACAATACAAAATTACGTTTCGGTTGGTTGGTTGGTTGGTTAGTAGATTTTATTGGCGCAAGGGCCATGGTTGGCCAAAGAGCGCCAGACACAACACAAACAGACAGAATTAAAAAACGTGGCATAAATCCCCAAATCTGGCTGACCAAGTAAAACCGAACCATGAGTACGAAGGAAGGGCCAAAAAAGACAATGAAACAAACAGTATGAAAAAACATGGTACAATGGTGAGAAACAAGCCGATTAAGTAAAACTGAGGAATGAGAATGATAAAACACATCACGAAATCGAACACAACTACACATAGGATGAGTCACCAGGAGGGGGACGAACTGTCACTCTCCTCCCCCTATGTTCCTCTGTAATGTTGGATGAGGGTGGGGACGAACTGTCACTCTCCTCCCCCTATGTTCCTCTATAATGTTGGTTGAGGGTGGGGACCTCGCTGAGGCCGAGACAGTTGCAATGTTGGTCAGGCGGACCGCGACAGTTGGATGGACACTGCACACTTTTGCGGATTGAGGGCCGGGTCTTCCGCACGTGCAGGCTTTCTGCTGGGAACTGGAAGAGTTGGTCGTCTTCAAAAGAGAAGGCGCAGACTCAGCTGGTCGAATAAGCTGGAGCTCGATGAAATCCACTTGTGTCGCTTGTTCAGCTGTAAATCTCTTGGCAAGTGCGGCGAGAGCTACAGGGCGCGGAACAAAGGGCTGCACGGGTTGTGGCAGAGACTGAACTACTGCGGCAAAAGTACGCTGTCGGTTGTTGGGAATACCCAACTTGGCCTTGGCAGCAGGGTACGAGAGGCCCTCCAGGGTCTTGAGTCGCTGGATCGCCTTCTCGTCTTTCCACTTCGAACAGGACCGGGCATAAGCAGCGTGGGAGTCACCACAGTTAACACAGCAGGGCTCTGAAGTGCATCCAGTCCCTTCGTGGTCTCGGGATCCACAATTTGCGCACCTCGCAGCACTGTTACAGGACCGCTGGGAATGTCCATACCTCTGGCACTTAAAACAGCGTAGAGGATTTGGTATATAAAGACGAACTGCACATAAAAAGTAACCAGCCTTTATTTCAGTAGGTACCTTCGGGCTGTTAAAAGTCAAAATAACATTTCGTGATTTGATCAGCGCGCCATCGCGCCTGAAAGTCATGCGTCTGGCAGCTATAACACCCTGATCAGCAAGTTCACACACAAGTTCATCTTCATCGCAGTCCAACAAGTCGGGCTCAGAAATGACTCCCTTGGAGGTGTTGAGATACGGATGTGCCGTCACTTGAACTGGAATATCCTGAAGTCTGGTCAACTGCATAAGAGATTTGCTCTGAAAGAGAGTGCAAGTTTCCACAAGCAGGTCTCCAGAGCGTAGCTTCTTTACTGACTTCAAAGAGCCAGCAACACCCGCAAGTGCCTTCGAGATGAAAAAGGAGACTTTGAGGAAAGTTTCAACGTCTGGTCAGTAGAAGAAATGACGAGAAAAGTAGCTTGAGGTATCGAATCTGCAAGTGTAATGCGACGTTTCTGAGCTGACGGCTCAACACCTGGATCTAAAGATACGTCGCGGTGATGTCGTTCTTCAACGAAAGTTCTCTTCAGTGTGTTATGTTTGGGAGGTGGTTGAGGCAAATTTGGCGCCTGATCAATCACCATATCCTGTTGTTTTTTAAATTTTGAGGAGGGTTTATGTTTCCCCATGGGAGTAAGAAAGAATTCGTCTGCAACGTACTCCGCCCACAATCGAGCCCAACAGGGGAGAACTGGAGGTCCGCAAGCCAAAAACATGACGCAAGACAAAGTTCTAGAGCTTAGCTGCAAATATAGTTTACTTTGCTGTAAATATAGTTTACTTCTACCGTTTACAGCGAAGCCGGGGTCAAAGAGGAGTGTTGGTACACAGGTGGCACTTGTTCACCACCTGTGACCTCAGCCACCAGACAGCCCATTTCCGCCTTACGGGTTACCACACACGGCAAATATGCAGGTAAGCCTAGTATCCCAAACTCAGGAAAAGCAGAAACGAAACACAAAACAAAAACGAAACCCTGAGAATGGGGCACTAACAAAGGTCTCAGCAACCTACGACTGAGAGGTTAGGGTTACGGTTGAACACATGAGAAAAAACGCAGAAAAGAAACAGAGTTAGGACAAAATAGATTAGTACAGGACGGGGTGTGCAACACAGGAAGAGTCCTCGGATGAAGAAACAATATAAACAGAAACTACGATGTTAGTCACAGCATCAGCTCGGGAAACGTGGGGGCGCTGCTCCCCAGCAGCCGAATGAACAGCCGACCCGGCGAAGTATACGTTGCCGAACTAGAAGCCAAAGGTTGAAAACAAAAAATAATTTCTGCACCACAAGATGTTGACCGGTCACAAGGTCAGCTCGGGCCGTGGGGGCGCCGCTCCCCAAATAACTGGAAAACCAGTTATCCCCGTGCGGGGAAAATTACGTTTCATCCGTCCCAAGTCTGTCTTTCCGTCCGTCCGTCCGTCAGAAAGCATAAAAACACATAACTGCACCAAAAAACAACAGATTTGCACGCAAATGGTCTCTTTAGGCACAGGAACGAATTACCCATGAGATACGATGCAGAATTACGTTCCATCCATCCGCCGTCTGTCCGTCCTTCCAGAAGAATAAAAAAAATATCTCTGCCGAAAAACAACTGATTTGCACGGAAATTATTACTTTCGACTCAGCGACGCTTCACACCTATCAGATATATTACAAAATTACGTTCCATCCGTCCCAAGGCTGTCCGTCCGTCCAAAAGAATAAAAAAAATATCTCCGCCGATAGACAACCCATTTGCACGGGAATTATTTCTTTCGACTCAGGGACGCGACACCTATCAGATACATTACAAAATTACGTTCCATCCGTCCCAGGTCTCTCTTTCCGTCCGTCCGTCAGGAAGCATAACAACACATAACTGGACCGAGAAACAACAGATTTCCATGCAAATGGTCTCCTTCGACTCAGGAACGAACTACCCAAGAGATACGATGCGGAATTACGTTCCATCCGTCCGCCGTCTGTACGTCCTTCTAGAAGAATAAAAAAAAATATCTTCTCCAATAAACAACCGATTTGCACGGAAATTATTACTTTCGACTCAGGGACGCCTGACACATATCAGATACATTACAAAATTACGTTCCATCCGTCCCAAGTCTGTCTTTCCGTCCGTCCGTCCGTCAGGAAGCATAGAAACATAACTGGGCCGAGAAACAACAGATTTGCACACAAATGGTCTCTTTCGACTCAGGAACGAATTACCCATGAGATACGATGCAGAATTACGTTCCATCCGTCCGCCGTCTGTCCGTCCTTCCAGAAGAATAAAAAACAATATCTTCGCCAATAAACAACCGATTTGCACGGAAATTATTACTTTCGACTCAGCGACGCCTGACATCTATCAGATACAATACAAAATTACGTTCCATCCGTATCAAGTCTGTCTTTCCGTCCGTCCTTCCGTCCGTCAGGAAGCATAAAAACACATAACTGGACCGAAAAACAACAGATTTACACGCAAATGGTCTCTTTCGACTCAGGAACGAATTACCCATGAGATACGATGCAGAATTACGTTCCTTCCGGCCGCCGTCTGTCCGTCCTTCCAGAAGAATAAAAAACATATCTCCGCCGATAAGCAACCCATTTGCACGGAAATAATTACTTTCGACTCAGCGACGCCTCACACCTCTCAGATACAATAGAAAATTACGTTCCGTCCGTCCCAAGTCTGTCCGTCAGTCCAAAAGGATAAAAAATATATTCACAGATGAATTTCCTTACGTCTTCAGTGATACTTTTTCGTACTGTCTTGCATAGCTCAATATATTCCACTTTGGAAGTCACATCTTCTTTAGTTGTCCTCATCTGTCTTCTTTTTTGCATCAAAATTTTGGTTTTTGCTGATAATTTGTTCACATGCAACTTGTTCTTAGACCCAGCTAATTTTGTTGCTGTTTCCATAAGAGCTTTGGTTACTTTTCTGTTAACTTCAGAAATATCCACTTCTTCCGATGTTAGGCCTTCTAAAGCAGAGAATCTGTTCTTCTGTTCCAACTTGAAGATATTATGGTGTTTTTTAAGGTTGGTTATGTCAATACATTTTGTTTGTTGTATGAGTTTGCCACGTTCGAGTTTGGCGTTGAGGTGCATCTTACATCTCACAAATCTATGGTCACTACCTGTGTTGAACTTGTTTAGCACACTGCAGTCTTCTATGACGAATTTTTTGTTACACAATATAAAATCAATTTCACTTGTCGTCCCATTTGGATGTCTCCATGTCCATTTCCTGTGTGGCTTTTTCTTGAAAAAGGAGTTCAAGATGAAAAACCCTTCTGCCTCTGCAAACTCTACGAGAGTATTTCCACGCTGGTTTCTGTTGCCGTGACCAAATTTACCTACTGAAGTTTCATTCTGTTGCTGTTGCCCCATTTTTGCATCGCAATCTCCCATAATTATCTTTAAGTGCTGCTTACCTTTATTATTTATATGACGAATTTCCTCATAAAATTCTTCAATTTCTTCTTCATAATGACTTGTGGTGGGTGTATAAGTTTGAATAATCTGAGCCTGGTATCTTTTCGAGAGTTGGATAACAAGTCGTGCAGCTCTGTCAGAGGAACTTTCACCTTCTACCACTTTATCCTTCAGTTTCTTGTTTATTATAAATCCAACACCACTAGTTCTGCCAGTATCTGTCCCACGATAGTAGATGAGATGTCCACTTTTCAGTTCAATGAGATCATTTTCTCCTTACCTCACATAACCCGACGATGTCCCACTTGATCCTTTGTAGTTCCTCTTCCATTTCAAGAAGCCTTGAATCAGAAGATAGGGAGCGTCCATTCAGCATCAGATGGCAGCCTAGTCCGGTCCTCTGGGGATTTTTAGCACCCTCTGCCTTCATGTTGCACTGGCCGCTGACTTGGTCAGGTACATTCCAGCTGCCGGAGACTGAGAGCCAAGATTTAAGTTGTGGAGTCCTTTTGGAGGGGTTTGGCCATAACTCACCACGCTGGCCAAGCGGGTTGGTGAGTGTGGAATAGCATTTCCTCTAATCCCGATCTTATAGTTATACCGCTCTTGGCGGTCGTCAGAGCCCCTTTAGTGGGAACAGGATGCACCACGAGAAGGCGGGGTTGATATTTGTCAAGGAGAGGTTGGTTGGTTGGTTGGTTAGTGGATTTTAGTGGCGCAAGGGCCAGGTTTGGCCAAAGAGCGCCAGACAAAGAACTATCAGCCACAGATTTTGAAAAGCGTGGAAAATGATTAAGAGCAGACAGGCTTGGTAAAAGTTGGAAAAGAGTATGATAAAAGCTGTGAACACAAAGTAGTGAATTAGGTTTATATAAAAATTTATTAATTTACTATTATAATTATAATTTTTTTTTAAACACAACTACACAAAGGATGAGTCAGCAGGAGGGGGACGAACCGTCACTCTCCTCCCCCCACACACACACTCCTCTGCAATGCTGGCCGAGGGCGGGGACGAACTGTCACTCTCCTCCCCCCATGTTCCTCTGCAATGTTGGTTGAGCTGGGGACGAACTGTCACTCTCCTACCCCTATGTTCCTCTATGATGTTGGTTGAGGGTGGGGACCTCGCTGAGGCCGAGACAGTTGCAATGTTGGTCAGGCGGACCGCGACAGTTGGATGGACACTGCACACCTTTGCGGATTGAGGGCCGGGTCTTCCGCACGTGCAGGCTTTCGGCTGGAAACTGGAAGAGACGGTCGGCTGCAAAAGAGAAGGCCCAGAATCAGCTATTCGAAAAATCTGGAGCTCGGGGAAATACACCTGTGTCGCTTGGTCAGCTGCAGATCGTTTGGCAAGGGCGGCGAGAGCTACAGGGCGCGGAACAAAGGGCTGCACGGGTTGTGGCAGAGACTGAACTACTGCGGCAAAAGTACGCTGTCGGGTGGTGGGTATACCCAACTTGGCCTTGGCAGCAGGGTGCGAGAGGCCTTCCGGGGTCTTGAGGCGCTGGATCGCCATCTCGTCCTTCCATTTCATACAGTTGCGGGAGGAAGCTGCATGGGCCTCACCACAGTTAACACAGCAGGCCGCAGAAGTGCAACCTTCCCCGTCATGTTCACTGGACCCACAATTTGCGCAACGAGCGGAACTCTTACAGAAACGTTGGGAAAGCCCGTACCTCTGGCACCTGAAACAGCGCAGAGGACTGGGAATGTACGGGCGAACTCCACAGACCAAGTAGCCAGCCTTGATTTCGGTCGGAACTTTCGAGGAGTTAAAAGTCAAGATCACATTTGTAGACTTAATCAAAGAACCATTGCGCCGGAACATCATACGACGTGCAGCAATATCACCTTGATCGGCAAGTTCAGTCACCAATTCGTCTGCACTGCATGGCAAGAGTTCAAACTCCGAAATAACACCCCGAGAGGTGTTAAGAAACGGGTGAGGTGTCACTTTGACAGGAATGCCTTGAAGACTAGTGAGGTGCAGAAAAGTGTTACTCTGAGAAACACTGCAAGTTTGGACAAGCAGGTCCCCAGAGCGAAGCTTCCTCACAGACTTCAAGGGGCCAACCGCAGCGTCCAAAGCTTTAGAAATAAAAAAGGGAGATCTGGTGGACAGTCTCTCATTCGGATCGATGGATTCTACAAATAAGTGTGTAGCATGCGTAGTCACAACAATCGAGGGGAGACGACGCTTCGGAGCGACTGGTACAGCTGCCGAAGAAGAGGTTCCACATTCTTGGTCCAGGTCTAAAGACCGTTTAAGGGTATGAGACTTGGTAGGTTGAGAAGACGAAGGAGAGTCGTTGTCAACGATCAGTTTCTCAGGTGACTTAAATTTGGAGGTTTTGTTCTTGTTTTTACCCATGGAAAAAAGCAGGAAGATTCGTCTGCAGACTACTCCACCCACCACCGAGCCCTACAAGGGAGAACTGGAGGTCTGCAAGCCGAGAAAATGACGCTGGACACAGTTCTGGAGCTTATACGTTGCAGATATAGTCCGTTGGCTGTGATCACACGCACTCGGCGGACACTTCGGCCTCCTGGTACCGTCATGCCAACGCCTTTGGCATGATCCCACAGCCCCCGGGCTCACCCTGCCGTGCCATACGACAAAAAAGCCGCAAAAGCCCTGCACACAACTTGGTACAAGACTTCTGACTAGAGGTGGGTTAGTCTCTAGCCTCCCGTTTACAGCGAAGCGGGTGTCGAAGAGGAGTGTTGGTACACAGGAAGCACTTAACCGGTCTCCTGCGACCTCAGCCGCCAGACATCCCATTTCCGCCTCACGGGTCACCGCACGCGGCAAACATGCAGGTAGGTCTAGCACCCAAACCAGCTAAAAGGGAAAAAAGAAATCCAAAGAAGACAAATCCTGGAAGGGAACCTAAACGGAATCTCAGCAACCTACGAACTGAGCGGTTAATAGAAAACAGTCAGTGGTGGAGGGTAACAAAACCCCAAGACCTGGGTGTTAGTACATAGCAGGGTAGCGATTAGGTAGAATACAACACGGGCAACTAGCCAGTGGAGAAAATAAATAAAAACAAAAAAGCGAGACACAAGATAAGCTCGGGATCGTGGGGCCGCGACTCCCCAACAGCCGGATGAACAGCCGTCCCTGCAAACACCAAAATAAAAAACAAGCGGTGGCATGACATCAGATGTTGACCAGTCACAAGGTCAGCTCGGGCCGTGGGGGCGCAGCTCCCCAAATAACTGGAAAACCAGTTATCCCCGTGCGGTGAAAAATTTCCGGAACCCCCAATAATTTTTCGAGTAGGCGCCTGTGTTGTCTACTGTTATATAAGTGAAAAACATCTAGTAAGGATTTGATTAAAGTATCAAGTTTATGTGGTTGCAGTTCCTTTAACTCATGACATACTGTTCTTAAGTTATTTTCAGCGAATGATAAGGACCTTTATTTTTCATTTTATTGACTGATCAATACTTTGCTTCATGTAATCATCATCATCATTGTCAACCATTAACAATCCACTAATGGACAAAGATCTCCCCAAGTTTCCTCCACAACGGTCTGTCTTGTGCCAGTCTCCTCCATGTCACTCCCGCATACTTTCGAATTTCATCCACCCATCTTCCACGTGGTCTTCTTCTGGGTCTTTTCCTGTCCCTTGGAATCCAATCTAAAATTTCGGCTGTCCATCGATGGTCTGTTCTTCTGGCAGCATGTCCAGCCCATTGCCATTTCAGGGATTTAACTCTGATCATGATGTCTTCCACTCTTGTCATTTTTCGGATCCACGTGTTCCTCTTCTCATCTCTCCTCGTTACACCAAGCATGCACCTGTCCATGCTACTTTGAGTTGTCTGCAGCCATTGTATGTCTCTTTTAGCTAAGGTTCACGTCTCTGTACCATACGTAAGCACTGGAAGGATGCATTGATCAAACACTTTTCTTTTAAGACATAATGGCATATTGCTCTTGAAAATTATGCTGTTTCTTCCAAATGCTCTCCAGGCAAGTTTTGTACGCCGATTAATTTCTTCACCAATGTGACCCTCACTTGATATCTGCTGTCCAAGATAAACGTGTGTGTCTGTTATCTCCAGCTTTTCTCCATCAATCGATAAATCTTCATTTCTTGTAAAAGCATTGAACATCACTTTTGTCTTCTGAAAGTTCATTTTTAATCCCACTTCTTTACTCTTGTCAGCAAGTTCCTGGATCATACTCTGTAGCTCTGATGGGGTAGTTGCAAAAATGACTATGTCATCAGCAGAACGAAGGTGGGTTAGATAATCTCCATTAATCTTTATCCCTTTGTTTTCTCAGTTCAGTGATTGAAAGACATTTTCCAATGTGGCATTAAAGAGCTTCGGAGATATGGTGTCCCCTTGTCTCACTCCTTTTCCAATTTTTATGTGTGTTGTATTTTCAAACAGCCGAATCTTTGCACTTGCATTTTCATAGATGTTACTAATAATATTAATGTATGCATCTTCAATACCGCAGGATTTCCGAGCCATCGCAACTGCTGACGGTTTCACCGAATCAAAGGCTTTTTCATAATCGATAAAAGCCATGCACAATGGAAGTTCATATTCCCTCGTTCTTTCAATTAGTTCTCTCAGTACGTGGATATGATCTATTGTGCTGTAGCCACTCCTGAATCCAGCTTGTTCTCTCGGTTGAGCCATGTCCAGTGTCACCTTCAAACGGTGTGAAAGAACTTTAGTGAAAATTTTATAAACCACTGATAGGAGGCTGATAGGTCTGTAGTTCCTGAGATCCTCAATGTCACCTTTTTTATGTAGCAAGATCATTGTAGCGTTGTTCCAATCCTCAGGAATTTTCCCTTCATTAAGGCATCGAGTGAAAATTTGGGCGAGTACTGTTTCGATTTCTCCACTTGCTTCTTGTATGATGTCTACAGTAATTCCATCTTCTCCTATAGCTTTTCCCCACTTCATGTTCATGATTACATGTGCAACTTCTGCTGGAAGGACTGGAAGAACTCTGGTACTGGTACCTTTCATGATGTCTGGAGTACATGTATCATCCCTTTCATATAATTTGGAGTAGAAATCTTTCACTCTTGTCAAAATTTCGCCTCTATTTCTTGTTACAGAACCATCTTCTTTTCTCAGTGCCATAATCTGTTTTTTTCCCTTACTGAGATGTCCCTTTGCTATCTTTAGGCTTTGGTTGTTTTCAATTGCCTTCCTTACTAGTTCACAGTTGAATTTCCTTACGTCTTCAGTGATATTTTTCGTACTGTCTTGCATAGCTCTATATATTCCCCTTTCGAAGTCACATCTTGTTTAGTTGTCCTCATCTCTCTTCTTTTTTGCATCAACATTTTGGTTTTTCCTGATAATTTGTTCACATCAGCGTGGAAATACTCTCGTAGAGTTTGCAGAGGCAGAAGGGTTTTTCATCTTGAACTCCTTTTTCAAGAAAAAGCCACACAGGAAATGGACATGGAGACATCCAAATGGGACGACAAGTGAAATTGATTTTATTATGTGTAACAAAAAATTCGTCATAGAAGACTGCAGTGTGCTAAACAAGTTCAACACAGGCAGTGACCATAGATTGGTGAGATGTAAGATGCACCTCAACACTAAACTCGAACGTAGGAAGCTCATAAGACAAAAAAAAATGTATTGACATAACCAACCTTAAAAAACACCATAATACATTCAAATTGGAACTGAAGAACAGATTCTCTGCTTTAGAAGGCGTAACATCGGAAGAAGTGGATATTTCTGCTTCATGTATTGATTAATAAATGGTAAGATAATTGCAACAAAACATTTATTTCGTGGTAAATTGTTTTTCCGACTTTTGACTTAAAATTTGTTTTTCCACAAAATGGAAAAATGCACCTCGTCACTGGGTGACATGGGATCTGTAAGAATAGCTCACAATTCCCAAAGCCATCTGGATTTTGACGGTGGAACTAATGAAGAAGCATTGGTATAGTTAAGTTTCTTATCCCCCCTTGTTCATGAGGGAAGCAATCTTAGTATGTGCCTGTCGCATTGTGATTCCTTCCCCACGAGACTACTTCCTTAAATGAGGACAATGGGTTTGGTCTTTAAAAGTAAACCACAGAAAGTAAACATCTGGAGATGGAGTGGTTGTTTTGGTATTGTTCTACAGAACGGTGCAATGTGGAGGAGGTAAAAGAGCATAAAAACTCAGGGCAATTGGTACAAAGGCTGGTTCTTTTAGCGAAGCACACTTTGCTTCCCGAAGAGAGAGGCTGTAGCATCGTTGTGGTTGGTTGGTTGGTTGGTTAGTGGATTTTAGTGGCGCAAGGGCCAGGTTTGGCCAAAGAGCGCCAGACAAAGAACTATCAGCCACAGAATTTTAAAAGCGTGGAAAATGAGTAAGAGCAGACAGGCTTGGTAAAAGTTGAAAAAGAGTATGATGAAAGCAGGGAAGACAAGGTAGTTAATTAGGTTTATAAAAAAATTTACTAATGGATATGGACGAACCGTCACTCTCCCCCCCCACACTCCTCTGCAATGCTGGCAGAGGGCGGGGACGAACTGTCACTCTCCTCCCCCCAATGTTCCTCTGCAATGCTGGTTGAGGCTGGGGACGAACTGTCACTCTCCTCCCCCCATGTTCCTCTATAATGTTGGTTGAGGGTGGGGACCTCGCTGAGGCCCAGACAGTTGGATGGACACTGCACACCTTTGCGGATTGAGGGCCGGGTCTTCCGCACGTGCAGGCTGTCTGCTGGGAACCGGAAGAGTCGGTCGTCTTCAAAAGAGAAGGCGCAGACTCAGATGGTCGAATAAGCTGGAGCTCGGTGAAATCCACCTGTGTCGCTTGTTCAACTGTAGATCGCTTGGCAAGTGCGGCGAGAGCTACAGGGCGCGGAACAAAGGGCTGCACGGGTTGCGGCAGAGACTGAACCACTGCGGCAAAAGTACGCTGTCGGTTGCTGGGAATACCCAACTTGGCCTTGGCAGCAGGGTACGAGAGGCCCTCCAGGGTCTTGAGGCGCTGGATCGCCATCTCGTCCTTCCATTTCATACAGTTGCGGGAGTAAGCTGCATGGGCCTCACCGCAGTTAACACAGCAGGCCGCAGAAGTGCAACCTTCCCCGTCATGTTCACTGGAGCCACAATTTGCGCAACGAGCGGAACTCTTACAGAAACGTTGTGAATGCCCGTACCTCTGGCACCTGAAACAGCGCAGAGGACTGGGAATGTACGGGCGAACTCCACAGACCAAGTAGCCAGCCTTGGTTTCGGTCGGAACTTTCGGGGAGTTAAAAGTCAAGATTACATTTTTAGACTTAATCAAGGGACCATCGCGCCGGAACATCATACGACGTGCAGCAATAACACCTTGATCTGCAAGTTCAGTCACCAATTCGTTTTCACTGCATGGCAAGAGATCAAACTCCGAAATAACACCCCGAGAGGTGTTAAGAAACGGGTGAGGGGTCACTTTTACAGGAATGCCCTGAAGACTAGTGAGGTGCAGAAAAGTGTTACTCTGAGAAACACTGCAAGTTTGGACAAGCAGGTCCCCAGAGCGAAGCTTCCTCACAGACTTCAAGGGGCCAACCGCAGCGTCCAAAGCTTTAGAAATAAAAAGGGAGATCTGGTGGACAGTCTCTCATTCGGATCGATGGATTCTACAAATAAGTGTGTAGCATGCGTAGTCACAACAATCGAGGGGAGACGACGCTTCGGAGCGACTGGTACAGCTGCCGAAGAAGAGGTTCCACATTCTTGGTCCAGGTCTAAAGACCGTTTAAGGGTATGAGACTTGGTAGGTTGAGAAGACGAAGGAGAGTCGTTGTCAACGATCAGTTTCTCAGGTGACTTAAATTTGGAGGTTTTGTTCTTGTTTTTACCCATGGAAAAAAGCAGGAAGATTCGTCTGCAGACTACTCCACCCACCACCGAGCCCTACAAGGGAGAACTGGAGGTCTGCAAGCCGAGAAAATGACGCTGGACACAGTTCTGGAGCTTATACGTTGCAGATATAGTCCGTTGGCTGTGATCACACGCACTCGGCGGACACTTCGGCCTCCTGGTACCGTCATGCCAACGCCTTTGGCATGATCACACAGCCCCCGGGCTCACCCTGCCGTGCCATACGACAAAAAAGCCGCAAAAGCCCTGCACACAACTTGGTACAAGACTTCTGACTAGAGGTGGGTTAGTCTCTAGCCTCCCGTTTACAGCGAAGCGGGTGTCGAAGAGGAGTGTTGGTACACAGGAAGCACTTAACCGGTCTCCTGCGACATCAGCCGCCAGACATCCCATTTCCGCCTCACGGGTCACCGCACGCGGCAAACATGCAGGTAGGTCTAGCACCCAAACCAGCTAAAAGGGAAAAAAGAAATCCAAAGAAGACAAATCCTGGAAGGGAACCTAAACGGAATCTCAGCAACCTACGAACTGAGCGGTTAATAGAAAACAGTCAGTGGTGGAGGGTAACAAAACCCCAAGACCTGGGTGTTAGTACATAGCAGGGTAGCGATTAGGTAGAATACAACACGGGCAACTAGCCAGTGGAGAAAATAAATAAAAACAAAAAAGCGAGACACAAGACCAGCTCGGGATCGTGGGGCCGCGACTCCCCAACAGCCGGATGAACAGCCGTCCCTGCAAACACCAAAATAAAAAACAAGCGGTGGCATGACATCAGATGTTGACCAGTCACAAGGTCAGCTCGGGCCGTGGGGGCGCAGCTCCCCAAATAACTGGAAAACCAGTTATCCCCGTGCGGTGAAAAATTTCCGGAACCCCCAATAATTTTTCGAGTAGGCGCCTGTGTTGTCTACTGTTATATAAGTGAAAAACATCTAGTAAGGATTTGATTAAAGTATCAAGTTTATGTGGTTGCAGTTCCTTTAACTCATGACATACTGTTCTTAAGTTATTTTCAGCGAATGATAAGGACCTTTATTTTTCATTTTATTGACTGATCAATACTTTGCTTCATGTAATCATCATCATCATTGTCAACCATTAACAATCCACTAATGGACAAAGATCTCCCCAAGTTTCCTCCGCAACGGTCTGTCTTGTGCCAGTCTCCTCCATGTCACTCCCGCATACTTTCGAATTTCATCCACCCATCTTCCACGTGGTCTTCTTCTGGGTCTTTTCCTGTCCCTTGGAATCCAATCTAAAATTTCGGCTGTCCATCGATGGTCTGTTCTTCTGGCAGCATGTCCAGCCCATTGCCATTTCAGGGATTTAACTCTGATCATGATGTCTTCCACTCTTGTCATTTTTCGGATCCACGTGTTCCTCTTCTTATCTCTCCTCGTTACACCAAGCATGCACCTGTCCATGCTACTTTGAGTTGTCTGCAGCCATTGTATGTCTCTTTTAGCTAAGGTTCACGTCTCTGCACCATACGTAAGCACTGGAAGGATGCATTGATCAAACACTTTTCTTTTAAGACATAATGGCATATTGCTCTTGAAAATTATGCTGTTTCTTCCAAATGCTCTCCAGAGAAGTTTTGTACGCCGATTAATTTCTTCACCAATGTGACCCTCACTTGATATCTGCTGTCCAAGATAAACGTGTGTGTCTGTTATCTCCAGCTTTTCTCCATCAATCGATAAATCTTCATTTCTTGTAAAAGCATTGAACATCACTTTTGTCTTCTGAAAGTTCATTTTTAATCCCACTTCTTTACTCTTGTCAGCAAGTTCCTGGATCATACTCTGTAGCTCTGATGGGGTAGTTGCAAAAATGACTATGTCATCAGCAGAACGAAGGTGGGTTAGATAATCTCCATTAATCTTTATCCCTTTGTTTTCTCAGTTCGGTGATTGAAAGACATTTTCCAATGTGGCATTAAAGAGCTTCGGAGATATGGTGTCCCCTTGTCTCACTCCTTTTCCAATTTTTATGTGTGTTGTATTTTCAAACAGCCGAATCTTTGCACTTGCATTTTCATAGATGTTACTAATAATATTAATGTATGCATCTTCAATACCGCAGGATTTCCGAGCCATCGCAACTGCTGACGGTTTCACCGAATCAAAGGCTTTTTCATAATCGATAAAAGCCATGCACAATGGAAGTTCATATTCCCTCGTTCTTTCAATTAGTTCTCTCAGTACGTGGATATGATCTATTGTGCTGTAGCCACTCCTGAATCCAGCTTGTTCTCTCGGTTGAGCCATGTCCAGTGTCACCTTCAAACGGTGTGAAAGAACTTTAGTGAAAATTTTATAAACCACTGATAGGAGGCTGATAGGTCTGTAGTTCCTGAGATCCTCAATGTCACCTTTTTTATGTAGCAAGATCATTGTAGCGTTGTTCCAATCCTCAGGAATTTTCCCTTCATTAAGGCATCGAGTGAAAATTTGGGCGAGTACTGTTTCGATTTCTCCACTTGCTTCTTGTATGATGTCTACAGTAATTCCATCTTCTCCTGGAGCTTTTCCCCACTTCATGTTCATGATTACATGTGCAACTTCTGCTGGAAGGACTGGAAGAACTCTGGTACTGGTACCTTTCATGATGTCTGGAGTACATGTATCATCCCTTTCATATAATTTGGAGTAGAAATCTTTCACTCTTGTCAAAATTTCGCCTCTATTTCTTGTTACAGAACCATCTTCTTTTCTCAGTGCCATAATCTGTTTTTTTCCCTTACTGAGATGTCCCTTTGCTATCTTTAGGCTTTGGTTGTTTTCAATTGCCTTCCTTACTAGTTCACAGTTGAATTTCCTTACGTCTTCAGTGATATTTTTTCGTACTGTCTTGCATAGCTCTATATATTCCCCTTTCGAAGTCACATCTTGTTTAGTTGTCCTCATCTCTCTTCTTTTTGCATCAACATTTTGGTTTTTCCTGATAATTTGTTCACATCAGCGTGGAAATACTCTCGTAGAGTTTGCAGAGGCAGAAGGGTTTTTCATCTTGAACTCCTTTTTCAAGAAAAAGCCACACAGGAAATGGACATGGAGACATCCAAATGGGACGACAAGTGAAATTGATTTTATTATGTGTAACAAAAAATTCGTCATAGAAGACTGCAGTGTGCTAAACAAGTTCAACACAGGCAGTGACCATAGATTGGTGAGATGTAAGATGCACCTCAACACTAAACTCGAACGTAGGAAGCTCATAAGACAAAAAAAATGTATTGACATAACCAACCTTAAAAAACACCATAATACATTCAAATTGGAACTGAAGAACAGATTCTCTGCTTTAGAAGGCGTAACATCGGAAGAAGTGGATATTTCTGCTTCATGTATTGATTAATAAATGGTAAGATAATTGCAACAAAACATTTATTTCGTGGTAAATTGTTTTTCCGACTTTTGACTTAAAATTTGTTTTTCCACAAAATGGAAAAATGCACCTCGTCACTGGGTGACATGGGATCTGTAAGAATAGCTCACAATTCCCAAAGCCATCTGGATTTTGACGGTGGAACTAATGAAGAAGCATTGGTATAGTTAAGTTTCTTACCCCCCCTTGTTCATGAGGGAAGCAATCTTAGTATGTGCCTGTCGCATTGTGATTCCTTCCCCACGAGACTACTTCCTTAAATGAGGACAATGGGTTTGGTCTTTAAAAGTAAACCACAGAAAGTAAACATCTGGAGATGGAGTGGTTGTTTTGGTATTGTTCTACAGAACGGTGCAATGTGGAGGAGGTAAAAGAGCATAAAAACTCAGGGCAATTGGTACAAAGGCTGGTTCTTTTAGCGAAGCACACTTTGCTTCCCGAAGAGAGAGGCTGTAGCATCGTTGTGGTTGGTTGGTTGGTTGGTTAGTGGATTTTAGTGGCGCAAGGGCCAGGTTTGGCCAAAGAGCGCCAGACAAAGAACTATCAGCCACAGAATTTTAAAAGCGTGGAAAATGAGTAAGAGCAGACAGGCTTGGTAAAAGTTGAAAAAGAGTATGATGAAAGCAGGGAAGACAAGGTAGTTAATTAGGTTTATAAAAAAATTTACTAATGGATATGGACGAACCGTCACTCTCCCCCCCACACTCCTCTGCAATGCTGGCAGAGGGCGGGGACGAACTGTCACTCTCCTCCCCCCATGTTCCTCTGCAATGCTGGTTGAGGCTGGGGACGAACTGTCACTCTCCTCCCCCCCATGTTCCTCTATAATGTTGGTTGAGGGTGGGGACCTCGCTGAGGCCCAGACAGTTGGATGGACACTGCACACCTTTGCGGATTGAGGGCCGGGTCTTCCGCACGTGCAGGCTGTCTGCTGGGAACCGGAAGAGTCGGTCGTCTTCAAAAGAGAAGGCGCAGACTCAGATGGTCGAATAAGCTGGAGCTCGGTGAAATCCACCTGTGTCGCTTGTTCAACTGTAGATCGCTTGGCAAGTGCGGCGAGAGCTACAGGGCGCGGAACAAAGGGCTGCACGGGTTGCGGCAGAGACTGAACCACTGCGGCAAAAGTACGCTGTCGGTTGCTGGGAATACCCAACTTGGCCTTGGCAGCAGGGTACGAGAGGCCCTCCAGGGTCTTGAGGCGCTGGATCGCCATCTCGTCCTTCCATTTCATACAGTTGCGGGAGTAAGCTGCATGGGCCTCACCGCAGTTAACACAGCAGGCCGCAGAAGTGCAACCTTCCCCGTCATGTTCACTGGAGCCACAATTTGCGCAACGAGCGGAACTCTTACAGAAACGTTGTGAATGCCCGTACCTCTGGCACCTGAAACAGCGCAGAGGACTGGGAATGTACGGGCGAACTCCACAGACCAAGTAGCCAGCCTTGGTTTCGGTCGGAACTTTCGGGGAGTTAAAAGTCAAGATTACATTTTTAGACTTAATCAAGGGACCATCGCGCCGGAACATCATACGACGTGCAGCAATAACACCTTGATCTGCAAGTTCAGTCACCAATTCGTTTTCACTGCATGGCAAGAGATCAAACTCCGAAATAACACCCCGAGAGGTGTTAAGAAACGGGTGAGGGGTCACTTTTACAGGAATGCCCTGAAGACTAGTGAGGTGCAGAAAAGTGTTACTCTGAGAAACACTGCAAGTTTGGACAAGCAGGTCCCCAGAGCGAAGCTTCCTCACAGACTTCAAGGGGCCAACCGCAGCGTCCAAAGCTTTAGAAATAAAAAAGGGAGATCTGGTGGACAGTCTCTCATTCGGATCGATGGATTCTACAAATAAGTGTGTAGCATGCGTAGTCACAACAATCGAGGGGAGACGACGCTTCGGAGCGACTGGTACAGCTGCCGAAGAAGAGGTTCCACATTCTTGGTCCAGGTCTAAAGACCGTTTAAGGGTATGAGACTTGGTAGGTTGAGAAGACGAAAGAGAGTCGTTGTCAACGATCAGTTTCTCAGGTGACTTAAATTTGGAGGTTTTGTTCTTGTTTTTACCCATGGAAAAAAGCAGGAAGATTCGTCTGCAGACTACTCCACCCACCACCGAGCCCTACAAGGGAGAACTGGAGGTCTGCAAGCCGAGAAAATGACGCTGGACACAGTTCTGGAGCTTATACGTTGCAGATATAGTCCGTTGGCTGTGATCACACGCACTCGGCGGACACTTCGGCCTCCTGGTACCGTCATGCCAACGCCTTTGGCATGATCACACAGCCCCCGGGCTCACCCTGCCGTGCCATACGACAAAAAAGCCGCAAAAGCCCTGCACACAACTTGGTACAAGACTTCTGACTAGAGGTGGGTTAGTCTCTAGCCTCCCGTTTACAGCGAAGCGGGTGTCGAAGAGGAGTGTTGGTACACAGGAAGCACTTAACCGGTCTCCTGCAACCTCAGCCGCCAGACATCCCATTTCCGCCTCACGGGTCACCGCACGCGGCAAACATGCAGGTAGGTCTAGCACCCAAACCAGCTAAAAGGGAAAAAAGAAATCCAAAGAAGACAAATCCTGGAAGGGAACCTAAACGGAATCTCAGCAACCTACGAACTGAGCGGTTAATAGAAAACAGTCAGTGGTGGAGGGTAACAAAACCCCAAGACCTGGGTGTTAGTACATAGCAGGGTAGCGATTAGGTAGAATACAACACGGGCAACTAGCCAGTGGAGAAAATAAATAAAAACAAAAAAGCGAGACACAAGACCAGCTCGGGATCGTGGGGCCGCGACTCCCCAACAGCCGGATGAACAGCCGTCCCTGCAAACACCAAAATAAAAAACAAGCGGTGGCATGACATCAGATGTTGACCAGTCACAAGGTCAGCTCGGGCCGTGGGGGCGCAGCTCCCCAAATAACTGGAAAACCAGTTATCCCCGTGCGGTGAAAAATTTCCGGAACCCCCAATAATTTTTCGAGTAGGCGCCTGTGTTGTCTACTGTTATATAAGTGAAAAACATCTAGTAAGGATTTGATTAAAGTATCAAGTTTATGTGGTTGCAGTTCCTTTAACTCATGACATACTGTTCTTAAGTTATTTTCAGCGAATGATAAGGACCTTTATTTTTCATTTTATTGACTGATCAATACTTTGCTTCATGTAATCATCATCATCATTGTCAACCATTAACAATCCACTAATGGACAAAGATCTCCCCAAGTTTCCTCCACAACGGTCTGTCTTGTGCCAGTCTCCCCCATGTCACTCCCGCATACTTTCGAATTTCATCCACCCATCTTCCACGTGGTCTTCTTCTGGGTCTTTTCCTGTCCCTTGGAATCCAATCTAAAATTTCGGCTGTCCATCGATGGTCTGTTCTTCTGGCAGCATGTCCAGCCCATTGCCATTTCAGGGATTTAACTCTGATCATGATGTCTTCCACTCTTGTCATTTTTCGGATCCACGTGTTCCTCTTCTTATCTCTCCTCGTTACACCAAGCATGCACCTGTCCATGCTACTTTGAGTTGTCTGCAGCCATTGTATGTCTCTTTTAGCTAAGGTTCACGTCTCTGCACCATACGTAAGCACTGGAAGGATGCATTGATCAAACACTTTTCTTTTAAGACATAGTGGCATATTGCTCTTGAAAATTATGCTGTTTCTTCCAAATGCTCTCCAGACAAGTTTTGTACGCCGATTAATTTCTTCACCAATGTGACCCTCACTTGATATCTGCTGTCCAAGATAAACGTGTGTGTCTGTTATCTCCAGCTTTTCTCCATCAATCGATAAATCTTCATTTCTTGTAAAAGCATTGAACATCACTTTTGTCTTCTGAAAGTTCATTTTTAATCCCACTTCTTTACTCTTGTCAGCAAGTTCCTGGATCATACTCTGTAGCTCTGATGGGGTAGTTGCAAAAATGACTATGTCATCAGCAGAACGAAGGTGGGTTAGATAATCTCCATTAATCTTTATCCCTTTGTTTTCTCAGTTCAGTGATTGAAAGACATTTTCCAATGTGGCATTAAAGAGCTTCGGAGATATGGTGTCCCCTTGTCTCACTCCTTTTCCAATTTTTATGTGTGTTGTATTTTCAAACAGCCGAATCTTTGCACTTGCATTTTCATAGATGTTACTAATAATATTAATGTATGCATCTTCAATACCGCAGGATTTCCGAGCCATCGCAACTGCTGACGGTTTCACCGAATCAAAGGCTTTTTCATAATCGATAAAAGCCATGCACAATGGAAGTTCATATTCCCTCGTTCTTTCAATTAGTTCTCTCAGTACGTGGATATGATCTATTGTGCTGTAGCCACTCCTGAATCCAGCTTGTTCTCTCGGTTGAGCCATGTCCAGTGTCACCTTCAAACGGTGTGAAAGAACTTTAGTGAAAATTTTATAAACCACTGATAGGAGGCTGATAGGTCTGTAGTTCCTGAGATCCTCAATGTCACCTTTTTTATGTAGCAAGATCATTGTAGCGTTGTTCCAATCCTCAGGAATTTTCCCTTCATTAAGGCATCGAGTGAAAATTTGGGCGAGTACTGTTTCGATTTCTCCACTTGCTTCTTGTATGATGTCTACAGTAATTCCATCTTCTCCTGGAGCTTTTCCCCACTTCATGTTCATGATTACATGTGCAACTTCTGCTGGAAGGACTGGAAGAACTCTGGTACTGGTACCTTTCATGATGTCTGGAGTACATGTATCATCCCTTTCATATAATTTGGAGTAGAAATCTTTCACTCTTGTCAAAATTTCGCCTCTATTTCTTGTTACAGAACCATCTTCTTTTCTCAGTGCCATAATCTGTTTTTTTCCCTTACTGAGATGTCCCTTTGCTATCTTTAGGCTTTGGTTGTTTTCAATTGCCTTCCTTACTAGTTCACAGTTGAATTTCCTTACGTCTTCAGTGATATTTTTTCGTACTGTCTTGCATAGCTCTATATATTCCCCTTTCGAAGTCACATCTTGTTTAGTTGTCCTCATCTCTCTTCTTTTTTGCATCAACATTTTGGTTTTTCCTGATAATTTGTTCACATCAGCGTGGAAATACTCTCGTAGAGTTTGCAGAGGCAGAAGGGTTTTTCATCTTGAACTCCTTTTTCAAGAAAAAGCCACACAGGAAATGGACATGGAGACATCCAAATGGGACGACAAGTGAAATTGATTTTATTATGTGTAACAAAAAATTCGTCATAGAAGACTGCAGTGTGCTAAACAAGTTCAACACAGGCAGTGACCATAGATTGGTGAGATGTAAGATGCACCTCAACACTAGACTCGAACGTAGGAAGCTCATAAGACAAAAAAAAATGTATTGACATAACCAACCTTAAAAAACACCATAATACATTCAAATTGGAACTGAAGAACAGATTCTCTGCTTTAGAAGGCGTAACATCGGAAGAAGTGGATATTTCTGCTTCATGTATTGATTAATAAATGGTAAGATAATTGCAACAAAACATTTATTTCGTGGTAAATTGTTTTTCCGACTTTTTGACTTAAAATTTGTTTTTCCAAAAAATGGAAAAATGCACCTCGTCACTGGGTGACATGGGATCTGTAAGAATAGCTCACAATTCCCAAAGCCATCTGGATTTTGACGGTGGAACTAATGAAGAAGCATTGGTATAGTTAAGTTTCTTATCCCCCCCTTGTTCATGAGGGAAGCAAATCTTAGTATGTGCCTGTCGCATTGTGATTCCTTCCCCACGAGACTACTTCCTTAAATGAGGACAATGGGTTTGGTCTTTAAAAGTAAACCACAGAAAGTAAACATCTGGAGATGGAGTGGTTGTTTTGGTATTGTTCTACAGAACGGTGCAATGTGGAGGATGTAAAAGAGCATAAAAACTCAGGGCAATTGGTACAAAGGCTGGTTCTTTTAGCGAAGCACACTTTGCTTCCCGAAGAGAGAGGCTGTAGCATCGTTGTGGTTGGTTGGTTGGTTGGTTAGTGGATTTTAGTGGCGCAAGGGCCAGGTTTGGCCAAAGAGCGCCAGACAAAGAACTATCAGCCACAGAATTTTAAAAGCGTGGAAAATGAGTAAGAGCAGACAGGCTTGGTAAAAGTTGAAAAAGAGTATGATGAAAGCAGGGAAGACAAGGTAGTTAATTAGGTTTACAAAAAAATTTACTAATGGATATGGACGAACCGTCACTCTCCCCCCCACACTCCTCTGCAATGCTGGCAGAGGGCGGGGACGAACTGTCACTCTCCTCCCCCCCCCATGTTCCTCTGCAATGCTGGTTGAGGCTGGGGACGAACTGTCACTCTCCTCCCCCCCATGTTCCTCTATAATGTTGGTTGAGGGTGGGGACCTCGCTGAGGCCCAGACAGTTGGATGGACACTGCACACCTTTGCGGATTGAGGGCCGGGTCTTCCGCACGTGCAGGCTGTCTGCTGGGAACCGGAAGAGTCGGTCGTCTTCAAAAGAGAAGGCGCAGACTCAGATGGTCGAATAAGCTGGAGCTCGGTGAAATCCACCTGTGTCGCTTGTTCAACTGTAGATCGCTTGGCAAGTGCGGCGAGAGCTACAGGGCGCGGAACAAAGGGCTGCACGGGTTGCGGCAGAGACTGAACCACTGCGGCAAAAGTACGCTGTCGGTTGCTGGGAATACCCAACTTGACCTTGGCAGCAGGGTACGAGAGGCCCTCCAGGGTCTTGAGGCGCTGGATCGCCATCTCGTCCTTCCATTTCATACAGTTGCGGGAGTAAGCTGCATGGGCCTCACCGCAGTTAACACAGCAGGCCGCAGAAGTGCAACCTTCCCCGTCATGTTCACTGGAGCCACAATTTGCGCAACGAGCGGAACTCTTACAGAAACGTTGTGAATGCCCGTACCTCTGGCACCTGAAACAGCGCAGAGGACTGGGAATGTACGGGCGAACTCCACAGACCAAGTAGCCAGCCTTGGTTTCGGTCGGAACTTTCGGGGAGTTAAAAGTCAAGATTACATTTTTAGACTTAATCAAGGGACCATCGCGCCGGAACATCATACGACGTGCAGCAATAACACCTTGATCTGCAAGTTCAGTCACCAATTCGTTTTCACTGCATGGCAAGAGATCAAACTCCGAAATAACACCCCGAGAGGTGTTAAGAAACGGGTGAGGGGTCACTTTTACAGGAATGCCCTGAAGACTAGTGAGGTGCAGAAAAGTGTTACTCTGAGAAACACTGCAAGTTTGGACAAGCAGGTCCCCAGAGCGAAGCTTCCTCACAGACTTCAAGGGGCCAACCGCAGCGTCCAAAGCTTTAGAAATAAAAAAGGGAGATCTGGTGGACAGTCTCTCATTCGGATCGATGGATTCTACAAATAAGTGTGTAGCATGCGTAGTCACAACAATCGAGGGAGACGACGCTTCGGAGCGACTGGTACAGCTGCCGAAGAAGAGGTTCCACATTCTTGGTCCAGGTCTAAAGACCGTTTAAGGGTATGAGACTTGGTAGGTTGAGAAGACGAAGGAGAGTCGTTGTCAACGATCAGTTTCTCAGGTGACTTAAATTTGGAGGTTTTGTTCTTGTTTTTACCCATGGAAAAAAGCAGGAAGATTCGTCTGCAGACTACTCCACCCACCACCGAGCCCTACAAGGGAGAACTGGAGGTCTGCAAGCCGAGAAAATGACGCTGGACACAGTTCTGGAGCTTATACGTTGCAGATATAGTCCGTTGGCTGTGATCACACGCACTCGGCGGACACTTCGGCCTCCTGGTACCGTCATGCCAACTCCTTTGGCATGATCCCACAGCCCCCGGGCTCACCCTGCCGTGCCATACGACAAAAAAGCCGCAAAAGCCCTGCACACAACTTGGTACAAGACTTCTGACTAGAGGTGGGTTAGTCTCTAGCCTCCCGTTTACAGCGAAGCCGGGGTCGAAGAGAAGTGTTGGCACACAGGAGGCACTTAACCGGTCTCCTGCGACCTCAGCCGCCAGACATCCCATTTCCGCCTCACGGGTCTCCGCACGCGGCAAACATGCAGGTAGGTCTAGCACCCAAACCAGCTAAAATGAAAAAATGAAATCCAAAGAAGACAAATCCTGGAAGGGAACCTAAACGGAATCTCAGCAACCTACGAACTGAGCTGTTAATATAAAACAGTTAGTGGTGGAGGGTAACAAAACCACAAGACCGGGGTGTTAGTACACAACGTGGTAGCGATTAGGTAGAGAATACAACACGGGCAACTAGCCAGTGGAGAAAGTAAATAAAAACGAAAAAGCGAGACACAAGACCAGCTAGGGATCGTGTGGCCGCAACTCCCCAACAGCTGGATGAACAGCCGTCCTTGCAAACACCAAAATAAAAAACAAGCGGTGGCATGACATCAGATGTTGACCAGTCACAAGGTCAGCTCGGGCCGTGGGGGCGCCGCTCCCCAAATAACTGGAAAACCAGTTATCCCCGTGCTGGGGTAGCATCGTTGTGGTGCTATCTCTCTTCGCAAGAGTAATCTAATCCCCTCCGATATCTAAACGCACGAAGCAAGCGTGGGAAGGAATTAAATCCATGTTTATACCCCAGTAAATCCAACGAACATCACTGAAACACATTAAAACAGGAGGAATATTTGTTTTGAAATCATTAAGCAGAATGTTTCATGTTCGAAGATCTAAAAGCTAAAATTATCCGCAAATACCCATATTTTTGACCCCCGAAAAAAAGGATTATCGAAAAATGAACTGTCCATAGAAATTTCAAGTTCTCTCCACAACGTATTGCATCATCCCAAGTCAGAAATAACTTTTAGTTCAACCCCAGTAGATTCCAAACCTTGATTTATTAAAAAAAGCAATATTTTTTTCATTTGTAAGTTAAAGAATATTGGCTGCTTCCATTGCGATAATAATCCTCGGATTAAGAAAAATTGGGCTTTCTTGAAAGGGCAAAGAATTTTGTCCATTCTGGTGTCGTAGTATAGCCTAGAGTCAATATGAATTTCGTCAAAGCTTAAAACATAAAGCTTTACAGAGCGATTTAAACTTTCATAGCTTTTTTTTCCCCCATCAACAAAAAGTCATCGTGTTGAATGCCTGGATTACGGGTAAATTTTGCGGACCATCTTTTCAAAGTAATGGAATAATGTTTCCCCCTCCAGAAGTCATATATGATTTTTCTAAAGAGAGCTCTTATTACGATGCATTTCAATACATCTTCAGGTGCCCATTTTATCCATTGCTTCCTTTCGTAAGATCACTTGGTCGCCGTAAATATATCATGGACGCCTTTACCTAATCTTTCCAACGTACTATAGTTTCTCTTAATTTCTTTTAATTGCTTCTTGAGTTGGATAATTTGTTTTGACCAGAACCTTGTAATCATGTATGCATTTCTGATTTGTGCAGATATATTTGATAATCTCGCGTTTCTAATTCTTTAAAGCACCTAGTACACTTTCAAGATAAGATATTTTTTCCTGCAGTCTTTTGCTCTCCTTCACATTTAAAACATACATGAAGTTACGGAATTACTATATTGTTTCGTCCTAAATTGAATCTACCCCACCGCTGATACGGGATTTTTTGAATTTAAAGTTTTAATTCGATCCAAAGAACTTTCTAAAATTCTTGGTCTCCGATAAACCGTCACAAACGAAAACTACCACACATCTTTTTTTTTTTTTTTTTTTTTTGATTGGAGGTTTAACGACCACCGTGAGCAACTCAATGGGCTATAAGCAGTCGCCCGTCCCTAATTTAGGGTCACTGGTTCCAGGGAAGGGAGAGAGCCAGTGCCGTAAGACAAACACAACATCCATGCCTCACCAGGAGTCGAACCCGGACCCCGTTCGGACGAATGATCAGAGGCCAGCGCCTTAGACCACTGCGCCACCGGGGCGGCCCACACATCTTTCAGCAACTTGGAAAATTGCCACATGCTTTTCATTAAGGGACCGAGCACAAATTGCTGTTTTTTATGGTTTTTTTTATTGATGGTTTAACGACCGCCGTGAGCAACTCAATGGGCTATAAGCAGTCGCCCGTCCCTAATTTAGAGTCACTAGTTCCAGGTAAGGAGAGAGCCAGTGCCGTAAGACAAACACAACATCCATGCCTCACCGGGATTCGAACCCGGACCCCGTTCGGACGAATGATCAGAGGCCATCGCTTAGACCACTGCGCCACCGGGGCGGCAATTGCTGTTCCTCCGAGGAACACTTTGAATGTGTGTCAGTTTTCCCAGTTTGCGCGAATGTGTGTCAGTTTTTCAAAGTGCCTAATGACGGGAAGGAGTTCTTTTGTTTATCGGAATTTTCATGTCAGTTCATACGAGTTTACGGCAACTGGCCACAAAAGTTCAACGAGGGGGAGGGGGGGTATGAATAAAGATCGCCGTTTCTTGGCATATATATATATATGTTTTTTTTTATTATTTTTTTTTGAGAGTAGAATTGGGAACACCAAACAATTTCGAGAAAACGTTCTACGTAAGGCAAGCGAGAACCGCACTTTAATTTGAACACTGTAAACTGTCGAAAATGTTATATGGAGCCCCCTCAACCCCCCTCCCTTCCCCCAAACCCTCTGCGGTCTAAGTTAGAGTACCATGAGGTAGTATACCAAATTTGGTGGTTCTAAATTGAAAACTGTAGATTTTACGAATATTGCGTGTTGGGGCCCCTTCACGAAAACAAAAACAGTTTACGGTCTAAGTTAGAGCACCATGAGGAAGTATACCAATTTTTGTGGTTCTAAATTGAAAACTGTAGATTTTACGAAAATTTTCTGTGGGGGCCCCTCGACCCCGGGCTCAGACCACTTCCAAAAACACCATGAGGTAGTATACCAAATTTGGTGGTTCTAAATTGAAAACTGTAGATTTTACGAAATTTTTGTATGAGATGAGAGATTAATTAGTGCCCCCTCCTGAAATATTTTGATAAGTGCCGCATACTAGTCTTCAGCAAATTAAATGAGTGTCTGAACAAATTTTTCCTACCAAAGATCAAATGTTTAGAAAAATACAAAAGAAAAAAAGCCGTGTAATTAATGCCCCATCCTGAAATGTTATGGCTTGCGATGGCATATGACTCGCGATGTTATGGCTTGCGATGTTTTGACCTGCGATGTTTTGTGCCCGCGATGTTTTGACCTGCGATGTTTTGTGTCCGCGATGTTATGGCTTGCGATGTTTTGTGTCCGCGATGTTATGACTTGCGATGTTTTGACGTGCTACGTGCCAGGACATTACAAGAAAGACAATTTATTGTGCTCTGAAATCCAGAAGGCTTTGGAACGTGTTCAAGGGACGACCGCCATTTTGTGCAGAATACGTAAACGTGAAAAAATGCAATTACCGTCCGCAGGCGTTCCGGCGTAAGATGTCAGTACGAGATATGGCCACCATGGAGGGCGATGCAAGATTCCACACGTCGTGTCATGCTTTGCACAACATTATCAAGCAGCTGTTGGGGTAATTTGTCCCATTCCTCTGTCAGTGCACGGATGAGGGTGTCCTTGTTTATTGGAGGGCATTGGCGACCAGCAAGACTCCTCCCCAAAGCATCCCACACATTTTCAATGGGATTCAGATCTGGAGAACGTGCTGGCCATACGAGACGTTGAATATCCTCGCTCTCCAGACACTCCTGGACAGTGACTGTTCGATGACATGTTGCGTTGTCGTCCATGAAAATGAATCTATCATCGACAGCACCACGGAACATGCGAACATGAGGTAGCAGAACATCATTAATGTATCGTTGGCCAGTCATAGTCCCAGTTGGAAGCACATAGAGGGACGTACAGCCATTGATCATGATGCCAGCCCATACCATGACACTACATGTTGGATATCGGTCCCTTTCCTGTATGTTTGCTGGACAATATGCAGTACCACTATCACGCCAGATCAGTTGTCGTCGACAATCAGACGATAGACTGTATCTACTCTCATCTGAGAAGAGGACAGCAGACCAGTCGTTATCAGTCCAATTGCGATGTTGATAGCACCGTTGCAAACGGGCGGTATGGTGACGTCTGGACAATGGGATGCACACAACAGGACGGCGGGCGTATAGTCCTCCTTCATGCAAACGTCTGGCGACAGTTTTTCGGGAGATCCGCTTGTCAGTATAGCAGCCATAAACTGATTTGCTACCTCACTAGCTGTGCTACGCCGGTGTCTTTTTGTTGATAGCACTATGTACCGATCTTCCGCAGGTGTCGTACTGCGAACACGACTTCCCCCGTGACGTTTGCTACACTCTCCATTTGTTTGAAATGATTTCCAAAGCCTTGAAACAACACTGTGGCTGACGTCGAACTCCCTGGCAACATCTGTTATTTTTCGCTCTTCTTCAATCTTGCCAATAATACGGCCACGCGTAAAATCATCTAGGTCATGTCGGGAAGACACTGAAAATTGCAAGTTCGTCAATTGATTCTTTCCCTTTCAACTTTGCGTTTGAACAACAACGGTCAATACGCGTCAAACCCTTTATATCTCTTATCAGCGCTATGACGTCACGAACAAGTTCGGCAATCCAAAATTTGCATACTCACAACACGTCTTACTGTATCCCGCACTTATGCTTATTTCCACATTTTCCTGCTTTCCATTTTATGGTTGCTATCGTTGCTATTGTCATCCGTCCTTAGCAATTGTCCGGCAGTGTATAATAACTATATACTATATGGGTACATATGCTCATTACGCATTGTGGGTCCACTCGGGAGTGATATGCATATATTTTTTTATATTAAGAGCTGTGTTCTAGATTTTTTTTTCTTTTTTTTTTTGTGAAAACGTGGGCTTTATATTTATGTCACATATGTATATATAAACGTGCTGAATCGTTTTTTTAAAAGCTGTTTTCCTTATTTATATTTATTATTTATTGTAAGTATAGCAGTGGACATAAACAGATTTGATTCTGTGTTACTAGATACTAAATGAAATTTTAAATGGCCGCCCCGGTGGCGCAGTGGTCTAAGCGATGGCCTCTGATCATTCGTCCGAAAGGGGTCCGGGTTCGAATCCCGGTGAGGCATGGATGTTGTGTTTGTCTTACGGCACTGGCTCTCTCCCTTCCCTGGAACCAGTGACCCTAAATTAGGGACGGGCGACTGCTTATAGCCCATTGAGTTGCTCACGGTGGTCGTTAAAATTCCAATAAAAAAAAATAAAAAAAAATAAATTTTAAATGTAATGAAAAATAAGTGAGCAGCCCCGGTGGCGCAGTGGTCTAAGGCGCTGGCCTCTGATCATTCGTCCGTAAGGGGTCTGGGTTCGAATCCCGGTCAGGCATGGATGTTGTGTTTGTCTTACGGCACTGGCTCTCTCCCTTCCCTGGAACCAGTGACCCTAAATTAGGGACGGGCGACTGCTTATAGCCCATTGAGTTGCTCACGGTGGTCGTTAAACCTCCAATCAAAAAAAAAAAAAAAAAAATAAGTGGCCTGCTATGACACCTATGCATATTTTGTGTTATAAGGTAATATCTTTGAAAGCTGATGTGATGTGAGCATAAGAATGACCTTTGTATGGAGAATATATGTGCATGAATGTTTATTATTTGTTTTCTATTTCTTTATTTTCCCTTTTTCTGGTTGAATACAGTTTGAATGATTTAATACAGCAGCGAGATTTCAAAAATATGACCTCTTAATAGCGACTATTCACTTACTGTAAAATTTGAAGTAAGGAAGTATATTCGACTTCAAAAACTTAAATTAGTGAGATTACTGAAAATATTAAATTAATGGAACATATCAGGCAAGTAATTCTATTCTTTCAGCACCTAACCTTCTGTGAAAAAATCGCATTCCGATTTTTGTTTCGTAACGTCTCCGAGTTTAGATTCCCGAAATGCTGGTTTTTTCTTTCTTTTTCTCTTTTTAGAAATCTTGTGAAATTAAGAAGAAAAAAACATTCTGATTTACACTGTTGCTTAAACAGTAAGGTTGTATAATTGATAATTATTGAATTCCTCATTTTATCTGTCTAAACGCCTCTTAGCTTCAGATCAGATCAGATCATAGTAGAGGATTTTAGGAAGGGAGTGTCTGACCCCAGGTCTTAAACAACCCTTAGAAATAGGAAGCTAGGAGATTTGGGCTAGAGTGCCCGATAGGAAAGTGACACTTAAACGAGGTTGAAAGGGGGAGAAAGACGCCCTTATTTATCACCGGGATGCCAGTACCCGGGGTCCGACAGCTTAACGTGCCCATCCGACGCACGGCAGGTATTTAGTGGTTCGAACCTGAGGTTATCTACATGGCAGTCATGAACGCTGACCACTAGGCCACCCATGGCACATCCTCTTAGCTTCAATGGTTTCCGTAGTTTCAAAGCAGCTTTTTGCCTGCTTGTGACGTCACACGCAGCGCGGGCGGTGACTTATGGCGGCCAATCAGGGCCGGCTAGAGGCCACGCCCCCATTACTAGCGTCTCGAGGTAGAGACATCCACATGTATCGAGTTATCTCATTGGCAGCAATACAAGTGGGACCGACCAATTGGCGAACGGCATCGTAACGGCTTTAACAGTTTGGCGGTAATAATGGTGGATAATGGCTACTGCTACGTTTGAGAGAGTAGGTAAGTAAGGTAAGTTTGAGTTTTCTTTTATCTGGTTAATTTTTATATTTTGATGGATACTGCGAACAGGCTAAGTTGTTGGATTTGTGGTGTTTCATTCGGGCAGAAATACAATTTGAACCAGCATGTTAAAAAATTTCATCCGGATGCTTCCGTCATACATGAACCTCGTATTGCAAAGAGATTGACATGCAACCACTGTGAAGTAACATTTGGAGTAAAAAAAAGTCTGTACAGACATTTGAGAAACCTTCACCCGGAAAAATTTGCTGTGTCAGGTGAAAATTCCCATGCAGAGCAGCTGGTTCCCCCTGGAGACAGCCAATGCTTTACAACAAACCGGGATTCGAACCCGGTCTCACTGGTACAGAAAGATATTCCCACCGATAACCCTTTATGTAGCACTGAAAGTTCACCACATGTTATCTGCAAAACCACTGGATGTGATGCTTCCCTTTCAAGTGCCAGTAACACTGCAAACAGTGAGGAATTAAATATGAATGCTAATTCCAACAGTTCTGAATGTGAAATGCATTCTGTTCACACCAACAATTCCTGTAACTTCTGTAGCCATACTTTCTCAACAAGAGCAAGTTTAAATATGCACTTAGAAATGTTTCACTCAACAGAAGATCAACAGTTTTCTAGTAAAGTTATTTGTAGCACTAAAAGTTCACCACATGTTATCTGCAAAACCACTAGATGTGATGCTTCCCTTTCAAGTACCAGTAACACTGCAAACAGTGAGGAATTAAATATGAATGCTAATTCCAACAGTTCTGAATGTGAAATGCGTTCTGTTCACACCAACAATTCCTGTAACTTCTGTAGCCAAACTTTCTCAACAAGAGCAACTTTAAATATACACATAGAAATGTTTCACTCAACAGGAGATCAGCAGTTTTCTGGTAAAGTTGTATGTAGCATTTGCGAGATCACTTGTAGAACAGTAGAAGAATTGCAAAATCATATTGGCAGAAGTCATCCTGATATTTTACTATCATTTGAAGATAAAGTTTTTCACAACACTGATGATTTTCTAGAGTGGAAAACTAAGGTAGAGTGTGATTCTCAGTCGCATTTTGTAAAACATTGTGGTGACAGTTGCCTTGCAGATGGAAGTACTGTTTCTTATTATTATTGTCATCGAAGTGGAATGTACAAATCCATTGACAATAGGAAACGCCATATGAAATGTGCAGGTACCAATAAAATTAGCAAAACTTGTCCTGCAAACATTAAAGTTTATAAACAAATTGAGGAAGGAACCATGATAATTAAGGTTAAATACCAATCTGTCCATGTCGGTCACAAACTTGAAATTGGCAGAACTGTGTTGACTAAATCAGAAAAGGGGCAACTTGCAGCTCAGATGAATCTAGGAATTCCCAAATCAAGAATTCTGCAGAATATTACAGCATCATTCTCACCGACAAAACGCTACAGTTATACCACCCGAAAAGACTTGCATAACATCAGTCGAGATTTCCATGTTGATAAGCATATAACTTTCGACAAAGATGATGCCACATCTGTTGAAGTTCTTGTAAAAAAGATGCAAGATGAAAAAGATAACCCTGTGATTTTGTACAAACCAGTAGATGTGGTTTTACCTGAACATCCTTCAATTACTAGTGAGGAATTTTTGTTGGGAATAATGAATGATGCACAGTTAAAGCTTCTGAATTTGTATGGTAGTAAGGGTGTAATGATTGATTCAACTCATGGTTTGAACCAGTATGGTTATGAATTAACCACATTAATGGTTAATGGTTCGAATCATGAGGGGATTCCAATTGCTGTATTATTTTCTTCAAGAATCGCACACGACACCTTTGTGGCATTCTTTAAAGAAATCAAAAATCGCCTGCCGCATTTGCAGACACAGGTGTTTATGTCTGATGACGCACCACAAATGTACAGTGCTTGGAAGGAAGTTTTTGGAAAAGTGAAAAATAAATATCTCTGTTCGTGGCACATTCAAAGAGCTTGGAGAGCAAACATTCAAACAAAAATTGTTGAGAAAGAACAGCGCGAGTGCGTAGCACTTGCCCTCCAAGAAATAATGAAACAGACAGACATAGCAACATTTCAGCGCATTGCTGAAAGTTATATTGAAAAGTTTTTGTCAAGTGAAGAAACTGTTTCATTTGCAAAGTATTTCCTTAATCACTACATGAACCGTGTTGAGGAGTGGGCAAGCTGTTACCGTGTTGGGTGTCCAATGAACACCAACATGAAAGTAGAAAGGTGGCATAGAGAATTGAAATATGAAGAAGCAGATGGCAAAAAAATTGGAAGGCTGGATAAAGCAATTAGATTAGTGCTAAGCACAGTCACCAAAAGATTAATTGGACGGTTAGTTTCCCTTGAACGCCCAAAGCTAACTGCTAGGATTGCAGATATTAGAAAAAGGCATATTGCCAGTGAAAAGTTTCCAAAAGACTATATTCTTGAGATGGAAGAACAGAGATCCTGGGTTGTTCGGTCAAGCACAGCATCCGACACTCTGCTCTATACATATGATGTTTCGTTTGTTAAGAACTGCCACTGTGAAATAAAGTGCCATGACTGTAATGTCTGCATACATAATTTAACATGTAATTGTTTAGATTATACATTACACAATATGTAAGCACATCCACTTAGTGTGCAGGTATTTCAGTTTTGGACCTGCTATTGCAGAACCAGAAGAGGCTGGTGAAAATCCCCTGGTTCTCAATATCGATGAGAATTTTGCAGCTGAACATTCAGCAATCTGCCAGGAATTATGCAAATTAGTGCCAGATGCAGATTTGGTCAAAAAAAAGCTGCTGCCATCTCCTATGCACAAGTCTTAATGCAGCGCATTCAGGACACTGATTCAGTAGAAGAAGTTATTATACTTCATGATGCCATAAAAATGGGTATGACGAAGTGTGACACAGTGTCTCTAACCAGAAAGATTTTGCCAGTTGGTCCCCAGGAATTTACAGCTGAACCAGCAAACAAAAATATCCAACCGCAGCGCCGATTTGTGAAGGCCAAAAAATCACAGAAGCGGAAACTTCCATTTCATTAATGTAGAACATAAGCACACCGGCCAAAAAATTAGTTTTGCCTAACAAAAATTAAGTAGAAAGTTAGCAGTTCACTGCAGGCGCCATGATAACATTATTGGGAGATAAATAGCACGGCTGCGGTCTACTGTATCATTTCTGTCTCTTGCAGTTGTGAAGAGCCGTGTGTGTTGAATTTAGTCTTCAATATGTGTCGTAAGACAGACGTTACTGAGTGACAAAAAGGAGCCATTGTGTTTATCTGTGCTTACAGACACAAAGTGAAAGAAGTTGCCCAATTTTTTGGGTGTGTTGAAGTGTACTGTCCAGCGGATCTACAAACAGTGGTGTAGTTTGCAATGAACTGAAAATTGGCGACATAATTGTGGCCGGAAAACAATTCTCACATCCGGGACCACCGCAATGTTTCAAACTAGGCAACAGTTTCCGAAAAGACATTGCGACGAGAACTGCATGTGATGAACATCTGAAGCAGACTACCAGGCAGAGGCCTCTTTTAACAGCAAATCACAAAGTCACATGTTTTCAGTGGGCTTTAAGGCACCAAAACTTTACTGTGAAGGATTGGAAATGAGTAATTTGGTCTGAGTCTCCTTTTTGTACTCCAATGATGGGAGGCGACGAGTCACAGGCCCAATGAAGCCTTTAATCCTGATTGTGTTGAATATGGTGTTCAAGCTGGAGGTGGTTCTGTGTTTTGGGGATGCTTTTCGTACCACGAAATGGGCCCTCTCGTTGAACACTGTCACCTCGGCTGGCCCACCAAATCCCGAGATTTAAATCCTTTTGAAAATGTGCGGGATCATATGGAACAGAAGGTGACACGCCGGACCACGCACCTACATACCCACCCACATACTCTGGCAGAACTTCAAGACCAATTGATGCACGAGTGGCTGCAAATCGATGTTCAATAGATTCACAACCTCGCGGAGTTTCTACCACACCAGACTTGTGCTGTTATCAAGGCAAAAGGCGCCGGCGCCCATTATTAGGTAAGTTCTGACTGGGATGACTAATTTTTTGTCTGGCGTGCTTATTTCTACTTGATTGTTGAGAACAGTTCGTCCAATGAAGAACTTACAATATTCAATGTTAGTTGGTCTTGTACCGAGTTGTCAGTGCTTTTTCATCAGTCTACCCTACAAGAAACACATTTGTGGTACCTAATTTTATCACACAGGTTGCTTTGACCAGTCATCCATTTCTTCGGTTTCATGACTTAGGAATCAATCATTACACCCAGGGTTTGCGCAACACAAGAAATCCTGGAATTAGATTTCCCTGTTTTCCAGGCTTGAAAAGACATTGATTTTTCATATTTTGATAAAATGTTCAAGAAATTTTTATGTAATGAAAAAGGAAAAACTGTGCTCATTCCATGTCAAAGCAACAAATGGAGATTATATATTGGCATCAAATTCATGCCTCATATATAGGCATGAATTTGAAGGAAATTTTAGTCAGTGATAGTATATATATATATATATACTTAAGAGCAAAACTGAAGACTAAGGAAAAAATTTTAGAATTTAAAACGAAGGGTGCAAAATAACCTGAAAATCAAAACGCGCAACGCAGCAGTTTTGAAAATTCAGAATTCACATTCTATAAAGAAGATACCTAAGCAAAAAAAATACATATATAATTTTGACTCATACCTAGTACAACATAGAAAAGGTTATGTATCTACCTGTGTGAGTAAAAGGAGAAAAGATAAAAAAATAAAATAAAACAACTGAATGTAGAAGGTGTCGAGAATACTGAGCCTTGGCTTTATCAAGGACCAGCAAAAACTCTGCATTTTCTCACTTCCACAGAGACCTAGTTGGAAATGGGTTTCTGCAAGGCCATAGATGCAAGTAACATTCCCACCTAAAATAGTTTAAAAAATATATATATAAGCCTTTAATCCTGATTGTGTTGAATATGGTGTTCAAGCTGGAGGTGGTTCTGTGTTTTGGGGATGCTTTTCGTACCACGAAATGGGCCCTCTCGTTGAACACTGTCACCTCGGCTGGCCCACCAAATCCCGAGATTTAAATCCTTTTGAAAATGTGCGGGATCATATGGAACAGAAGGTGACACGCCGGACCACGCACCTACATACCCACCCACGTACTCTGGCAGAACTTCAAGACCAATTGATGCACGAGTGGCTGCAAATCGATGTTCAATAGATTCACAACCTCGCGGAGTTTCTACCACACCAGACTTGTGCTGTTATCAAGGCAAAAGGCGCCGGCGCCCATTATTAGGTAAGTTCTGACTGGGATGACTAATTTTTTGTCTGGCGTGCTTATTTCTACTTGATTGTTGAGAACAGTTCGTCCAATGAAGAACTTACAATATTCAATGTTAGTTGGTCTTGTACCGAGTTGTCAGTGCTTTTTCATCAGTCTACCTTACAAGAAACACATTTGTGGTACCTAATTTTATCACACAGATTGCTTTGACCAGTCATCCATTTTTTCGGTTTCATGACTTAGGAATCAATCATTTCACCCAGGGTTTGCGCAACACAAGAAATCCTGGAATTAGATTTCCCTGTTTTCCAGGCCTGAAAAGACATTGATTTTTCATATTTTGATAAAATGTTCAAGAAATTTTTATGTAATGAAAAAGGAAAAACTGTGCTCATTCCATGTCAAAGCAACAAATGGGGATTATATATTGGCATCAAATTCATGCCTCATATATAGGCATGAATTTGAAGGAAATTTTAGTCAGTGATAGTATATATATATAATATATATATATATATACTTAAGAGCAAAACTGAAGACTAAGGAAAAAATTTTAGAATTTAAAACGAAGGGTGCAAAATAACCTGAAAATCAAAACGTGCAACGCAGCAGTTTTGAAAATTCAGAATTCACATTCTATAAAGAAGATACCTAAGCAAAAAAATACATATATAATTTTGACTCACACCTAGTACAACATAGAAAAGGTTATGTAACTACCTGTGTGAGTAAAAGGAGAAAAGATAAAAAAATAAAATAAAACAACTGAATGTAGAAGGTGTCGAGAATACTGAGCCTTGGCTTTATCAAGGACCAGCAAAAACTCTGCATTTTCTCACTTCCACAAAGACCTAGTTAGAAATGGGTTTCTGCAAGGCCATAGATGCAAGTAACATTCCCACCTAAAATAGTTTAAAAAATATATAGAAAAGCTTAGGAATTTATTAGAGTATGGCTCTAAATTCAGACCTTCCTTCACAATTTCCAAAGAAAGGATTCTTGAGAGCTTCACTCAAGATGTAAATAAGTACATCGTAAAAACCAGTTTAACGTACAATCAGCCTATTGAGGCCTTCGCAGAATGGAAATATAATATAATCAATAGCTTCACCGGTGAGTTGGCAGGTCTGGACTTTTGTTTCGACAGAAATCTCTTTTTCTCTGGAGAAGCTAAAAGGTCACTCTCCAAACTACAAGACCAATTTATTTTTACCACTATGGATAAAGCTAGCAATAATTTTGCAATTATCTGTAAGAAGTTCTATTTTGAATTGTTAACTATGGAACTCAATAATAGAGTAACATACGAGCCCGTAAGTTATTCTACCAAGCAGTTAGAAAATCGGTTTAAGGCATTCTTCAAGAAACTTAAAATTCCACAAACTAGAAGATATGAGCCTGAATTTCCATTTCTTTTTGCAACGGTTAAGTTTCATAAGGATCCTGTGAAGTTCAGGTTCATAGCTAGTGGAGTAAGGAGTCATAAAAAGAAAATAGATCTTGCTTTTGAAGATGTCTTAAAGAAGGTTTTGAAACACATTAGAAACTGTTCTAACTTGATGTACAGAGATTTTTGGATAATTAATAATAATGCAGAAGTAATTTCTACTATACTCAAAGTTTGTCCCCTAGATATTAATAGTTATGATTTTGAAAACCTATATACTAATCTGCCTCTATCAGATATAATCACTACCTTTAAAGAGCTGTATGCAGAATTTAAACTTAACCAATTTGTTGATGTAGGAACTTGGAACTCTTATCTCAATTGCTGCATAAAAAATAACCATATCTTATATAATAATACTCTCTATAAGCAAGTGAACGGTATTCCAATGGGAACATCAACGTCCACGAATATCGCTAATCTATTCCTGTTCTTTAAGGAATATAAATTCATTAAAAATCACCCCACCTGCTCAGATAACTACCTTTACACTTTTAGATATATTGATGATCTGCTGTGTATCAATAATTCAGAAGTTATAGAGAGTGATTTTGATAATATCTATCCTAGCTCTCTTAACTTATGTAAAACCAACCACAGTAATCAGGAACTTGAGTTCCTAGACTTAAGCATTAAGCTCAACAGAGGTAACCCATCTATTAGCCTCTTTGATAAAAGAGTTAATTTTCCTTTCAAAGTAATTAAATATCTACACTGGAATAATAACACTTCAACCAAAGTAATTGAGAATGTACTAATTTCTCAGGTCCTAAGAATTTCAAGAATTTGCAGCAACAATTTGGACTTCAATTACCACATTAATATACTATTAGAAAGTTTTCTAGAGAACGAAATTCCTTCTTCTTTCATCAAAAGAACTTTAAGAAAAATTAACCTGAATAATAGAGTAAGGTTGGCAGATCTGCTTTAATTTTCTACACAGTTAATAATATGATTCTGACCAATCAAAGCCGTAAGGAAGTTGGCTAGAGGATGCCTATTAACTACCTAAAGGAACCTTAGTGCTATGGATATGACGGTCCTATTAAAACAAAAAATTAAATAATATAAACAAAATCACAAAAAAGCTTAAAAATCTGTTTATAAAAGAAAATAAAAACAAATAAAAAAGAAAACTAGTTATTCATCACTAGGATAGCTATACTAAAAATAGTAAAACCAACATTAAAATTAATAAGATTCTGATTAATCTATAGAAGCTCACTAAGGTGATTTAATACATGCAAAGATTATTAAATAAACTGCTCGTGTATTTTATAATATTTCTCATGTATTCTGGAGAGTTAATTCTGCTCTTTCTGATCATACAGATCCACAGTCTTAAGTTTATATATTTTTTTCTCTGGTTAAAATCTCCGCGCGTTGGTTTCTTGCTGTATGAGGAGGCCATCAGCCCCACCCTCTCTGCCCCCCAGCGTCTAGGGAGTGGCGGAAGAGGTCAGCCATGTTCTTCTCTTGTGAGGAGAAAAGTTTTTGTCACACAAGAGGTAAGCTCTCTTCCTTGTTTTTGGGTTCTAGGTTTTATAAGTTCAATGTTTGTACTTCATGTACCTTTTCTCTGTCGTTTTTTAGCTTTTCAGCTTTTAAGCATTGGTTTGTCTGTTAACATTTTTGCGGGTTTTAACTCTTACTTTTCTTTGTAACTTTGAGCGTCTTTTGGGGTACCTAGGAACAGAAGATGGCTAAGCTTGTTCCTTTTCTATGCGCTGTCTATGCGCTGTTTTTTCAAAGTAGTTAAGTTCTTAATAACTAATTAATTATGCACTTAAAGCACTGCCGAAATACTTTGTACATATTGCAACTAACTGTTTAAGGTATATAACTTTCACAAAGTTTTCTTTAGTTAATTATTATCTTTAACTTATTCTCGTTTTCGTGCTGTCATAAGTTGTAGAGTAGGGGGTTTTAGACTCAAGTTTTCTTTCAAAAATCTGTTCATTATAAATTAACATTTCCTTTTTTAATTGCAATGTAAAATTTGGATTTCTTTTGCATTGTTTTTCAGGTTTAAATTCTCTCTCAAACGAACTTGGAATTTCGTTATAGCTGAAAATCATTTCTAATTATTATGTCACTCTCACAGCTTGAGTTCTCTTTAATCTTCTTCTCTCTGTTTAATAGTAACAGATGAAGAGTATGGGTCGGGCCATGAAGGTTAATGGATGCAAGCGAAATTGTTAACTAGTGCTAGGTCATGCTACTCTACGGAGGACATGACTTATATATATATTTTTTAAACTATTTTAGGTGGGAATGTTACTTGCATCTATGGCCTTGCAGAAACCCATTTCCAACTAGGTCTTTGTGGAAGTGAGAAAATGCAGAGTTTTTGCTGGTCCTTGATAAAGCCAAGGCTCAGTATTCTCGACACCTTCTACATTCAGTTGTTTTATTTTATTTTTTTATCTTTTCTCCTTTTACTCACACAGGTAGATACATAACCTTTTCTATGTTGTACTAGGTGTGAGTCAAAATTATATATGTATTTTTTTGCTTAGGTATCTTCTTTATAGAATATATATATATATATATATATATAGGGGTGCAGAAAAGTTCAGGGTCCAATATTTCCCCAGAACACATTTTTTTTTTTTGTCTGAAATTTCCCCCAAAACTGTAGCAGATTGTCATACAAGTTTAAGCGATTATTAGAGTATATGTCGATGATTAAGAACTTTCCTTAAAGCCTATTACTTAAAAGTTTGGAAATTAAAAAAAAAACAACTAATATTTATTCCAATGAATAACTAGCTTTTTTTTTTTTTTTCGGGAAATTAATTGTCCCTCCCCCCCTTTTTGTAACACTCCAAAGATTTAGTGCTCCAAGTGAATCTCTCCCCCTAGCAGGTGAGAGTTTTAGGCAAGACAGGAATAGGTGAATCAAGAATTCTTTCCTAGCCTAAAATGGTGTAACCCATTAACTTTCAATGTATGAGGAATAGTGAATCAAGAAGTTACCTGGGGCAGAGAGAGGCTGAAAAATAAACAGTTAAAAAAAATTTCTGTAATTAACTATAATTTATTTCATTCTAGCATTTCAGGTGTCTAATTGTGCCAGATAATTTACTGAATGAAATTGAAATTCAACTTACATCCTTTGAAAAATGCATGGGTCATTCACTTTAAAATGTCCGGAACCCCCAATAATTTTTAAAATCTGAGCCTTTGACACATTCGCTGCCATTATTTTTTTTTTCTATTGGAGGTTTAACGATCACCTATAGCAACTCAGTGGGCTATAAGCAGATGCCCACCCTTAATTTAGGGCCACTGGTTCCAGGGAAGGGCAAAAGCCAGTGCAATAGACAAACACATCATCCGTGCCTCACCAGGATTTGAACCCGACCCATTTCGGACGAATGATCAAAAGCCATCGCTTAGGCCACCGGGGCAGCCCATTTGTTTTGGAAACGTTTCTAAGCGGTACTAGTGGTTGTGTCGTACTTGTTACTCACACCACACTGTCTCTGCCTTGGCATTAGTAAAGTCATTTAGGCTCGGTGAATCGTTTGTGAGCGGCAGTTTGCAGTGCCTCACAGCCCTCATAACCTCTTGTATTCATAATGACACATTTTTCAAAATGATCACCGTGAAGTAAATTACTCCTCTTTTTCACGTTATATTTGTTGTTAATAGGTCAATTTTTCGTTTTATTATTTTACCCACGGGCAAAAGTTCTCCCGAACCTTGTTCATGTGTTTGGACATATTCTGCACCACTGTATATAGAGAGAGAATGTGGAATCGCAATTTTTTTCAAATTGCGAGTAGGGGAAGAATTTGCACCCTGAATCTTGATTCAGGGACATATTTTTGAAGAAAGTGGTGTTCATTGTTTTATTAATAAAATTCCTGGGTTTTTTTTCTGAAATTAATCATTCAGGTGGCATTTTTAAAGTTAAAATTGGGATCTTTCTAAAACAACAAGTGTGTGTGTGTGTGTGTGTGTCGGGGGGGGGGTCAACAATTTGTTTCGTATGTGTAAATGAAACCAGCCATAAGCTTTGGTCTACCTGAAAAGTTAGAAGTACTTTGCAAAATTTATTTGAAGTTCATATTCCAATGTTTATTTGGCTTTTAGGGCTGCCAAACCTCATAAGAATTAAAAATTTCCTAGCTGTACCACTAGCTAACTTGATGTGTGCACAGTGATTAAAATTTAAAAACTTTTAATAAAGGGATACAGATTCACACCTGAAACTATCGTTCTGCATCTCTGAATATTTTTATTTCTATTAAAAAAAAACAACTGCAGATCAAATTTTTGAATTAATTTTTTTAATTGTTAAGTACCTGAAAATTTTGCTTGTAAAATTAATTTTTTAACTTACTGTTTTATAAAAATTGAAATCATACTTTTAAAATGACATTTGAATGAGTAGTCTTGAATTACCAGCAATTTTATTACTAAAAAAATGTTCACAATGTTTTTTAAATGTCCTTGAATGGAAATCCAGTGGTCAAAATCTTCTCCCTACTCGTTCGAAAAAAAATTAATTTCTGGATTCAGTTTTCTCTCTATATATACATATTATGAATTATTAAAGTTTCATCAAAGCTCATGGCTGTGTGGTGACCAAAAAAAATTTTTTGTTGATTTGGCATGGAATGTTCTATTGTTAATATGTTTGCTTGGATTGCATCTCTTTTTGTAGCTCTCTGTGACATGACATTACTTCCTTCCATCAGAACGGCCAAGTGTCCTGGTTTACCCAGATTCCGTCCAAATTCGAAGATATTTTCCGGAAATCCGGTTTTGTGTTGTTGTTTTTTTCTTTTCTTCTTCTAGCTATACCCGGCCACGCATAGCTGTGACACATTGTGTGGTTGCATGGATGAGAAATGAGGAACAAAACAAAGCATACGTTTCATAGAAGTTTAATTTTGCAATACTTGTGGGTATACAATATTTTTGTTTTTCCATTCTCTGCGTAGATATAAAGGCTATCTGGTTTGCCGACACGGGAACACGCAACATACAGTTGTCCATGTGAGAAGTAATCCGCATCTAAATCTAAACCACACAATTCTAAAGATTGACCTTGAGCTTTATTGATTGTGATTGCAAACACCAATTGAATTGGGAATTGCAATCTTTTAAATTGAAATGGTGTATCGGTCGGGATCATAGGAATTCGAGGGATGAGGACATCTTCACCTTCGAAAGGCCCAGTTAAAATCGTTGCTTCCACTACATTTTTCATCAGTTTTTTAACTGCGAGTCGTGTGCCGTTGCAGAGTTTTGGCTGATTAATATTCCGCAACATGATAATTGGCACACCTATTTTCAATTTTAATATGTGTGGTGGCATCCCTGGCAGATCAAGCGAGTTCAAAAATTCCATTGGATAATTAACTACTTCATCTGCTTCCACAACTGTATCTATCGACTTGTATGTAATTTCCTCACTTTGAATGCTGGATTGAATAACATTATTAATTTGATAGACATCTTTATTCTTCGCGGCAAGGATAGCTCGTTCACTGAGCCAATCGTGATTCTTATAATTAATTACGGTAATACAACATTGGTTGTATTACCGTCATTCACAACTGCATCTCGCAAATGAATGTATTCTTCGGAACGGAGTTTGGTCTGATTCAAACGAAGAAATAGCAAACGTTCCGTTTCAGTTTTTGCATACATATCCACAATGTACTGGTGAAACAACTGACGGCATTTCAAAATATAATTGTCCTCGTTCCTCCGAATCATTAAGCGGTAGGTGTAAAAGTTCATTGCGCTGCACTTTTTATTAATTTCTGCACCATTCACTGGGTTTATCATCTTCACATTGAAATGATATCCATCGGCACCATCCCAGAAGATAAATGGATATTGCAAAGCATCGTAACAACGGTGAGTTTCTGCGACGTTTATCAATTGATCGTTTCTTCGATGGAGAACAATATCTCTAGGTTGGAACTGATCTCCGACTATGACAATTGCTACTTCGTCTATAGTTGGAGCATTATATCTTCGGACATGTTCTCCAGCGGCCGTTTTGTTGGCGTGAATGACAATCTTGTGGGTATCTGATGGCATCATATCCATTGCCGTTTTGAACAAACGCACCAAATTGTTCTTTTCGTGAAGGAGCTCCTGTAGTTGCGAAATGATGGATCTTCTTAGCGAGGTATGTATTCCACAACGTGCATCGACTTAATCTCTATCATTCACAGGATTCCGGGTTTTTTTATTCTTCCCCCTTTTTTTTTTCCTTTCGTTATTTAGGGCATTGTCAAGATCTATGCAAAACTGAAGATAAGCTTGGGGGGGGGGTCTTAAATCTATAATTTTATAAATTTTAAATACATGCACTGCTGAACATGCGTTGATGTCCCGGTTTTCGATTTTGGAAAGTTGGAAGCTGTACTTCCATGGACTATTATGTCATCTCATGATGCTGCAGTGCCAGGTGTTTCAGTGCTAATTTCTAGAAACTTTTTTGTGTGTTATACCAGGTTTGTGCTGATGTAGTCACGATAGCATGTGGAAACTTTCCTGCTAGTCCAAGATGGCTGTTCCTTCTAGCACATGCTTTCCTCACTTAAGGAGACTGATATCTGGTTTCCCTGCTGCACTGTGTATAGGAGACTATAGATAAGAAAATCTTCTGTGCCATATCAAAATTGTTTTGCATTATTGTCATTATACTAAGTGCCAGATTGCTTCACACTTCATACAGAGCAATTTTTATTCAGATAAATTTTGCCACTTCATTGAAGCTGTAGCACACACTGAAGAGCAATATGTAACAGCGGAACTCATGGGATTTCATAAGAATTCCAAATGCATAGTAAATTTCATCTCATTTTGCAAATTATAAAACAAAACTGTTCTTAACCAAAAATGTATGCTCCTGTTATTTGTTGAATTCCTACAATTTATTGCCTGTATTTACTGTTGCACGCGTAACATTAATCACATCACAAAACTTTAAGATTAAATCGCCTTGGTGCGAGAATTGAATCCAAGTGTCCCGATTTTTGTTTGTGCATGCTATCCGTTACACCAACCCGGATGATCAAGTCCCAAGTATCTGATAGTTAAGTATCAAAATATTCTCCGACCACTTGTGAGTTGAAGCAGATTTTGCTTTCTTGTAGCGTTAAGTAAATTTCAAGTCAGTCAGATAAATTGTGTGGAAGAAATATCCTTCACATAATATGTGGAATTATGTGATGAATATTTATGCCGCACAGTTCACCTGGAATTTTTTTTCTGTAAATATGTACAAACCCTATACACCATTATAACCTTTACCTTTTGAAATCAATTCATTCATTCCTTCCATATCAAGACTGGAATCAAAGACTACGCTATAGCAATGTTACATCCAAAATCAAGAACAAGCACAGATTGCTTTGCCAACTCATTTACTCTTGTTGCATTAATAATTTGGGGTTGGTTAATGTAATATTCCAATTTGTACATCAAGATCACGCAAACTGGCTATACTTGCAAAATTGAGTCAAAAAATTATGGAAATTGAGTGGGTAAATGCACAGAGGCATGTGTAAACAATTCAATGCCCTGGGCCAAGAAAAATAAGACTCCCCAAGTACATATATTTTACTGTAAAAAATCACTCCCAGTTAGAATTTTGTCTTTAAACTGTGTATACCTGATAGCTTGTTTGTTTTTTGTTAAAAAAAAACAGTAATTTTTAGTAGGCCTACACATATTTTTTTAAAACTGGATATTCAAATGACAAATTTTAAATATTGTTTTCTTGCAAATTAAAGTTGCATGATTTTGAAAGTTGTATTTCACCATCACTTTTTTTTTTTTACAAGCAATGCTTACAAATTTTGCATTTAAAATTTCAAAACAAATGACAATAAATCATATTGCTAAAAGGTTTCTTTGCCTGAATGCACATTTGAGTTTTCTATATTTTTGTTGTATGAGAGCAGAATAATTTACTGCTTCTGTTATTGATTCATTAGTGTGCATCTTTATTTTTTCATAATTTTTGTCAAGATAACTTCATCGATTGTTTTGATATGTTTCTAATAATTTCAAATAATGTGGTCCCTTTGTTTTGGAAGATTATGTTAATTACTCTGTTATGAAAAGTTTTAGAAGGTGTTTGTGTCTTTCAATGCAGTTGGCCATTATAACTGCCCCATATGTAATAACTGGAACTAAATAGGCATTTTTCATAATCTCATTTTGTATTTCAACTGCATTTACTTGTCTGTCTGAGAAGTAGAATCACTGCATTTTTAACACAATTAGTTTTTCAGTATTAAAACTTTCTTGATATGTTTGTCCCAAATATTTTTTTGGTCAACAGTGAGTCCTAGGTATTTCATATAATTTCTCTATGGTAATTTTGTGTAGCAAATTTTTGACCTTGTTTTTGGAAAAATGTTTGTATAACTTTTAGTAAATATTACTTGCTTTTTTTTATACATAGACATTGATGTTCTATTTTGTGAAGAATGTGCATAAAAGCAACACCAGGAATTCTAGTTTAATACTATTACACACGTGAATTACTGCTTTTGTGATTTCTTTCGTGAAATGAGTCAAAATGACTTATATTTCATTTGTCAGTGGCCCTGTTGTTTGAAAAAGGTCACATATTTTCTGCTGCTTTTCATGTATTCCTGTGGTTTCAAAGATGTTTGTAGATTTCTGCAACTTGTATTAATTTGATTTGTGTGTGTCTGTGCATAATTACCGTGTGCATAAAAGCAACACCAGGAATTCTAGTTTAATACTATTGCATACGATCGTGAAAAGAGTCAAAATGACTTATATTTCATTTGTCAGTGGCCCTGTTTGAAAAAGGTCACATATTTTCTGCTGCTTTTCATGTATTCCTGTGGTTTCAAAGATGTTTGTAGATTTCTGCAACTTGTATTAATTTGATTTGTGTGTGTCTGTGCATAATTACCGTGTGCATAAAAGCAACACCAGGAATTCTAGTTTAATACTATTGCATACGATCGTGAAAAGAGTCAAAATGACTTATATTTCATTTGTCAGTGGCCCTGTTTGAAAAAGGTCACATATTTTCTGCTGCTTTTCATGTATTCCTGTGGTTTCAAAGATGTTTGTAGATTTCTGCAACTTGTATTAATTTGATTTGTGTGTGTCTGTGCATAATTACCGTGTGCATAAAAGCAACACCAGGAATTCTAGTTTAATACTATTGCATACGATCGTGAAAAGAGTCAAAATGACTTATATTTCATTTGTCAGTGGCCCTGTTTGAAAAAGGTCACATATTTTCTGCTGCTTTTCATGTATTCCTGTGGTTTCAAAGATGTTTGTAGATTTCTGCAACTTGTATTAATTTGATTTGTGTGTGTCTGTGCATAATTACCGTGTGCATAAAAGCAACACCAGGAATTCTAGTTTAATACTATTGCATACGATCGTGAAAAGAGTCAAAATGACTTATATTTCATTTGTCAGTGGCCCTGTTTGAAAAAGGTCACATATTTTCTGCTGCTTTTCATGTATTCCTGTGGTTTCAAAGATGTTTGTAGATTTCTGCAACTTGTATTAATTTGATTTGTGTGTGTCTGTGCATAATTACCGTGTGCATAAAAGCAACACCAGGAATTCTAGTTTAATACTATTGCATACGATCGTGAAAAGAGTCAAAATGACTTATATTTCATTTGTCAGTGGCCCTGTTTGAAAAAGGTCACATATTTTCTGCTGCTTTTCATGTATTCCTGTGGTTTCAAAGATGTTTGTAGATTTCTGCAACTTGTATTAATTTGATTTGTGTGTGTCTGTGCATAATTACCATGTGCATAAAAGCAACACCAGGAATTCTAGTTTAATACTATTACACACATGTATTATTGCTTTTGTGATTTCTTTCACAGATAGCTTTTACTTGTAGATTAAAAAATAAATTGTTCTCAATTTCTTTTTTGCTTTAAATTTTCTGTTTACCCATTTTTGGCCACCACTTCAAGATAATACATAAATATGTAAAACTAATAAAGTCCAGGGAAAATATGGTACCCACACCTGATAACATAAATCTGATGGAAGTTTGAAACCATGTTAATTCTAATCACCTCATTTCTGGTTGAAGGTAAATGAATCTAGCCATTTCACCACATTGCTGCACATTCATTCAATCCTAATGTACTTTTGTCCTCATTGGAATCTGCAATACTCTAAAAATTATTTACTGTCTTATTTTTCTTTAAATTATCTTATTCTATTGTTATCTTGGTTAGCACTTCACATTAAGTAGAATCATAAAGTGACATTTCAGATATACATGTTCCAGAGTAAAAAAAAAAAAAAAAAAGTATTCAGCATGCAAAGTTTTATTTTACAAAAAAAAAAAAAAAAAAATATGTGTTAGTGAGAAAAAATTAATTCCTTTAATTCTGCATGTTCAAGTTTATACAGAGAAATAAAGATGCTGCAACTGGTGGTTTACACAGATTTAAATTTCTCAGACTTTACAATCATAATTATACACTACAATGAGTATGTTGGTATACAAACTAAATGCATCGCTGCACCATTACATCATGGCCATGTATCCAGGGATCATAGCATACTTCTGGAAAATTTTAGGTAAGAATTTTAGGAATTTTTAGAAAAATTTTAGGAAAATTTTAGGAGTGTATTTCAATAAAAACTAGATGTATATTTGTATACATCTAGTAAAACAACTTTGTATACATTGTAAAGAGTTTGCTTCACACCCTTCAACCATATATACTGATAGACTGCGCATGACATCAAAATTTCTGGCTCCAACATAAAATCACATGACAACAGTCAAAAAGATGGGTTACACCTGCTGTGCTTATGGTTGCTCTGACCGATATAGTAAAGAAAGTTCTATGATTTTTCATGGGTAAGAAACGAATTAAATACCTAAGTCAATAAAGTTCAATTACTTAACCAAAAACTTGCAGCTATTGATATAAAAAATATAGTAACTTAAGAAAAAAAAAATGGAATGCATGTTCCAAATTCTTCGCAAATGTTCATCACATTATAAATCACAAAATGTAAACAACACGATCATGCATGTATATAGCTCATAAGTAAACTTACCTGAAGAGTTTTCATTATATATGAGGTGCATTCACATAATACACCGAAAACACTGAAGTTCTGCAGCGTAAATTAGTAATCATAACAGCATTTGTACACGAAATTTGGAGTCTGATGATGACGTGCCCAATGTTTGAGCCATGGCGGCTTTGATGCAGCTATTGCCAATGCGCAGTCCATTAGTATATATGGTCGAAGTTCACACCCAAATTTTTTGCATAACGTCTAATGTCTAAAGTTTAAGTATGATTTACTTCTAATGTTCAGTTCTTATCTTTTCACGTGTTATTATCATATTCAAGTATATTTACTACATTCAAGTTTCACTTTGAACATTAATATGCTGTTGAACCAGAAGCAATTCACAATTTTCACAGTAAAGTTTTCAGGTTTCACATTAAACTATAATATCCTAAAAAGGTAATTGAAAACCAAGAACTATGTACAATTGTTCACTGAATTACTTTTTTCATATTATTGTTTTAACCTTTTCCTGATTAGCCTATCTTTTTCTGCTTCCACCACAACTAATTTACTTTCAGTTTTCTTTATTTCAGCTGAACCTTGTATGATCAAGTTAGAGGCAACTGCTATTTCAACAGTATTTTGTTTTTCTACAGCTTTTCTCATTCTTTCTGTTCCCTCTTGAATTACTGCTAGGGAGGCTTCTTTATCTTTTTTAAGCCTATTTATTTCTGCATCATTTTCTTTTATTTTGTCATCAAACTCAGCTTTTCTTTTTTTCTCTAGCTGCTTTTCCTTATTTTCCCTCTCTTTCTTCGAAAATAAAAGCATAACAAACAGCGCGAAAACTAGCTCATAAATAGAATATTTGAAACACTCTCAATTATTAGGGATGTAGAGGGGAAGGGAATAGAACTGTCCAAAATTAGCATGTTTTCGTTGCGCTAGGGCGCTTAAGCACGGCTGAATTCCTTCAGATACCCCCAATGTTCAAATGATTGAAATGTGCTGATGTTCATGGAATGAAATGGTTGATCAGCTATGATGACCGCATAAAAGTTCGGGGTGGGGGGGGAGGCTTTATTTTTTTTATTTTTTAGTTTATGCAACATTTTACATCACTCCAGTATTTATCTTGTCATCATCAACAATCGCAATGTAACTACCGCTTACGATCGCGGATATCAGCAACCGAAAATCTGCCATATCTCTAAGTGATATAACACACAGTATCCTGTTACAGTGTATTGTAATTGAAAAAAAAGGATGTGGAAAAAAGAAACTTTCAGAAATTAAGATCATCAAGTCCTGCGTTTCAAAAATCCGTTTTCCTTTATAACGTTTAAAAACATGTTTTTGCTTTTTTACCTGTAGTGTAAATAAAAAAACTATGTTGATTTTTTTTTTATGGAATGAGACGTCCATATGTCTGATTGTCTTCATCTGAGTTCACACTTTAGCTACTGTGTACAAGACCTATTTTTTCAGCTCAAAAATATGTAGTTTTGTATATATTCACAGTATAAGTCATTCCTTATTCCCACAGAACTGAATTCAGCATATGCAAAATGAAGATCATCAAGACCTGCCCAACACTATGTTTCTGATTGTCTGCTGTTTATATTCAAGAAATGCTAACATGGATCAATGGTGAATGCAGCAACTATGATTTTTATTTATTACCAAGAAAAAAAAAAAGCTGTGAAAGCTGTAAAGCTGAAACGGATATTTCTCTCGAACCCCCCCCCATGCACAAAAACATTCCAATTAAGATCAAACAGCAGGAGGACGCGTCCACACAACACAACCTTTGGAATTACCTGATGGAATGGCTTCTTTTCATTTGGCACATCGCCATAAATCACCACCTGCAGCTCACTGAACTGTCAAGTTGCACCCTTCCTCCTTCACTTTAACTATAATAGAAACTGTAAAAAAAAAATGCTCCCCAATTTTCGACAAAATTAAATTACCAAATTTACGTCATGATGTTGCAATTTACTAAAATACGTTTATCTGCTGAATATTGCTTAAATCCATTGAAAACTTTTTAATTATAGATGATTTTTTATTAAAACAGTAACTCAGACGTCTGAATAAAAACGTGTTTGTAATTCAAATAGAGTCCATATCATCACAGAAAAAAAATTTAAGGATCACTCTGTTTAAATAAACCATGGCATCTAAAAAAAATAATTCACTTGCTTTTCCCGTAATTTATAATTACTGTTTCTTTTTTCAATCCGATTAGGCAACGTTTTTTTTTTGTTTTTTTTTTGCATCTGCTAAAGTTCCTAACTGAATTTGGCGAAATTTGCACTAGAACTTTATTGTGATGTATCTTAACTACTGTAAAAATTTTACTGTGTTATTTTCAAAATTCAGAAAAATGGATTTCTGAAAATATTCTCCTAGTCCTTTTGTGCTGTGGAAGTGATAAACAGGTGTTTGCTTTCTTCCCAACCAAGGGCTTCAGATCAGCGCTCCCAGCTGTCAATCAACCGTTGCTATGGTAACACCCTTTCTGCTGGAGGCTCACTCTGTCCAAAGAGGCACACATACTTGTCCATAATAAAAATTACCAATGCTAACTTTTTAAGTTTTAAACCGATTCAACTGGAATTTTGGAAGTGAGCTTCTGTAATCCAATTACAGTGAATGTAAAAATTTCAGCCACTTTCGTGAAAAATTCGCAAAGATAGTTTTCTTATTTTTTATCATAAGTAGTGGAAGTCTCTTGAGGGGAGGGAGGGTGGCATGCACATAAACAAGAAGAAGATGAATGTGTTATTCAGGCATACTCCTCACTGGTGGATGCCAGCTGACTTGGTACATACGCGACCCCCTGCAAATGCTAAATGCCTCTTCTTTCCCCTTCTGTTCTCAATTGTCGGACGGACATCAAGCTCCCCTTCGACCTACTAGTAATCATCCAATTTTATTGCACTGGAAGTAGTGCCTTTTTTTTTTTCTTTTTTTCCCCCCAGCCAAATTAGGATTTGGTGCACATCGGAAACCGCTGCCGGTGGTTTCTTTGAGAACAGAGAAAAGGAACTTTAAAAAATGAAGGGGTAACAGTAACACGATTTCCTAAAAGGGCATTTTTTAAGCACTAATTTCAAATTTCAAGGCTTTTCAAGACTGCATTAAAAAAACACCGTTTTTCCAGGATATTCCAGGCCTTGAAAACGTAATCATGATTTTCCAGGTTTTCAAGCACGCGTGCGCACCCTGCGTAATGGTAAATTTATTGGCGTTAATAACGGTTGTGTTTTTAATAAATAAGCTTACGAAAATTTTAGGATGAATAGCAAATTTTAGGTATAATTTTAGGAATTTAAGGAGGGTCACAAAATATTAGGAATTTTAGGAGGAATGCGATCCCTGTGTATCTAATAAGCTGTAGGATCCCCGTTAGAGAATCATTAGAGAGTGATCAGAAGCCATCACTTAGACCACTGCGCCACCAGGGGGATCACTTTCGCCAATACCTGTTACTAATGATTTGTATAACATTAGCCAAGTCTCTAGAAGTTAAAAAAACAACTGCCAGTGCTGTCAATTTTTTTTTTTTCTGAAAACACCCAATTCAAAAAATTATTTTTCCTTCCAATACCTTTCACCACAAACACAGGTGCCCATAGTTTAGTTTTCAGGAGGGAGCAAACAGGAATTGTAACTATGAATACCATGTGTAGTGTTCTCCCTAGAGACTTTTTACTGGGCGGCCCACCCAGCTAAATTTTCTTTAATGAATGTTTTCACAATATAAACTTATTCCCACATGCACCATAAATATTGATGAAAACTGGCTGAAATCTGTGAATATAACTGATTTTTTTTTTTTTTCCATTTAGGTACAATTTTCTATTGTTTTTATCATGTGTTACATTAATGCCTACCACACCCTAAAGATGTTTAACAAGTATAATAATGTTAAGCAAAATATCCTTTTATTTTCTTGATTGAGGAAGGGGTCATTAAAAGTACCATCCAGCTAAAATCTGTTGCCACCCAGCTGTAATAAAAATCTATGGAGAACACTACATGTGCAAACACCATATACACATTTCAACTATGTTTTCTTGTTATCTAATCATTTTTATAACACAGTTTAACTTGACAGGAATTGATGCCCATACAAATGTAAAACTTTTTATGGTCACTAAACATGCCTGCAAGAAAATAAAACAAAGCTTACCTACAGTATTTGTAGCCTGAACTTCAGATCTGCTTACTGTTGCAATTCAGACCATTAAAATTAAATGTCTTGAGTGAATTTTTTTTTATATCAATCCACACAAAACACTTCTTTCAAATAGTCAATCCCATCTCTAAGTGACATCCTTTATCAGCTTCAGAAAAATTCTTTCCATCACATGGAATGTCTTCTACAAATACATATGTTTATTGTTTTAAAGGCTCCACTGTTCAGATGGGAAGGCAAAATAATAATAAGGGGTGCAAGGAAATACAAGGAGAATACCAAATAGATAACACATATTAACATATAACAACTACCAAAATATTATTGCACACTTAATAGACCTACAGTGGAACTTTGGTTATACATTTTCTTGTACGTCACAACTTTGAGAGAATCGAGACAGCGTTTTATGGGAGGGGGTTGCAATGTTAAGTTGTCTGAAACAAGCAAAGATTAGTGAATATTTCACTTGGCACTAACGCTAAATCAGCTAGTAGAATATAGAACAAATAAAAAAAAAACTTAGTACGTCTGTCAGGATAATACCAACCAACTATATATTCCGTCAACGTGTTTCATATGGGTGGATGAAATTCGAAAGTATGCGGGAGTGACATGGAGGAGACTGGCACAAGACAGACCATTGTGGAGGAAACTTGGGGTGACCTTCGTCCAGCAGTGGATCGATAAATGGTTGACGATGATGATGATATATATATATATATAAGGACAAAAATTAATGCATGTGCCAGTGGTAGCGGAGGCACACTCAAGATCATGTACGCATTCACAAGTGTCTCGTTGTGACCCCTAGAAATATGACAGATATTTTTTCTTCTGATACACTCCCTTTGAAACTTCGACTTGATACCGACCACTGCAACTTGGATGACAATGAAAAACATTTTGTGGAATTTTGAAGGGTCTGCCAGAATTTTGCGGAGTTGTTATTGCGATACTCACACACCGGCATTCTCTTTAATAAAAACGGATTGCAAACATATTCAGTCCAGTTTTAATTCTGAAGCCACCATAACAATTTAGTGTAGAAATTTTTTTTCCAAAATTTACCAACTTCGTAAATTTTCTAAACAATGATATCTGACTAAATGTTCTTTTCAAAGTAATTAAGTACACTACTTCAATTGAAATGCGCAACTGATTTTTTGGAGGGAGGGGGATGCAGCAAAAAAATAAAATAAAATAAAATGTATCCAGTGGAGTGACTTCAATGATTTTTGGTGAATAAAAATTTACGCGAGTTTAAGAGCGAAAATTTCGCTCTGCTGGGTAAGTGAAGAAATCAATTTTGTGCAAATATTTCGTTGCAGAAATTAGTATCTCTCTCTCTCTCTCTCTCTTTGTTTCAATTTATCCAATACTAAACTTTATTTTTAATCGCAATTTGTTCACATGCCCATTTTCACCAGAAGAGAAAATATAAGTAAAACTTTTTTGCAAAAGTCCCGGCAACTGAGTATTTGTTATTAGATGGGAGCAACATTGTTATTAGAATTATTACGTTGAATAAAAGCAGGAACAAACCAAAAATTGGAAGGGAAAAAAAAACAAACAGGTTGAGTAATATATTCAAACATACTTTATTTAATACTTTATTTCAACATTCGTCATTATTTTTAATTCATTCCTCTATTTTATGTCTTATTCGGAAGCACAAGAACCGTATTAATCAACAAAGCACACAGGCTCGGCGATGCATTCCCACCCAACGAGAGACTGTATTCGCGAGCAACCCTGATGGCGGGAGCTGCCGTGAATGCAGTCCCCAGGGAAGTTTTATTTTAGGAAACGAACTGATGTGGGAATAGGTAGAGTTTCCCACATGAGTTGGTTTCAATAGCAGTCAGGGCTGCAAGGAGCGCAGTCCGTGACGTCTTCCCGCTCCCAGTGGAGTTATGCAGGAAAAACTGCCAGTTGAGTTAAAAAAACTGCAGTCGTGGCATTATGCTGGGAAAACTTACAGCGGTGTTCACAAAACTTAATTCGCTTTCTTGCTACGGCATGAAAAAAAAACTGCTTTGGGTAGGGGCTGCAGCCCCACAGCAGGAGCCGCCCCTGCCTTTAGCGTAAGAATTTTGCACAAAGGAAAAGTTAAAACACGCCAAAAGTATTCCTCATAGCAAAAGCTATGCTAAGGAATAAAACTTTTCAAATACATCTCACAAAAGCAGAGATAGCAAGAAAAATGTTTTGACATTTACAACCCCTAGGGAAAAAAAGTGCATATTATTTGAAGAGGATCTTATTGTAGGAAAACTCGTATTCACTCTCCATCTTTATTATGGCGAATGGCATACAGTAAAAAAAGAAATTTCTCATTAGGGTTTTTAGAGGCAGAGATAGGCTGCAACTGGAAGTACATAAACATCACCTGGCGGCAGAATTATGAACCACAAACCTCCGCAAATGCACACTTAGTGCTCCATAAAGTAAATGGTATCTGTTGTTAAAATAATTTTTTAATCAGATATTTAGAAGTACAGATATTGAGGAAAAAAGATTAAATATTTGCACCCCCTAGTGGCAAAATTGTGCATTATTTTGGGAAGAAAATACACACAAGTTTTCAGTTAGCAATATCTGGTCGAAAGAGAATATTTGTCAATCGGGTTACTAGTTCCCATAGATATTACTGTTAACTGAAACTTACGCCCTCTAGTGGCGCACTTGTGCGTTAAGAAATATTATAAATTATATGAGGAACATTTCGCACCGAAAATGTTCTCCAACAAAGAATTTTTCAAATCTTACTCCTAGAAACAGATATACGTCCCTAGTGGAAAATTATGCACTATTTAAGCAGGAGGTATTCTCAAAAAGGTTTTGAGGTGGCCGGAATCGGTCTACGGAGGAATTTTTCAATCAAGTTTCGAGCTCAGATTTTATTGCAAATACATCAGAAGCAAAAATAAACACTTACGCCCCCTGGCGGCCAAACCATTTTTTCCCAAAAATAGGAAATTATATGCAAAACATTTCTCCTCAAAAGCTGCATCCAACGTAAGAATTTTTCAAATCGGACTATTAGAAACGGAGATATTGGGAAAAACACGATTTACTATTACGCTCCCTAGCGGAATATGTGTATTATTTGGAAAAGTAACTAAAATAGTCTTCGATATAAATGCCATCGAAATGAAAAGGTATTTTTTTTTTCAATTGGATATTTAGAAGCAAATGTACGAAATAAAATGCATTTTAAATTCGATATGATCATTTGCGCCCCCTAGCTGCGAAGTTGTGCATCAGAAAACAAAACGGAACAAATAGATCATCATTCTCACATTTTAAGCTTCACAATACAAAAAGAATTCTACAAATCGAACTAATAATTGCAGAGATATGGTCTTCACGGTCGAACAGACAAACTGATGACATAAGCATGACGCCAAAAGATGCTAATATAACGCAGTTTCAGTCCTCCTAACAGAAAAGACCCCCTCCCCCCCAACACGTTTTGCACAGGGTGGGGAGGAAAATTTGTTAGACATAAGTTATGTCAGTAGAAAAATCTTCAACTACAAAACATCAAACAGGAACAAAAAGGCTGCAATGGATAAAAACCCACGGACATGTAACAGAATTTTAGGACATTTCCAGGACGCGTACAAACCATGCTTTTACGAACAAAAAAAAGGGAAGGATTCCAGTTAGCATGTTTTTTATTTAGTGATTTTATGACTAAACTGTGTGTTCATATGTTTTGGGTGAAATCAGGCATGTATTTACTTTAATGTATGAGAATGTCAGGTGGAGACCACTAAAATCTTTTTTTATTAAATTAAGCAACTTCGAATATAAGGTCTTGGTCTTTATTTTGAAGGATTTCATTCAGACGTAGTCTGTGCCAAATTAAAAACAGCATAAAGTTCATTTCTTCAAGAAACGCTCAATCAATTGCATTGAAACAATTGCAATTTTTCACCTATTGCTTGCTCTAACTCAGGGATTTAACATTCCTGGAGCAAGTGAGTGTTTTAAAGACCTTGCAAAGGAACGCCAGGTAAGAGTGGCACCACCAATATGTATAAGGTATATCTAAAAAAATTTTCCATAATGTCATCTCCCTCTTTATATGCCTCTAGAGTAAACTTCTGGATACGGCCGACACTTTTGCTATTTATTTTAACATTCTGTTAAGCTCATTTTAACCCCTATGCTAGTCTTTGCACCATTAAATCCAACTGCCCTCTCTCTCCTGCAAAAAAAATAACATTTCCCCTGCCAAATCAATTAGCTTCTGAAAAAATGTATTGAAATATGAATTCAGTAAGAAGGGATGTACTGCAATGTTAAGTGCATGACATACATTATTGGCCATTTACATGCTTACATTTCAACATGTAAATTTTATGGATACTCTGCAACTGTGTCAATATATTTTAACACCTATTATTGAAATTTATATTTTTGTTCAGGGTACCTAACATCTCCTAAAGGCATCGCATGTTATAAAAACTTCGCACGAGTTTACCAGTAAATCGGTACGGAACTTCATATAACAGCCTCGAGGCAAAACCTAATGTTCTGAAAACGATAACAAACAAACAAAAGGGGCGGGATGCGTGGTCCAAATTCATATTTTACATACTACAAAATATATGCTTGTTCACAAGAATACCAGTCAGTCCACAAATTCTTACCTTGACATTTTCGTCCACAGGGCATATTTCACTTTGTTTCTCGGAAATCTATAAAAGGAACACTGATTTCTCACAGTCTGGTGATTGGTGATTACAGTAAGCTGCAAAACATAAAAGCACATCAAATAAATCCAATTTCACCTTAAAATATCAATTGTACAGGACTATCGACAACCGCCAACGAAGAAACTAATGTTAACTAAGATGTAAACAACCTGTGTCACGACTTCGACGACGTATATCTGGCTCAAATTTTATTTCTACCCGAATGAAACAGTACAAATCGAACAACTTAACCTGTTCGCAGTATCCATCCAAATATAATTATTAACTAGATAGAAGTTTTAAAGAAAACTACTTACTTAGCGTAGCAGTAGCCATTATCCACCATTATTACCGCCAAACTGTTAAAGCCGTTACGATGCCGTTCGCCAATTGGTTGGTCCCAGTTGTATTGCTGCCAATGAGATAACTCGATACATGTGGATGTCTCTACCTCGAGACGCTAGTGTCCGATTGCCAAAGATCACAGCGGTATTTTCGCCGCTATAAGCTTGTTTTGTGTCGTCGCTTAGTTAAAATTTTCTCCGATTCTTACGATTTCTTTTCCAAATAACGGGATACAGTCGACTTATTTCTTTACCTATTACAATTTGAATATGTCAGCATAAACAACGGGAGTAATTTTTACATCGTTTATATAGGTACGAATGTTAACCTAATTTGTGTACCCACACACCTAAAGAAAACAAATCTGGAAAATATAACTAAACAGATGAAATGATGTACATAATCATGCATGGCTTTACTCTTTTTTAATCAAAAACATAACAGCTGCCTGAGCAATTGATTTTCAGTACGCAATTTTAATATCAGGAATGAAGATAACAAAGTTATCGCACTCGACTTTTCATTCCGTTATTTCCGACTATTTCAGTTACGAAATAAAAGATGATGTAATGAACACAAATTTCAGAAACGGGGAAAAAAAAAAAATCAGTATTACACTGATCGTTAGGAATACTTCATTTAGCATACCAGGACAATAAGAATGCAGGAAAATTTTCTATATAACTTTGTGACCACACACACAATTCCTTGCCATGACACAAACTGATTTACTATTTTGCTTTACCTGCAAAGGTCTATATATTTTGAAGCACTTACTAAATGTTTGGACTTCAGAGTTTCTTTCTAGTAGTCTCAAAACAAAGCCACACAAAAGATATTTGAATGACTGTTTTTGACGAAGAAAATCCAGGTGATACTGTGTATAAAAATTCAGGTATGACTGTGTATTGACGAGGAAAATCACTTGGATTTTCCTCGTCACCTTTACACAGGGCATGTGGGGAAAACTGCCCCATTCTTATATTCATCCACTTAATAAAATTCATGTGCAGTGGATACGACAAATCTATATATATGGAATTAAGTTTGAAACTGGGTGTTATGTTATATGTATACATATCCCTTTAAGCATAACTTCACAGGCTTCACACAAGATTTAGGTTTTCCGCCACCTTTTCAGATGACATCTGGGACAATTATTTCAGTTTTATGATCCCCCACTTAACAAAAACCATGTGGAGTGCCACTGATACATAAAACATACACACGTCCATATGAAGGTCTGTTAAGCGGATACAACAATACATACACACACATCCATATAAAAGTCTGTCACATGGATATGACAAATACATATGGAATTAAGTTTGAAACTGGGTGTTATGTTATATGTATACATATCCCTTTAAGCACAACTTCACAGGCTCCACACAAGATTTGGGTTTTCTGCCACCTTTTCAGATGACATCTGGGAAAATTATTTCATTTCTTATGATCCCCCAATTTAACAAAAACCATGTGGAGTGCCACTGATACATAAAACATACACACGTCCATATGAAGGTCTGTTAAGCGGATACAACAATACATACACACACATCCATATAAAAGTCAGTCACATGGATATGACAAATACATATGGAATTAAGTTTGAAACTGGGTGTTATGTTATATGTATACATATCCCTTTAAGCACAACTTCACAGGCTTCACACAAGATTTGGGTTTTCCGCCACCTTTTCAGATGACATCTGGGAAAATTATTTCATTTTTATGATCCCCACTTAACAAAAACCATGTGGAGTGCCACTGATACATAAAACATACACACGTCCATATGAAGGTCTGTTAAGCGGATACAACAATACATACACACACATCCATATAAAAGTCTGTCACATGGATATGACAAATACACATGGAATTAAGTTTGAAACTGGGTGTTATGTTATATGTATACATATCCCTTTAAGCACAACTTCACAGGCTTCACACAAGATTTGGGTTTTCCGCCACCTTTTCAGATGACATCTGGGAAAATTATTTCATTTTTATGATCCCCCACTTAACAAAAACCATGTGGAGTGCCACTGATACATAAAACATACACACGTCCATATGAAGGTCTGTTAAGCGGATACAACAATACATACACACACATCCATATAAAAGTCTGTCACATGGATATGACAAATACACATGGAATTAAGTTTGAAACTGGGTGTTATTTCACATGGATATGACAAATACACATGGAATTAAGTTTGAAACTGGGTGTTATGTTATATGTATACATATCCCTTTAAGCACAACTTCACAGGCTTCACACAAGATTTGGGTTTTCCGCCACCTTTTCAGATGACATCTGGGAAAATTATTTCATTCTTATGATCCCCCACTTAACAAAGACCATGTGGAGTGCCACTGATACCTAAAACATACACACGTCCATATGAAGGTCTGTTAAGCGGATACAACAATACATACACACACATCCATATAAAAGTCTGTCACATGGATATGACAAATACATATGGAATTAAGTTTGAAACTGGGTGTTATGTTATATGTATACATATCCCTTTAAGTACAACTTCACAGCCTTCACACAAGATTTGGGTTTTCAGTCAAAAATTATTTCATTCTTATGATCCCCCACTTAACAAAAATCATGTGGAGCATCACTGATACATAAAACATACACATGTCCATATGAAGGTCTGTTAAGCGGCTACAGTACATACACACACATCCATATAAAAGTCTGTCACATGGATATGAAAAAACAGATGGAATTAAGTTAGTAACTAGATGTCATGGTTGTAAAATTTTGCCAGCACTTTATGTAAAATATTAAAGAAAAAAAAAAAAGCTGTGTTCCATTTGGCTTTTTGAAAGCCACTCATTACAATTATTTAAATGTTTTAGTGGGACCGTTCTTGTGGTGGTGGTGGTGGGGGTTGCTTTGATAGGATATTTCGGAAAGCTCACCATGCACGCTTTACCATGATCACTCTCTAAAAATTATTTGCAACCGTATCAAGTAGTAAAGTGCAGTGAATTATGTAGTATTCAGCTGCGCAAGCAAACTGTAAGAGCAGCCATTTGAATTTTTAATTTGTTAAATAAGATGTTACAGGAAGATGGGTGCCAATTTAATCAAAACACATCCACAGTAGCTTGGGAGCTCCTTGTTCAGGGTGGGCAATAGTAACATATACTCATACATAAATGTGGAGATGCGGGTTAACTTCCTAATCCAGGACAACATAAATTTAAAGTTTTTGGAGGCATATCTACTTCCATTCTTAATCTGTTGTTTTATTTCCCATTTTTGAATTTCTTTTGTTATTTTCTGTGATTAGCCACATTTTTATCATAGGCTGCTTTACGTGTTGCTTGTTTTTTTTGCTCTTTGTTTGCAGTTATATTCCTCCTCTTAGGGACTTTCTCTTGCACTTGACCACTTGTGTTATGTGCAGTGGCAGGTTTAAGAGTAGACAATTTTCTCTTCGATTTTGATTTGTTCAGTTGATCGTTTCATGCTTTGCAATAATTATTTAGCAAAATATTGACCATATGGTTTATGCACATTTTGGCCAACTTTAGTGAACTATTGCTACAACTGCAGTTAAATTTTGATATGGTATCAGAAGTTTCAAGCTTTTCTACAGTAAGTTGACAAACAAGTTGTTTCTGCTTACCACATTCAATGAAGGCCTGCTCGTGCTCTTCCTGAAGAATAGCTTGAAACACCTGAAACGTTTTTAATACAACCTTCACTGTGAACTCCTCTGGCCATGTGAGACCCCTCCCTATCTATAAGCTGTAAATATTTGGCAACTTCTTCATCAGAGCATTCGTAATCCAATTTCCAATCACAGGCCAAAGTTTTTTTACAATCTGGGCACTGTATTTTTTTTTGAACTTTATTTGCTATGTAACCAGCTATGTATACTAAAACAGACATAACTGATTCAGATATATCTACACTATCACACAAGTGCAAAATATTGTCAAATGTGTGAGAGAAGCAATGCTGCTCATCATTTACTTCTTCTTGGGGAAAACAGAACTGTTTCAGTTTAATTTCACCACATTTGTATGATTGCATTTGAACCAAACTCTTGACTTTTAATTTTCTTTCTGACTCAAGAACTTGTATCACAGATATATTATAATTCCCCCCACTCAACTGCCTGTACTGTCCCAAACCAGCTTCTAAGCAATCTGTTTGAAATTTCCCAAACAAAATGTATGATGGTTTTAAAGTTTCGAACATATAATTTGTTAAATGAACAAGACAATCTGTAGTATGTTGAAGTGCAAACTGTGTTTCTTTGGATAAACAACCACCTTTTTCAGGCACAGCAAAACCTGATAAAGTGGATGTATCTTTACATCTATATATATTGATCCAAGCTTGTAGCCATGAACTGAACTTCTTTAGAAATGTAATGATGTTGTCAAGTATGTTGTGTACTGGATCACAGCTGCTGTCACGTAGATGTTTTCCCTTAGTTGGATATTTTACATTTACAATTTTCCACCATGTGCTCATTATTGTAATAAATTCTTTAGTCTGTAATAAATCACTACCAAACTCTTTTGCAGTACATTCTAAAGCAGCTATATTTGTTTCATGAAAAATGTCAACAGCATGTTTAACATTTTGCCGTTCAACAGATGTTGGGTACAAAACTTTCCGGGAGAGTTTTGGTGCTTGTTTAATGTTAAGATTTTGTTCTTTATTGTATATTTTTTGAAGATGTGCAAGACTAGCAATACAAACTTTGTTAAAGTCATTCATATATGGATAAAAGAAAGTCTGATTTGTATATGACTGATTGAGCCAATTATTACGAACTGCTTTCAACAAATGAACAGTGTCGAACAACAAAAACAAGCGCAAATTCTCATTAATGGGATTAATGATACTGGATACAAGGTTACCACCACATAGAAGTGTGAACATATTGCGATTAATCCTATTGTTATCAGATATTAATGCAAGTACCTGGTATCCAGAATCATTAAGAATTTTCAAAACCTTAAGTGTGAATGTCTGTAATTGTTCAGCAGTTAAATGTTTTACAGGAATAAGTGCAACAATGTCTTTATTTTTGGAAAACACAGATGTTATCATGAATGCTTGTATTGTTGTAGCTTCAGAAGAGATATTTTGAGAAATGCCTTTTATTTTCCCTCCTTTAAAACCCACACCAGGAGAAACATAAATTTCATCCAGTAGAACATTTACTACCAGTTCTCTTTCCTCAAGAAGTTTTGATTTCTCTTGCAGATAAAGCACATGCCTATTAATAATACCACTGCCACAGGTATCTAACGTGGAAGCAATTTTTTCAAATAGGCTGGATGGGGCAAGCTTAGAGACTCGCTGTTTCGTAACATAACATATGCAGATGGATGACAAAAATGAATTTTTGCAGCAAACAGTAACAACTGAGGGCTATAGCGGTACTGTTTAGCAGTTAAAAGTTTTAATTGCTCTATGATAAACAGTATTTTTGAAATAATTGAATTAGAAGATTCTTCATTTTGTTGTATGTCATCTGCATATGCTTTTAACAATGAAAGCGCAGTATTCAGTTTAACCACAGGTGCGACTGCCTGTGAAGAAAAGGAACTGAGGTGTGATAACAGACATTCAAATTTTGTCCATCGATCACACTTTTTTTCATGACCCAGAACCCATACCAAATTTTTAACTTTATATGGTATGCCATCATACCAAACATCCAATTGCAAATCAGAAAATATTTTAAAACAAATGGGCATCTTAGGGCAGTCAGAAGAATCAATCTTATAAAAAAGAATGAAATCATCATTTTTCAAACTGAAGAAACCATTTAAATTTTTATTTCCATAATGAGTAACAAAATCATTAAATGAATTTATTACATCATTTTCATTCCAGTTTTTAAAATTGCGTTCATCACGTTGTTGCATTTGAAGCATGCGTGTTTCTGGTGTTTTTCTTTTGGGGGGTGGCTCATATGATAAATATGAGGGCTGGTTAGGGAAGATTGTTGGATGAGCATCTTTGGCTAATGCCAGGTGTGTACGCGGTACAACCAATAAACTCCCATCACCCCTGGTAATACGATCTTCCCTAATCACAAACTGCTCACTGAAGTGCTCAACGCACACAACAGAATTGTCATTGGGTTGAAAATCCTTCCGGTTGATTTGGCGGATCCACTGAGCTCGAAGTTCTGGGTCTTTTGGAAAACGGAAAGATGAAACATAAGCGCTTGCTTTCCCCGGGTAGGTGTAGTTGGATTTGCATCCAGGAACACAACATCTCCTAGGCATTTACACATTAAATAAACAAACATCAAGAAATAAATTTATTAATGCATAAAACTGATGAACATTAGTGTTCTCCCTAGATTTTTACAGCTAGGTGGCAAGTAATTTTAGCTGGGTGGTATTTTTAACGACCCCTTCTCCAATAAAAAATAAAAAAGTTTTCCTTAACATTATTATACTTATTAAACATCTTAAGTGGTGTGGTAGGCATTAATGCAACATAACATGATAAATAGTTAAAAAATTGTGCAAAAATGGTTTAAAAAATGATGAGTATTTACTAACAAATTACATTTGACACAGATTTCTTTTTTTTTTTTTTTTTTTTTGATTGGAGGTTTAACGACCACCATGAGCAACTCAATGGGCTATAAGCAGTCGCCCGTCCCTAATTTAGGACACTGGTTCCAGGGAAGGGAGAGAGCCAGTGCCACAAGACAAACAAAACATCCATGCCTCACCAGGATTCGAACCCGGACCTATTTCGGACGAATGATCAGAGGACATCACAGACCACTGCACCACCGGGGCGGCTTTATATATATATATATATTAAAGGTTTAATTACCACAGTAAGCAACTCGATAGGCTATAAGCAGCCACTTGTCCCTAATTTAGGGCCACTGGTTCCAGGGAAAGGAGAGAACAAGTGCCGTAAGACAAACACAACATCCATGCCTCACCGGGATTCGAACTTGGACCCTTCTCTGAAGAATTGTCATAAGCCAGCGCTTAGACCACTGTGCCACCAGGGCGGTAACACAGATTTTAGCCAGTTTTCATCAACACTGATGGTGTATGTGGAAATAAGTTTTTCATTCTTACTATTATGTGCTATGTGAAAACATTCGTTAAAGGAAATATAGCTGGGCGGCAGAAAAAATTAAGTGACAGGGCCGCCCAGTAAAAAGGCTCTAGGGAGAACACTAAACATAAAATTATTGCAATTGCATGAGTTTTCATTTTAAATTATATGATATCAAGTCTATCATACGATATCAAGTTACATCTTAAAAATATTTTTAAAATTGAGGCAGAAATTTTTTTCACATGTCTCTGCTCTATCCTGTTTGTTTGAGGCCTTAACAACCACCATGAGCAACTTGATGGGCAATAAATAAGCAGTCACTCATCTCAAATTTAGGGTCACTTGTTCCAGGGAAGGGGACAGGCCAATGCCATAACACATCAACTGCTTCATCAGGATTTGAGCACAATATGTTATGATGCATGAATTAATGCGTGCATCATAACATATTAAAATATCCCAAACCCATCTTGGATGAATAGATCAGAAAGCAGTGCTTAGACCACTGCATCACTGGGACAGCTACAGAATGTATTTCATATAAATTAACTTGAAGTCTTCCCTTTGTATTAGAAAATTCATTTAGTAAACAGTTACATTCAATTTTGTCGTTAATATTACTAAGCATATTTAGAGAAGAGTAATATCATAGCTTCCTAGCAAAATTCCCATTCTTGTGTGCTATTTTGGGGAAGAAAACCCTATTAATGCTCATAAAAACAGACATGCAAAGCCATTTTAAGACAGCAGTTTATCAAGGCGTTACTTTAAAATCGATTGGGTTTTGATGAAACATTTTGCTGTTTCATGTTGCTAAGAAAGCTATTTTACAATGGTCATTCGTATGTTAGTGTCACGATAATCCAATTTCAGGTTATTCATGATAGTGTTATAAAAACGTTCGAGAGCTTTGAGCAAAGAGAAAGAAATATTCATTCCTGATTTTCCATTACCACAGAGACAGTCACTAGTGAGTAGCGTTCCCCCACGGTCAAAGCGAGTACACGCTTTGCCCCACGGTAAGCCTAACCATGTGCTTCAACATAAATAAATGATAAGCAATCAGATTCGTCTGTTTATCGTTAGCAACACAATAATACGACTCGATTAACCTCAATTAACTTACCTTTAATATCGAAGTTTTTGTTTATCCGATAACAAGTTCTGTGAGAAATCGCAAAACACAGTCACAATCACTACTCAAGTGTGCAATCAAAGCGACCGCTCTACTCTCGTCAGGCAGGCGTTGGGGCTCTCTCGTACGGACTCCTCTGCTGACATCATAACGCAAACAGTACTCCAATGCTCTGGCCCGTCAGAATCTAGTTTGGCCCTGGGCCAATGCTGCGTGGATAGGAGTGGTCTCCATCTAATATAAGCTCGATGGTTTCTGTCATCGCTAATGGCGGGCCGCAGGTGGCCTAGTGGGCAACGTTCATGACTGCCACAGAAAGGGCCTCAGGTTCGAACCCAGGCAGGTACGAACGCTCGATCCACTAAATATCCGCTGTGCGTCGGATGGGCACGTTAAGCCGTCGGACCTCGGGTACTGGCCTCCCGGTAATAAATAAGGGCGTCTTCCTCCCCCTTTCTACTTCGCTTCCGTGTCACATTCCTATCGGGTGTTCTAGCCCAAATCTCCTAGTTTCCTATTTCTAAGGGTTGTTTAAGACCTGGGGTCAGACACTCCCTTCCTAAAATCCTCTACATACGATCAAAATATGATAAAAAAAAAATGATCAAATCATCGCCAATGGCGGAACATTCGGTTTTCCAATTCTAGCGGAAGTAGCTAGGTATTTGTTAGCCTATTCTCTCCAAGGTCTTTGGCTTAGGGCGACTCCTGTTGTATTCTAACCTCATTGCTTAAATCTAGCTTATTTGATTGCGAATTTTAGCTTATTGCTCTGGTGTATAGTTGGCAACACTGGTGCTCACAAAGAAAATTTAAACAAAATATGGTATAGCCCGGAAAGAAATGTACGTAATGTTCACAAAAATTTGAGATCAATTTAAAATATGATATTGTTCTTGTATGATAATTCAGCCCGTCATTTTAATGAATTGTGTATATTCTCTTGCCCCAGTAAAATGAAATAAAATTCCCTTTTCCCAGAAAAAGAGATAAATTAAAACTTTTGTTCTTGTTCATTAGATGTGAGTGGTATACTGTGGTATAGTGGTATACTCCTCTTCACTTTTTCCGTAAACGTTCTTGACGTTAGTCCTTTAGAAAATTTTAATTCTCTAACGTGCAAGCTTTTATGTGTGGTATTTTTCTCCGAGATTAGTTTCTGCAGTATGTGAATGATCGTTTACTTTTTCTTTCTCTTTTGCAAATAAAATGTCAACCACACCATTGTGCACTTTATTAAATCAGAAGGTTTTGCTGTTTATTTTAAAAGCTCATGACATAGTGTTAGGAACTTTGTAAATTATGTTTTGAAACCATGGAACTTGTTTTTTTTGCCTTTTTTAATGGCTGAGATCATACAAAGTGTTCTTCATCTCCACTTTGATGTGAAACATGCGGGGTACGCTGATGCTTGGTATATGCAGACAACACAAGTAAGTTGCCATGGTATTGAGTATTTAATTCCTGATTGTATGCAGTAAATGTTACCAAAGGAAATTTTTTTAGAGTTGCTGTGAAGCCAAAAAATTAAATCTAATAGTTTCCCAATATGGAGTCCATGACAAAATATTTTTTAGGGGAGGAAACCGCTTAAGACTTGATTAAGAAGAAAGTGAAAAACAAATTTCACATATTGTTTCAGACACTCCCTGGTACAAAGAAAGATCTTCGAAAGCGTAAAATCTGGATTCACAAGTTCACAAAAAACTCCAGCTTGCACGATATAGGCAGTGTGGTGTGCGGTGCACTAAATTCATGATGGAAAACAAAATTTCCAGGGATATGCTCCTTGACACTGGTGAAAAACCTGATACGCATAATGTATGTTCCGAGCAACTGACACAAAAAAAAAAAAAAGGAATTTTTATCATACACTCCATACAGGTGAAAAACTTCATCTGTCTGATGTGTGTTCAAAGAAATTCACACAGGAACATTATCTTTCCAAACATATGCTTCTTCACATGGCTTCAAAAACACACGAGTGTGATGTGTGTTCAAAAAATTTCACGCAGAAAAGCAGCCTTTTCAATCATGTGCTGCTTCATACAGGTGCAAAAACCTCATCAGTGTGATCCAAGCAATTCACACAGAAAAGTAACCTTTCTAAGCGTATGCTTCTTCATACAGGTGAAAAACCTCATCAGTGTGATGTGTGTTCCATGCAATTCACACAGAAAAGTGCCCTTTCCACACATATGCTGGTTCATACAGGTAAAAAAACCCATCAGTGTGATGTGTGTTCCAAGCAATTCACACAAAAAAGTAACCTTTCTGTGCATATGCTCCTTCATACAGGCAAAAAACCTCATAAATTTTCTATGTGTTCCAAGCAATTCGCACAGAAAGGTGCACATTCCCCAGCATATGCTCCTTCATACAGGTGAAAAACCTCATCAGTGTAATGTGTGTTCCAAGCTGTTCACACATAAAAGTGAACTTTCCAAACATATGCTCTTTCATACAGGTGAAAAACCTCATCACTGTGATGGGTGTTCCAAACAATTCAGACAGAAAAGTGACCTTTCCAAACATATGCTCCTTCATACAGGTAAAAAACCTTATCAGTGTGATGTGTGTTCCAAGCACTTTGCACGGAAATTTACTCTTTCCCAGCATATGTTCCTTCATACAGGTGAAAAACCTCATCAGTGTGATGTGTGTTCCAAGCAATTCACACAGAAAAGTAACCTTTCCAATCATATGCTGGTCCATACAGGTGAAAAACCTCATCAGTGTGATGTGTGTTCCAAGCAATTCACACAGAAAAGTAACCTTTCCAATCATATGCTGGTCCATACAGGTGAAAAACCTCATCAGTGTGATGTGTGTTCCAAGCAATTCACACAGAAAAGTGCACTTTCCCAGCATATGCTCATTCATACAGGTGCAAAACCTCATCAGTGTGACGTGTGTTCCAAGCAATTCATGCACAAAAGTGACCTTTCCAAATATATGCTCCTTCATACAAGTGAAAAATTTTACCAAGCAATTCACACAGAAAAGTGACCTTTCCAAACATATGCTTCTTCATACAGGTGAAAAATCTTACCAAGCAATTCACACAGAAAAGTAACCTTTCGAAACATATTCTGGTCCATACAGGTCAAAAACCTCATCAGTGTGATGTGTGTTTGAAGCAATTCACACATAATAATAATAGCCTTTCTCAGCATATGCTCCTTCATATAGGTGAAAAACCTCATAAGTGTTCTGTGTGTTCCAAGCAATTCACAGAGAAAAGTGATCTTTCCCAGCATATGCTCCTTCATACAGGTGAAAAACCTCATCAGTGTGATGTGTGTTCCAAACATACACTCCTTCATACAGGTGAAACACCTTATCAGTGTGATGTGTGTTCCAAAGATTTCACACAGATGGGAGTGCTTTCGAGACATATGGTCCTTCATACAGGTGAAAAACCTCATCAGTGCAATGTGTGCTCCAAGCAGTTCACAAAGAACAGTTACCTTTTGAAGCATATGAACGTTCATACGGGTGAAAACACTTAGTATAGTGAGCAATTCATAGTTAAAGATACATTTTTCTGGCATATGCTCTTTAATATAGTTGAAAAACCTCAGTGTTTTGTGTGCTAAGCAATTCACACAGAATAGTATCCTGTTAAAGCATTTGCTGCTTTATACAAGCAAACCTCATCAATGATATTATCCAAGCAGTTCTCACTGAGAGGTAGCCTTTCGAAACGTATGCTCTATCAAACATGAAAATTCTCACAATTGTAGGTATACTGCAGGAAATTCGAAAGTCAATTTTTAAATGCGAATGCTCTTTAAATTGGTGAAAATCCTATTCAATGTGATGTATTCTTCGAGGCAGTTACATTTATAGAACATCTGTCGAAGCACACTGGATAGCATGTGCTCCTAAATATTTTTGGAACTTTTTTATTTTTGTTTGTTTAGCATATGTATTAATAAATGTATCAAGCATTGAGGGATAATAAATACTCGGAGAGATATATGAACTTCAGACACCCCCCCCCCCTTTATTTTACCTATTGAAGTGTAACTTTTGAACCTGTGAGATATCTGAATTATTATGAATTCATGTGAAGGTGTAGTTAGTGTCCTAAATTATTTGTCTGAAACTTTCGAGAAAAAATCTTATATATAATTCAAAGTTTATAATTTGATGGAGAATATGATAAAAAAATTTCAGCTTCATGACATATTTTAAACATTTTTGCAGTAAAACTTACCTGTAACCATGGGGATGAGAACAACTGCAGTGGCGAGCCTGCCCTTTTATTGCTGCAACAGCATCTAAGTCTCAACCAATTATCTGCTGCTGCTGTTGTTGTTTAATGGGTTCCCCAGAACAATGATCACAGTTTTGATATTTTGTGTGTGTATGTGTGGTTTTGCAATCCACTTAGAAACTGAGTTATAATGTCCTTTCTAAAGACAATAATGAAAAATTTAGAATTCTTTTGCAGAACAAAGCATATTGGTGGAAGGTGCAAAAGTTCACTGTGTCTCACAAATTTTGCCCATAAAGTGGTGATCTCAGCACAACCCAAAGTTTATAACAACCACAACAAACTGAATGGGTGAAAATACAGAAAATTCACTTCACCCAGCTGTTATTGAATAAAATGAGAATTGTGACACTTTGACATGAAGCCATCTTCCATTTGAAATTATTCTGGTTGTTATACAACACAAAATTCATTTTACCCAGCTGTGATTGAATAAAATGAGAATTACATGACCACCTGGCACTTTGACACGAGCACACCTTCCATTTGAAATTGTTCCGTTAACACATTGACACCTTGATATTGTGCAGTGGCTCAGCGTTACTTGATAACCATGTCACACGGGCTTACAAACCTGACATACTGGGTTATTAAACCAAAGAATCTTGCATGTCACATAAGAAAATAGCTTTCAGGGGTACAAAAATTTTGAATCCATAATTCATACTGGTTTCCAACTGGTGTGTTCCACCAAATTAAAAAAAAAAGGAGGGTAATAATTTATGTAATGTTTCCAGAAGAGCTGGAGCATACAAAATATGTTTACGCAGTCTTTTCATCATGTTTTGGGCAATCTTATTCAAATAATATGATTAAAAAGTTTAATCCATAGGAGAAAATAGTTTTCAATTGGTGTTTTTTGGCAAAATTTTTTTTTTAAAATGTAAGGGAATAAATATATTTCATCTTTTTACAGAGTATGAACAGCATGTCACTTTCCACACGGGTGATTGTCGAGGAACTGTATTTGCATATCTAGTGCTCCAAGAAGGCACAATTTAGAAATTCTGATGTCTCAAAACACACAGTTCTTGATATTTTCAGTATCCCGTGCTTGAAAACCTCAATTGCAAACAATCCTTAGGCCCCAAACGTGACTATTTGAATTCCGAACATGTGTTTTGAGGTTTGATTTTTGAACATGGAATACAAAAAATTGAAATGAACAAGAGAGGATGTTCAAAAATTGTTAACAGTCCTATTTTCAAACCAAAAAACATTGTTCCATTGATAATTATTATATTTTGAACATGATGTAATGTCCATATTTTCCTTCATACTTAAAACATGTATTTCTTCGAAAAATGCCATTCATGAGACACCTTATAGGTTGTCTTATGTTATAAACGTGCTTTTAATTAAACTATACATAATATCTAAGGTATTTTACCTGATATTGTCAAAGTATTTCTCACGTTGTTTGCTCTGTGAGGCACGTGCTCCTGGCCCCGAGAGGTCTCTTACGTTACGGACTTTTGGTTAGTTATAAAAATTTTTTTGGAGAAATAAAACAGTTAGGTTATATATTTTCAGTTCCACATTCATTCACTTGCACAATCAAACGTTTAAAATTTACTATTAATTAAAAGATTTTAGTAGAAAGAGTTATACTCATAGGGTCAGGAGACGTCTCACACGGGGTTCGTTGTTACGGCGAGCGCTTTCTGCGGTACCTTTACCACCATCTTCGGGCCATTATTTCCACATGAGGGTTCTTTGCGTGTGTGTAGGGAGTTCCAGACAATATCATCAACGTATCGAATATAAAGGAGTGGTTTAATAGGGAAGGTGTTTAGCACCTCATTTTCAAATTGCTGTAGGAGAATTTCTGCAAGGAGGGGCGATAGTGGAGAACCCATTGAGGCCCCTTCCAACTGCTTATAAATAGCATCATTAAAACAAAAATACGGCCTATTATAAACAAGTTGTAGAGCATGAATTATAGCTTTAGCGTTAGGGGCAGAAAAAGTATTGGAAGCCAACAGTTTGGAAAGAATCAAATTATGAACAGTGGGAACAGGAATATTGGGAAACAATGATATGACATCAAATGAGACCATCGTAAATAGAACCAAAATAGGTTGAATAACGTGAATAGAAGATAAAGCCTGGGTGGAACTGGAGATAGAGTAACGTGAATTGGCAGTGAGATGCTTCAATAATTTGGCAAGAGTACACTCAAGGGGGCAAGTGGGTGACGCAAAAGCCAAGACCAAAGGTCGAATTGGGTGGTCAGTTTTGTGTAATTTTAGCTTTCCAAACAAAGCAGGGGCGTGGGGCCCAGGAGGGGGCTGTAAACCTTTAATAATGTCAGGAGGTAAGTCTGGAAAGGATTTTAGGTTATTAATTGCAGTGACCATGGCAGAAGTTGGGTCTCGAGGGCAAATGGAGTGTGGGATTTGTTCAATAGCCTCCAACATTTTTTGATTATACACCTCCGTATCGATGATGATAATTTGTGAGCTTTTATCTGAAGAAATAATAGAAATGTCTTTATTGTTGCGAAGTTCTCGTAGACCTATAACTTCTTCACGAGATTGATGTGTGATCTTTGTAGCTAAAACCTTTGTTTGCATATTACGGATGACATCAGCAACCTTAAAACGAGTAGGTTCTTGCACATTTTTAGGTAAGGCACGTATAATAGTTTCAATTTTAGGGTTAAGGGTGAAGTTATCAATATGTGAAGTCTGAAAAGCATATTTTGGTACCTTATCAAGTGCCGTTTTTGAGCTGTAGAGAGGGAAATCCTACTTAAATTTAGATATGCACAAGAAGGTTGTGATTTATGACCGTAGAGCTGTCCAGGAGAATTGGGCTTATAATAGGTATTGTCAGCCACCAAGTTATGTAATTTAGCCACATGGGTAACCTGAAGTTTTCTTTCAAGTGACAGACAAGTAGCCGATATAATAATAAGAGCCCTAGTAAGAAGAATAGGGTGAATGGTATCAGCCACAACTAAATAGGATTTCTAAGAGCATCTGTTTAAGTTATCAAGATAGCCACGTTTATGATGCATAACACAGGCAAGCCTTTTAAGTTCACAGATACGGAAAATCTTGGCATCAGTTTTTAAAATAGGCTTATGTCTAATTTGCAGAAATTTGGGGATAACACCTAGTTCTTTACAGTTCTGAAGGAAGGTTAGATGAGAAGCTTCAGTGGTTAATTTTTTCTTCCAAAATTCAAAATTTTTAATAAGGTAGTGCATAATGTTGGTGACATCAGTGAAATGTACCTCTCACTAGGAAGAAGTTTCAAAATTTTTGGTACAGGTAAATAGATAATACTAGAAATGAACAAAACTCACAATTTAGCTGAAAATCCAAATGTGGTAAACAGGTATGTAGAAGTCTCAGTGTTGAAAAAACCACGAGCAGCTAGTGGATCCCTGCCACTTCTAATCATCCGCATTGACAGAAACTTGCTCCCTTGCGTTTTATGGTACACAGAGCTCATTCTCACTGTTCTACTAAGCAAACTTATGAACAAAAAATCCTGAAAATCTATGCTAATTCCTTTGGGAATTACATTGTTAATAAACTTATTAAAAAATTCCAACGTTTTGACTCTACAACACTAACCAGAGAAGTTAGAACCACAAAATTTGTGGGTTCTATCCCATTTTTGCCACCACTTTCACATCTGCTTAAAAATATCTGCAGACCTTTTGGTATTGACTTTGGCTTGTCTTCTTGTAAATTATTTTCGTTGGTTCATAGCGATCGTGACAGACCTGATTTATTAGATAATTATGGAATTTACAGAATCCCTCTCCTGTTCTCTGACCCCGGTGAAGGGAATACTTCCTACATAGGTTCCACATCTCGTAATCTAAAGGTCAGATTGCAGGAACACAAATACAGTAATAAAGTCGGTAATGGCTCCACAGCTATGTCATGTTTGCTTCTAAGGAAACCTTTCGAACCAATATGGTCTGAGGTTACTATTCTGACTATACCTAAGAATAAGAATTTATTACTATTTACAGAAGCCCTTCAGATTCTGGCTCACCGGAGAAGTTGCTGCAATGATGATATTCCTAACTATATTCCTGATGCTTGGAAATACTTTATACATGACTTACTGTTATTTAAATATTGTAATAATTATTACTGATTCTTGACCAGCTGTTCTTTCTATGTCTCTCTGTGCACTCGTCTGTCCTGACACGTCATGTTGTACATATATGGTGACCGTTGCTACTTAGAACTGGTAGTCACACCTGAGGAAGTGACCGATGGCGGTCACAAAAATACTAGTGCGTTTTTAACTGTATGTATTTATGTCCTCTTATAGTGCAAGGTTCATAATTTTTAATATTAAACGTGTTTAGACAGCATGATTATGGTTTTACCATAAAGGCCTGTTTGAAAAACTTCAGAGGATTAGTGAGAAATTTCTAATCAGACTGGATTACAAAATAAAATTAGTAACTACTTTCCAAAATGAAAGCAAAAAGAAGAAAACATCCTGTTACAGGAAGGAGTGGTTTACACACTTAGTGCCTAAGTAAAAACATAATATTATTAGCTTGACTTGTCATGCAAACTTTATGAGTATCAGATCGATGGATCAAATACTATTAAAAAAGGCTTTGCCATAGTAATTATTTAGTTCCTATGTAAAATTACAATAATAATAACTTGCAAGTAAATTGTAGAAAAAATAGATGTCAGAGGCACGATTCACAAAAACTTTAGCCTAATTATAGAAACTGCAGAGCTAAAAGATTTAATTTACAATTTAAAATCAACTAAAAGAGACAGGCAACATTTTTTACAGCCACGACGGCAGCATCATCAGGCCCAATCAGCAATACTGGTGTGCAGGTAAAGTGTTATACAGTTAGCCTCAAAGGAAGTGCCGTTCTTTGTAAACTGTATATGGAAATCACTATTGGCACCGTTAAAAACTCATAATGATTATGTATTACCTTTGTCATAGTCTCGGGTTAATCATACTGCCATCTTGATTTTATCTTGCTATTGCATTGTAAGAATTGGGTGCTAACCATATAACACTGTACCTGCACACCAGTATTGCTGATGGGCCTGATTATGTAACTGTCACGGCTGTGAAAGATCTTGCCTGTGTCTTTTAGTTGATTTTAAATTGTAAATAAAATCTTTTTCAGCTCTGCAGTTTAATTTGGTTAAAGTTTTTGAATTGTGCCTCTGACAGCTATTGTTTCTACAATTTACTTGAACCTTTCAGCACAAAGTATTACTGATGTGATTAATAACTTGACTTGTTATGTAAACCTCCTGAATATGAGATTAGCAGATCAGAAATCATAAAAATGGCCTATGCCTATGGCCATTAATATTTAGCATCAGAAAAAGTGCAACATTTACTGCTTTGGAAATCACAGTTCTTAGCAGTGTGAAGTCGTGTGTATGTTGCCAAAGCAGATATTTAGCACTCATAAAGTCTCTGATTCCCTGTCTGGAAAAAAAAAATTAATAAACTGTAAAAAAAAATCCCACTTTATCTTTTTCCGAACACAGCAGGTGTCGTGCTCTATTCTGTTTATAGGTACTTTTCCTTTTTACCATTAATTTCTTGTATGACCCTTTTCTTCAGGAAATTCTGCATGCACTACTGCACAAAATACATGAACAAAGGTTAGCTTTTAAATAAACTTACGATTTACAGGGAACTGTTAGAATATTTGGATGCAGCACTGCTATGTGCTATGCAGTGTTTTCAGCTTTAAAAAATTGTCAATGCATCACTAGGGAATAACACATTTGACTCTTCTAGGATTTAAGAAAGGATGTACAAAAACAATCCATATGTTGACATCCTTTCATGCCAGTTTAATAAACATGACAACAAAAGTTTACAACTGTTCTCAGCAGGGCTGTAGCTATTGGAGGGACAGAAGATAGTTGGCTTTCCAGAACAATCATAAGAGAGACACAAATTTATGCTCTGAAAGACACAAAAACTGAGATGCATATGTGAATAAATTTATGAAAGTTTTCCGGAAGTTCTACAGCTATTCCTCCATGGCGCTTGCTAACACATTTGTTAATGTTTGAGATCAAGGCATTGTAAATTCCATTAGATGATATAAAGACTGCTACAATAATTCTTTTGTTTCAGTTGCAAGCTGATTTGCTTATGATTTAGATTATAAGTTGTTCATTTTGAGATGAGTTATTTACCCAGCTGTGTCACACCCCCACCCTTGCCAGGGAAACAACACACCTGAGGATATGAGGATATAACAATAGATCTTTGGTCTAAGATGTAACTAAAAGTTTTATTATAAAAAATACAAAACATACTTCAATCAAACACAAAGCAAATATAAATGAATGAGCATTACAAACATCTGAAAGAGCAATTACATTCTTGTTACTCCCCATTCAGTTGTTTTAATTATATTCATCAATTCATTAAACTGTGTAGTAAAGCCCATCCAAACCAACAAAGAACACTATTTGCTTTATGGAAGCATGACAGCACTGTCTTCTAAACAGAATTAAATTTAAAAAGTCAGTTCAGATGCATATTTATTTTTTTTTTGGGGGGGGGATTTAATGACCATTGTGAACAACTCAATGGACAATAATATTCAATAATAAGCTTAGAAAGTCAGTTCAGCTGCATATTTATCTTTTGTTTAGGGATTTAATCACCATTGTGAGCAACTCAATGGACAATAATAAGCTTAGAAAGTCAGTTCAGCTACATATTTACTTTTTGTTTGGGGATTTAATGACCATTGTGAACAACTCAACGGACAATAATATTCAATAATAAGTTTAGAAAGTCAGTTCAGCTGCATATTTACTTTTTGTTTGGGGATTTAATGACCATTGTGAACAACTCAACGGACAATAATATTCAATAATAAGTTTAGAAAGTCAGTTCAGCTGCATATTTACTTTTTGTTTGGGGATTTAATGACCATTGTGAACAACTCAACGGACAATAATATTCAATAATAAGTTTAGAAAGTCAGTTCAGCTGCATATTTACTTTTTGTTTACGGATTTAATTACCATTGTGAACAACTCAACAGACAATAATATTCAATAATAAGTTTAGAAAGTCAGTTCAGCTGCATATTTACTTTTTGTTTGGGGATTTAGTGACCATTGTGAACAACTCAATGGACAATAATATTCAATAATAAGTTTAGAAAGTCAGTTCAGCTGCATATTTACTTTTTGTTTGGGGATTTAGTGACCATTGTGAACAACTCAATGGACAATAATATTCAATAATAAGTTTAGAAAGTCAGTTCAGCTGCATATTTACTTTTTGTTTGCAGATTTAATTACCATTGTGAACAACTCAACAGACAATAATATTCAATAATAAGTTTAAAAAGTCAGTTCAGCTGCATATTTACTTTTTGTTTGGGGATTTAGTGACCATTGTGAACAACTCAATGGACAATAATATTCAATAATAAGTTTAGAAAGTCAGTTCAGCTGCATATTTACTTTTTGTTTGCGGATTTAATTACCATTGTGAACAACTCAACAGACAATAATATTCAATAATAAGTTTAAAAAGTCAGTTCAGCTGCATATTTACTTTTTGTTTGGGGATTTAGTGACCATTGTGAACAACTCAATGGACAATAATATTCAATAATAAGTTTAGAAAGTCAGTTCAGCTGCATATTTACTTTTTGTTTGCAGATTTAATTACCATTGTGAACAACTCAACAGACAATAATATTCAATAATAAGTTTAGAAAGTCAGTTCAGCTGCATATTTACTTTTTGTTTGGGGATTTAGTGACCATTGTGAACAACTCAATGGACAATAATATTCAATAATAAGTTTAGAAAGTCAGTTCAGCTGCATATTTACTTTTTGTTTGGGGATTTAGTGACCATTGTGAACAACTCAATGGACAATAATATTCAATAATAAGTTTAGAAAGTCAGTTCAGCTGCATATTTACTTTTTGTTTGGGGATTTAATGACCATTGTGAACAACTCAACGGACAATAATATTCAATAATAAGTTTAGAAAGTCAGTTCAGCTGCATATTTACTTTTTGTTTGGGGATTTAGTGACCATTGTGAACAACTCAATGGACAATAATATTCAATAATAAGTTTAGAAAGTCAGTTCAGCTGCATATTTACTTTTTGTTTGGGGATTTAATGACCATTGTGAACAACTCAACGGACAATAATATTCAATAATAAGTTTAGAAAGTCAGTTCAGCTACATATTTACTTTTTGTTTGGGGATTTAATTACTGTTGTGAACAACTCAATGAAGAACTATATTCAAGCAGCATATATAAATTCCAATCAATCAGAATTATACATTAAATTGCTCCTGGTTTATTAGTCTTTCATGTAACAACTCCTTAGAAAACTTGAAAATTACAACATGCTAGAGTGGAAATCGAACCCACATTTCCCGATTTCCATAAATAAACATAGAAATCAAGTGAAAACACAGAGAGTCACGTATGATAAAAGGTTTGTTTAGCAGTAGCTTACGGTCATCCTAAAACCTTGATTACCCACGATAGACTGGATGCCAGAACACTAAAATTTGAAGTTGGGGTGTTGGAACTGTTGCCAGATTTTAGTAGAGAGATCCATATAAATGGGATTTGAAAATCCATTATTGGATCGCTCTACTAAAATTTGGCAACAGTTCCAACACCCCAACTTCGAATTGTAGTTCTGGCAACCAGCCCATCCAGTCGATCGCGGATGATCAAGGTCATAGGATGACCGAAAGCTACCGCTAAACAAACCTTTTGCCACACGTGACTCTGTGTGTTTTTGCTCAATTTCTATGTTTATGTGTTATTGTCACGTGAAGCCTGAGTTTTAAACCACTTTAAACCGATTTCCATTTGAGTATGACAAAATATCTTGAATATAAATGCTTTGAATAGGTTCTAGTGTATTTCTGAGGAAATTTATGAGGTATTTCTTCCTCAAACTCTATATCTGAAATACTGGTGAATAAGACCTACATCCAACCCTGGATGCGAGATGATCAAATGACAGTATGACGAGGCTTACCGCCTTGACTAGCAAAATATCTGAGGTTTCAGATTCTTATCGTCTTAAGTTGCTCGGAACTTAATTGTCCTGGTTGTGTAATGGTTAGCATATTGGAATGGAAATTGGGAGATGCAGGTTCAATTCACTCCCCAGGGGTCAAATTTTCAAGTTTTCTGAAGAGTTACATAGAAGACATGTAAACCTGCATTCAGAGTTTTTTTTTCGGGTGGGGGGGGCAATTACAAACTTTGAGGGGCTGAAATTTGTTGACTGATTATATACATATAATCACAATTTTGTTATTTATATCATCATCATCATTGTCAACCATTATCAATCCACTGCTGGACGAAGGTCTCCCCAAGTTTCCTCCACAACGGTCTGTCTTGTGCCAGTCTCCACCATGTCACCCCTGCATACTTTCGAATTTCATCCACCCATCTCCCATGTGGTCTTCTTCTGGGTCTTTCCCTGTCCCTTGGAATCCAATCTAAAATTTCGGCTGTCCATCGATGATCTGTCCTTCTGGCAGTATGTCCAGCCCATTGCCATTTCAGGGATTTAACTCTGATCATGATGTCTTCCACTCTTGTCATTTTTCGGATCAACGAGTTCCTCTTCTTATCTCTCCTGGTTACACCAAGTATGCACCTCTCCAGGATGCTTTGAGTTGTCTGCAGCCTTTGTATGTCTCTTTTAGTTAAGGTCCACGTCTCTGCACCATACGTAAGCACTGGAAGGATGCATTGATCAAACACTTTTCTTTTAAGACATAATGGCATATTGCTCTTGAAAATTATGCTGTTTCTTCCAAAAGCTCTCCAGGCAAGTTTTGTACGCCGATTAATTTCTTCATCAATGTGACCCTTACTTGATATCTGCTGTCCAAGATAAACGTACGTGTCTGTTATCTCCAGCTTTTCTCCATCAATCGATAAATCTTCATTTCTTGTAAAAGCGTTGAACATCACTTTTGTCTTCTGAAAGTTCATTTTTAATCCCACTTCTTTACTCTTGTCAGCAAGTTCCTGGATCATACTCTGTAGCTCTGATGGGCTAGTTGCAAAAATGACTACGTCATCAGCAAAACGAAGGTGGGTTAGATAATCTCCATTAATCTTTATCCCCTTGTTTTCCCAGCTCAGTGACTGAAAAACACCCTCCAATGTGGCATTAAAGAGCTTCGGAGATATGGTGTCACCTTGTCTCACTCCCTTTCCAATTTTTATGTGTGTTGTATTTTCAAACAGCCTAATCTTTGCACTTGCATTTTCATAGATGTTATTAATAATATTAATGTATGCATCTTCAATACCTCAGGTTTTCAGAGCCATTGTAACTGCTGATGGTTTCACCGAATCAAAGGCTTTTTCATAATCGATAAAAGCCATGCACAATGGAAGTTCATATTCCCTCGCTCTTTCAATTAGTTCTCTCAGCACATGGATACGATCTATTGTGCTGTAGCCACTCCTGAATCCAGCTTGTTCTCTCGGTTGAGCCATGTCCAGAGTTACCTTCAAGCGGTGTGAAAGAACTTTAGTGAAGATTTTATAAACTACTGATAGGAGGCTGATAGGTCTGTAGTTTCCGAGATCCTCAATGTCACCTTTCTTATGTAGCAGGATCATTGTAGCGGTGTTCCAATCCTCAGGAATCTTTCCTTCATTAAGGCATCGAGTGAAAATTTGGGCGAGTACTGTTTCGATTTCTCCACTTGCTTCTTGTATGATGTCTACAGTAATTCCATCTTCTCCTGGAGCTTTTCCCCGCTTCATGTTCTTGATTGCATGTGCAACTTCTGCTGGAAGGACTGGAGGAACTCTGGTACTGGTATCTTTCATGATGTCTGGAGTGCATGTATCATCCCTTTCATATAATTTGGAGTAGAAATCTTTCACTCTTGTCAAAATTTCGCCTCTATTTCTTGTTACAGAACCATCTTCTTTTGTCAGTGCCATAATCTGTTTTCTTCCCTTACTGAGATGTCCCTTTGCTATCTTTAGGCTTTGGTTGTTTTCAATTGCTTTCCTCACTAGTTCACAGTTGAATTTTCTTACGTCTTCAGTGATACTTTTTCGTACTGTCTTGCATAGCTCTATATATTCCACTTTGGAAGTCACATCTTCTTTAGTTGTCCTCATCTCTCTTCTTTTTTGCATCAACATTTTCGTTTTTCCTGATAATTTATTTACATGCAACTTGTTCTTAGACCCAGCTAATTTTGTTGCTGTTTCCATAAGAGCTTTGGTTACTTTTCTGTTAACTTCAGAGATGTCCACTTCTTCCGATGTTAGGCCTTCTAAAGCAGAGAACCTGTTCTTCAGTTCCAACTTGAAGGTATTATGGTGTTTTTTAAGGTTGGTTATGTCAATAGATTTTGTTTGTCTTATGAGCTTGCCACGTTCAAGTTTAGTGTTGAGGTGCATCTTACATCTCACCAATCTATGGTCACTACCTGTGTTGAACTTGTTTAGCACACTGCAGTCTTCTATGACGAATTTTTTGTTACACATAATAAAATCAGTTTCACTTGTCATCCCATTTGGATGTCTCCATGTCCATTTCCTGTGTGGCTTTTTCTTGAAGAAGGAGTTCAAGATGAAAAACCCTTCTGCCTCTGCAAACTCAACGAGAGTATTTCCACGCTGGTTTCTGTTGCCGTGACCGAATTTACCTACTGAAGTTTCATTCTGTTGCCGTTGCCCTATTTTTGCATTGAAATCTCCCATAATTATTTTCAAGTGCTGCTTACCTTTATTATTTATATGACAAATTTCCTCATAAAATTCTTCAATTTCTTCTTCAGGATGGCTTGTGGTGGGTGCATAAGTTTGAATAATCTGAGCCTGGTATCTTTTCGAGAGTTGGATAACGAGTCGTGCAGCTCTGTCAGAGGAACTTTCAACTTCTACAACTTTATCCTTCAGTTTCTTGTTTATTATAAATCCAACACCACTAGTTCTGCCAGTATCTGTCCCACGATAGTAGAAGAGATGTCCACTTTTCAGTTCGATGAGATCTTCTCCTTTTCTCCTTACCTCACTTAGCCCCACGATGTCCCACTTGATCCTTTGTAGTTCCTCTTCCAATTCAAGAAGCCTTGAATCAGAAGATAGGGAGCGTCCATTGTATGTTGCCAAGGTCAGCATCAGATGGCAGCCTAGTCCGGTCCTCCGGGGATTCTTAGCACCCTCTGCCTTCATGTCGCACTGGCCGCTGCCTTGGCCAGGTACATTCCAGCTGCCGGAGACTGAGGGCCAAGATTTAAGTTGTGGAGTCATTTTGGAGGGGTTTGGCCATAACTCACCACGCTGGCCAAGCGGGTTGGTGAGTGTGGGATAGAATTTCCTCTAATCCCGATGGTACAGTTATACCGCTATGGGCGGTTGTCAGAGCCCCTTTAGTAGGAACAGGATGCACCACGAGAAGGCGGGGTTGACATTTGTCAAGGAGAGGCTGTGATGTTACGCATCACCTGACCTTATTTATATATACATTAATATATACAAAATTTTAAATAGAGTATAAAAAAATTATGTTCGTATATCGCAAATTCCAAGCAATGTACACATACAAGTAACTAAAAATGTTATACCTTTGCTTTAATTCAGTAATGCACCATGGATTTCACCATGGGGTGGTGTAAAATATTGAGGATGCTAGTAAGATAATGCATCAGAGACCCCCCCCCCCCCAAACATTAGGAGTGGTAAAAATGTCTTCGCCGTACTACAAACCTGTTTCTTATTATTAAGGAATCGTTACAATGTTACCTGAAAACGTATGGTGTAAACCATTCCCCTGCCATTTGGGTTCAGCCCCTTAAGATTATTTAGATTAGCACATAGTAGCAAAAACAAAACAAAAACTAACTAAACGGGATGCTGGTTTGAGATGCCTCGTTTTTTTTGTTTTTTTTTAATACTGATTGTAAACCATCCACCGCCAGAGGGGAAAAAAAGTTTTTTTTTATTGGAACAATTTCTAATGATTAGCTATTGTTAAAAATTCGGTAGCAAATATTTTGTTGTATTGGAAGCACTAACATCATGTTAGCTACGCTAAGCCTTAACCGTGAACATCGAAAGTCGGCTGAAATGAAGCTGAATGCCAGCTTCCAAAATATGACAATGTATTGCCTTGCAAACATCGCTATTCTGTGGAATTAGATTTTTATTGCAGAAGTAGCCCAAATTGTCAGTGCTTGAAAATTCACCCCTTCAGCGAGGATTATTTAATATTTTATTGAAGAAGGATAGAAATTTCAGATTGAAGTCCATGTGGGTGGGGTTTTTTTTTCTGTTTTTTTTTTTTTATTATAATATTTTGCCTCATTTTCTTAAGTTTTTTTTAAATTAATTTCTCCAATTATTCAGCTATAAATGAAAACAATTAGACTAAATATAAGAGAAGGGGAGATCGCCCAAAAACCTACGGGGTGGGGTGAGGGTGGGGGTGTCATGGATTTTCGAGAGGGCTAAGCACCCCCCGAGAAGATGCCTGAATACATCACTGACTACAGGCAATTCAGTTCATAATTCTGATTGATTTGCATTGATGTGTTGCTTTGAATATTGCTTTGAATATGTTCTCATGCCTTTCTTGAGGAAACATTTCATCAAATTATATAACTCAATGAACTATAAGCAGTCACCCATCAATATATGATTTATAAATACAAATACCTCAAAGCACAAGAATAAAATTAATAAAATGTATTGTGGAAAATTCTCATACATTAAAGATACAACTAAAATAAGTAAAAAAGAATGCCACAAACAAAATAAGCACATTTATGCATAGCTGATTACAAAAATATCATTAGTAAAAAAAAAAAAAAAAAAAGAAAGGAAAAACAACAACTTTTCTTCTGAATAATGATGGAGATACTCCGGTAAATACCAGAAGTATTATTAATCCAAAAATCCAATAGAGTGAAACCCAGAATTTACACTTTTCAGGGGACTAGCATAACAAGTTGTACAATGCAGGAAAAGGTAAAACCGTGGTTGAGGTAAAATAAACTTTACAACAGTGGTGTATATTCGAGGCTAGCTGTGAAGCCCAGAGAATGCACAAATAAAAGTCAATTAAATATATACAAATAAAAGTCAATTATCAACGGTATTAAGATATGTCGATGCTTTCGGTGCAAAAAAGAACACGAGCAGATTCGCTTCTTTCGATTATGAGAATCACGGTCTGGCGAGCGATGATCAGCGGCATAACGCAAGTAGGTCTTCGAGAGACTTCGCTGTTCTGATGCGAAGAGCTTCAATACTATAACCTGCTAGCATTTCCATGACAATATGAATGAGCTACAGAGGTGAGTGGGCCATTGCTTTGTGCAAGGGTTCGCTCCGAAAAAAAAAGAAGACTTTAGACTAGCACTACCTCAGTCCCTCCATGCTTCCAGCGCGTTTCACGAGAGTTGTTTCAGTTTGTGTGAAGTGTCAATGAATTAAATCAGTGATATTATATCTTAAATTCGTAGCTTTGTTGGATTCGAACTGTTTTGATAAATTTTGTAAAAGCTTCCCTGAGCATCTACTATCAGAACTTAAAGAACTCTATGCTTCCAATTTTGATACAGCTCAATTTAAAAGTGAACTGAAGGTATTTAATTCCCTTGATGAATACAAAACAAATCAGTAAGAGACATTACTTGTTACATAAAGTTGAATAATTGGACATAGTGTTTATTGAGGTGTACAAATTAGCAGATCTAATATTAAACTTGTACAAAAATCTAGCGGATAATGCTTACCTTGGCATTCCTTTCTAGCGACGGGAACATTTCATGCACGTGTTTTCCGGTCTTTGTTGATGTTATTGTCCTAAAGTCTGTTGTATGCGATGACTGGCTTTACTTCTCACACTTTTCGCTGGGTATACTCATTGGATCTTTGCCTTAGGATTCAAACACATCAATTTTTACCATTCTTTATACTCGAAATTTTCGCCCATACTCTGGGCATCTTCAGGAGCGTGGCGACTTTACCATCGATGTTCGTGGTTAACTTCGCGCTAATGGAGTCCGATACACCTTGTTGCCATTCGTCGGAAATACTTTCCTGGATATATTTCGTTATCAAGCCCGGCTGCCGCCATCTATGTTTCGTTAAAAACACTTTTTTTTTTTTAATTTAATTTTTTTATTTTCTTCTCCTATCCTGGTTTTCTTGTCTTTTTTGCCGGTTTTTCTTTTGTTGTTGTTTTTCTTGTCTTATTAGTTCTTTCCACAGGCCCGATAATGTGCTAGGGTCGTTCTGGTTACATACCCTTGCTTTATTTTTGTAGATTAATATTGCTTCTTCCCTCCTCATTTGCTTTTCTGATTTTTTATTCTTTTTTAGCATTTTAATTTCATCGAACTTTGGGAACGTCCGGTTTTCCATGCAGAATTGCACTAAAGCAGTTTTGGCTTCTTTTTTTGCCAATTATCGGGCCTGTGGAAAGAACTAATAAGACAAGAAAAACAACAACAAAAGAAAAACCGGCAAAAAAGACCAGAAAACCAGGATAGGAGAAGAAAAAAATGAAAAAAAAGTGTTTTTAATGAAACATAGATGGCACCAGCCGGGCTTGATAACGAAATATATCCAGGAAAGTATTTCCGACGAATGGCAACAAGGAGTATCGGACTCCATTAGCGTGAAGTTAACCACGAACATCGGTGGTAAAGTCGCCACGCTCCTGAAGATGCCCAGAGTATGGGTGAAAATTTTGAGTATAAAGAACGGTAAAAATTGATGTGTTTGAATCCTAAGGCAAAGATCCAATGAGTATACCCAGCAAAAAGAAGTAAAGCCAGTCATCGCATACAACGGACTTTAGGACAATAGCATCAACAAAGACTGGAAAACACATGCGTGAAATGTTCCCGTCGCTAGAAAGGAATGCCAAGGTAAGCATTATCCGTTAGATTTTTGTACAAGTTACTTTGAAATATCGTACATAAAAGAGAATAGTAGAATAATTAGAGCTATATAATAGTCAGAATTAGAACTACTAAGTGGAATTAATATTAAACTGTTCATCAACAACTGCCGAAAGAAGTTTTTCTGTATTAAAAAGAATCAAGATATATCTTAGAGCCACACAAGGAAATTACATTTGAGCAACTTGGCTGGTTTGTTAATAGAGAAAAACATTATTTTTAAATATGAAAAAGTACTCAGAAGAAACATTTTTATGAAAACTTAATACTGAAGTTCACACAAAAGGAAAGAAGAATGGAGTTCATGTACAAATAAGTGTTCAAATCTTAATCCTCATAATTATGTGGTATCATGTTAGCAATAGCATGTACCTAAAATTTAGAAAAAATGTTACTTCTATTACTTAACAATTAAAAAATAAACTTTGCAATTCTTAAAAAACAGTACTGTGGGGGGAGAGGCCAGGTCTCGGACCCAAGGTACAGCACTGCTTTACAGGCATACATACTGCATACAAAAAATAGAAACCAATGTACACTAGCAGTACAGTATGTACTATACTAGTGTATAGTATGTATTGCAGACACATTTATGTAAGAACCAAAACATACAGTATACCTATGTACATACTTACATTATGGGATGTTGGTTTGGAAAAAAATCAGCAATTTCCTTTTGCTTTCTATTTTTAGTGCAAGCAAAACTTTCTGAATAATGGAAAGGCTTTGTAAGTGTTTTTCTCGAGAATCGTGACCAAGGAAAAAAATTTCACAAGTTTTAATCCATTGAATTCTTCTTTGAAAGAAGGCATAGGTTCCAAAATTTTGGCTACATTGTCGTTGTCATCATCTTCTTCCGACAAACAATCCATTACACTGGAGATTGTTTGAGCCTCTGAAGTTAGCACATTTTCATCACACGCGGCATACTCTTCAAAGTCGATTGCAAGTTCGTTGATGTAATCCTCTTTCGCTTAATCGGAACATCAAGCCCATTTGGACCATCCTCTGCTTCCATAGGAACTTCGTGTGATGTTAGAAATCCCAACAGAATGAGAAATGTAACTGCTTGTCATGCTATTCCACGAAATTACGAAATGTATTGCTTCCAGTACATTGCTTTTCAGCTTCCACGCATCTTCAAGGTTTCTGGAACAAAGCTCAGCCAGTGCCTTTCTCACCAACTGTTAGTGATAAAACCCTTTGAAGGAGCGGATAATCCCCAAATCGCACAGCTGAAGTTGGCGCGTGTGATCTGGAGGGAAAAACTGTATGCGCTCATTTCGAAGTTTCAAATCAACATGGGCTGAACACTGTCAATAAATAACATAATGTTTCACTTTCTTATATAAACTGTGTACAAAATCTTAAAATGTAGTTTGCATCATAGCTCATAGGGAAACTTCATATTTTTGAAAAAACATGGTTTCTTAGAATTGCCGATCCCCAGAGGAATTAATTTTCCCCTCCTGCTGGCATTGCACTATAATAAGACAGTCAATTACATTCTTCCACTGTGGCACAACCCTCACTTCACAACATATGTATTTTATCGGGCAGAAGATTAAAAAAACGGCTGGTCTCATCGGCGCTGAAAATATCCTTCGGAGCATAATTTGAAACTAAAGCAAGTAAAGTCTTCCATTCATCAATTGTAAATGTATTGACACTTGCAGATGATGCACCACAAAGTGGTCAATACATAAGATTGTGGCATTTCTTTAGTCAATCCATCCATCCATTTGAAGCTGTGAAATTATTTAAACCAAGCCAACGAGCAATTTCTATAAGGCTTTTTCCTTCAATATTGATCTGTTTAGAGGTATGTTTGCAGCTGGAGCTTGTCTGAGCCACGTCATTAAAATTGTTTCAAATTCACCATAAGGCAAACTTTTCAAAGTACTTCTGTTATTAGCACAATGGCCTAACCTTTCAGAAGTAATTTTGATTGACTGTTTTAAAATTGTTTTCAGTGTTGAAACTGGTAATCCATGAGACTTGGATAATTCAACTTTTGTTCCATGAAATTTGCTATCTTTTTGTATAATGGGGGCTTTTTTGGTAAATGTGTAGATTAGCATCCTAAATTATTTCGTCGGAAAAATGTTAGTACCTGGAAAAAGCGTGACGTACAGATTTTAGAGTATGGAAATTAATGTGCAGAAATTTCATATTTTAAATGTCTTTTAAAGATTTTTATCGCAATGTTTACCTGTAAGCGCGATGCTTTGAAAAGACGCTGCGGTAGGCCTAACGCATCGCTACTGCGACGATGTCAAGCTTTGCTCCATTGAAAGGAAGATTCGCTGCACCGTGTAATTCACGCATGGATGACTACAAGTGCAGCTGCGTACATTCTTGCCGGGAGAGCGAAGCATCATGTACTAATATGCTACAGAATATAGTTGGGTCATGTTTTATCATTGTTTTTAAAGCAGATGTTCTGAAATGTTTCGTTCTTTCGTACATGATTCCCTGATTACAAACAGAAAGTACGAATATGCCTTTCTATGTTGTACAGAAAACTGGGGAAGTATAAGTTCTGGTTCTGCTTTGAACGGCTTCCATTCGTAGTTGATTTGCTGTGGCACTGTACTTTTGGTTCTCCTGTTAATACTTTGCTTGCAGGTCAGTTTCTATCTCACTGATACGTATCTTTTGCCAATCTGAGAGGTTTTTCCTGCCAACAACGTACAGGATACAATAAAATAAGGTGGATAATATGGACCTATTTTTTGTAGCATATCACTACCAAATTTATCACTCTCCTGCCAACAACGTAACCACTTTCTATTGTACTCTTCCACACGTCATTTCCGTATAGCAATGAACCTCCCTTTTAATGGAGCAAAGCTTGACATTGTCATGGTAGCGATGAGTTAGGCCTACCGCAGGGTCTCTTCACAGCATCACACTTACAGGTAAATATTATGATAAAAATCTTTAAGACATTTAAAATATGACATTTCTGCTCCATTTGCCATTAATTTCCATACTCTAAAATCTGTACGTCGCAGTTCTTGGCATTTAGAGTGTTGGAATCAATGTGCAATAATGTACATGAATGAGAAAATAAATCCAGATGTTTCACCTACCAATGGAGTTATAGTTGGAAGAATCACTGCATGGTTGGGATTCATCAGTGTGTCCACACAGAAAATAGTGATACACCAACAATGTGCTTCATATCACTATGGATTATAAGGTACGTAATGGTATGTAGGTCCATGAATACATACATACATATCACTAAGCTGTCTCTGAGATTCAGAGGTTACCTCCAAAAAGAAATGCAAACTTCCAGATATTTTTACTTGTTGTTGTCGTATCAAACTTCCCCATTTACAGCGATTTTGACATACAACTTCTTCACTGATATCCATTACACGCCGTACAAAAGATCTTTTATACTTCATACTCATAATCTTTTTCTTATGTAGACACTCCTGAATCTGATCCACCATGTCTTCCTTGGCCTTCCTCTGCCTTTCTTTCCTGCCACTTGGGCTAAAAAGATTTTGTTAGTAAGCATCTCATCACTCATTCTTTCAACATGGCAAAACCACCGAAGCATATTGGTCTCCACCTTCCTCACAACATTTTGCTTCACATTACACAACTGCAACACATCTTCATTCCTCACACAATAAGACCGTGTCTTGCCACAAACCCTCCGTAAGTAACGCATTTCTCCAGCACACAAACGACTTCTATGTGTATTTTCTGTAGTACCCAGGTTTCACTACCATACATCAGAGTAGAAATAATTACACTTTCATACACAGCCATGCGGGACTCTCTAGAGAACCCATCATTCCTGTGAAACCCTACCAGAGCAGCTATGACTTTCAATGAAGAATTCACTCACCTACTAATTTCACCATCCAATTTTTTCTCTCTGTCAAACAAGCTTCCTAAATACACAAACTCACTCACCTGGTCAATCACAGTGCCATTTATACTTACATTACATTCAGTGCTACCAGTTCCTTTCTCAAAAACCATAACTTTGGTTTTTCCCCCACTTATACTCAGTTTGAATTTCATGTAAACTTTGTACATCCGGGACAACATACTCTGCAACTCACTTTTGCTCTCTGCCAACAGGACAGTGTCATTAGCATACAGCAATCTGCACATACGGATATCATCAAGACATAAACCACTATCATCTATTTTGGCCTCACGCATGCATGCGTCCATAAATATATTAAACAGCTAGGGTGACATTACACAACCCTGTCTGACTCCTGCACCAATAGAAATCCATTTCGATAAAACATCATTCATTCGTACACAAGCACTACTGTCAGCATACATGGCTTTTACACTGTTAAGTAGATTCCCAGTAACACCATATTCATTCAACACCTCCACAAAAGTGCCCTTTTTACTCGGTCTTAAGCTTTCTCTAAATCTATGAAGGCAGCAAAAACTTTCTTACCAAAAGTCAGATACTTTTTAATCATCACGCGTAATGCAAAAATTTGGTTAGTGTAGCCTTTACCAGGCATAAAAAATGAAGATATTTATTTTTAACAGAATATTTACAGGCAAGTACAATGCTGTGAACAGAAGCTATGGCAGGCCTAACACAACGCCACAGCAACAACACTAGGCTTTGCTCTGGTGAAATGATGGTATCTTTACTGTAGCCATTTTGCTGGTGGAAGAATACAAGAGGAAGGGTGAACGTTCTTGCCAGGAAAACTTTCTAATGGGTAGTGCTGCGCTACAGAAAATAGATCATTCCTGTCTCATTTTTTAACATTACAATGCTAAAAAATGAGACAGGAATGATCTATTTTCTTTAGCGCAGCACTACACATTAGAAAGTTTTCCTGGCAAGAGCGTTCACCCTTCCTCTTGTATTCATGCATACGTGAAAGTAGAAGAAAGCAAAAACTCCTGACGAAGATCTAGTGTTTAGATCGAAAATTTGAGAGGTAATGTACCTTAATAAATTCATCCTCGATAATTCCCGTTAAATATTTATAATACTGATTACAATGTGGTAAAAAAATTCTGTGCATGATTCCTTGATGCACAATGTAGGAACTCACTTCGTGTAAAGCTTATTTTTTTGGTTTTTGTAAACCAATTTCAATGAAATGAAAAGGAGGAGCAAAATTTTGTTTTTCCGATGACACATAAGTTCCGTTGAAGAGAATGCGGCCTCTACTTTAACACTTTTGTAAAAGAAAGGAAGGGATTTGCACACACTATTTCATACCAGGAAAGGATATGTGTATAACCGTGGCAACTGTCACCATGTGTTTTGAAAAAGTGCGACAGAAATGAAGTACTACTTTCTTTAGTGTAGCACTACAAATTGGAACCAGGGTTCCCACTCAAAAGTAATAAAAAAATTCCCTGACTTTTCCAGGTTATCCAGGTGGCTTTTCAAGTTTTCCAGAGTGGCATGTTGCAAAGAATTGTTACATTTCATTCCATTCCATTTATTTTTCTCACCAAAGCACACACTTGTAAATTCTTTAAGTAATTTGTCTTTATCAAATTACCTGCTTTTCATTAATAACAACTAACTGTGCACATTATTTTTCTATACCAAAGTTCCATGAACTTTTGTGAATACTACCCACACAGAATTTGTAAATACATTCCCATAGAAACAGGTCATATGTAAGAAAAAATCTGTCAGTTGAATAGCTTCAGTTTTTCTATAACACAATGCAGCTAAACTTAATGATGGAATGGCTCTGTTCAAAGAAACATGTTTCAAGAGAACCAACAGGACTTTGATCCATCATTTGGTTGGTTCTCTTGTGAAGTGTTTCTTTAAGCAGGAGCCATTGTGCCTAACTGTTCCATGTTATAACTGCCTGCAGAAATTGAACAAAAGCTTAATAACTGGCAATTTTAAAAATTCAATTTTGCATCTTTTTTAGAGAATAAAGGAAATACTTAATATAACTGAAAGTAAGATCTACCAAATTCTAGGCAGGCAGTAATTGCAAGCAAAAGTTTGAAATCTTGAAAAAAGAAGTTTTTTTGGCAAAATAAAGCATCCATTGATTTTTACAAAAAAAAAAAAAAAAAAAAGGTGATTTTCCTTGACTTTTCCCTGATTTTTGGAACCATTTTCAAATTCCCTGAGAATTCCAGGTTTTCCCTGTTTTCCAGGTTGAGTGGGAACCCTGGGAATGCTTTGTTTGCAAGAACATTCCCAGTTTCTCTTGTACTCTTCCGCCAGCAAAATGGCCACCAGAACGGGACCTTCATTTCAGCGGAGCCAATGTTCGTGTGGCCACCGCGTACCTATGCATTAGGCTTACCGCAGCATTTCTTAATGCATCGCACTAACAGATAAATATTACGATTTTTACAATGGTGCAGAAATTTCCTATTTGAAATCTCTAACAGACATTTAAAATAGGAAATTTCTGCACCATTTGCCATTAATTTCCGTTCTCTAAAAATCTGTATGTCGCACTTTTTCCAGGTACTAAAATTTTTCCGACGAAATAATTTAGGACGCTAAACTACACATTTACCATTATGTTCACTCACTGGTTCTGTGTTGGTTCATTTATCATAATGCAGATTGCTGTGTTTTTGGTGTTCACCTAAAACTTATGTTTTATGTGATGTTTTCAATCGTTGACTTTTGCACACTTACCTAGTTTTCACATTTTTAGTAAAATAAAGACAAAAAAGTAAAATTTTTAAAAGATCATACTTTCCTATATGGAGGTATGAGAAATTTGTGCACTATTTGAGCATGATTGGTAACTGTTAACCTCAAAAAGGAACAATTTCACGCCCCCTCCCTCCACATAAAGAACACCTTGCTGTGATATTGGTTTAAAGGTACTTTTAATTCTTCCTTTTCTTTATTCCATTGATTTGATCATAAGACATTTGAGTTGCTACAAATACAATTTTACATTATTAATTAATTAATTATTCTTTGTATGAAAAAACAACCACAATGGTTGTCTAAGGTCTTTTCTTTGGACAATTCTCTTTGAGAGTTCTCAGAAGCATTCTGTCCGAGTATCATTTTGAAAATCACCAAGATGAAACAAACAAATGTATCATATTATAGGATAAGTCTATGCGAACTGTCAAGAACCTGAATCACACTACTGAGGATTTTCACCTGAGTTAGGAAGTACAGTCAAACTCGGTGATAACGAGCACTACGGGAGCGGCCCATTTTGCTCGTTATAGAAATTACTCACAATATCTTACGTAAAAATCCATGGGAAAATATTAAGTGTATTGATGTGGTTTAATAAAGCTTGAAAATTGCATAAACTAAACGTAACTGAAAAGTAGCATAATTTTTTTTAAATGTACATAGTACTGTACTTATAAGTGGAATTTTCAGCTTATGTCATTTATCACTGCGACGCTTACAAAGACAATTTTCAATTTTACCCTGCTTCATAGACTTTATTTTTAGGTCTCGGAGTAAAGATATGAGTTCCCGGAAGTCATTCTGAGATGGGATTAGCTCAGGCACCTTCCAGGGACTCTACCCCTCGTTTTTGGTGCAAGCTATTGTTTCTTCCACCCAATCACCACCCTGTACTTCCCTAATTACGACATACTACGTCAACACTTCTGTAAGGAAGGTGGCGTCTGGGGTGATGATATCAGAAGAGAACACAGTGTCCTCTGAGGGTCAAGACAAAGAGGGAATTAAATGTCAGCTAACAAAGAAATTAGCTGACAATCCTCTTTCCCTTTCTAAGTTTAGAATGCCAAGGGAAAAAGAAGTTTTTCAGCTACCCAAAAATCTGCTACAGGAAGGTTTCTAGTGGGGAGGCGTGGTAGTGAGGTTGGACCCTTTTGAAAAACCAGGAATGTCCACAGTGAAACTGAGGAGTTTGGTGTCACATGGTGGATTAAGAAAGGCCACCGGAGAGGAAAGTTTACTTGCTATATCCGTGAACATGCTCGTTATATACGAGAAGTGTTTCACATAAACTATCGTAAACTAGTCTCAGAGATAGCATTTACTGGCTATAGCCGTGAGTTTGTTACAACCGTAATCAGCCCCTGCGAATGTCAGTAGCCAGTAGACAAATGGCGGCCAGATAGTTTATAGTGGCTAGTAATTTTTTTAATATAGTAAATTTTTTCACCAAGTGAGCAACTATTGTGTCGTCCAATCCCCCCACGTGTGAATGAATATCGAGTTCTTACCCGTGTTCCTGCAGCTGCTTCAAAAATGAATGGAAGTGAAGGTGAGCTTCGAGAGAAACTTAATCTGCTGATGGATCAGCCTGGAGTGACCAAAGGGCCAAGATTACTAAACCAACCTTTGCCATGGTATACCTTGCACTAAGTATAATGTCATCTACAGGTAAAATAATGGAATTGAAGGTGAGCTTCAAGAGAAACTTAATCTGCTGACGGATCAGCCTGGAGTGACCAAAGGGTCAAGATTACTAAACCAACCTTTGCCATGGCATACCTTGCACTAAGTATAATGTCATCTACAGGTAAAATAAAAAAATAATGGAAGTGAAGGTGAGCTTCAAGAGAAACTTAATCTGCTTACGGATCAGCCTGGAGTGACCAAAGGGTCAAGATTACTAAACCAACCTTTGCCATGGTATACCTTGCACTAAGTATAATGTCATCTACAGGTAAAATAATGGAAATGAAGGTAGGCTTTGAGAGAAACTTAATCTGCTGACAGATCAGCCCGAAGCAACCAAAGGGTGAAGGTTACTAAAGCAACCTTTACCATGGTATAATGTATCTTTGCCATGGTATATCTTGCACAAAGTATAATATCATCTACAGGTAAAAGAATTATCTTAGAATCTCTGTTTAGCCGCATATATGCTGAACAAAAAGAAACTGTTATGGCAATGTTTTTAAGATGATGCAGCTGCTACATCTAATGCCATGTAGTACTGCTTCTTGTGAGCGTGGCTTTTCAGCAATGCACCTCATAAAAACGAGTAATCAGTCATGTCTGAATAGTGACACTTTAAATGGCAAGATGATTAGATGCAATGGGCTTTCAATTGAAGATTTTGATCCTCAAAATGCTATTCAATTTTGGTGGGCATATACCTCTGATGGGAAGATCAGACACTGCACATATCAGTGGTAAACTGTATCAACATTATTAGTGCCACTTTATACACTGGCGGAAAGCGAAAAAGAACACCAAGAAGGAATTGGCGGATGATCATGAAATTTACATATGTTAATGGGCTTGAGTTTACGTAGGTGTGATGTTAATTTCGAGACCAACCGGTGACCGCTTACGCCACAGCTCATCATAATATGCAAATCATCGTCGGTGGTATTTAAGGAGTACGGCGAAGTGAATGTAATCAGTCGTCGGCATACGGACACGTGCGAAGACCCTGAAAAAGCTGCAAAGCCTGGACATGGAAGACGTGTGCGATTTCAGCAGTTATCGGACTTTGAGTGAGGTCGTCTAGTCGGACTCCACGAGGCTGGATGGTTGTATCGTTGTATTGCGGAGCGAATTGGACGGGAAGTATCGGTGGTGGTACGATGGTGGCGTAGATGGTTCGAGGAACATTCCCACATGAGAAGACGTGGAACCGGGAGTCACAGACGGACTGATGAGCGGACCGATCAACGCATAAGAAGAGCGGCGTTGTCAAGCAGAACATCCACTGCGACGCAAATCCGATTTGCTGTTTCACCTGAGGTGACTGTGCGAACAATCCGCAACCGTCTACTGGTTGCAGGACTACGTGCACGTGTGCCTCTGGCATGTGTACCTCTGACTCCAGCCCACCGTCAGGAATGGCTGCAGTGGTGTCGCCAACGTCTGCACTGGAGAACGCAATGGCGATCTGTCGTGTTCAGCGATGAAAGCAGATTCTGCTTGGGAGCCTCTGATGGCCATATGCCTGTTCGCAGACGCACAGGGGAGCGTCTCCACCCTTCTTGCATCCACCAGTGACACACAGGGCCTACACCTGGTCTCCTGGTGTGGGGAGCGATCAGCTATCACTCCCGTACACAACTAGTGTTTGTACCGGGTACGTTAAACAGCACCTCCTACATCAACAACATCATTCAGCCCGCTGTTGTGCCATTTTTAAGGTCGGTCCATCGTGGTGTTTTCCAGCAAGATAACTCACGCCCACACACGGCACGTGCAACGCAACATGCACTTCAGGGTGTGAGACAACTTCCATGGCCTGCACGTTCACCGGATTTGTCCCCCATTGAGCACGTGTGGGATTTTATGGAACGACTTCTCCGGTCTCCACGCCCAGCCCCGATTTACGCATCCAGGTTGAGGATGCTTGGAACTCAATACCCCAAACTTACATCCAACATCTGTACGACAGACTCCATGCCAGAATTGCACAGTGTGACGCAGTTCATGGCGGTTCAACCTCGTACTAACCATGTTACATGGAAATGTTATTTTTCAGTTTACCAGCAAATACAGCTGTATTTTGCCATAATGTTTTGATCACGTTATCCTCTGTATTCCGTTATTATGCTGTATAAATTTTGTTGGTATCAGACGTCTCCTTCTTGGTGTTCTTTTTTCACTTTCCGCCAGTGTATATATCCTAGTTGTCCCTTTGTTTTAAATATTATTAAAGAAATTAAACATCTAACTTCAATGGCCTCAAAAATAAATTATGTATGTGTAAAGTAAGATAGTAAGACTAATGATGGAACAGTACTGGAAATAAATTGTAAAAAAATCAGGAACAAAAGCATGTGTAATATTTGCAGTCAATCTAATGATCCTATGCAGTAACTGCTCTGCACGAATGAGTTTGCCATAGTATTCATCAAGTGCAGCACGCATGGTTTTAAAACATTTACGTTCATTTTTAAATTCTGCAAAGTTCTTGTAATCTACTCTAGATTGATATTTAAGCTGAAATTAAAATTTTTTTTAAATCTTTGCCATAGCATGGCAGTAGTGACGGCGTCAACTTCTGGAAGTGACGCCACGGATGCGCTCCTCGTGGACGTCGACAAAGAAACTTTCCTTCCGGTGGCAAGTTAACTGATAATAATCATTTTAGATCGAAAAAATATTATCATAAATTGACATTTCGAATTATTTCAAAATAAAAAGTTTATTTTTTCTATTAATAGTTGGAAAACTTCAACTTTGAGTTAATAAAACTGTCAGGATTTTCCGAAAAATAAAGATAATATTATAGTTTACAGATATCGAGAACTAGTTGACATATAATTAGTATAGTTAAACGCTTATTTTTCGGTGGATTATCAGAAAAATTTATTGATGACTATTGCAACAACGGCATATCTCCCCCTTTGTGTCCGTTTTGCACATAGGTTTTTGCGACATGCAGCGGAGATGCATTCCGGTGAAAAGATCGACACTACTAAAGTTCAGGATTACCTACATTCGGTAATAAATGCGGTTTTTTAACTGCAGACTTAGGAAACAAGTGTTTTACTCACCATATGTTAAAATATACATGTTACTGCCCTATTTTATGCTTTCCAACCGTAGGTTGAGGAAGCGTATAGGCTCCAGCTTTGTCTGTCTGTCTGTCCGCACGATAACTCGCGTAAAAATGGTTCGATTTCGATGAAATTTTAGTTTGTCGTAGGGATGGGGTCAAAGGTCTGGACATAGCGGAATCCATTCCATCGCCCTTATGCGTCATAACTTACGTAAAAATGCTTTGATTGCGACAAAACTTTATCATGTTGTTCCGGAGGTATACTGAACCTGTTCTGTTGAATATCAAAATGGGGTCAGAGGTCAGGGCACAGGAGCGAGATTCATTCTGCAGCCATTATTCTCATAACTTGACTAAAAATGCTTCTATTGCGACAAAACTTTAGTATGTTGTTCCAGAGGTATATTGAACCAATTCTGCTTGATATCATCGAAATGGGGTCAAAGGTCAGAGCACAGGAGTGAGATTTACTCCACAGCCATTATCCTCATAACTTGAGTAATAACTTCTTTCTGGTATGTTGGAAAGTGTATCATAATAAATGCATTGCATGATTTTCCTAACTTGTTTAATTATATTTTTAGAAATCTAAACAAATTATGTAAGTGATATTCTTAGTGCATATTCTCATAGTCTTTTATGTTTACTTTTCAGGTTAAAAGTTATAATGCTTCTAAAGTACATCAACAAGCATGTTCTGTGTACAAAGCACAGACCAAACCATCTGAGGCTCCTCTTGCTATAGCTGTATCTAAGATGACCCAAGAATTAGAAAAATCCATGAAGGTGTTATTTCTTATTTCATACACAATTGCAAATGGTAACATTTCATTTAATGATTTCAAAAGTCTATGTGCACTTCAGAAAAAATTAGGAACTCAGTTGAGTGATACATACATTAATGATCAGGCAGCAAAAATATTTGTAAGCTACATAGCCAAAAAAATTCAAAGCAACCTTGTAAAGGATATTAACAAATCCAATTTTCTTGCAATAATGTCAGATGCCTCAACCGACAAAAGTATGTCAGAAAGTGAAATTGTGTACATCCAGTATATGGATGGGCCAAATCAAAAAGTTTCTTTTTTTGGTCTTCAGCCTCTTTGGAAAGCTGATGCATCTGGCACAATGGAGGCCATAGAAACAATGATGAATTAGAAAAGCACTGCTAATTGGAAATAAAGATTAGTTGCTTTGATGTAGCATCAGTGAACATGGGATCAATTAAAGGTGTTGCCAAACAACTGAAAGATAAAGTTGATGGTTTAGTTGTGGTTCACTGTTTGAACCACAGATTAGAACTTGCCTTGAATGATGCCTGCAAGGATGTGAGCTACTTGAAAACTTTTGAGGATGTAATAAAGGGACTGTATAATAAAAGTCCGAAGTTATTACGAAATGTAAAGGAAGTGGCTGATTTTCTTAACGATAAATTTCTAAAGTGCCGCCCAATCAGCAGCATCCGATGGGTCATGTCAAAGTATAGAGCAGTTTCTGCCCTGCATAACAATCTACACATAATTTGTAGCCATTTGCAGACAAAAATGAAGCAAGTAAACTGAAGGCTAAAGCTTTCTTGAAACATCTGCCAAGTGCGCACTTTGTGAAATTCTTATTTTTTATGTGTGATTTTAGTAAATTGCTAAGCAATTAATCCTTGTTTCTACAGAGATAAATTGGTATTACATCATGGAGTTAATGAAAAGAACACATGCATATCAAGATTACAAAATTTCCTATGTTCGAAAGGTGTCCGTGAAACTGAACTTGATGGTTTGATCTCTGGTGGTACATTCCGTGATATTAAATTGGTTTCTGAGAAAAGCCGAAATGAACTTGGTTGTTTTGAAGAGGATAGGTGAAAACTGCTTGTTGCAGTTAAAAGCTATATCGAAGAAAGAGTATTTTCAGTAACTGACAGTCTTATTGTTCCCTTGGCAAAAATTTTAAACCCCTCTCACTTTCCAGACAACAACAACACTGAAATCAATGAATATGGGAATGAAGAACTCTTGCAGGTGTGTCGTTTACTGCCCAAGTCTGTTTTTCATAATGGGAATAAAGATTCAGTGATGATAGAATATTGTAGGCTAAAAAGCAATGGAACGAGTGTAATGACATCGACTGAAAAAGAGTAACATTTGAGGATTTGTTTAGTCGATTCTATGCTGAAGAAGATGCAACACATTTTTACAGCAACATTTAAAAGTTAATGGAGTTGATGCAGTTAGTGCCATGCAGTACTGCTGCTTGTGAACGAGGATTTTCTGCTATGAACAGAATAAAATCATGTTTCAGGGCAAACATGAACCACCATACTTTGAATGATTTAATGATGATTAGGTGCAATGGACCACCCATTGAACAATTTGAACCATGTGGTGCTATCAAACTATGGCGGACAGATACGTCTGATGGGAAAGTCCGGCATAGTGCCTACAAACGTTAAATGCAAATCCCAAGTCCCTACCCTACCTAAATAATATTTTATGCTTTCAGTTTTATATATATAAAGCCCTATGCAAGTTTTTTAAAAAATCATACAGTGTAAAAAAAAATGTATATCCTAAACTAGCATTCATACTGTGTAAAAAATAAAACCTAAACTAGCATTGTGTTAATACAATATCGATCAATTTTAATAAAGCTAATATTAATTCAAGTTCATGTTATTTGAATTGTTTAATGGATCCAAACCGTAAATTAGACAGGAATATCACCAAAAAACACCAAATTTGCAAAAATATTTACGAAAAAAAAATTGTCCAAGCTCGTGCTTCAAATGTACAGATCTTGCAGATTAGCCCAGGCCTGTATCTAATATGCAGCTTTGTTTTTAAAATGTCATAAATAGGCTTGCTTCAATCAAAAAATTTGTCAGTATGCATTAAATATCTTTTCATTAATATTAGTTCATTTAGAACTTAATTAGTTTATATTTTGGCGGGTAAGATTTTTCAAGTGGCTGGTAAAAAGTAGACCTTACCAGCCAAGGTGGCTGGTAAAAATTTGGGCACATTCGGGAAGGTTGATTCATACGCGTTTAATTTGGTTTATACATTTTCTTATGAAATGAAGGACTTTTTCACGTTTTAGAATTATTTTTTCTGTAGAGGTTTCTCACAATTTAATTTTTTCATTCGGACCACATATGAAATCTTTTTTTATAACTTTTTCTACGCAATATGTTGTTTGCAGTAATTGAGAATTTCTTTTGATCGTGTTCATACACATTCATATTTTTCTCTTGTGTTCACGCCTTCACATTACTTTTTTTGTGTGGGCGTTTATTATTTCATTCCACTAGCCAATGTGGCTAGTAGAAATTTCAACACTTTTGCAAGGGCTAACCGTGATCGTTATAACAGTTTAACCGTACAAGCTTTGAAAGGTTACATTTATGAGCGAACTTCTTCTAGCACATTCCCCCACTGTCATGGCTCTCCACCTGTGTGAATGTGCATATGTCTTGAAAGTTTAGATTTCTCAGCAAACTTTTTGGAGCATATAACACAGTGGTGAGGTTTCTCACCAGAGTGAATGAGCTTATGACGTGAAAGATTTGATTTCTGTACGAATTTCTTGGAACATATATCACATTGGTAAGGTTTTACATCTGTGTGAATAAGCTCATGACATGAAAGATCTGATCTATTGCTGAATTGTTTGGAACATATATCACATTGGTAAGGCTTTTCACCTGTGTGAACATACATATGTTCTGAAAGTTTACTTTACAGTGAACTTTTTAGAGCACACAGGACACTCATGAGGTTTTTCACCAGAGTGAATGAGCTTGTGCGTTGAAAGAGTACCTCTCTGTCTGAATTGCTTCGAACATACATCACAATGATAAGGTTTTTCACCAGTGTGAATGAGCATATGTCTTGAAAGTGAATGCCTCTCAGTGAACGTTTTAGAGCATTTAGCACATTGGAGATATTTTCTTTTGCCTTTGTGAAGGAGCTTATGCCGTGAAAGACTAGATGCAGCTGGGAACTCCTTGGAACATACATCGCAACGATAAGGTCTTTCACCTGTGTGAATGTGCATATGTGTTAAAAGTGCACCTTTCTGAGTGAACTTTTTAGAGCATATAACACACTGGTGAGGTTTTTCACCAGTGTGAATACGCTTATGACGTGAAAGATCAGATATCCTTCTGAATTGCTTAGAACATGCATCACATTGGTAAGGTTTTTCACCTGTGTGTAGGAGCTTATGACATGAAAGTTCAGAACTACATGTGAATTGTTTGGAACATACATCACACTGATAGGGTTTTTCACCAGTATGAAGGAGCATATGTCTTGAAAGTGTAGTTCTCCCAGTGAACTCCTTAGAACATACAACACACTGGTGAGGCTTTTCACCAGTATGAAGGACTACATGATTTGAAAGATCAGATCTCTTAGCAAACTGCTTAGAACACGCATCACAATGATAAGGTTTTTCACCAGTGTGAAGCCGCTTGTGGCTTGAAAGGTTACTCCTCTGTCTGAATTGCTTGGAACATACATCACACTGGTAAGGTTTTTCACCAGTGTGGACTTTTAGATGCCTTACGAGAGTCGATTTGTATGGATATTTCTTGAAACATACATCACACTGGAATGATTTCTCACTTGTGTGCATCTGCACATGTCTCTCAAAGCTGGATTTCTCTATGAATTTCTGGAAACAAATTTCACACTCATAATGATTTTTGCTAGCATCTGAAACATGTGGGGATGGATCAGTTTCCTTTTGCACTCCCCTTGAATTCAAGTCTTGAGTGATTTCTCCAAAAAGATGTTCCATCAGTGATGCCATGCTCAAAAAATTAAAAAAGTTTTTGTTTATTCAGAAGATACCCACTCAAATTTCCTTAACCACTGTTTCAGCTTATACAATCATACACTAAACATTGCATTGAGAATGCTTTAAAATATCTCATCAATTGAAACGTGTACCAAGATAAAAGGAATTACACCATGCAGAATGTGAAAACATATTTTCTGATACGGGTGAGCTACCTGCTGTAAACAAATTTCTGAAGAAATGCAGAAAATACTTGCGCCAATATTGCAATTCTTTCATTATGCAATGACATATCTGGTATTTTCTTATCAAAGCAAATATCAAAAGGTTTTTGACCATGGTACTATGTTTGCAGAAAAATAAAACGGGCAAGTAAAGCATACATCCTTGTTATTCAGATAAAATACGCAAGATAACTACTGTAGATCCACATTATGTTCAATGGCTACATGATATTTAACCGATTTCTTTCAAAAACCGAAAATATCCCTGTTGTCTCATTATCCTATAACAGTGGCATGTAAACTATGCAGATCCACATTAAATTCAATGGCTTTTCTTAACATATTGCTAATTTCTTTCAGAAAACGAATATTACCTTGTTGTCTCATGATCCTATAGCTATAAAGGAAGGATATATAGAGAAGACACTGGCTGTATTAAGCTGAAACTCATGATGTCGACTGCAGCGCACCAGTGACCTAAAACAGAACACCCACGAACCACGTGATTTTTGTCCGTTAATGTCATGTTTTTTACTTTGACTGTTGACTTTGGCTTGCTATCCGGCAGTGTTGAAGATTCTTTTTGGCTTTCATTTCCTGTAGCGTTCTAATAAGGGGTATTATTTTGCTTATTACTTACTGATCGTACACTTTTCCTTACAGAATTCATAACTTTTCTGTTTTTACGTATCTGTTGCTCATTTGATTGTTTCTTCCATACCCACTCTGCTTCACTTTCAATTTTAATTTGTATTCAATTGTCATCTGATTCGACATCTACGTTATTGGCTTCGTTAGCTTTTTGGCTTATCTTTTTTTTACTCGGCATTTGTGTAGCCTGTATTTCCACAATTGGCCAACATTTGTGAAAATTATTTTCCATCTTCGTAATTTTTTTGTTTTTCTGAAGTAAAGGCATGTCTTCCAAGATGGTGCGGTGGCGCTGCTGTCGCCTGCGCTGGGTTGCCGTAGCAAGTATTCACGACGTCACATTTTGCTTCTGTTTTAGGTCCGTGGGGGCGATACTTTCTATGGGAGGAGTTTCCATGGACTCCTATGTCTGTTTCCACTCTATAGACCCTTCCTTTATGCCTATACCGGTTAAAGGAGCAGGCACAAATTTAAGATCAGAAATCAGAATTTGCAACTGAATCCAACATGTTCCTCAAATGTTTCCCTAGATCAGAGGCAGAAATTCCCTAGTTTTCCACAAAATTTCCCTAGGAAATATATATACATATCAAGGAGTTATATTACTGGAGACACCACTGGCGCTGCCGCCATAGGTCACAGCTAATCTGTGGTGTGACGTCACAAGCAGGCAGAAGCGAACTATATACCGTTGATAAAACAGTAAGCTTGTGTATCATTGATAAAGATTATTGAATTACTCCTTTTAACTGCTTATACGTTTAGAAGCTTTTGTTCCATCGCTTTCAAATCAGCTTTTCTGCGGCTGCGTCGACTAGCGTCTTGCGACAGCGATATCCATATGTATCGAATTATCTCATTGGCAGCAATAAAACCGGTACCCACCAATTGGCGACCGGCACTGAAACAGCACTTGTAGTTCGTATACGTCGTCGAAGTCGTGACACAGATTGTTTACATCTTAGTTAACATTAGTTTCTTCATTGGCGTCTGTCGGCACAAATCGAACAATTTAACCTGTTTGCAGTATACATCCAAATATAAAAATGGCTATCTTCCACAAACGGGCGCATTCCTCATTTCTCACAGCTAAGACAGCGGAACGCTAGAACAGCTCTGCGAGCAATCTACTGTTTTCGATCTGGCAATGCATCTGTTGTTGTTTACATTCGAATGCAAAGATTATGGGTTGTTATCTTTGCATTCTGTTCTGGTTTTCTTTATTCATGACGATGACTAACGTTGGTTTCATCAAAAATATATATATATATTTCGTGTACTAAATGAAAACTATAACTGAGATGTTGAAAAAGAACTAAAAAAAAAGAACGATCTTGCCGCTATATACGTTGGAAGACTGATAAAATTTATACTTTCGTATTTACAGTAAGTATTTTAATACGTACTGAGAAATATATAGCAAAAGACAATTTAAGAAGAAAAGCATCGATATTTATTGCCATTCATGATTCCTTATTATTTCAAGGATGGGTAGCGAACCATATCTTTCACACCATGATATGCATGTTTTTCTATCTCGTACGACATCGTTAACGAGACTATACAAATTCCATTGAGGCATTATAAAATACAACAGACCAATTCAACGACGACAACATAGAATTTTAATACTATCGAAGGGTAATATGGACGGACAGCTTAACATTTCCTGAGCGTTGCCAGATCGAAAACAGTAGATTGCTCGCGGAGCTGTTCTAGCGTTCCGCTGTAAACAACAAGTGCCGTTTCAGTGCCGGTTTTATTGCTGCTAATGAGATAACTCGATACATGTGGATATCGCTGTCGCGAGATGCTAGTGCTATGCTTGTCCTTCAGGAACTTGCAGGGACTTTTGCCACTTCACTGAAACTTCTCGATGACGTCACGTGCTACATCCTCATTGTGGTATGGATCTCCAAGTTTAAAAGATCGGAATCCTTCCCATGCGGTGCCCGATGATGGACCCATAGTGGGTCCGAAAGATCTCGCATTGTTTTTAACTGTAAATAATGTTCATATTTTAGTTTGCAACTATCTCCGTTTTTTAATATCGTATCTAGACAGCAGTGAGGTGATTGATGCATATTAGTTGGCACGAATACCACGGACGTTTGAATTTCCACACTTTTGACTGACTGTCGGTTTAATTGGGGATCGTAAACACTAGTTCGCCTCATTACAATTTCACCGTGAGCCGACTTAATCATGTGAAAAGTCTCAGCGAAAGATTTTCCAAGCAGAACACAAAATTTTACATTTGAACGATGTTCAAAATTCGACATCGTTGTCCTCACGACGGAGAGCCTCGAATGCCTGTAATCACCAACTACGCACATACGCTGTACGTGTTGGATCTGGATCAAACCGGTTCCGGCTGGTCGGTCACATGATGCTCTTCGCTTGTTCAGCGGGCAATGACGTAAATCACTGATATTTGGCAAATATTCGAAAAGTCCCGGAACGTTTTGAACGTAGCAGTACAATTACGAAAGTGGTGTCTCTTTACTACTCTCTCAGACATTTGCTCAGATGATTCCGTCCATTCCCCAGAAGTACAAACACTAAATTTAACAAAACACTCATTTTATATAAGAAAAATTCTGTGAATTCGAAAAATTCAATTACCTTGCTTCAAGTTCCCTAAACTCTGAGATGGTTTTACTCACCGTGTGTTCTAACTGCTTAAATATTTTAGGGAAGCTAAAGGGAGGGCTCAAAGAAAAGTTGGGTAAGCTGAAGCTTAACTTGGCCTTCCCATAGTATTGTACATATCATTACGAAGAATACGAAAAAAAAATCCAGCCTTTTCTTTTTTATTTAAGGTTTAACGAACACCGCCTTGTGTCCAGACCCTCTAGGGGAGATGGAGCATGAATTACCGAGGACATTATATGTACAAGAAGCAAGAGGAGAAATTGAAACTACACTCGCCCAAGTTTTTGCTAGATGTCTTAATGAAAGGAAGATTCCTGACGATTTGAACAATGATCCTGCTATATATAAAAAGTGACACTGAGAATTTCAGGAACTACAGGCCATTATGTCTTAAAAGAAAAGTGTTTAATCAATGCATCCTTATAGTGCTTTTGTATGAAGCAGAGACATGGACCTTAAATAAAAAAGACATATAAAGACTGCAGACAACTGAAAGAAGCATGAAGAGATAAATGCTTGGTGTAACCAGAAGAGATAAGAAGAGGAACTATTGGATCAGGTGAATGACTAGAGTGGAAGACATCATCATCACTGTAAAATTCCTGAAATGGCAATGAGTTGGACATATTGCCAGAAGGACATACCACCGATGAACAACTGAAGTTTTAGACTGAATTCCAAGGGATAGGAAAAGTCCCAGAAGAAGACCACACGGGAGATGGGTGGATGAAATTCGAAAGCATGCAGGAGTAACATGGAAGAGACTGGCACAAGATAGGCCATTGTGGAAGAAACTTGGGGAGACATTCATCCAGCAGTGGATTGATAATGGTTGACAATGATGATATTAAAATAAAGTTTTTTTCTAAGTAATGTTTTTTCATTTTCTGACTTTTAAAGATTTTTGGCTTATTTCCACTAGGAGTGATTTTTTGGGGGAGGTTTTCACCTATGAACCAAATCCACGGACCCCCTTCCCCCTCCCTTAAGAAATTTCTGGTTGTGCTTGAAATTTCTAAACATATAAATATAAATTTGACATATAAATATCCTTTTATTTCTTAGTAAAAACCTATAATCTTGAGATATTTGTAGTTCATAAACTTAGCATGAATTATGGAAGGACTGAAAATTGGGTGAATCTGTACACTACATTTTGTGCAACATATTCATCTCCTCAAATACAGCATAATATTATATACATCATGACAGAAATGGTGGAATAAAGTGTAACAGATGGCATTCAAAATGCTGATGCTCTGTGTGGTATTCCATTCTAATGGATGTGACTCGATAAAAATTACAAGGAAAATATTGCCATAGAAGCTAGATAGATATATAAGAAAACAAAAGAATCACTTTTGTCAATAAAATCTTGTTTTGATCTGGATGAAGAAACAGTTACTAGCACATCTGACTTTAAGAATTATCAATAATTGTGGTTTGGAGAGCTCCAAAATTTTGAGCCAGTGTAATGATGGCACCTCTGTTTTGAGTGGTTAGAAAGTTGGAATACAGATGATACTTGAATCATTTTGAGCCAGTAAAATGATGGCACCTCTATTATGAGTGGTTAGAAAGTTGGAATACAGATGATACTTGAATAATTTTGAGCCAGTAAAATGAGGGCACCTCTATTATGAGTGGTTGGAATACAGATTATACTTGAATCATTTTGAGCCAGTGAAATGATGGCACCTCTATTATGAATGGTTAGAAAGTTGGAATACAGATGATACTTGAATCATTTTGAGCCAGTGAAATGATGGCACCTCTATTATGAGTGATTAGAAAGTTGGAATACAGATGATACTTGAATCATTTTGAGCCAGTGAAATGATGGCACCTCTATTATGAGTGGTTAGAAAGTTGGAATACAGATGATACTTGAATCATTTTGAGCCAGTGAAATGAGGGCACCTCTATTATGAGTGGTTAGAAAGTTGGAATACAGATTATACTTGAATCATTTTGAGCCAGTGAAATGATGGCACCTCTATTATGAGTGATTAGAAAGTTGGAATACAGATGATACTTGAATCATTTTGAGCCAGTGAAATGATGGCACCTCTATTATGAGTGGTTAGAAAGTTGGAATACAGATGATACTTGAATCATTTTGAGCCAGTGAAATGATGGCACCTCTATTATGAGTGGTTAGAAAGTTGGAATACAGATGATACTTGAATCATTTTGAGCCAGTGAAATGATGGCACCTCTAGTATGAGTGGTTAGAAAGTTAGAATATAGATGATACTTGAATCATTTTGAGCCAGTGAAATGATGGCACCTCTATTATGAGTGGTTAGAAAGTTGGAATACAGATGATACTTGAATCATTTTGAGCCAGTGCAATGATGGCACCTCTATTATGAGTGGTTAGAAAGTTGGAATACAGATGATATTTGAATCATTTTAAAACAGGGAAATTTCATATGTACATTCCTGCAATCACAGGCTTCACCTGGTTATCATCAAAGTTATCAATGAAAGTTTCAAGCCTAAACAGTTTTCCAATCAACGTACCATTTGGTGTACTTTTCTTAAAAATGGAAGTATTTCTAAAATGTTTTAAGGTCAGGCAGTCTTCTTTATGTCTTACTTTAGAATACCACTAGAGTGGGGCATTTGATGTGACAAACGTTATTTTCACTAATTATAAAAATATGCTAATCCACTCAAAATGGTGAAAAGCAATAAACAACTCAATAGAAGCATACTGACATTGGTTACCAGTAATTGTACGAAGTTATGAATTTCGTGTTAGTACAGTAGTTATTACAAAGTTAGTGGAAACTATTTAACCTGCTGACGAATTAATTTAGTACTGGGTATCTAGTTTACATGATCCTTTAGTGATTGTGGATTCTGTTGAACATACTAGGGGTGTTCAAATGAAAAGGTGCGAAACGACACTGTGGGTATAAATGAAGACTTTTTTCAAAGTATACAAAATAGGCCGTAGCACAACGATCCCATTGATTAACGAGCCGAAGGATTCCTTGTTCCCAGAATTCCTGTGGCCGTGACGAGACCCAGTCCTGCACAGCGTCCTTGAGTTCGTCGTCCGAGTGGAAGCGCTTCCCTTTCAGATGTTTTTTCAGGGGACCAAACACATGGAAGTCGCAGGGCGACATGTCCGGGCTGTAAGGCGGATGGTCAAGCTCCTCCCACTGGAACTTGGCCAGTTCCGCGTGTGTGACCCAAGAGACGTGTGGACGCGCGTTATCATGGAGCAGAACCACACCCTCCGTGAGCAGCCCCGGTCTTTTGTTCTTGATGGACCTGCGTAGGCTTCGGAGTGTCTCACAGTACACATCGGAGTTAATGGTTCGTCTGTGCTGGAGGAATTCAACAAGTAGTCAATTGGACGGCGCTCTTTATAAGAGCCTCTGCTCTCTCCTGCGCATGCGGGCGCCCGCGCACGCTCCCATCCACGCCGGCGACTCCAATCGCATCCCTAGATGTGTCGCTACGTTCTCCCATAGCGGCATAGGCAAATATGTTAACGGTTACGTTCTTATGACGCTTCGTACCTTTTCATTTGAACACCCCTAGTACAAAAACTTTATGAAGTGATGCAGAAATTCATCCACCAGTGGATTGATAATGGTTGACAAAGTAACGTCAGACTATAAACTATAACAAAACATTTAAAATCTAAGCATGCAAAAACTGCAGAACATTTTTTTAAAAAGAGAAATAGCTCAAAATTCAAAACAGCATTTAAATTTGAAAACAAAAGTGTACCGTGAAAACTTTCTAGAAAAGCCAGGGAGAAAATGGATACCAAAGAAATAAATGCTTTTCACTACATTCAGTTTTGAGCTACATATAAATATATGTTTTAATTTAACGTAAATCAGAATAAGATATAACGCTTATATATAGAAATACAGTATATATACATATAGTATAATATGATGTACTTTTTTTTTTTGCCATGGATTTTTTGTTTGACCCCTTTTTTCAGGAAATTCTGCATGCACTACTGCACGAAATACATGCACAAAGGATAGCTTTTAAAGAAACTAACAATTCATAGAGGACTGTGAAAATTTTTGGATGTTGCACTGCTACATGCAATGCAGTGTTTTCAGCTTAAAAAATTATCACTGCATCACCTGTGAATGGCAAATTTGACTCTCTGGAAACATTTAAGAAAGAATATACAAAAACAATCCATATGAACATCCTTTCATGCCAGTTTTATAACCGGAACAGAAGTTTACAACTGTTCTCTGTAAGGCTGTTGCTATTGGAGGGACATAGGATTGTTGGCTTCCCAGAATATTCATATGAAAGACACAAATTCATCACAACTTGAAAAATATCATGCCCAAGATGCACGGGACATGTAAATTATTGGCCTGGGTAGGTACATAAAAAATCTAGTTGCCCGTTCTGGGCAACTAAATTTAAAAATAAAAAAGTTTGGAATAGAATTTCATACTACAAGAAAAAAGACAGTCGTCACATGTTGTGTTTTATGACGTATATTCTAAATTAACTTTCCTTTTTAGTTTATTTGCCTATGTAAATCTTGAGTTTATTCTCAGTTATACTTCACTCTTAACATAATATCTTTTCTCTCAAACGAATACTGTTTGTTGGCAACATAATTGAGGTTGAATGAACGTGACGTATGCCTGATATAAGATAAGAACGAGAGATAAATACGACGACTAAATTGTTGCCTGGCGAGCGTTGTAAAAGAAAGTGTTGCTTTTTTTTTTTTTTTTTTTTTTATTGGAGGTTTAACGACCACCATGAGCAACTCAATGGGCTATAAGCAGTCGCCCGTCCCTAATTTAGGGTCACTGGTTCCAGGGAAGGGAGAGAGCCAGTGCCGTAAGACAAACACAACATCCATGCCTGACCGGGATTCGAACCCGGACCCCTTACGGACGAATGATCAGAGGCCAACGCCTTAGACCACTGCGCCACCGGGGCGGCAAAAAAGTGTTGCTTGGAGAGTGTTGTGTTGTAGAGCGTTGTGGAGCTGTGTGGTGTGTGGAGCGTTTAATGCAATATGCTATGTGATGTTATGATTTGTTATGGAAGTGCTACATCCTGAATAAAGCATCTTTTCCGTAAGTTTGACTTCTGTTGTTTACATGTTTCGTCTGGCCGTTAAGGTTTAATTTAGGAACTATTTCATCTTATGGTTATGTGTTTAAAATAACGTAGAAGTACGAAAAGACTTCTACGTCATAGTTTCATTTCACTACAAATCACCAAAAGTTGTATTATTGTTATGAAATGCTAAGGACAGAAGAATATCACTTCTTTAATAATATTATGTATGCTCTAGGTCCAGAAATTGGAATTATATGTAATTTTGCTCCAAATGTTGTTCAGTCAGTGTCTGGATGCATGTCTATTCAGGAACTAGCCTCCCGTGTTTAGTGACAAACGGTGAAAACTTCAATGCAAGGAACATGAGAGAATTACTTAATTTCTCAAATACCAATTTCAGCATCATCATCTTAAAACTTGAAATACATGCTTCTGAAACACATTGAACATTTTGAACAGAGGCCCTTAAAATTGAGATGTCAGAAAAATTCTTCCAACTTCTGCACTTTCTCTTCTGATTATTGAAGATACCTCTGCCTCTCCAAACTGGGATTGTACCAAAAGGATTGCACCTTTTTCAAAAAAATTTTTTTTACACTACAGAGAAAGCATTGAAATTCTCTTCAATAAAAACTCTTGCAATTCAACGCACCCTTCAGTATTAATTTGGAAATCTCTACTGGCAACAGCTAAAGAAATTATGTCAACCACGTGAGTGCTTGGTTTTAGTGTGAACAAGGCTGATGCTGCAGCCAAAAGATCTTACAAATATGACCAGTGTTGCCAGATTGGGCTACTTCTAGCAGATCAAGCTACTTTGAAAAGCAATCGGCTACTGTTTTTTTCGGTCTGCTACTTGGCTACTTTTTTCCTGCCTGTTTTAAGCATTTTTCTCTGTAGATTATTTTAAAATCTAGAGTAGATAACGTAATATTGAGCCACCCTCTGTGGCGCAGCGGTCTAAGCGTTGGCTTCTGATCATTTGTTCGAGATGGATCCCAGTTCGAATCCTGGTGAGGCATGGATGTTATGTTTGTCTTATGGCACTGGCTCTCTTCCTTCTCTGGAACCAGTGACCTTAAACTAGGGATGATTTTTTCTGAAAGAGTTGTATCAACATGCTTTAATCTGAATTTCATTTATTTGCCAATTATATAATAAATTAATTTAAATTATTTGTTTTTTTTATCTTAAAATAGATTTTTACCTCATTTGTATATATATATATATATTTTAATTTGACAAAGTATTTTATTGAACTGTATCCCAAATTTATATGGACATATTAGCAAATGCTTTTTCTTTTTTGATTGGGGATTAACAGCCACCATGGGAAACTCAACGGGCTATAAGCAGTCGCCCATCTCTAATTTAGGGCCACTGGCTCCAGGGAAGGGAGAGAGCCTTCACCGTGAGACGAACACAACATCCATGCCTCACCGGTATTCGAACCCGGACCCTTCTCAGATGAAGGGTCATAAGCCAGCAGTCAGACCACTGCGCCACCAGGGCAACGATAAATATCTATATAGACTACTGTGTAACTTATACATTATAGACAGTTTAGTAAAATTTGGTATTCTACAACAGATAATTTTTATTTCATTTATTTTTTTATTTTGCAAGTAAACTTTTTAAAAACTAACAAATTTTGATTTGTAATGAACAAAAGGAGCTTTTAGTTTCCTTGTTTTTTTATTGAAGAAACAATAATAAAAACTGGGCTACTTTTGAATTAATTTGTCTACTTTTCAGAGCTAAGTCTGCTACTTTCTCATTAAACTGCCTGGCAACACTCAATCTATATACATTCATACATACACATCACTAAGCTGTTCTCTGAGATTCAGAGATTAGCTCCAAAAAGAAATACAAACTACCAGATAGCTTTTACTTACAGTTGCAGTATCAAATTTCTCCGTTTACAACGATCTTGACATACAACTCAGGCTTCACTGACATTCATTACACGCCGTACACAAGATCTTCTATACTTCATACTCATAATTTGTTTCTCATGCAGACACTCCTGAATCTGATCCTCCCATGACTTCCTTGGGCCTTCCTCTGCCTTTCCTTCCTGCCACTTGGGGAAAAAGATTTTGTTAGTAAGCATCTCATCACTTATTCTTTCAACATGGCCAAACCATCGAAGCATATTAGTATTTACCTTGCTAACAACATTTTGCTTCACATCACACAACTGCAACACATCTTCATTCCTCACACAATCAGAACGCGTTTTGCCACAACTCCCCCGTAAGTAAAGCATTTCTCTAGCACACAAACAACTCCTATGTTTTATCTGCATTACCCAGGTTTCACTGCCATACATCAGAGTAGGAACAATTACACTCTCCTACACAGCCATGCAGAACTCTCTTGAGAACCCATCATTCCTGTGAAAACCTCCCAGAGCTGCCATGACTTTCAATGAAGAATTCGCTCGCCTACTGATTTCACCATCCAATTTGTTCTCTCGGTCAAACATGCTTCCTAAATACACAAACTCACTCACCTGGTCAATCACAGTGCCATTTACACTTACATTACATTCAGTGCTACCTGTTCCTCTCTCAAACACCATAACTTTGGTTTTTCCCTTATTTATACTCAGTTTGAATTTCATGCAAACTTCGTACATCAGGGACAACATACTCTGCAACTCACTTTTGCTCTCTGCCAATAGGACAGTGTCATCAGCATACAGCAATCTGCACACACGGATAGCACCAAGACATAAACCACTATTATCTAATTTGGCATCACGCATCCATAAATATATTAAACAGCCATGGAGACATTACACAACCTTGCCTGACTCCTACACCAATAGAAAACCATTTTGATAAAACACCATTCATTCGTACACAGGCTCTACTGCCACTGAATCTGACTATTCTAAAGTTAAATATGTAATAAAACATGCGTGAAATTTTCTGTAGGTTCCTTCATATTATGTGAAATGGCCTTCCTACCGATGCAAAACATGTAAAAAAGTTCATGAACTTTACCACTTTTAGTTGGTAAAGTTCAAAGCAGAACCCTCATTTTTTTATCTTAAAAGATAAGTTTTCCTAGGCATTTAGCTTTTACTACCTGGACAGGTAGATAATTTTTGCACATGCCCAGCTGGGCATGTAACTTTTCAGATATACAGTATTTCAAGCCCTGTTTATGCTCTGAGGGACACAAAAAATTGAAATACCCATGTAAATAAATTTATGGAAGTATTCCCAAAGTTCTTTTTTTTTTTTTTGATTGGAGGTTTTAACGACCACCGTGAGCAACTCAATGGGCTATAAGCAGTCGCCCGTCCCTAATTTATGGTCACTGGTTCCAGGGAAGGGACAGAGCCAGTGCCGTAAGACAAACACAACATCCATGCCCGACCGGGATTCGAACCCGGACCCCTTACGGACGAATGATCAGAGGCCAGCGCCTTAGACCACTGCGCCACCGGGGCGGCATTCCCAAAGTTCAACAGGTATCTATCCCTCAATGGCACTTGCTGATGTATTTATTTATATTTCAGATCATGACTTTGCAATTTTTCAATTTACTTCCGATATTGGAGGTTATATTTTTTAACGTGCATTAATGCATTTGCATTTTTGAACTTCACTTTTAGTTGGTAAAGTTCGATGAACACTTACCGCACGTGGGGCTTGGCTTTCAATTCATATTTCCGTTATGTGGATGCGGCACGGGGGTTTTTCATTTGGCCACGGGTCCACTTCTTTTCTTTCGTTGGAATTTATTTTGCCTCATCACCAAATGAGTTTTTTTTCCTTTGCTGCATCCTCATTTACTTCAATATTTATTCATACCCGAGTACTTTCGGTAATACTCCATTACCGTCATCGAGGGGACGTTTTGCTCCGACTAGCACGGACCGTGTCAGCTGGGCATTTCGGTGGTTCTCGCGGGCTGCTTCTGTCATCGGCTATCGCTTCTTCTTGGGCGTTGTGGCGCCATCTCTTGTTGGTCAGTGATCTCATTTTTCGAACTTTTTCATTTTTTTGCTCAATTTTAATTAGCCAAGCCCCATAATGACCTTAATAATTTGAGAAACAGCTGGAGAAATTTAATTAAAATTGAGCAAAAAAATGAAAAAGTTCAAAAAATGAGATCACTGACCAACAAGAGATGGCGCCACAACGCCCAAGAAGAAGCGATAGCCGATGACAGAAGCAGCCCGCGAGAACCACCGAAATGCCCAGCTGACACGGTCCGTGCTCGTCGGAGCAAAACGTCCCCTCGAAGACGGTAAAGGAGTTTTACCAAAAGTACTCTGGTATGAATAAATATTGAAGTAAATGAGGATGCAGCAAAGGAAAAAAACTCATTTGGTGATGAGGCAAAATAAATTCCAACGGAAAAAAAGAAGTGGACCCGTGGCCAAATGAAAACCCCCGTGCCGCATCCACATAACGGAAATATGAATTGAAAGCCAAGCCCCATGTGCGGTAAGTGTTCACCGAACTTTACCAACTAAAAGTGAAGTTCAAAAATGCAAATGACTTTGCAAGTTCCATTATATTATATAAAGATTCCCACAATAGTTCTTGTTGCAGTTGAAAGCTGTTTTGCTTATGATTTAGAAGATTAGTTGTTCATTTTGAGATCAATTATATATCAAGTTGTATCACCCACCCCTCCTTTGTCAGGGGAACACAGCTGAGGATATAACAATAGAACTTTGGTCTAAGATGTAAGTAAAAGCTTTATTTCATGAAGTGAAAAAACATATTTTGATCAAACACAAAGCAAACATAAACGAATGAGCATTACCAACATCTGAAAGAGCAATTACATTCTTATTTCTTCTATTCAGTTATTTTAATTATATTTACCAATTCATGAAACTGTGCAGTAAAGACTATTCATGAAGAACACTATTTTCTTTAAGGAAGCAGGACAGCACTGTCTCTTAAACAGAAGTAAGTTTAGAAAGTCAGTTCAGCTGCATATTTACTTTTTGTTTGGGGATTTAATTACCATTGTGAGCAACTCAATGAACAATAATATTCAATAATAAGTTTAGAATGTCAGTTCAGCTACATATTTACTTTTTGTTTGGGGATTTATGCATATTTACTTTTTGTTTGGGGATTTAATTACCATTTTGAACAACTCAATGGACAACTATATTCAATAATAAGTTTAGAAAGTCAGTTCAGCTGCATATTTACTTTTTGTTTGGGAATTTAATGACCATTGTGAACAACTCAGTGAACAATAATATTCAATGATGAGTTTAGAAAGTCAGTTCAGCTGCATATTTACTTTTTGTTTGGGGATTTAATTATCATTTTGAACAACTCAATGGGCAACTACAGTATATTCAATAATAAATTAAGAAAGTCAGTTCAGCTGCATATTTACTTCAATAATAAGTTTAGAAAGTCAGTTCAGCTGCATATTTACTTTTTGTTTGGAGACTTAATTACCATTGTGAACAACTCAATGGACAACTAAATTCAATAATAAGTTTAGAAAGTCAGTTCAGCTGCAAATTTATTTTTTGTTTGGGATTTAATGACCATTGTGAACAACTCAGTTGACAATAATATTTAATAATAAGTTTAGAAAGTCAGTTTAGCTGCATATTTATTTTTTGTTTGGCGATTTAATGACCACTGTGAACAACTCAGTGGACAATAATATTCAATAATAAGTTTAGAAAGTCAGTTTAGCTGCATATTTACTTCAATAATAAGTTTAGAAAGTCAGTTCAACTGCATATTTACTTTTTGTTTGGGGATTTAATTACCATTGTGAACAACTCAATGGAGAATTATATTCAAGCAGCATATAAATTCCAATCAATCGGAATTATACATTAAATTGCTTGTAGTTTATTGGTCTTCCATGTAACAACTTCTCAGAAAACTTAAAAATTACAACATGCTAGAGTGGAAATCGAACCCACATCTCCCGATTTCCAGTTTACTTTACTTTACTATCACTAAGCTGTTCTCTGAGATTCAGAGGTTAGCTCCAAAAAGAAATACAAACTTCCAGATATTTTTACTTATTGTTGTCGTATCAAACTTCGCCATTTACAGCGATCTTGACATACAACTCGTGCCTCACTGATATCCATTACACGCCATACACAAGATCTTTTATACTTCATACTCATAATCTTTTTCTCATGCAGACACTCCTGAATCTGATCCACTCATGTCTTCCTTGGACTTCCTCTGCCTTTCCTTCCTGCCACTTGGGCTGAAAAGATTTTCTTAGTAAGCATTTCATCACTCATTCTTTCAACATGGCCAAACCACCGAAGCATATTGGTCTCCACCTTGCTAACAACATTTTGCTTCACATCACACAACTGCAATACATCTTCATTCCTCACACAATCAGATCGTGTCTTGCCGCAAACACTACGTAAGTAACGCATTTCTCCAGCACACAAATGACTCTTATGTTTCTTCTGCAGTACCCAGGTTTCACTGCCATACATCAGAGTAGGAACAATTACTGTTTCATACACAGCCATGCGGGACTCTCTAGAGAAACTATCATTCTTGTGAAAACCTCCCACAGCAGCTATGACTTTCAAAGAAGAATTCACTCGCCTACTGATTTCACCATTCAACTTGTTCTCTCTGTCAAACATGCTTCCTAAATACACAAACTCACTCACCTAGTCAATCACAGTGCCATTTATACTTACATTACATTCAGTGCTACCAGTTCCTCTATCAAACACCATAACTTTGGTTTTTCCCTTATTTATACTCAGTTTGAATTTCATGCAAACTTCGTGCATCCGAGACAACATACTCTGCAACTCACTTTTGCTCTCTGCCAACAGGACAGTGTCATCAGCATACAGCAATCTGCACACACGGATATCACCAAGACATAAACCACTATCATCTATTTTGGCCTCACGCATGCATGCGTCCATAAATATATTAAACAGCCATGGTGACATTACACAACCTTGTCTAACTCCTGCACCAATGGAAAACCAGTTTGATAAAACACCATTCACTCATACACAAGCTCTACTACCAGCATACATAGCTTTTACACTATTAAGTGGATTCCCAGTAACACCATATTCATTCAACACCTCCACAAAAGTGTCCTATTGACTCGGTCGTAAGCTTTCTCTAAATCTATGAAGGCAGTGAAAACTTTCTTCCCAGCAGCCAGATACTTTTCAATCATCATGCGTAATGCAAAAATCTGCTTAGTGCAGCCTTTACCAGGCATAAAACCACTCTGAACATCCCACACTTTCAATGATGTAAGACCCGTACTTTTTCAATAACAACCTTACCAAACACTTTCCCTGGCACACTCAGTAGGCTAATACCATGATAGTTCTTGCATTCAGTCTGATCACCTTTTCCCTTATACAAGGGAACAATGATAGCATCCTTCCAATCCCAAGGGACCATTCCTAACTCCCAGCACAACTGACAAATTTCAGTTAACCAGTCAATTATAGAGTCACCACCATACTTCAACATCTCTGCAGTTATGCCATCAACTCCTGGAGCCTTACCATTATGAAGAGATTTTAGAGCTTTACACACTTCTTCTCTTGAGATCCCTCCTGTGCTTTCATCCCTCATTGTGACATCATCTGCATCTGTCTCAGAATCATTTTTGCTCTCTTGATCTAATAACTCACAGAAGTATTCACCCCATCTGTCACTTAACTCATTGGGCTCCCATATCATTTCCCCAATCTCATTCTTCACACAACTTACAACTTTGTTTCCCCTATTTTTCCTGAGTCTCATGTACTTCCAGAAGGACTTTCTATCTTTCCAAAAAGCCAGTTCATGCCTTTCCACTTTCTCCTTCCTATCTTCTGCCTTACTCTGGCGAACCAGCTTAGCGGCTTCACGCTTCTTACAGCGATATTCACCCACAGAGACCCTACCTTGCAACATCCCCAAATAGGCTTCCTTCTTTTTCTTTACTGCCTCATCAATCTCACTATTCCACCAAGCATCACCTCTATTGTTACCCACTATTGTGGTGCCACAGACCTCTTTAGCAGCACTGACAACACAGTTCTTAAAACATTCTCACTTCTTTTCTACATCCCTCTCACAAGATTTCAGATCCTTCAGTCGTTCTCTGAGTAAGTCAGAATACCGCTGATGATCTTCAAGGAGCCTATCAACCTTTATTCTTTCTATCCTGGGTCTCTTCCTATTCCTTTTCCTCCAACCAACATTAAGTTTCACTCGTGACACTACCAAGTAATGATCAGAACCAACATCCGCAACTAAGTGTTTCAAACGCTGATCGTAAACAACAAAATCTATCACACTCTTTTGACCAAGAGTACGATTTTCCCAAGTATATGTGTGTATATACTTGTGGTTGAAAAATGTATTAGATACACACAAATCATTCTCAATGCAGAGTTCAATTAATCTTTCACCATTATCATTCACACAAGGATCATTAAACTTACCCAGAACATTGTCAGAAATTGTATTCTGCACACCTACTCTAGCATTGAAATCCCCTGCTATTATAACTTTTTCTTTCGCACCAAACTGGCTCAAAACAGCTTTTAGCTCATTCCAGAAATCTTCTTTCTTATCAGAAGGTTCCGAGTCACAAGGAGCATACACTACAACAATTACAATTCTCTGAAGTTTCACTTTCAAACGAATCCAGAGAATTCTCTCACTTACACAACTATAGTGAATCAAGTTGTTCTTCATCTTTTCACTTAAAATCACACCTACACCAGCCTGTCCTCTCATATTATCCAATACTCCAGACCACACACTCATCGTGCCATTCACTTCTTCTACCCCAATTTCCTTCTTTTTGGTTTCACGTACACACAGAACATCCAGTCTATACTTATTCATCTCCTCAATCACCTCACTCATCTTGCCATTTATACCTCTAGTATTCCATACACCAATCTTACATTCACTCAGCCGAGATCTCTTTCTCATACGCCGTTTAGAAAGTCCAGGTCAATTCCGTGGTGGACCGTCCTTCTCAAGTGTGGCAGGTCCACCATATCCCACACTTGAGTCATTCTTAATATTTCTTTGTGCATTTTGAATCAGGTAAGTACATCAGTGTGGGGGATTAGCCCACAGCTGACAGTTCCAGTTGGTCATTCAACCTAAGGATTCTGGAACAAAACCCAGTGAGTTGGGGTCTTTTCGCCAATGTCACACAGAACTAGCTTGCACCTCTCCAATTGAGTACGATAAAATATCTTGAATATAAATGCATTGAATATGTTCTCATGTACTTGTGAGGAAATATTTCTTCCTCAAATCATATATCTGAAATACTGGTGAATCATTGCTACATCCAACCCTGGATGTGAGATGACCAAATAACACTATAATGAGGCTCACAGTTTCGACTAACAAAAGATCTGAGATATAAAAAACAGTGAAAATCATTCTGTTTCCTATGTTTGACGTTAGATAATGTGGCCATAGTACTCTTTTGTAACCTCCATACCTCGATATATCTAGTTGTAGCTGAGCTGAAAAAAGAGAGGGTGGGCGTTCGCACTTACCGTAGTTAGACGGTAGGACGAACGCCCACCCTCTCAGTTACCGTAGTTAGACAGTAAGTGCGAACGCCCAGGGATGTAGAAGGGGCTTAGCGTGCCTTAGCCGTGCTAAAGAACTATTTTTCTTGGCTTAGCGGCGCTTAGGCACTTTTTATGGTTAGCTGGAAAAAAAAGCAGGAATTTATTTAGATGATCGTGTCTGCAAAAATAGAGAAAAATGTATTGTGTATAAAAGCATACTGGTATCTTAACTGAATGTTCATACTGAAGATACGGCAGACCGGGTGGACTAGTGGTCTGAGGCGATGTCCTCTGATCTTTTGTCTGAGCTGGTCGCCGGCTCGAGGCATGAGTGGTGTGATTGTCCGATGGCGAAGGATGTCTCCTTTCCCGTGTCCTTAAATTAGGGACAGGCAGCTTCTTATAGCCCGATGAGTTACTCATGGAGGTCGTTAAACCCAGAAACAAAATTTATATATATATATCACCCAACAGAGTTTCTCACTGAAATCATATTGGTTCTAATGCAAAGATCACGCAAACTTCTTTGTCTTGACGCCAGTCAAAGTAAAGTTATAGGCAGTGGATACTCCGTGAGGTTAAGAGGAAAACCAACAGAGAAAAATTAAGAAGTCGTGAGGCTGAGTGATAAACTCTTATGGTAGTGAAGCGCAATTGCACTGAACTACCCGCCACCTGTTACAGGCTCTAGTAAAAGTAATACCCTGAGCGCACACTCTGAATCCTTCTGGGTATAACCAGTGATGTAGTTCTAAAAAAAAAGTGCGTTAGCGGTGAACGGAATAGGTGAAACAAACCCAAAAGGAAGGACCTTAAAATTTGCAAAACAATTTCGAATTTGATTTGTTGTTTTCAACAGTTAGTATTATTTGTTAAAGCTTTATTACCAATTTTTTTAACTTTTATTAAAATTGTTTAAATGAAGCTATTTTAAATAAAGAAAAAAGTTACGTGGAAATCAGCTTCTGAGAATGTTAAGTTTCTCTTTAGATACTGTTCTGCCATTCTGTATCGTTCCAAATATTCAGTATGAATAATATATGTCAGTCGCACTAAATACATGTAACTTAGATGCTGCTTTTGTTAAGGTTATGGGGTAGGAGTGGCGGATATCTTGTGCGTTGATTTCTGTTTCTTTCCGGGTATAATGACCACTGCAGTTGTTTAGGGTCATAGTCACCAAACCCTGATTTGGAGCCATTGGTTCCGTGAATGGCCAGAAGCCAGTGCCTCTGACCATTTGGACTTTTGGAGCATCCTTTTGCTCTACTCATAATGAATCATACAATGGGCTCAGTGGATTACTTTTGTTGGAGTTGAGGGCAAGTTTAGCTGAAATGTCATTCTCAACCATAAAACACTTGTTACCTTTGGAAGGGGTGAGGGGTAACAACCACTATGAGGAACTTTAAGGGATATAAACAGTCGCTCGTCCCTAATTTAGGGTAACTGGCTCTAAGGAGGGGGCGGGGAAGCAGGGCTGTAAGACAAACACACTACCTATGCCTCAAACCCAGGCCCAAAAAGACAAACGGTGAGCTGCATATGACACTGCTCTGTCTACATGGATAATCACGCCTTACCACCTGATCCAGCAGTTCAGTATCGTCTTTGCAATACGAATACTCTGTTAAGGTATGATATAAATCAGTGTTCTTTTTTCATGATCATCTAAAAAAAAATATTTACACTAATTTTTTTATCAAATAACCACAAAAAGTGCCTTAGCGCCGCTAAGCTGCGCTAAGGCTCTTCTATATCACTGGGTATAAACACAACAGAATTTCCTAAATCCACTTCATAATTTTAGGGAAACTGCATATTAGTCACTAAATTGCTGTGACTATGCTAGTTGCCTCTGTTCTAGGTAACTCATGCATTATTCTTGCTAGAGGAATCGTGTAGAATGACAGAGTCGTGTTTAAATAAAAATATTTCTCTAAAAAAATATATCATACAGCATTTAACTCTAATAAAAAATATCATACAGCACTTAACTCTGATAAAAAAATCATATAGCATTTAACTCTGATAAAAAAATCATACAGCATTTAACTCTCACTTAACATTCTTGCCTTTATTTAAAATTGAACAAATTCAGCAATTTTAACATAAATTAATAAAACTAGTTAGTAATAAAAATTTAATAAAAATGCTAAACAATAAAATCAACCGGCAACTTTTAAACTACAGGGCTTTTGAAAAAATTGAGAGTTCTTCGTCTATTATGTTTTCCTAATTCGTTCACCGCTAAGGCACTTTTTTTATTTAGAACTGCATCACTGCGAACGCCCACCCTCTCTTTTTTTCAGCTGAGCCAGAACTAGATATATCGAGGTTACAAAAGAGTTTTTTTTTTTTTTTTTTTTGGAGGTTTAACGACCACCGTGAGCAACTCAATGGGCTATAAGCAGTCGCCCGTCCCTAATTTAGGGTCACTGGTTCCAGGGAAGGGAGAGAACCAGTGCCGTAAGACAAACACAACATCCATGCCTCACCGGGATTCGAACCCGGACCCCTTCCGGGGGATGATCAGAAGCCATCGCTTAGACCACTGCGCCACCGGAGCGGCTTACAAAAGAGTACCATGGCCACATTATCTAATGCTAAACATGGGAAACAGAAAAATCAGAGATGAAAAAGCCAATTGTTGGTTGATTTTCACTGTTTTTTATATCTACTTTATACCGCTTAAAAAAGGTGTATAAAGATATTGCAATACCGCAATACAGTGTACTTAATATGTATTAAAAGGTCTGAGGTTTCAGATTCCTATTGTCTTAGTTGCTTGGAACTTCATTGTCCTGGTTGTGTAATGGTTAGCATACTCGAATGGAAATTGGGAGATACAGGTTCAATTCGTGTTCCAGGGTGTCATAATTTTCAAGTTTTCTTAGGAGTTGTTACATGGAAGATAAGTAAACCACAGGCAATTTGGTGCATAATTCTGATTGATTTGAATTGATGTGTTGCTTGAATATAATTGCTTTGAATATGTTATCATGTATTTCTGAGGAAATATTTCTTCCTCAAATTATGTAACTCAAAGGACCATAAGCAGTCACTCGTCGATATAGAATTTATGAATACCAACATCTCAAGCAAAGAAATAAAATTAATACAACATATTGTGGCAATTTTTTGCGCATTAAATATCCAACTAAAATAATCAGAAAAGAATGTCACAAACAAAACAAAGACATTTATGCATAGCTGATTACAAAAATACTGTGGATGGGACATTCCAATCCTCAAATCCCAGGAAATCTTGAAAAGATTTGAGATTCGAAAACTCAAATCTTTGCCCTCTCTTCGTCATCTGCATCTTAACCTAAACAACTTGGCATTTGGTGATTGTTCTAGAGCGATATTTGTTTGAATTTTTGTCAGCATGACGAGTTCTGACATTAAAAAACAATTGAAGAAGATCGTCTACAGTGTGTACACAGCTACTTGAAATAACTCGTTACTTCTAAACCAGATGCAACAGTGAAGCAATTGTTCAGCCAAACACAGAGAGCAACAGCCGAAGCTACTGGCATCTCCCAGCAGACAGTGTCTTAGCCACCAAACCTCAAGTATAGTGGGAAAAGTAACTTAGCCATATTTTATCTCTTTTCTGGCAGCCGTTATTGTGGTAATGAGTGTGACCTTGAGTCGAGTCGCGCACACGACTCAAGTTACTCTGTATCATCATCATCATCATTGTCAACCATTATCAATCCACTGCTGGACGAAGGTCTCCCCAAGTTTCCTCCACAACGGTCTGTCTTGTGCCAGTCTCCTCCATGTCACCCCTGCATACTTTCAATTTCATCCACCCATCTCCCATGTGGTCTTCTTCTGGGTCTTTTCCTGTCCCTTGGAATCCAATCTAAAATTTCGGCTGTCCATCGATGATCTGTCCTTCTGGCAGTATGTCCAGCCCATTGCCATTTCAGGGATTTAACTCTGATCATGATGTCTTCCACTCTTGTCATTTTTCGGATCCACGAGTTCCTCTTCTTATCTCTCCTGGTTACACCAAGCATGCACCTCTCCATGCTGCTTTGAGTTGTCTGCAGCCTTTGTATGTCTCTTTTAGTTAAGGTCCACGTCTCTGCACCATACGTAAGCACTGGAAGGATGCATTGATCAAACACTTTTCTTTTAAGACATAATGGCATATTGCTCTTGAAAATTATGCTGTTTCTTCCAAAAAGCTCTCCAGGCAAGTTTTGTACGCCGATTAATTTCTTCATCAATGTGACCCTCACTTGATATCTGCTGTCCAAGATAAACGTACGTGTCTGTTATCTCCAGCTTTTCTCCATCAATCGATAAATCTTCATTTCTTGTAAAAGCATTGAACATCACTTTTGTCTTCTGAAAGTTCATTTTTAATCCCACTTCTTTACTCTTGTCAGCAAGTTCCTGGATCATACTCTGCAGCTCTGCTGGGGTAGTCGCAAAAATGACTACGTCATCAGCAAAACCAAGGTGGGTTAGATAATCTCCATTAATCTTTATCCCCTTGTTTTCCCAGCTCAGCGACTGAAAAACACCCTCCAATGTGGCATTAAAGAGCTTCGGAGATATGGTGTCACCTTGTCTCACTCCCTTTCCAATTTTTATGTGTGTTGTATTTTCAAACAGCCTAATCTTTGCACTTGCATTTTCATAGATGTTATTAATAATATTAATGTATGCATCTTCAATACCGCAGGTTTTCAGAGCCATTGTAACTGCTGATGGTTTCACCGAATCAAAGGCTTTTTCATAATCGATAAAAGCCATGCACAATGGAAGTTCATATTCCCTCACTCTTTCAATTAGTTCTCTCAGCACGTGGATATGATCTATTGTGCTGTAGCCACTCCTGAATCCAGCTTGTTCTCTCGGTTGAGCCATGTCCAGTGTTACCTTCAAGCGGTGTGAAAGAACTTTAGTGAAGATTTTATAAACTACTGATAGGAGGCTGATTAGTCTGTAGTTTCCGAGATCCTCAATGTCACCTTTCTTATGTAGCAGGATCATTGTAGCGGTGTTCCAATCCTCAGGAATCTTTTCTTCATTAAGGCATCGAGTGAAAATTTGGGCGAGTACTGTTTCGATTTCTCCACTTGCTTCTTGTATGATGTCTACAGTAATTCCATCTTCTCCTGGAGCTTTTCCTCGCTTCATTTTCTTGATTGCATGTGCAACTTCTGCTGAAAGGACTGGAGGAACTCTGGTACTGGTATCTTTCATGATGTCTGGAGTGCATATATCATCCCTTTCATATAATTTGGAGTAGAAATCTTTCACTCTTGTCAAAATTTCGCCTCTATTTCTTGTTACAGAACCATCTTCTTTTCTCAGTGCCATAATCTGTTTTCTTCCCTTACTGAGATGTCCCTTTGCTATCTTTAGGCTTTGGTTGTTTTCAATTGCTTTCCTCACTAGTTCACAATTGAATTTCCTTACGTCTTCAGTGATACTTTTTCTTACTGTCTTGCGTAGCTCTATATATTTCACTTTGGAAGTCACATCTTCTTTAGTTGTCCTCATCTCTCTTCTTTTTTGCATCAACATTTTGGTTTTCTTGATAATTTGTTCACATGCAACTTGTTCTTAGACCCAGCTAATTTTGTTGCTGTTTCCATAAGAGCTTTGGTTACTTTTCTGTTAACTTCAGAGATGTCCACTTCTTCCGATGTTAGGCCTTCTAAAGCAGAGAACCTGTTCTTCAGTTCTAACTTGAAGGTATTATGGTGTTTTTAAGGTTGGTTATGTCAATAGATTTTGTTTCTCTTATGAGCTTGCCACGTTCAAGTTTAGTGTTGAGGTGCATCTTACATCTCACCAATCTATGGTCACTACCTGTGTTGAACTTGTTTAGCACACTGCAGTCTTCTATGATGAATTTTTTGTTACACATAATAAAATCAATTTCACTTGTCGTCCCATTTGGATGTCTCCATGTCCATTTCCTGTGTGGCTTTTTCTTGAAGAAGGAGTTCAAGATGAAAAACCCTTCTGCCTCTGCAAACTCAACGAGAGTATTTCCACGCTGGTTTCTGTTGCCATGACTGAATTTACCTACTGAAGTTTCATTCTGTTGCCGTTGCCCTATTTTTGCATTGAAATCTCCCATAATTATTTTCAAGTGCTGCTTACCTTTATTATTTAGATGACAAATTTCCTCATAAAATTCTTCAATTTCTTCTTCAGGATGACTTGTGGTGGGTGCATAAGTTTGAATAATCTGAGCCTGGTATCTTTTCGAGAGTTGGATAACAAGTCGTGCAGCTCTGTCAGAGGAACTTTCAACTTCTACAACTTTATCCTTCAGTTTCTTGTTTATTATAAATCCAAAACCACTAGTTCTGCCAGTATCTGTCCCACGATAGTAGAAGAGATGTCCACTTTTCAGTTCGATGAGATCTTCTCCTTTTCTCCTTACCTCTCACTTAGCCCCACGATGTCCCACTTGATCCTTTGTAGTTCCTCTTCCAATTCAAGAAGCCTTGAATCAGAAGATAGGGAGCGTCCATTGTAAGTAGCCAAGGTCAGCATCAGATGGCAGCCTAGTCCGGTCCTCCGGGGATTCTTAGCACCCTCTGCCTTCATGTCGCACTGGCCGCTGCCTTGGCCAGGTACATTCCAGCTGCCGGAGACTGAGGGCCAAGATTTAAGTTGTGGAATCATTTTGGAGGAGTTTGGCCATAACTCACCACGCTGGCCCAGCGGGTTGGTGAGTGTGGGATAGAATTTCCTCTAATCCCGATGGTATAGTTATACCGCTATGGGCGGTCGTCAGAGCCCCTTTAGCTGTATACTCTGTATACAGCTCAGCATTTCTAGTTCTACCTAACTCTCCGCAGCATCTCGCTTGCACACGCTATCAGTATACGCTTGGCGTTATCCGGTCTGTATTTTTTGTCTCAATCTCAGCATTTCTCACACTTTATTGTTTTTATTCCTACATAGTTCCTATCGCTAACCACAGAATTTGCGCATACTTAGGAGCGATTTATCTTGTGCCTGTCACACAACCATCGCATCTCCTATAACCTGCAATGAACGTCACCCCATGAGATGACATCATCTCAAACATCTTCTAATATCTGGAACTATTTCCAAATTTCGAATATTGAAAATTATGCAAATTGCAGTCTGTGTTCTGCAAAAATATCCAGAGTAAAAGTGTCACATACTACTTCAGCAATGTGGAAACATTTGAAAGCCAAACATTCATCCAAATTTCAAGAACTGAAAGATAGAAGTTCACCATTCCCATTACTGACTCCAGATTCACCTTTAAGCCCTTTGACTGTCAGAGTTGACACCTGATTGGAAGACAATAATGACTCAGATGATCCAGCTGTCAATGGGAGTCTTGCATCAGTTAGTTCAACTCCTACTCCAGGTTCAACAGCTTCTTCTTATGAAGAACAAAGCCCTTTCAAAGCACCACCAGTAAAACACAAAGCAGTATCTTCTAATCAACTGACTCTGAAAGCATTTATTGATAAAATGGAAAGTTTTAAGCCTGGAGACAAAAGAGCTAAAACAATTACCAGATTAGTTGCCAAAATGATCTGCAAAGATAACCAACCATTGTCCATAGTAGAAGATAAAGGTTTTAAAAAGTTGATAAACCACCTTGAGCCAAGATATATTATTCCAAGCAGGAAACAGTTTGCCCAAAATGTAATTGCAGAGATGTATGCAGAAGAAAAGATAAAAGCTGAGAATCATTTAGATAAAACCAAACTTATTGCAGTCACAACAGACATGTGCACATCACCACCTCTTGACAATTACCTGAGTTTCACATTTCACTTCATAGATGAAAACTTGGAGTATCATCACTTGTCCTTAGAATGTATTCCCTTTGCAGAAGTTTCACATACAGCACCAGCAATAGAAACTTCCATTACCAACACTATGAAAGAATGGAATCTCTTATAAAAAGTTGTGCGTTTCATGACAGACATTGTGCCTAATATGGTTGCAGATTTAGAATGCAGTACGCTTGACAACTTGCCATGCCTTGCTCATACATTTCAATTAGTTCTCAAAAATGGTTTACTGAATAAGAGTGAAATTAAGGAAATAATGTCAACCTACCGGAGTATTGTGGGACATTTCAAGCATTCTTCTAAAGCCATGAAAGTCTTACGAGCTTCTTAAGCTAAGCTAAGTCTTAAATCCCATCGTTTGATACAAGACGAACCCACTAGATGGAATTCTCAGCTTCACATGCTCATTCATCTCATGGAACAAAAGCAAGCTATTTCATTATCTGCTTCAGAGTTAAATTTTCAGGTAGATCTTAGTGCTCGACAGTGGACAACTATGGAAGAAGTGATACGAATCCTAGATGTGTTCGATAGAGCTACATTTGTGGCCAGTTCAAGCCAAGTAACAATCTCAGAAATAATTCCTTTAGTGAATAGCACCAATAGTATTCTACAAAACTTCAAATCAACTTTAGGTCCCGTACAGGGTTTTCAAAATGACTTGCTTACATCTGTAAAACAGCGCTATCAGTCTGTTGAGACCAAAAAATTGTATGCTCTTGGAATTATACTGGATCCCCGATTCAAAGAAGGTGTATTTTTGAGCAAAGAAAACCTTGAGCAAGTTAAATCAACACTGGCCACTGAAATTTCTGATGTTAATAGTTTGCAAGCAGGTAACAGTGACCTGTAGTCATCAGAACAAAGTCAAAAAGATACCACTCAAAAATCATTAACTCAACAACAAGGGGTTCATAGCATGTGGAGTTACTATTCTCAATTGATGACACCATCTATCAGCAGTGTTACAGTTTGTCACCTGAAGAAGAAATAAATGCCTACTTAGAAGAAACACTGCTTCCACCATCTGCAGACATCTTTAAACACTGGAAGGACAACAAAAAATATCAAAATTTGAGGAAACATTCTAAAAAGTTCTTAATCACACCACCATCGACAGTAATGCCAGAAAAACTCTTCAACACATCAGGTGTCACAGCTGATAAAAAACGAAATAGGCTAGACGCAGAGCGAGTTCGAATGTTAGTGTTTTTAAATAAAAATCTCCATTAAAGGTTTCTGATTTTTGTTTTTACATTGCCCTGAAAGAGTTCAGTGTTTAGTGTTTTTATTAACTCTTAAACCAAACATGTGTTTGATTTTTCTTAATTTTCTGGAAAGAATTTACTCAATATCTTAGAGAGAGATGGGTTTGCCTCCTCAGGGCTCTCCGTGGGAACAATGGCCTCTAAATCTTAGAGAGGTGACAGCTAGTTCTGTGTGACATTGGCGAAAAGACCCCAACTCCCTAAGTTTTGTTCCAGAATCCTTAGGTTGAATGACCAACTGGAACTGTCAGCTGTGGGCTAATCCCCCACACTGATGTACTTACCTGATTCAAAATGCACAAAGAAATATTAAAAATGACTCATGTGGGATATGGTGGACCTACCACACTTGAGAAGGATGGTCCACCACGGAAAAGACCTGGAATTTCTAAAAGGCGCACGAGAAAGAGATCACAGTTGAGTGAGTGTAAGATTGGTGTATGGAATACTACAGGTATAAATGGCAAGATGAACAAGGTGCTTGAAGAGATGAATAAGTATAGACTGGATGTGCTGTGTGTAAGCAGTAGCGGCTCGTCCATAAGAGCACAAGAGCACGTGAACCCCTATAAAAAATAGAAAAATAATTATACGATATAAATAATACATCTTTATTGACGCAGTACTAAATGGCTTATGTTCAGTAAGTTTAAAAGTGCGGACAATGAAAAACAGCGTAGAACGCGCAAAGTGAGATTAAGTGTAATGACGCACCTGTGGCTAGGAGCGGACTGAATGTGCCACTCTCGATACTGGACACACGGGATATGCGACAGACGGGCGAGTCCATTTGCTCGCTGTAGGGGGGGGGGACACGTCTATGAGCGGCTTAACGGAGAATACTGATAAGCTGCCTATGACCCAGCTCAGCTCAGTTGTTTCACGGCTGTAGTTGACGTCAGATGCTCCTAACCTTTGTGCGCATGTTACATTTGTGTTTTGGAGTTTCCAGTTTCGATTATTTTTTTGGTGATAAAGTTTCAGTTGAAATTACACTTATTACAGTTTATCTATTGTAGTGTAGCTAGTGAACTGTTGTTTTTATTTACTGTACAATAATGGAAAGTACCTGTAAGTACTCAGTTAGTAATTTAAAGGAAGTAGCGTTTGGCAATTTACCCATAGAAGTTAAAATAGCAATAAAAGAGAGTGGCAGGCCAACGCCCCGACTTCATATAAGTCAAACATCGACATCAAAATCTATAACTTTTAAAATAGAATTTAAAGAAAAGCTATACGAAAAAATTCCTTGGCTTTGTGGTTGTGAACAAACAAACAAAATATTTTTGCATTTTTGAACTTCACTTTTAGTTGGTAAAGTTCGATGAACACTTACCGCACGTGGGGCTTGGCTTTCAATTCATATTTCCGTTATGTGGATGCGGCACGGGGGTTTTTCATTTGGCCACGGGTCCGCTTCTTTTTTTTTTTTTTTTTTCCGTTGGAATTTATTTTGTCTCATCACCAAATGAGTTTTTTCCTTTGCTGCATCCTCATTTACTTCAATATTTATTCATACCCGAGTACTTTCAGTAAAATTCCTTTACCGTCTTCGAGGGGACGTTTTGCTCCGACAAGCACGGACCGTGTCAGCTGGGCATTTCGGTGGTTCTCGCGGGCTGCTTCTGTCATCGGCTATCGCTTCTTCTTGGGCGTTGTGGCGCCATCTCTTGTTGGTCAGTGATCTCACTTTTCGAACTTTTTCATTCTTTTGCTCAATTTTAATTAAAGATGAGTCAAGTGAGATCACTGACCAACAAGAGATGGCGCCACAACGCCCAAGAAGAAGCGATAGCCGATGACAGAAGCAGCCCGCGAGAACCACCGAAATGCCCAGCTGACACGGTCCGTGCTAGTCGGAGCAAAACGTCCCCTCGAAGACGGTAAAAATTTTACTGAAAGTACTCGGGTATGAATAAATATTGAAGTAAATGAGGATGCAGCAAAGGAAAAAACTCATTTGGTGATGAGACAAAATAAATTATAACGGAAAAAAAAAAAAAGCAGACCCGTGGCCAAATGAAAAACCCCCGTGCCGCATCCACATAACGGAAATATGAATTGAAAGCCAAGCCCCACGTGCGGTAAGTGTTCATCGAACTTTACCAACTAAAAGTGAAGTTCAAAAATGCAAATGCATTAATGCACGTTAAATAATATAACCTCCAATATCGGAAGTAAATTGAAACAAAATATTTTGTTTCCCTTGTTTGTTATTTTCCCGTGAAAATGGCGATCCTACTTGGGTGAAAAACGGCGTTTGTGACTTAGCTCATTTGACACAAAAAATTAAAAAACACGCAAGTTCACATGGACACATAAGTGCTACATTGGATTTCAATTTGCTGGGAAAGGTTGACGTTCGTCTGCAGCTTGACAGTGCTTATCGACAAAATATTAAAAAAAGCACAATGAACAAGTGACTAAAAATAGGTATGTCCTTTCTAAGCTTATAGACTGCATTAAATTTTGCGGTGCATTTGTGTTGGCTCTTCGATGTCATCGTGAGGATGACGATTCCTTAAATCCTGGCATATTTAAAGGGCTTGTAAACTTTTCTGCAGAACTTGACTCATCTTTGAAATAACACTTTAGTACCGCTACTGTCTTTAAAGGTACCTCGAAAGAAATTCAAAATGAATTGTTAGATTGTATGCTTTTTGTATGTCAAGAAAACATAATAGAAGAAATAAAAACTTCACAGTATGTTTCTTTGATTGCGGATGAAACATCAGACGTCTCGTCTGTATTTCAGTTAGTTATAGTTTTCCGATATGTTTTAGCTAATGGCCAACCAGTTGAAAGATTTTGGAAATTTGATAACCCTGAAGGGCACGACGCAGAATCTATAGCCAAATGTATTTGTGCCAGTTTAGATTATGTTTTGCAAAATCCAGAAAAACTCGTATCTCAAAGCTATGACGGTGCGAATGCAATGAGTGGGCACCATGCTGCCGTGCAGACCATAGTGCAACAAACCTATAAACATGCTTTTTTCGTTCACTGTTACACTCATCGGTTGAACTTGATTGTAGCTCAAGCAACAAGCCAAAACCAAGATGTCAGAATTTTTTTTCGGACTTAAGTGATATAACAAATTTTTTTTCGAATTCCCCTCAGAGAGTGTCTGTTTTGGACAAGATAGTTGGCAAACGAATACCTCGGGCGTCAGCTACAAGGTGGAATTTTAAGAGCAGAACTGTTAATACTGTTTTTGAGTACAGAGAGAAATTAATTAAATGTATGGAGGAAATCCAATCAACCTCTAAGCAACCAACCGCCATAATTAAAGCTGGTGCTCTAGCTTGTTTCCTTAGAGATAATAAGTTCATATTTTGGCTTTCTGTTTTTCACAGATTAATGCCACATGTGGATATTTTGTACAACCAATTACAGCTAACTTACACTGATGCTGTGAGAACTAAAGCCAATGTTGACCACTTCATCAAAGCCATTGATAAGGAAAGAGGTAACATGGACAAAGTGACAGAGCTGGTTAATCAGTACCCAGAAAATGCACCTAAACGATTGAGGCATGAAGAAGATTTTTACTTAAGTAGAACAGTGGCTGCCAAGGAAACCTGTGACATTATTACAATGCAAATAAAAACAAGATTTTCATTCACAACATCTTGCTCAGCTGCATCTCTTTTTGAATCACAAAAGTTTGAAGAGTTTGAACAGAAATTCCCCGAGAAATTGCTTGAAGATACAGTAAATGTGTATTCATTTCTTGAAAAAAATCGCCTCAAGACAGAGCTTGAAATCATTTACAAAAGAACTGATTTCAGAAACATGCATGGTGCTGTTAATCTTTTACAGTTTTTTATTGAAAACAACTTATTGTCATCATTTTCTGAAAGTTATAAACTGTTATTAATTATTGCAACAATACCAATGACGACTACTGAAGCTGAAAGGTGTTTTTCAACCCTAAAACAAATAAAGACATTTTTGCGGTCTACGATGTGTCAAGAGAGGCTTACAGCTTTAGCCATGCTTGCAATCGAGAAGGAAATGATTTTTAACATCCATAATTTCAATGAAAGAGTTATTGATGTTTTTGTGTCAAGAAAAGATAGACGGATGGACTTTGTTCACAAAAACTGTTCTTAAAGAAAATATTTGCGTAAGCTACCATCCAAGTAAATTTGTGTAAGTAAATACTAGACCTTACCATCATATGCAGCAGCTTTGATTATTTTCCTTTTTCTGTGTGTTTAATAATCTAATCTAATAATTGAGAGCATGAGGCCTTATGACTAACTATCTAAATATTTAACACTTAAAAAAGCTTTCTGTTTTGCGTTTATTTTATACTTTAAAATTAAAGGAAAATAATTGTTTCAGTAAAAAAGAACAATTCGCATATTATAACAAGTATGATCAAAAAGTAATCCTTTATTATATTAAGTTGTGAAACAGTGAAAGTACAGTAATATCTATAATAACATTTTGTTTCAAAATTAATATATTACATCAAGGTATAGCAGTGCCTAAATTATATGAATAATGCAAGCAACACACAAGTGTGTATGTCTGAAAAACTGCAAATTATTAATTGTGAACCCCCTGTAGATGTACTCACGAGCCGCCACTGTGTGTAAGTAAAACCAAAAATAAGAAAATTGGGATAGAAGAGAATGGAATGGAGAGTATGTGGTCTGGAATATTGGATAATGTGAGAGGACAGGCTGGTGTAGGTGTGATTTTAAGTGAAAAGATGAAGAACAACTTGATATAAGTGGAATATATAAAGCTATGCAAGACAGTACGAAAAAGTATCACTGAAGACGTAAGGAAATTCAACTGTGAACTAGTAAGGAAAGCAATTGAAAACAACCAAAGCCTAAAGATAGCAAAGGGACATCTCAGTAAGGGAAGAAAACATATTATGGCACTGAGAAAAGAAGATGGTTCTGTAACAAGAAATAGAGGCGAAATTTTGACAAGAGTGAAAGATTTCTACTCCAAATTATATGAAAGGGATGATACATGTACTCCAGACATCGTGAAAGGTACCAGTACCAGAGTTCTTCCAGTCCTCCCAGCAGAAGTTGCACATGCAATCCAGAACATGAAGCGGGTAAAAGCTCCAGGAGAAGATGGAATTACTGTAGACATCATACGAGAAGCAAGTGGAGAAATCGAAACAGTACTCGCCCAAATTTTCACTCGATGTCTTAATGAAGGGAAGATTCCCGAGGATTTTTTTTTTTTTTATTGGAGGTTTAACGACCACCGTGAGCAACTCAATGGGCTATAAGCAGTCGCCCGTCCCTAATTTAGGGTCACTGGTTCCAGGGAAGGGAGAGAGCCAGTGCCGTAAGACAAACACAACATCCATGCCTGACCGGGATTCGAACCCGGACCCCTCACGGACGAATGATTAGAGGCCAGCGCCTTAGACCACTGCGCCACCGGGGCGGCCCTGAGGATTGGAACAACGCTACAATGATCCTGCTACATAAAAAAGGTGACATTGAGGATCTCAGGAACTACAGACCTATCAGCCTCCTATCAGTGGTTTATAAAATCTTCACTAAAGTTCTTTCACACCGCTTGAAAGTAACACTGGACATGGCTCAACCAAGAGAACAAGCTGGATTCAGGAGTGGCTACAGCACAATAGATCATATCCACGTACTGAGAGAACTAATTGAAAGAGTGAGGGAATATGAACTTCCATTGTGCATGGCTTTTATTGATTATGAAAAAGCCTTTGATTCGGTGAAATCATCAGCAGTTACAATGGCTCTGAAATCCTGCGGTATTGAAGATGCATACATTAATATTATTAATAACATCTATGAAAATGCAAGTGCAAAGATTCGGCTGTTTGAGAATACAACACACATAAAAATTGGAAAGGGAGTGAGACAAGGTGACACCATAACTCCGAAGCTCTTTAATGCCACATTGGAGGGTGTCTTTCAGTCGCTCAGCTGGGAAAACAAGGGGATAAAGATTAATGGAGATTATCTAACCCACCTTCGTTTTGCTGATGACGTAGTCATTTTTGCAACTAACCCATCAGAACTGCAGAGTATAATTTCAGGAACTTGCTGACAAGAGTAAAGAAGTGGGATTAAAAATGAACTTTCAGAAGATAAAAGTGATGTTTAATGCTTTTACACGAAATGAAGATTTATCGATTGATGGAGAAAAGCTGGAGATAGCAGACACGTGCATTTATCTTGGACAGCAGATATCAAGTAAGGGTCACATTGATGAAGAAATTAATCGGCGTACAAAACTTGCCTGGAGAGCTTTTGGAAGAAACAGCATAATTTTCAAGAGCAATATGCCATTATGTCTTAAAAGAAAAGTGTTTGATCAATGCATCCTTTCAGTGCTTACGTATGGTGCAGAGACGTGGACCTTAGCTAAAAGAGACATACAAAGGCTGCAGACAACACAAAGCAGCATGGAGAGATGCATGCTTGGTGTAACCAGGAGAGATAAGAAGAGGAACTCGTGGATCCAAAAAATGACAAGAGTGGAAGACATCATGATCAGAGTTAAATCCCTGAAATGGCAATGGCTGGACATTCTGCCAGAAGGACAGACCATCTATGGACAGCCAAAATTTTAGATTGGATTCCAAGGGACAAGAAAAGACCCAGAAGAAGACCACATGGGAGATGGGTGGATGAAATTCGAAATTATGCAGGAGTGACATGGAAGAGACTGGCACAAGACAGACCGTTGTGGAGGAAACTTGGGGAGACCTTCGTCCAACAGTGGATTGATAATGGTTGACAATGATGATGATGATGATTACACTTGGGAAAATCGTACTCTTGGTCATAAGAGTGTGATAGATTTTGTTGTCTATGATCAGCGTCTGAAACACTTAATTGTTGACACGCATGTGATGAGAGGTGCGGATGTTGGTTCTGATCATTACTTGTTAGTGTCACGAGTGAAAATCAATGTTGGTTGGAGGAAAAGGAATACAAAGAGGCCCAGGATGGAAAGAATAAAGGTTGAAAGACTCCTGAATATCATCAGCATTATTCTGATGTACTCAGAGAACGACTGAAGGAGCTGAAGGTTTGTGAAAGGGATGTACAAAAGAAGTGGGAATGTTTTAAGAACTGTGTTGTCACTGCTGCTGAATAGGTCTGTGGCACCACAATAGTGGGTAACAATAGAGGTGATGCTTGGTGGAATAGTGAGATTGAAGAGGCAGTGAAGAGAAAGAAGGAAGCCTATTTGGGGATGTTGCAAGGTAGAGTTTCTGTGGATGAATATTGCTGTAAGAAGCATGAAGCAGCTAAGATGGTTCACCAGAGTAAGGCAAAAGATAGGAAGGAGAAGGTGGAAAAGCATGAATTGGCTTTTTGGAAAGACATGAAGACTTTCTGGAAGTACATGAGAATCAAGAAAAATAGGGGAAACAAAGTTGTAAGCTGTGTAAAGAATAGGATCGGGGAAATGATATGGAAGCCCAATGAGTTAAGTGAAAGATGGGGTGAATACTTCTGTGAGTTATTAAATCAGGAAAGCAAAGGTGATACAGAGGCAGAACCAGATGATGTCACAGTGAAGGATGGAAGCACAGGTGGGATCTCAAGGGAAGAGGTGTGTAAAGCTCTGAAATCTCTTCAGAATGGTAAAGCTCCGGGAGTTGATGGCATAACTGCCAAGATGTCAAAATATGGTGGTGACCCTGTAATTAATTGGTTAACTGAAATTTTCCAGCTGTGCTGGGAGCTAGGAATGGTGCCTCGGGATTGGAGGGATGCTATCATTGTTCCCTTGTATAAGGGAAAAGGTGATCAGACTGAATGCAAGAACTATCGTGGTATTAGCCTATTCAGTGTGCCAGGGAAAGTGTTTGGTAAGGTCGTTACTGAAATAATACGGGGTCTTACCAGTGATGTATTTAGGCATCTTCTCGGAAAAGCCCCCTCGTAGGTTTTTGGGAGATTTCCCCTCATATTTAGTCTAATTGTTTTAATTTATAACTGAATATTTGGAGAAATTATAACTAGCATTTGGAGAAATTAATAAATTAATTAAAAAATATATTAGAAAATGATGGAAAATATTATAATAAAAAAATCATCCACAAGGACTTCAATCTGAAATGTCTATCATCTTTCAACAAAACATTAAACAGTCCCCTCTGAAGGGCCAATTTTTCAAGCACTGTCAATTCGGACTACTTTCGCAATAAAAACCTAATTCCACAGAGTAGGGATGTTTGCACTGAAATACATCATCATATTTTGTTTTTCAGCTTTATTTTAGTCTTCTGGATGCCGACTTTTCCATATATACAGTTTAGCCTCAGTGTAGCTAACGTGAAGTTAGTGCTTCCAATACAACAAAATATTTGTTACCTAATTTTTAACAATAGCAAATTATTATTAGAAATTGTTCCCATAAAAGAGATCTTTTTCCCTGGCAGGTGGTGGTTTACACACAGTGAAAAAAAAAAAAAAAATCGAAGCACCTCAAACTGACATCCAAACAGTTAGTTTTTCTGTTTTTTTTTATTACTATATGCTAATTGAAATGATCTAAAGGGGCTGAACTAAGTCGCAAGGGAATAGTTGAAACCATACGTTTTCAGGTTACACTGTAATGATTCCTTAATATTCAGAAACATGCTTGTTGTAAGGCGAGGACATTTTTACCACTCCTAATGGGGTTTTTTTAGGGGGGGGATTTTCTCTTGCAGAGCATTATCTTACAAGCATCCTCAATATTTTACACCACCCCATTGTAAAATCTGTGGAGCATCATTGAATTAAAGCAAAGGTATAACACTTTTACATTTTAATCACTTGTAGGTGTAGATTTCTTGGAATTTGCATTTGCGATATGAGCATAAGAAATGTTTTATACTCAATTTACAATTTTTAGACATATTAATGCATATAGAAATAACAAAATTGTGATTATATGTATATAATGAGAAAAACAAGTTGAGCCCCCTCAAAATTTGTAATTGCCGCCCCAGGAAAAACTGCCTGAATGTAACGCCGAGTCTTACATCAGAGAAAGTATGGGATGTTCAGAGTGGTTTTATGCCTGGTAAAGGCTGCACTAACCAAATTTTTGCATTACACATGATGATTGAAAAGTATCTGGCTGTTGGTAAGAAAGTTTTTGCTGCCTTCATAGATTTAGAGAAAGCTTATGACCGAGTAAATAGGACACTTTTGTAGAAGGTATTGAATGAATATGGTGTTACTGGAAATCTACTTAACAGTGTAAAAGCCATGTATGCTGGCAGTAAAGCTTGTGTATGAGTAAATGGTGTTTTATCAAAATGGTTTTCTATTGGTGCAGGAGTCGGGCAAGGTTGTGTAATGTCTCCATGGCTGTTTAATATATTTATGGATGCGTGCATGCATGATGCCAAAATAGATAATAGTGGTTTATGTCTTGGTGATATCCGTGTGTGCAGATTGCTGTATGCTGATGACACTTTCCTGTTGGCAAAGAGCAAAAGTGAGTTGCAGAGTATGATGTCTCGGATATACGAAGTTTGCATGAAATTCAAGCGGAGTATAAATCAAAGAAAAAGCAAAGTTATGGTTTTTGAGAGAGGAACTGGTAGTACTGAATGTAATATAAGTCTAAATGGCACTGTGATTGACCAGGTGAGTGAGTTTGTATATTTAGGAAGCATATTTGACAGAGAGAACAAATTGGATGGTGAAATTAGTAGACGAGTGAATTCTTCATTGAAAGTCATGGCTGCTGTGGGAGGTTTTAACAGGAATGATGGGTTCTCAAGGGAGTCCCGCATGGCTGTGTATGAAACAGTGTAATTGTTCCTACTCTGATGTAGGGCAGTGAAACCTGGGTATTGCAGAAGAAACATAGAAGTCGTTTGTGTGCTGGAGAAATGCGTTACTTACGGGGTGTATGTGGCAAGACAAGTTCTGATTGTGTGAGGAATGAAGATGTGTTGCAGTTGTATAATGTGAAGCAAAATGTTGTTAGCAAGGTGGAGACTAATATGCTTTGGTGGTTTGGCCATGTTGAAAGAATGAGTGATGAGATGCTTACTAAGAAAATCTTTTAGTCCCAGTGGCAGGAAAGGAAAGGCAGAGGAAGGCCAAGGAAGTCGTGGGAGGATCAGATTCAGGAGTGTCTGCATGAGAAAAAGAGTGAGTATAGAAGATCTTGTTTACGGCATGTGATGGATGTGAGTGAAACCCGAGTTGTATGTCAAGATTGGTGTAAATGGAAAAGTTTCATACTGCAACAGTTAGTAAACATTATTTGGCAGTTTGTATTTCTTTGTGGGGCTAACCTCTGATTATCAGAGAACAGCTAAGCAATATGTAATGTAATGTTTAGTGTTTATCTACATTAACTTTTGAAATAATCCTCCCCACTTCTACCTTTGCTTTGATTTAAAAAGGTTTTAGAACTTTTGTTATTAGAGAAAAATGTCCAAAATGTGAATTGTTACTCATTTTTTTTTTTTTTTTTTTTTTTTTTTTGTCAAATTATGCTCAGAAAATGGAAATGAACCTCAAGACTCAAGAGTTATGTACTTCTTTTAGTAAATGTAAATCATAAATTAATTAAATTTCATTTGTATCTTCTTAATAAGTATGGGTATATTTTTTGAAAACTGTATTCTTTAATTTGTTTTTCATTAAACACAGATTTCAAATTTTGCTTCAATTGAAAACTTTTAAGTACAAGTCTTTTCTTTCCATTTTTTTTCTTATAATTATTCTTATTTGAAAGATTCAAGAGATTAGAGATTTGGGAGATTTGAGGGATTCAAGAACTTTTTAGGATTCGGATTTGGATTCGAGAAATTTAGGATTTGTCTCACCTCTAAAAAATCACCATCACTAAAAAAAAAAAAAAAGGAACAAGTAAAAAAAAAACTTGTCTTTTGAACAGTGCTGGAAAATATTCCAGTAAATACCAGACGTATTATTGATACAAAAATCCAATGTATAAAAAGCATGAAAAATATTAGGTGTGTGCAACTTAATCCTTGGCCCCTAACCGCAAGCGATCATAGAATATTGGCAAATGCAAATGGCTGTGTGTGATAATGGCTGATTGTAGCGCCGCCGCCCCGGTGGCGCAGTGGTCTAAGGCGCTGGCTTCTGATCATTCGTCCGTAAGGGGTCCGGGTTCGAATCCCGGTGAGGCATGGATGTTGTGTTTGTCTTACGGCACTGGCTCTCTCCCTTCCCTGGAACCAGTGACCCTAAATTAGGGACGGGCGACTGCTTATAGCCCATTGAGTTGCTCACATTGGTCGTTAAACCTCCAATCAAAAAAAAAAAAAAAAAAAAAAAATTGCAGCGCCATCCAACAGCTTTTCAGGCAACCGTAAACGCTCACAGCTGTAGTGACAGAAGAGACAAAAGTTGATGGTGAAAGCAATGTCGTTCGTTTTAAATGAAAAAAAAGTACCCAGCAAATGATCTGTGCTGCTCTAGGTGAGGCTGCTGTGTCCTACAGTATGTGTAAGAAGTGGTTCCAGTGGTTTAAGCAAGGAAATTTTCATCTCCGTGATGCAGAACGTCCGGGACAGCTGCAGAAAGTTGACAACGAGGAACTGGAACAACTGTTGGACGCGGATCCCTGTTGCACACAGTCAGAGCTCGCCCAGGAACTCGGCAAGCCATTGCAAAGCGCCTGCACAAGCTTGGATGGATTCACAAGGAGGGCCATTGGGTGCCCCACCAACTCACAGCTGCACACAAGTCTAGGAGCTATGATGCTGCTGCTGTGTCTTTGCTCTCCAGATTCAAGGATTTCCTCCACAAGATTTTGACCTGTGATGAGAAGTGGATCCTCTACGATAACCATAAGCGGCACAATTTGTGGGTTTATCCAGGTCAACCTACCACCAGTACCACCAAACCGAATATCCATGCCAGGAAGTTGTTGCTGTGCGTATGGTGGGATCAGCGCGGTGTCGTACACTATGAGTTGCTCAAACCTGATGAAACAGTCAATGCTCAGCATTATTGTCAGCAAATCATTCGTGTGAGTGATGCAATGGAGGTGAAAAGGCCATACACTGGCAAAGGCAGAAGGTCGGTCCTGTTGCTTCAGGATAACGCGTGTCCTCACACCATGAAAATGACTTTAAACACAATCACCAACCTGGGATGGGAGATTTTGTCCCACCTGGCATATTCTCCAGACTTTCGCCCAGTCGGATTATCACCTCTTTCGCTCCCTGTAACATCACCTGACTGATACACACTTCACTTCTGTCGAGGAGGTCCACACAAGTATTGATGACTTTATAAACTCGAAACAGCCCTCTATTTTCCACAGTGGCATTCGGCAGCTCCCTGACCAATGGCTCATATGTATCCAACATGACGAGGATTATTTCCCTGATTAGGTACGTATTCAATTTGCTGTCAATGTGTCGTGCCTGTGTCCGAGAATTAAGTTGCACGCCTAATAGATTAAAGCACCAACTACAACAGCACATCAACAACTGGAATAATAATAAAAAAAAAGACTCATACAGTATTGCATGATAAATAATGGAACCCCTACTTCGAAGTCATTGCTCTAATACATAAAGAACCTACTGAAAAAAGCATCAGATATGAGTCTGTAATTATAGAAAAAAAACAAAGGTAACAACCAGAGTCACAGAATATAGACGTACGCGGATAGTTTCCAAATTATTAGCAGATTTTGCAGATAGTTTTTGCTTGTAGATTAAAAAAATAAAAATGTTATTTACAGCAATTAAAACACTTACTCAAAGCTTTACTCAGATTAATATATTTAATTCTATCTTAACGTGAGAATGTTCAACTGTTTTTCACATCTTCCGATAGTGAGTTCTTTTGTTTTTACAGACATTTCTAGCCTCTTGATTTTATCAAGGCCTGTTCTCAATATATAGGAACTGTAACCAAAGTTCCATTTACACAGAAAGACTAAATTTTATTGCCAGGTTTCTCTTGAAGTTGCCAGTTATAAAATTAAAATATTTTCCTTTTGTATTTTATAAGTCTACTATTTTTGAATTAATTTGTTGAAAATGCTATTTATAATTTTTGAAGGTTCATTAATGGAACTACTTTTCTAGATATAAAAACTTTCTTTAATTAGTATCTTATTTTTATGAGGTTCATAGTTCAATATTTTAAACTTTTGGCCTTAAGGTCCATTTTACACACATTTCTATGCATTCTCTCGTAATGAACTTTTGTCCTCTCTGGAATCTGTCATGTTCTAACAATTATTTATTGTTATATTAACTTTTCTTTAAATTATCTTATTGTTATTGTGATTCGCGGGTTTGCAGCAAGTTTTCTGTTTTAATGGTTGTGTACGCAAATATATTCTATTTTTATACAACTCTAGTAACAACTGTAATATCAGCATCGAAGTCAGCTTTTTACTTCCATGGAAAATCTTGATCATGGTGTAAAATAACCAGAAAAAGTAAAGCAAGAACGAAACAACACACTACACCGATGTCATCAAATTACCACAAACAAGGTCTGTAGAATTGCCCAGACAGCAGATGACAACTTTCCGTACTTGTAGCATGGACGACTCAGATAGCAATATTTGATGGAATATGGGGTCTTTGGAGGTGTCAGTGCACAAGGGACTACATGAAAGGCAGCAGGAAGTTTTTCCCTCCTGATGACGGCAAGTGGGAATTGCCAAAATGCACACAACTAAACAGCCTGCTGGTTCTTTTCTATGTTTTGGAATAATTTATTTATGATTTTGTCTTTTCATTTTAGTTCTTCCTTTCTTCCTTCATTTTTTAAATGTCACACTATTGCCTTCACCTTCATGCAGCACTTCGTTGGGATTTTTTAGGTCTCAATGTCACTTGTATGAAATACTTTGCTTTTTAAAGCAGTTCTTATTCAGCTATATTTTAATCCATCACCTTTTTATTGTAACCATTGGCACTCCACATCACTTTGTTAGCATTCTTGTGGCATTTACAATAGTTCCTCAAATAATTTCCTTGTTGCCATGGTTTTGGACAGATGATTTCACTGCCTGCATTGGCTTGGATTTTATACCCTCCAGTTGACAAATGTAAGTACCGAACATAGTCATATTATAATTTTTAATGCTCAGTTCCTCCAAGAAATTATTATTTCAATCATTGATTCTAATTAGAAAAGGCCAACCTAAATGGCAATGAAATTCATTGATTCCAAAGACCAGAACATGCAAAAAGTTCAATAATCTTCTTGGTGATTTTTTACAACCCTGTTAATTAATATGCAGATAAGTCTAACCACAGTGTCCTTTTTGGATATGTTGTAGGGGTAAAGAGCTAACTAGTCATCTGTGCTCTGTTGCAAAAATTCCTCTGCAGCATTTAAGTTTAAACGGAATGTTTCTGTGCCCTACACCAAAAGCTTCTTTCTATTGCTATGTTTACTCACTGGTTCTGTGTTGGTTCATTTTTTATACTACAGATTATTGTGTTTTTGGTGTTCATCTAAAACTTATGTTTTATGTGATGTTCCCAAGCATTAACTCTTTCACACTTACCTGGCTTTCACATTTTTAGTAAAATTAAGCCAAAAAGTAAGATTTTTAAAAGATCATAATATTAGGTGCACAAATAAGTTTTAAAGCATTTTAAGACAACACAATATGTAATTTGAGAGAAAACAACAATACCTTTACGAATCAAAATATGCGCTGTCATTATCTATGACTTTTGCCATCGGTCGGGCAGCTGACGGATTCCAGCCATGAAGAATACCTCGTCGTGTGATGTGATGATGTTGTCAACCCATTTTTGCACTTCGTCACATGTCCGGAACTGTACAGCAGACAAACCATATTGCATTGATCAGAACAAATGACAGTCTGAAGGGACTAAACGCCGGGTGGTCCAAAACTTCCCAGCCAAGCATCAATATTGTTTCCTTGACCGATTTTGTGACATGCAGCCTAGCGTTGTCATGCAGCAATTTCATGGGACGTAATCCTTTGCCAGTGAATGGACATTTCCGACAGATTTCCTGGTTCAATTGCAGCAATTATTGCTTGTAGTGATCAGCAGTAACAGTTTGACCCTGTTCCAATAGTTCATAACAGAGCACATTTTTCATATCCCACCTGATGCACAGCAGAACTTTCTTGGAGTGAATATTGCGTTTTGTCGAAGCCATTGCTTCACCGGGGTCTACTCAGTGTTTTTTGCATTTGGGATTGCCGTACCATATCCACTTTTCATCACCCGTAATGATTTTCCACAGGAAGGACTTTCTGTGTTGTTTATTCAACAGATTCAAACAAATGATGACACGCTCATCCTTGTTCCTCTGGCTCAGATCATGTGGCAGCCATTTTCCTTCTGAATCTTTCCCATTGTGCATAAACAATTGGAAATGGTTTGTTGAGTTACCCCCAGTTGTTCAGCTAGTTCTTTTTGCATCTGAGACAAATCTTCATCCAGCAATGCTTGCAGTTCATGTGCAACTTTCTCGGTCGCTAACATCAAAATCACCTGCTTTAAACTGTCTAAACCAAAACTCAAACATGCTTTTTCGATACAATATTCTCCCCCAGAACAGAACAGATCAATGCACATGCTTTTGCAGCACTTTTTCCTTGATGAAATTCGTAACGAATGCAGTGTCAAATAAATGCAGTATCGTTTGCCATCTTTCACCTACCGATTGTGCAAGTGTGTTTGACTGTTGGGCAAACTTCTGTGTCATATTTTACACTCTGGATTAGTTACGGTCACATGACAACAATGCAGGGGAATGTCCGATATGTAAATGTGCGGTATATGTGACACAAGAAATGTTTTAAAACTTATTTGTACACCAGATACCTACTTTATCAAATGGAGGAATGAGAAATATCTGCACTATTAGAGCATGATTGGTAACTTTTAACCTCAAAAAAGGAACAATTTCAAGCCACACCCATCTCTACCAAATCATGAAAATCTTGCTGTGATATTGGTTTCAAGGTACTTTTAGTTCTTCCTTTTCTTAATTCCATTGATTTGAATATAAGACATAGGTGCTAGAATACAATTTTAAATTATTAGTCAATTAACTATTCTTGGTATACAACAACAACCACAATGATTATCCAAGGCCTCTTCTTTGGATAATTTTCTTTGAGTTTTCAGAAGCATTCTGTTCAAGTATTATTTTTAAAATCACCTAGAGGAAACAAACAAATGCATGATAGGAGAATTCTAAGCAAATTGTTTAGAGCATGTATCACACTGTGGAGGATTTTCACCTGAGTTAAGAAGCACATGCTTTGAAACATTTCATTTATGAATGAATTGCTTTCCAGCACATGCACCCACTGCTACGGGTTTTCATCTACATGAATGAGCATAAGTATTAAAAGTTTACTTTTCTGAGGGAACTTTTTGGAGCACACACAGTGGTGAGGTTTCTAACCTGTGTGAATAAGCTTATGATGTAAAAGACTAGATCTTGCTGTGAACTGCCTGGAACATACATCACATTGGTAAGGCTTTTCACCTGTGTGAACACGCATATGTACTGAAAGTTTATATTTCGTAGTGAACTTTTTAGAGCACACAACACACTGGTGAGGTTTTTCACCAGTGTGCAGGAGCTTGTGACTTGAAAGATGTGCTCTCTGTACAAACTGCTTGGAACATATGTCACATTGGTAAGGTTTTACACCTGTGTGAATGAGTTTATGAATTGAAAGAGCAGATCTGCTTGTGAATTGTTTGGAACACACATCACATTGGTAAGGATTTGGACCAGCGTGAATGAGCGAATGACGTGAAAGATATGATCTCTTGATGAATTGCCTGAAACATACATCACATTCATAAGGTTTTTCACCTGTGTGACTGAGCATATGTTCCGAAAGATTACCCTTTGCAGTGAACTTTGCAGGGCATAGAGCACATTGGTGAGGTTTTTCACCAGTGTGAAGGAGCTTGTGACTTGAAAGATTACATCTCCGATTGAATTTTTTGGAACATACATCACATTGATAAGGTTTTTCACCAGTGTGAATGTGCATATGTCTTGAAAGTGATTGTCTCTCAGTGAACTTTTTAGAGCATATAACACATTGGTGACTTTTGCCTTTGTGAAGGTGCATGTGACATAAAAGGCTAGATCTTGCTGTGAACTCCTTGGAACATACATCACAACGATAAGGTCTTTTACCAGTGTGAATGTTCATATGCATTGAAAGTCCACATTTTTGAGTGAACTTTTTAGAGCATATAACACACTGGTAAGGTTTTTCACCAGTGTGAATGCACTTATGATGTGAAAGGTTAGAACTCCTTGTGAATTGCTTAGAACATACGTCACATTGGTAAGGTTTTTCACTCGTGTGAAGGAGCTTATGACGTGAAAGGTCAGATCTCCATCTGAATTGTCTGGAACATATATCACACTGATAAGGCTTTTCACCAGTGTGAAGGAGCATATGTCTTGAAAGTGTACTTCTTCTAGTAAACTCTTTAGAGCATACGACACACTGATGAGGCTTTTCACCAGTATGTAGGAGCATATGATTTAAAAGCCCAGGTCTATTTGCGAACTGCTTAGAACATACATCACAATGATAAGGCTTTTCACCAGTGTGATGGAGCTTATGACTTGAAAGATGAGCACTTTGCCTGAATTGCTTGGAACATACATCACAATGATAAGGTTTCTCACCAGTGTGAATGCGCATATGTTCTAAAAGATGACCTCTCGCCGCAAATTTTTTACAGCATACAACACATTGGTGAGAATTTTCACCAGTATGATGAAGTATATGATTTGAAAGTTGAGATCTCTTTTTGAATTTCACGCAACATATATTACATTGATAAGTTTCTTCACCAGTGTGAATGTGCATGTGTTCTGAAAGATTACCTTTTGTGGTGAACTTTTTAGAGCATATAACACACAGGTGTGGTTTTTCACCTGTGTGAACATGCATATGTACTGAAAGTTTACTTTCCTCACTGAACGTTTTAGAGCATATAATACATTGGTGTGGTTTTTCACCAGTGTGGAGCTTTACATGCTTTAAGAGAGTTGCTTTGTATGCATATTTCTTGAAACATACATCACACTGGAAAGATTTTTCACTAATGTGCAACTGCATATGTCTTTCAAAGCTGCATTTTTCTGTGAATTTCTGCAAACAGATTTCACACCCATAATGAACTTTGCTAGAATCTTGAATATGTGGGGGTGGATCAGTTTCTTTTTGCACTTCCCTTGTATTCAAATTTTGAGTGATTTCCCCAAAAGGATATTTCAGCAGTGATACCATGTTCATAAATTTAAAAAGTTTTATTTATTCAAAAGATACCCACTCAAATTTCATACATACGTGCACATCACTAAGCTGTTCTCTGAGATTCAGAGGTTAGCTCCAAAAATACAAACTACCAGATATTTTTTACTTAGCTTATACAATCATACACTAAACAATGCATTCATAATGCTTTAAAATAACTCATCGATTAAAATGTGTACCAGGACAAAAAGAATTACATCCTACAGAATGTGAAAACGTGTTTTCTGATATAGCTCGGCTACCTATTCTGAAAAATTCAAAAATTACCTTCGCCGATATTACAATTTAGTCACCATGTAATGACATGTCTGGTATTTTCTTATCAAAGCAAATATAAAAAAGCTTTTGTCCGTTTAACACTGTAGGGACTAGTACTGATGCCTGCAGAAAAATAAAACAGGCATGTAAATTATACATCCCCGTTATTCAAATAAAATATGCAAGTGAACTACTGTAGATCCACATTAGGTTCAATGGCTTCATGATATTTAAGAGATTTTTTTCAAAAACCGGATGTTTCCCCATTGTCTCATGTTCCTGTATCAGTAGCATGTAAACTATATAGATCGTTATTAAATTTAATGTCTTCTTAGTATTTTGCCGATTTCTTCAAAAAACGAATATTACCCTGTTGTGTCATGACCTTATACCAGTCCTCGGAGCAGACACTAATTTAAATTTCACAATCATGTTGGTCGACATTTGTAATGCCAATATTATGATGTTGTAACGTTACGATTACCAAAAGCACAGCTAAAGATTTTGGTATTAGCGGAAGTAGTTCCCCTGCTGGTGAATACTGATTAAAGTTGGTACTAAATTTGTTCATCTCAAAATGTGTTGTGTACATCAAAACGTGATCTATGGATTTTCCTCGACTTAAAATGCTAAGAAAAGAACGTGACCCTCGACACATCAGAAAAAAATCTGGAATTCGAAGAGCGATGGTAAGGACAGCCACAGCCACAGAGAAGAGAGGTCCACATCCAGACATGTGTAATGGATGATCACGCTGCATAACCCACGTGACCGCTGTCATGACTTTCGGGATCATTTTCTGAACGATCTGGTTTGCTAAGTAGTAGTAGTATTACTTAAGGTTTAGGTCCAATTCACATTCAGTTGTATATAGCGAAGAAGAAATAGATAGATTTGGGGTAGGGTCCCCTGATTGGAAAGGTTTAAGGAGGAATAGGAAAATAGAGTTGTAGATTTATACTGCTAAAAGTGAGCGCGAGAGAATTGCACTTTTACCAGTTGAGAGTCGGGTAGTGTCCATTTTATTTGAGTACTGTTTGGTTTTTCTGCAATCGTAAGAACCAGAACGCACAGTGTTACGCGGACAAATTTTTGATAAGAAAAATATCAGATATGCCATTGCATGGCGACAAAATTAGAATATCGGCGAAGGTATATTGTTGCAATTTTTTTAGAAATATGTTCACAACAGTTAACTCAGCTATCTCACGAAATATGTGTTCAAATCCTCTATGGTATAATTCGTTTTTGTCCTATGACACGCTTTAATTGATTAAATATTTTAAAGCGTTGCTAATGCATTGTTTAGGGTATGACTGCATAAGGTCAAATAACAGAAATGGAAATTTGTGTGTGGGTATCTTCTGAATGAACTCAACTTAAAGTTAATGAACATGATACCTCTGCAGAAACATTCTTTTGAAGAAATCACGCAAGATTGCAATACAAAGGAATTGCTAAAAGAAACTTATCCACCCCCTCATGTTCCACATGCTAGTAAAGTTCATGAGTGTGAAGTATGTTTCCAGAAATTCACAGAAAAATCCAGCTTTGAAAGACATGTGCAGCTGCATACAAGTGAAAAATCTTTCCAATGTGATGTATGTTTCAAGAAGTATGCACACAAAGTGAGTCTCTTAAGGCATGTAAAGGTCCACACTGGTGAAAAACCTTACCAATGTACACTATGCTCTAAAAAGTTCACTGCAAAAGGTAGTCTTTCACAACATATGTTCATTCACACTGGTGAAAAATCTTTCCAATGTGATGTATGTTTCAAGAAGTATGCACGCAAAGTAAGTCTCTTAAGGCATGTAAAGATCCACACTGGTGAAAAATCTTTCCAATGTGAGGTATGTTTCAAGAAGTATGCACGCAAAGTAAGTCTCTTAAGGCATGTAAAGATCCACACTGGTGAAAAATCTTTCCAATGTGAGGTATGTTTCAAGAAGTATGCACGCAAAGTAAGTCTCTTAAGGCATGTAAAGATCCACACTGGTGAAAAATCTTTCCAATGTGAGGTATGTTTCAAGAAGTATGCACACAAAGTGAGTCTCTTAAGGCATGTAAAGGTCCACACTGGTGAAAAACCTTACCAATGTACACTATGCTCTAAAAAGTTCACTGCAAAAGGTAGTCTTTCACAACATATGTTCATTCACACTGGTGAAAAACCTTACCAATGTGATGTATGTGGTACGAAATTCAGACAACGAACTGAAATTTCACGTCATAAGCTCTATCACACAGGTAGAAAAACTCACCAATGTGTTCTGTGCTCTAAAACGTTTACTGAAAAAGTTAGTCTTTCAAATCATATGCTTCTTCATACTGGTGAAAAGCCTTACCAATGTGTTGTATGCTTTCAGAAGTTTGCTGATAGATGTACACTCTCAAATCATATGCGCCTTCACACTGGTGAAAAGCCTTATCATTGTGATGTATGTTCCAAGCAATTTGCGAGGAAATCTGATCTTTCTCGTCATGAGCTCCTTCACACAGGGGAAAAACCTCACCAATGTGTCATATGCTGTAAAAAGTTCACTGAGAAAAGTAAACTGTCAGTACATATGCGTGTTCACACTGGTGAAAAGCCTTATCAATGTGATGTATGTTCCAAACGTTTCACACGGAGATCTGGTCTTTCATGTCATAAGCTCCTTCACACTGGTGAAAAACCTTATCAGTGTAATGTATGTTCCAAGGAATTCATCAAGAGATCACATTTTTCACGTCATGAGCTCATTCACACAGGTGTAAAACCTTACCAATGTGATGTGTGCTCCAAACAATTCACGAGGAGGTCTACTCTTTCACGTCATAAGCTCCTTCATGAAAAACTTCACCAATGTGTGATCTGCTCCGAAAAGTTCACTGAGAAATCTGAACTTTCAATACATGTGCACATTCATGCAGGTCGGAAAACGACAATGGGAGCATATGCTTGAAGCAATTCACTCCTAAAGGTAACTTTTCAAAACACATTCTTCTTAACTGAGGTGAAAATCCTCAGCAGTGTGATACAGTTTCTAAGCACTTTGCATAGCATTCTTATAAAATGTGATACGACAAGAAAAATTATGCAAAAAAGCCATTTTATTGGTGTATACTGATATAGTAAACAAGCAAGCTATCGCCACAAAACGTGGCTTCGTCGGGCAGGATTACTGGCTAAAGCAAACTTAGAGTTCTAAACAAACAAATTCAAAACACTAGATATTACGCAGAAGGGTAAGAAATACCACCAGCAGGTTGCATGCTGGTCACGATAATGCAGTGCATTAGGAATGCTGCTTGCGCAGAAGAGTGCGGCAGGCAGAATTTAGACGTACGCTGTACGCTGATAGTTCACAAATTATTAGCAGTTTTTGCTAGTAGATTAAAAAAAAATGTTACAGTGATTAAAACACTTGAGGCTTTACTGACAAAGGGACCTTACAGCTGACCACCCAAGGATTTTGGTTATTTTTTTTTTAAATGAAAGTAGAGGCAAAATGAGGATATATGTGTCCCTGCATTTGATTGAATGCCTCTTATTTTTGGAATAAAAAAAGTCATAACGATTCGAGGACAGAAAAATGGATGCAATTCGTGATTTCCTGTAAATGATTCTTTACTGTAATGTCACAAGGTCCTGCAAAAGTGTGTTATACCATACATTTCCTACTATGGTGGCTAATGTCGTAAAAGCGGGGAATGAACATTGAACTATCAATAGCAGCAAAGAATGGAATGCCTGCATTTTCCCATCCTCCCTCATAGCTCTCATTTTTCAGTAAGAAGTCACAATAACATTGTGTGATACAGGTAGATACTGAATGAAACGGGGCCAATTTGGACCTCTTGTTTCTAAGATTGTGGAAGGACTAACGACGGAGTATGGAAATGTATTCGTAACATCGTAGAAATCAGTGAAATTAACGAAAGAGCATTTCAGCAGTTTCGTGAAGAACATTATCTGACCATTTTGCGTAGAAGAGAAGTTTCTATTGATCTTGGATTCATGGAGAGGTCAAACAGATCCAGCACACTTTACTTTAATAGTGTCTTTAGAAAGGACAACAGCAATTGTTCTTCTACTGTTGAAATCATTCCACCTCATTGTACCTCATACTGTCAACCATGTGATGTGTACCTTTTCCATCAAGTAAAAAATTACAAAACTGTGTTGAGCTTTTGAAAGAAAATAGGTTGTAAATGAATTTATGGCACCTCTATTCGTAGTGTATTGTGGAATAACTTTTTTACGGGTCTTATAGATGTTATTTTTCATGAAAGTTGGTTGTCAAATTTTCGAACTAAAGCCTAGTTCGTCATCAGGACTACGTCACTGGAGTAGTTGCTAACTAGGCTTTAGTTTGAAAATTTGACAACCAACTTTCATGAAAAATAGCCGGTAAATGTGTACTTTAGCGTCCTAAATTATTTCGTCGGAAAATTTTAACTGTGTGAGAAAAGTGCGACGTACAATGTTTTAAGCATGCAAAATAATGGGGAAAGGTGAAAAAATATATTACTTTTCCATGAAAGGAAAAATATTTTCCGAAGAACTTACCTGGGAGTACGAAGGTTCGGAAGAGTACGTGCGGTAGGCCTATTATGTCAGAGCGGCGACGGCGTGAAGGTGGAGGCCGGTGAACGGAAGAGTCATTGAGAACGGCAAGTTGCGTGCGGAAGAATACACAAGGAAGCGGTTCAGGAGTACGTACTCATCACAGCGGGTTGTTGGAATACGCTGAAGGAAAGAGGTCGGTTTTATACTGCATTGTAATATCATTTTTTCAAGGGTAGTTTTGCAAAATCGTTAGTAAAAAATTGCCAAAAAGGCTTAAAATTTCATAATCCCCCACATTTCGACACGAAGCTCTGGGTCTCCCTGCCATAGTACGATTCCTGAGTATAACAAAATCGTTTATTTTCAACAATATCCGTTTAAAGAGGGGAAAAAAAGGACGAACGATGGACGGAATAGCAGCAGAACTACAAATGAGGTGCTTGAAGAAATCACCGGCCCCTTAACATCTCCGAAACCATAACCAAAACATGGGGTTCCACCAGAACCAGTATCTCTTACTCAAAACTTCTGCTGCACATTATATCATTTACATTCCTTCATTTAATAACATTCTCAGACATTTTTACAATAAAAACAAAAACATTTAGCACATTTATTTATTAATAATTAATGAATCATTTCTGAACTACTTCTTTTTAGACACGATTACACGACGCATCACACTCCTCCGAGACGTACACCCCACTCCTGTTGTATTCTTCCGTGCATTCAATAGCAACTCGTACTCCGTTCCGACGCACGGAACCTTCACGTGGTGGCCGTTAGCATCGCTTCAGCCTCCCGCACCAACTGCTGCAAACCATCGTACTTGCAGGTTAATACTTCGGGAAAATTCTTTTCTTTTATCTAAAAATATTACATTTTTGCATCTTTCCCCGTTATTTTGTATGCTTAAAACATTGTACGTCGCACTTTTCTCACACAGTTAAATTTTTCCGACGAAATAATTTAGGACGCGCAAGTACACATTTACCAAATAACCTCTATAAGACCCGTAAAAAAGTTATTCCACAATACAAAATAAAATAGGTGTTTAAACAAGCAAGAAGATGCCCTGAAGATCCATTCACTTATACATCATCAACTTTCTGCACCGATTTCAAAGAATATGTTGCAGTACGCTTCGTTTGCTGCGAAGTTAATAAATGAGAGAAAGGGTTTTGGAAATGTGAATGAAGTGCTTTCTGGATGATGTTCCACAAACGAAATGTAAGTGTTCGATCAGTTCTTTTATCAAATGCTTGTGTTGTAGAGAAGTGTTATGTTTTCATTGTTTTTATGATAATTATCATCCGCAACTTTGTATACCAATAAACGATAGCGAAACCTCCGATAGTGGTACCTAACAAACATATACGTCTGGTCTTCAAACAAAAGTACATAATTATACTTTATAAGCTAAAATGTGATATGTCGATTCTCCTAACAATTCCTCTGTCCCCATATGTGCTATTTATTATTAAACTCCATTATTCAACGATTACTTCTACAAGTTCCTTATTATTTGTTAGCGAAACTACACTGAATAGACATTGGCTAGCTCGTGCAAATATTGCACAGAAATACGTATGTTTTATTCAGTACCTACCTATATCACACAATGTTGTTATAACTTCTTACTGAATTCTGAAAAGTGAGAACGAGAGAACTTTAAGGGAGGATGGGAAAATGCAGGCATTCCGTTCTTTGCTGCTATTGATAGTTCTCAATGTTCATTCCCCGCTTTTCGACATTAGCCACCATAACAGGAAATGTTTGCTATAATACACTGTTGCAGGACCTTGTGACATTACAGTAAAGAATCATTTACAGGAAATCACAAATTTTGTTAATTTTTCCGTCCTCGGATCGTTATGATTTTTTATTCCGAAAATAAGAGGCATTAAATCAAATGCCGGGACACATATATCCTCATTTTGCCTCTACTTTCATTTTTTAAAAAATCACCGAAATCCCCGGGTGGTCAGCTGTAAGGTCCTCTTGTGAGATTAATATACTTAATTCTATTTTAATACTTGAAGAACTTTCAATTATTTTTCACATCTTTTGAGTTCTTTTGTTTTTACAGAGATTTTGGCCTCTAGATTTTTATCAAGGCCTGTTCTCAATGTACAGGAACTATATCAAAAGTTTCATTTACACAGAAAGAATTAAAATTTTATTGCCGGGTTCTTCTCGCAGTTACCAGTTATTAAATTAAAATAATTTCCTTAAATATATTGTGCGACGTACAGATTTTAGAGTATGAAATTTAATGGCAAATGGTGCAGAAATTTCATACTTTAAATGTTTTTTAGAGATTTTTATCGTAATATTTACCTGTTAGTGCAATGCTGTGATGAGATGCTGTGGTAGGCCTAACGCATTGCTACAGCGAAGATGTGAAGCTTTGCTCCGTTGAAAGAAAGATTCATTGCGGCATGTAATTTACGCGCGGATGACTACAAATGCAGCCACGTATGTTCATGTGAGAAGAGCGAACCATGTTGTACTCATACGCTACAGAATATAGTTCATGTTTTGTCACTGTTTTTAAAGCAAATTTTGAAAAAAAATGTTGTTCTTTTGCATATGATTCCCTGAATTGAAATAGAAACTATGAATAAGCCTTTCTCTGTTGTACAGAAAACTGGGGAAGTATAACTTTCGGTTCTGCTTTGAACGGCTTCCATTCGTAGCTGATTTGCTTTGCCACTGCACTTTTGGTTCTCCTGTTAATACCTTGTTCGCAGGTCAGTTTCTATCAATGTGATATGTATCTTTTGCAAATCAAAGAGGTTTTATTCTATTTCTCCTGCCAACAATGTACAGCATGCAACAAAAGAAAGAGTGGATGGTGCGGACCGGTTTTCTGTAGCCTATCACTACAACATTTATCACTCTCCTGCCAACAATGTAACCGCTTTCTGTTGTACTCTTCCGCCCGTCATTTTGGTACAACAACGAAGCTTCCTTTTAACGGAGCAAAAATCAAGATCGTCACCGGAGCGATGCGTTAGGCCTTCCGCAGCTTTTCTTCACAGCTTCTTACTTACAGGTAAATATTACGATAAAAGTTTTAAAAAGACATTTCAAATATGAAATTTCTGCACCATTTACCATTAATTTCCATACCCTAAAAATCTGTACGTCGCACGTTTTCCAGGTACTAACATTTTTCCAATGAAATAATTTAGGATGCTAATCTAGACATTTATCGAAAATGCTATTTATATAATTTTTGAAGGTTCATTGATGGAACAGTTTTCTGGATATATATTTCTTTCTTTAGTCTCTTTGTTTTTATGAGGTGCATATTCAATTGTAATGCACTTATTTTGTCCACATTGGCATCTGTTATGTTGTAATAATTATTTATTGTTTTATTAATTTTTCGGTAAACCTTCCACGTTCGGCCCCAAAATAGTTTTATGAAGCGACGATAGATGGCGACACGTTATCGCTACATCGTGAAGCGTTTCGTTACGTTGTGAAAGTGGCGAAGGAAGTGAATAATATGGATGAAAGGTGGCGCTTAAAAGGACCTTTTTTGAATGTTGATTGTGGCATATGTGTGTAATATTTATTTTCACGGAAGAATATGAAACTGTGTAGCTAGCAGAATAAAAGTAAGGAATGTTTTATCTGCCAGGGATGTCTGATCGCAGGAATCACTTCAAAGCAATGTTCAGAGGAAAGACGGCAATTCCGTCGGAATAAATATTCCAGAATGTGTTCTGCCAAGTACATTTACATTGCAAGGCTACCATAAACTCTGAGACTAGTTGTCTGCAATACGAATACCAGTCGCTAACTGTCTCAGTGGATGTGGCCATGTGAGGTTTCTTCAATCGCCTCATCGTAAGGCAATCCTTTGGCAAAAAAATACATGAGAATCATCACTCTATCAATAGAAATCTCAGCATAAAAAAACACGTACCAAGCAGGGCGCGATTTCACCGATTAGCAACTAGCAAATAGCTAGTGAAAAATCAAATTTGCTAGTGAAAAAAAATCGCAGTAGCAAATATTGCTAGTAAGGTAATTTCTTTATTTAAAGTAACCAAAAATCATTATTAATCCACGAAGTTTACATAACAGTTTCTATTATCACTTGTTAAAACAGCGACGATCAGCGATTCTCTTTCGCCAATTTCCTTTTGACACTTAATACCCATCCTCCCCATATCTTTCATCCCTTCCAAACTGTCGTAGAAGCGCATTGAAACTCCTCTCCATCGTGCCCTCATTGGTCTATTACAGAAACTGAACGTGACGTCGGCAATGGTTGCTGTGGCAACCCAGAGCTCTGGGATGGATCGGTTGTTTGACCACCTGCTCTGCCACCCTCTCTTCTTTTGCCCCACGAACTTTGTCCTCAACTCCTGCATACCCTAAGCCAAGCAATCGCCTTTATTGCGTGGCATAGTTAGATAGACGCTTTTTTACGAAACGTGTTCGTGGAGGGGGTAAACGATCACGGAAGAAACTTTTGCTTCATCTGACTTCTGGTTTTGGAAATTTTCCTTGTATTTTCAATCTGAAATACAAATATTTATCCAGTAAAATGTTAATGAGCAATAATACTTGACAGAGGCAACATCGTGAGAAAAAAAAAATTATGATTACGGAAAAAATCCGAATTCCGTCGACCTTTCGTTTTCTAGTTTCGTAAAGACGGAATTCCAATAATAACGAAAAAGCCGGAATTCCTTGAATTCGCGGAAGAATCTCATGCCTGAAGATTACAGAAAAATTTTGCAGCAGCTAACTTCTGTTTTTGTAAATTGTTCTCCACAGTTTCAAGCTAAAATGCAAACATTTATGCAATAAAATGATATTTAACAAGAAAAGCGGACACAAAGACAACATTGGGAGAACAATTTGCGATTACGGCAAAATTTACTCCGTTTCACTACTGTGTTTGAAAGTTTTGAAGCATGAAATTTCGTCTCCAGATGGAAGACGACCCCCCCTTCTCCCAAATATCGATCTTCAGAATGATCTAACTGATGACAAAAAAAAATAAATAAATAAGGCGGTATTCCGCGAATCCCTGTAAGAATCTCGTGTATATCATAAAAATAATAGTAAAAGAAAAATTTGAAACAAAATGAAAATTTGTAGAATCCGTAGTTTTGATACTGAGTTCCGTAGTCAGACAACTAATTCCGTAGAAACTACGGCATTGTGTGGTAGTTGGCAGATATGAAGTGTGTAGAAGTTTAGCAGAAATTTGTGCGATACTTCCACTTAGTACTGCATGTTGTGAGGTGGGATTCAGTTTTTTAAAAAGAATACAAGGGGATTGGAGGAACAATTTGTCTGTTGAAACTTTAAATGCTCTGATGACAATTGAAATACTGTAGAAGGGCCACAAGAAGAGATTTTTAATCCACGGTCAGCAGTTATAAAGTGGTAGGATGACAAAGTCAGACACCCTGAGCGTAAACCATATGGGAAGAAATCTGAATTAGAATGTCAGTGAAATATATTCATGTGGTATGAGAATTTGTTAGAAATTAATAATAAAGATAGTCACTAAACTTATCTAAGATTCTATTCATTATTCAAAAAGGTAAGTCAAAATATTTGTACACATATTTAAATTTCTGTGTAACTTTATTAGAAAATAAGTTACGATGTGATTTAGTTTTACTTGCTAGTCATGCAAATGTTTTGCTAGCAAACTATTTGGTCACTAGCAAAATTTGCTAGTAAGCAAAAAAGATGAAATCTTGCCCTGGTACCAAGTGTGCGGGAAGAGTACTCATCATTCCCTAAAGCGTACTTTTTCCGACACGTGAATTGTCCTAAACGATGAGACGCATCAACACATAGAGTCATGAGATGGCTGAACGCGTTTCACGTGCGAGAAGAGCGGAGGATAGATGAAGTGCTACCGGGGCGCCATCCATTATTGCTTTCGGAACTAGCGGGGCCAAACGTGGAAGTTTAGCCACTTTTTCTTTAAATTATTTTGTTCTATTGTTATTGTGGTTCACACTTCACAGGTTTGCAGCAGGTTTTCTGTTTCAATGGTTGTGTAAGCAGATACATTTTAGTTTTATACAACTCTGGCACCTGGCCCCATAGCAGAAAGTTCCTGGTCAGTCTGCGACAGATATCATGGTGCCACAAAATAATCTGCGGGTGGTCAAAAGACAAAATAACTACTAGATGCGAAAACAATAAAAATTGCACAGACATATTTTTCTACCTAAAAAAATGTCTAACCTAGGTACTACAGCAATTGAAATGTTAATTAAAATCAAGAACATTCTGGCCCTCTGTATCTGGAATTTTGCCACCATTTTCAAGCGGAAAACACAAAGATTTATGGAATAAAATGTTATTTAACAACAATAAAGCGCAGAGAAAACTAGGAAAAAATTGTCATAAGAGGAGAAATCTTCGCTCTGTTCATTCTACTTCCGTTTTCAGAACATTTTTCTCC